>VDFB02000003.1:449486227-449836818 GCA_007258455.2 Sequoia sempervirens | reverse complement strand
AAATTCCCAAGCTAAAGATTTTTCAAGAAAATCAAAGGCAAACAACTGGAAAATGAGAGACAACCAAAATAGGCACTAACATAGGCTCAAGTTGGGGATGTATGCCCCTGGTGGGCATAGCAAGAATTCAGATCTCAGAGTGAGCAGACCAGACAGAAAAGACCAAAACAAACTAGGAACTAGCCCAGACAGAGCCAGTAGGCACAAAAAGAAAACAAAACAGAAAGTAAATCCTAAGCTAATGTTCATGGATAAGATACTTCAAGAGAAGTATAACTTAAAGAACTGTCCATGAACTGGCAGTTCAAGAATCTCACCTATCAGAGCCTGAAGAACATATGAATCTTCTCCCTGCTTGCTATTGATCACAAATGGACCTAGCCAGATTGCATCAAATTTGCCATGTTTTCCCTTATCTTCCAATCTGGAATTCCATAATAAGACCAAATCTCCTTTCTCAAAATTCCTTGCAGTTGTCCTTTTTTCATACAGTTTCTTCACTTCCATTTGCAACTTGGCATTTCTCCTTTAAGCATCCCTTCTAGTCTTATCTAGCTCTGTGAGAGCATCCATTCTCAATTGCATCTCACTGTCAATTTCATCATCATAAACCTAGATAAACTTGTACATCTCTATCAGGTTGTTTTGGGGCAATCTAGCACCTATCCCATAAACTAAGTCAAATGGGGCACAACCTATTGCCCTTTTCACAGTTACCCTGTCTGCCCAGAGTGCCAATTTCAATGTAGAATCCCATGCCCTTTTGTTCTGGTCCAGGATTCTCTTGATGATCTTCATCAAGCTCTTGTTGCTTGACTCAGCTTGTCCATTTCCTTGCGGATGGTATGGTGATGAGTAGGAGATCTGGATACCATATCTTTCACAAAATTCAGTATATTCCTCAGATCTGAAACATATAGCATTATCGGATACAATTCTCTCTGGGCATCCAAACCTTGTCAAAATGTTATTCATCAAAAATTCGGTCACCACTTTGCTAGTTACTTTCTTTGTTGGGATTGCTTTCACCCACTTGGTAAAATAATCAGTGGCTACTAATATCTAGGAGTGGCCTCCACTAGATTTGCATGATATCTCACCTATGAAGTCAATGCCCCAAGTCTGGAATGGAGATTGCACTGCAACTAGTCTAAGAGGAAGGTTACCAGAGAATTTCAGCTTACCAGAGAAACATTGACAAGCATCACATGTAATCACAAACTGGTGAACATCTTTAAATATAGTAGGCCACCAAAATCCGGCCCTCATTACCTTCTATGCAGTTGTTTTGGCCATGTAATGTCCTCCACAGTCTCCACCATGTGTTTCCTTTAGAAGTTCCAATGCCTGATTCTGATCCACACATTTCAGCATGACACCTCTATTTCTCCACCAGAGATTTCCCTCTATGATAACATATTTGATAGCATGTAGCTTTATCGTTCTCTTTTCATTTTCACTTAGATTGTTAGGGCATTTCATCTTCTACAGATAATAGATCACATCCTTGTACCAGTCAGAGTAATCCATATCACATATGTGTGATCTGTTTTCCTCTTCTAGTGAGTTTATTTGATTGGCTTCCAAATTGGCTTGGGCCATAAGCTTGGCCAATCCCTATCCTCTAACCAATTTAGTAATTTGGACCTCAATGTTAAATTCTTGGATCCTGTTGATCCATCTACATCTTCTTCCTGACACCTCCTACTGTGTGAAAATGTCTTTGATAGCTGCACTGGGTACATATGCAATTATGACAGCTCCCATCAAGTAAGGCCTGAAAGCTTTGATAGCTTTGACTAGTGCATATGCCTGTTTCTCATTTATGTCATATTTCAATTCTGCAGCTTGTAAAGACTTATTGAAGAAGGGTATGGGCTGTTCGAAACCATTATCATTTTTTTGCAACAACACTCTTGCCACAGTGTGAAAAGAGGAAAACGTGAACAATTGGAAAGGCTTTGAGTAATCTAGTGTCTTCAACACAGGAGCATCTTTTATTGCTTCTTTAATGGCTTGAAAAGCCTTCAAAGGCTCCTTTGATCAGACTATGCTCTCATTCTTCTTCAGCATTTTGGAGATGGGTCTACTGATCTCTGCGAAGTTAGTGACAAATCTTCTCAAGAAGTTTACCTGACCAAAGAAGGATTATATTCCTTTGACATTCTTTGGTGGTTGGATCTTATCAATGGCCGCTATCCTCTCAGGATGAATTCTTATGCCATCCTTTGAAACAACGTGTCCCAGCAACTTGCCCTCTTTAACCCCAAAGGCACATTTTTTGGGATTAAGGGAAATGCCATATTCCAACACCCTGACAAAGATTTTCTCTAAGTGAGAGCAATGGTCCTCTTCCTTCTTGCTGTGAGCAGTCAGATCATCTTGATAAATAGCCAGGAAAAGGTCTAGGAACTCAGCAAAATCCATGTCCATGTCTCTATGAAAAGTGGCTCCAGCATTTATTAAGCCAAAAGGCATTCTCACATAGACATAAGTTCCCCATGGTGTAGTGAATGTTGTCTTGTACTATTCTAACTCTTTAATCATAACCTAATTGTAACTAGAGAATCCATCCATCATGGACATTAATTCACATCCAGTCACCTTCTGCAGCATTGCCTCCATGTTTGGAAGAGGATAATTGTCCTTCAATGATGCAATATTTAAGTTTCTGAAATCCACGCACAACCTAAGATCACCATTCTTTTTTCTGACAGGAACCAGGTTTGACACCCATGAAGAATGCCTTATGGGCTTAATGATCCCTGCATCACTCAATTTTGTTAGTTCTTCCTGCATCTTGGATCTCAAGGTTGGATTGATGGGCCTTTGCTTCTGCCTGAATGGTCTCATATCAAGCTTTAGGGGAATTTCATGCTGGAACAAGTCTTCCCTATAAGCCTTCAAGTCATCATAAGACCAGGCAAACACATGCCTATATTTTTTTAACAAGGTAATCAGCATATCCCTCACATGTGGTTTCATCTTTTTGCCTATGTATACCTTATGTGGTGCACCATCAGTTCCCAGGTTGATCTCCTCAAGATCTTCCTTGTGGGTAGCTGCTTGTCTTGTATTGGATTTGTTTGGTCCTTTAAAAATTCTTTCCAGTGCTACCAGTCCCTTTGGGATTTTATTGGTCTTCAATTGCATTACTTCATTCCTGAACAAGGTTTCTTTACCATTCTCTTCTACCACATATGAGCCAAAATCGATCTCCTGATGCTCATATTGGTCTACACAGTGTAGGAATTTCAAGATATCATGGTCATTTTCAAACACCTGCCAATTGCAGATATTATCAGGCACTGTTGGCCTAGTTTGTACCTCAATACCATAAATTCCATTAAAGGTCACTTCATCTAGTTTGACAACAATATGGGCCAACAAGTTAGCCTTAGCATTTTGCCCCCTTTCTACCCAATCTATCCCGAAGGCATCAAATTCCTCAATGGTGTCCCAAACTTGATTCCTATATTGCCTCAAGTGCTTTTCCTTAGTGACAAATCTAGATTTGACTTGAGAAACAATCAGCTCTGAGTCACCAAATACCCTCAGTGATTTTATACCATATTTAGAGGCAATTTTTAGGCCAAGCAACAAGGCTTCATATTCAACTATATTGTTTGTACATGCAAATTGGAGTAGAAAGGAATACTTGAAGGTCTTACCTTGTGGGGATACCAGCAAGACACTAGCACCTGAGCCATCCTTGGAGGAAGCTCCATCAAAGTACATAGTCCAAACTGACTCTTCCGAGGAGGTCTGCATTACTTCTTTGACTATTGGCGCTCACTTGGCTTCTCCATCTTCTTGTTCTACTTCCTTTACTCATAAGGTATCCAAGTCAGTGTCAACAAAGTTTATGAATGGAGGCTCCTTTGCTTTGCCATCAAGCTCAATCATGTGTTTGCACCTTGACTCATGAGCTATCCTAACATTCTTATGATCAATTAAGAATGTAGCAAATGATAAGTCACATTGTATACTTCCTCCCATAGAAGCACACCATTTCCTTGAGAGAAACATTCAATATGTTGGAGGGATATCAGCTACTATGACACTCATGACAAGTTCCTTCTCAGGGCAAGCTGCCAGTCTATATGATACTTCATTTATGATTCCAATCATAGGGATCTCCCTTGAGTCCATAGCATAACATTTCCCATAAGTGCTATCCACCTTCAAACCCAATTCCTCTATAATCTTGACAGGCATTACATTGTTTGAAGCACCTGAATCAATCATGCAATTCTTAAGCACTTTTCCATCAATGATCAGGCTTAGAAAGAAGGAGTTGACCAGATCAGGGTTAGCAGTGATTGTAGTTCCTAGATAGACTTCAGGATTCTCATCTACATTCAATCCACTTGCATCATCCTTTACCTGGCCTGCACTTGTTTCAGGTATTTGAGCTTCCATTTTGGGTTGATTGTTCCCATCAATGCTCTTGATGACTGCCATTGTTTTATGCTTATGGTCATCGATCCTCATCATCTCGAGGAGTGGGACTGTGACCTTTATCTAAGATAGGACCTCAAACCTGTCAACTGGTGCATAGCTTGGAATCTCTGGGAATACAACTTCATGAGAAGTTATTGCATCCGTTTTCTTGCCATCAGCCTGATTTGCAAGCCTTACTTCTTTCATCTTTGTATCTGATGAAGTTGCTTCACTGGTTATCTTGGATTTGTCATTCTTCTTAGCCCAAATTCTTGGCTCTTTGACTTCCTTAGCTTTGGTACTATTTTTTGTGTTTTCAGCTCTAGTCCCTTTAGGATTAGTATCACCTTCTTTAATGAATATTCCCCCTTGGTGACCTGGATTAGCCTTTACCACCCTATTTCTAAGGTGAATATCATTTCTAGCCTGAGCTCTGGTGGCCAATGCAACTGCATACCTTTCTATCTCTTCATTAGAAGGTCTCCTCAAAGAAATACCACATGTTTCAAGGTTGTAAGCAGTAAATTGATCATCTCCTTCTCCATCAGAAAACACTTGCTGCTAATGAAGAAGACCTTGTCTTTGCATATTTGTCTCATTTGTATCAGCACCACAGTCAGAAGAATATTCCTCATACTCCAAATCTGACTTGGTCATGAACACATTTGAAGTCTCATTAGGGTTGCCAAGATAATCACCCTCCTCATAACTGTCTTGCTTTTCTTCCACTGCCTTAGCTACAACAGCACACTGATGTGAGGAGTGTGGCATTTCACAAGCATCACACCACGGCAAATCATCTACCATGTTTGAGGTATTCTTCTGTAATGGGTCAGGTACTCCATGGAAGTTCCTTTGACTATTGGGAATGGGCTTCCCATTATTCCAGTTGGTGTGGTATGGGTAATCTTGTAGCCTTGGGGGCCTTTCATTTCTCTAAAATTGGGGCCTCTTAGACTTTGCTTGCTTTTGTAGTAGGTTCAAAACTTGATCCCATTTGTCATCTGGTACTATATCCTTGACCACCTTTTCATTTGAAGGCTTTGCAGCTTTGGCAAGCCTAGGGTCATCTCTCCTACCCATTTTACTAGATGCTCTTCTATTATTTTCAATGTTTACAACCATCTTGTAAGCCTCTTGCAGGGATTGTGGGTCTTTATCTCTGAGCAAGTAGCACATCTTGCTGTCATAGGCATTACAGTAAGTAAACATACATGATCTTTCATTAGGTCGGAGAGAAACAAGGACCTTAGCCATTGCTTTCTTGAATCTTGCATTAAATTCAGTAGCCATTTCATTATGTCCCTTTGTGATGTTATTAAAATCATGCAGCCTGAACCTTGGATAAGTCTGGTCTCCATACTATTCTCTAAAAATTCTGAAGGAGTTCTTAGAATCAATGCTTAAATCAGGTAGACTTCTGTACTAGTCTCTTGCATCCTCTGTCAGAGATTGCATGAAGTATTTCATGGTTACATCCTCATCCCATAGCTCAAAGTCTTCTTAAAAACTTTGGAAAGCCTTAAGGTGATCCTCACCACTGATAGCATTATTACTTGCAAACTTTGGCACATGTTTCCTAGCATTATCAAGTACAGGGTTTGGGTAACCAGGGATATTATCAAAACATAACTGCCTGTATCTGTCAGTATGAGTCACTCTTCTTCCCACAAGTCTTCTTTCTTCACCTTGGGTATCACTGTCTCTTTGTCTTTCATTTTGATGACCTGATTGCTGACCTTAAGGCTCTTGTAGATCAACAAAATGGACAACTTTTTCATGACCTCTAGGGGGTGGAAGGGAGATGGAAGGATTATCTTTGGGTGAGCCTCTATCACCATTATTAGGGTTTGAAGAAACAGATCGACTGTTGGTGTAATTAATTAATTAATTATTACACTAGCATAAGTTAACTTAGGTCTTGCATTTAATCATTAAGTCCTAGGTTGCATTATTAGATAAATCATTTAATAAATGGGATAATATTCCCTTCCTTATTTGTAGGAGATAAGATTCCTTCTAGAAGATGAGTTGTCCTTCTAGAACTTATCTCAACATTTAATGATCATCTCCATAGGGTTCACATGTTGTCACATGTTGTTAGATCAAGACACATGGCAACATCTCATGCATATTAGGGTTTACCTCTTGCCTATATAATTAGGCATCTTGTTCATTTGTATTATATCTTTTTCATATTATCAATAGAATCTTCAATCAGCATTCCATTGTTGCAACACTTCTTTTGTGGTTGATTATCTTTCATGGCTAAAGTCCTTCATTGAAGATTCTAGAGCTTCAGGGGCTGTGCAATCCATCATCTCAACATGGTATCAGAGCTAGTCCATTGAAACATCAACCCTAGATCTAGGAAGTTTGGAGTGCAAGATTCAAGCAGGCTTGGAGTTTTATGTTGCAGGCTAGTTGGCTCTACCGAGGAGCCAAGCTGATTTTTGGTGTAGATCAGGCTCTCTCCGACCTCTCCATTGTGTCTAGAAGGCCTCAAAACCCATAGATCGCCTATTCATTTGTCAAAATCGGAGTAGATTCAACCGGGAGCCTGTGAGGTACATCTTAGGGTTTGCATTTTTTGTACTATCTGTACAGTTTTGTAGAAAAAAAATCATCCCTGTAAGTCCTCCATCAAGGCAAATTTTTTTTAGAAAAATCAAAAAAATATTTGGCTTTTTTGGGCAAAATTTTTCTATAGTATTGGAAAAAATCAATTTCTGCAGTGTTCGACCTGCAAATAAATTATACCGTTGGCAGAAATATTAAAACTTTCGGCTATAGTTTTGGGTTTTTTTTGGTTCGTCGGCATTCTCTATTTTCTATTGGCATTTATTTGTAATTTTTGAATTGCAATTTAATTGCAATATTCAAAAATTTGGAGGGGTCCAATCGTCGGTCTGCAGACTCCGACATGCTTCATCACCTCTGCGTCATTGGTGTCGGCCCGTTACATTTCCAACCTACCGCCAGCTTTGTTTCCCATCGACCGCGCTCCCACCAACGTTTCTCAGCCTGTCGCTGTTGCCGGAGTTTCCTCCCTATGTTTCCTTCACTGGCGATCGCTTCAACTCCTGCCGACCACCAGCCTTCGTCACCGGCCAAATCTCCAGCCTGTCTGCTCTAGCCTCAGTCCCATCGGTAACCGGGGGCTCTCCTCTGCTCGGGCGGTGCATCCTCCGCCGGCCGAGCCACCACATATCGCCGCCAAAGAGGTGCTCCGACAGCACCATATCCGGTCGCGGGTTTTTTTAAAACCACCTACTTGCCCCTCGATCATATCAGTGACCGGAGGCCGAAATTCTTTTGCCCTAAGGTGCCATAATTTTGCACCTATTTAGACAGTGCCAATCCAAATTGAGGAATTCTTCCGGAGGCCGTATCTTCCACATACGGCATAAAAAATTCGCACACGATATATTGTTGGAAAGCTATTGATGTCTCCTTTTCAGTGGTGTACTCTATATTTCAAGATTTTTCTATCATCAACTATTCAAGTCAACTAAAGTCAAACCTCCATTCTGGACTCAACAGTGCATATCTTTGCATCAGATTGTCGGATTTCGGAGATTCCAGCAACATTCGAGACATATTTCAGTGCATTTTTTCATCAGTCTAGTCATCTTCTTTGGTTTCAGCTCTAGGTATCTTTTTTTTGGTTTTTTGATTCTTGAGACATCCTGAAGATTGAAGAAGAATTTCTTGATCTCGGAGGCATATTTTCAGTTGCATATCTATTTGGAAGTCTTCTATTTTCTGTTGAAAGTCAGTGTCTTTGATTTTTGTGACAAAATTTTGTTATGGGGCTTGCATATTATTCTCCTTCAGTTATGTTGCATAAGGGTAACTATCAGCAATGGCAAGATGGGATCTGCCACCATCTTCATTCACTTGATTTGTTGCCACATCTATTTGGTATAGTTCCTCATCCAAGTGAAGGTATTCATGAACTTGCTTGGAGTTGCAGCAGGTACACTGTTTTGGAAATCATTGCTATGCAAGTTGATTGCGATGTTTTGAGATCTATTGATCATTGTGATTATCCTCACATTCTTTGGATTAAGCTTTGGGAGATCTATGGAGATTCAGATACTCCACCATTCCCTAATGCTCATGCTTCAGAATGTCATTCTTCAGATCAAGTACCCCATGATGCTATTGTTGTGCAGGAAGTTGATTACCTTGATCTTTCTGAAGAGGTTGACAAGGTACCTTTTGATGCTTCTTCTTCATCAGAGATAGTTGGTATCCCTTCACATTCAGTGATTCTTTGTCCAGAATCATTGATTGAGGCTTCCACCATCATCATCCATCAGGACACTTTCAGTTTTTCAGACTTGACATCACAGGATGGCTTTGTTTCAGGTATCACTGCCTTGGCCACTTCTACAGGTTTGGAGGACATTCTTGAGGGGATATCACTCCTCTATTTAGATTTCACTTTGGAGAGTTGTTTTGAGTCTCCTCATTCTTTTGTCTCAACCTTGATTGGGTATTTAGAGACCATCCTGGAGGAACTTGGTTTCTCTTCAGCGATTTCATATCTGAGACTTCTTCCCTGTCATTCCATTCAGGACTTGAGGTTTCTTCAACATCTACCATTGGATTTGCTTCTTCCTAGCAGGAGATTTGTGGTTTGGACACCTTCATTGCTTCAGATCTCTTTCAGTGGTTTTGAGGACACTTCATTTAGGGGGGCTATCAAGTCTCCATCACATCCATCATATTCATTCCATCCTTGTCTTTGGATATTGTTCAACATCAGTTTCTACATCATCTTGGTTTGTCACCCTCTTCATTGTTTGGGACTATGGCATCTTCATCAGGCAAGGAGACACTTGAGCAAAGTTTAGAGACATCATCATCCATGTTCATTCTTCCTTCCTTTAATTCCTATCCGGAATGGGAAGCATCTTTGCACTTGCATTTGATTTTGTTTCTTCCGAAAGGGAGACAAGTTGTTTGTCAACATTGGATCTTGTTTTCAGACACTTACTTTTCTTGCAGGTGATCTTATCTTTTGGGGGCACTATATAGTCTCTCTATTGTATCCATGTGATGGATGGTGTTCTTGGGGGGTATTTGGGAGTCCTCCATCCTTCCCATCCTATCTCACATTTCTGAATTTTCATCTCCTTTTTGGAGAGGGGTTTTGTTCCTATTGGGTTTTCCCCTTTTCTCCGGTTGTGGGAGATTGTTCTACATCGTCATGTACATGGGTACCTAACATGGCCTAGTAGCCGAGACCCATCATCGATCATCATCTTGCATAATCATTGCATTTTCCTCCCTAAGTTGCACTTATGAGGGGGTGTTGGTGTAATTAATTAATTAATTATTACACTAGCATAAGTTAACTTAGGTCTTGCATTTAATCATTAAGTCCTAGGTTGCATTATTAGATAAATCATTTAATAAATGTGATAATATTCCCTTCCTTATTTGTAGGAGATAAGATTCCTTCTAGAAGATGAGTTGTCCTTCTAGAACTTATCTCAGCATTTAATGATCATCTCCATAGGGTTCACATGTTGTCACATGTTGTTAGATCAAGACACATGGCAACATCTCATGCATATTAGGGTTTACCTCTTGCTTATATAATCAGCCATCTTGTTCATTTGTATTATATCTTTTTCATATTATCAATAGAATCTTCAATCAACATTCCATTGTTGCAACACTTCTTTTGTGGTTGATTATCATTCATGGCTAAAGTCCTTCATTGAAGATTCTAGAGCTTCAGGGGTTGTGCAATCCATCATCTCAACATTGACCACATGTGTTCTGAGCATCAGGGACAGGATCCTTCAAAGTAGATTCTAGAAAAACTAAGCTTCCTCTTCATCTCTTTGTTTACTGCAAGCAACTCCATCTCCCTTGTCTTTCTCTCCAACTCCTCATTTTCTCTCATTAGCTTATCAAAAAGTGAGGCAGTGTTATTTTGATCTGTGTTCTTCTTAGTACCTCGTTCATTTATCCTTACTCCTTCATTTCCTCTCTTTTCCTGCATAGGATGCTTACCTTTTTCCACATTTTGAGGCTGTTTACTGGTATTCCTAGGAGGAGGAACAACATGTTCCTCGACCCTATGACTTTGAGGTTTATTTGTGTTCTTATTGACTAAGGGATCAGAGAGAATCCTTCCTGAGGTTTCTGGCAATACCAAGGTATCCTCCTCATTTTGTTGGGCTGCCAATCTGTCCATGGCTTCCATCTCTTTAACTCTTCTACGTAGCTCATCCCTCTGATCCATAGCATCTCTTATCTTTTTCTCTTTTGCTGCTTCTCTCTATTTCCTACTCTCATTTAGTGCAGTAATTTGCTGACTAAGTCTTTGTATATCATCATAGATCTCATCCTCATCAGGTAATGTAGACTCTCTATCAGAAGTTGTACTAGCAGTTTGGTATAGATGCGGGTTGTGGGAATAGTTATCCCCAATGGATGAATCATTTGGGACATGGGTAGCCCTAAGAGGTGTAGGCGTGGGGCATTCTACGGTCCTAGCATGTTGGGTATTCCTATTATTCCTTTGGAATCTACCCCTTCCTCTTTGTTGTATGGCATTTCGGCCATGATCTGATGACTATTCATTTACAATATTTTTCATATGCACTTCCCTTCTCTCATTGGATACATTATCATCTAAATCTACCAAATCTCTTTCACTTTGTGAACTGAAATGAGAAGAAACTTGATGTTCAGGGGTGGGATGCAGTGTAGAAATACCCTTTTGTGCTAGTTTTGACTTCACCCATTTGCCTTCATTTCTAGGCAACTCTTCTTCTAGCTCATGCTCTGGATGGTTTCTGTAATAACCTCGTGTTCTCCTCATTTGAACTGGGATTCCTTCAGCCTTCTTGACTCTCTTTGAATTTCTGCTCTGAACTTCTTCTATATCTTTAAATATTGGTTTGCACTGGTACAAATACTTCAGAGTTGCCACCCAAGCTTCTTGGGATAGATTAGTAACAATGGTGGTACTTTTTGGAATACAACAAGACTTTCAGAGCTTGGCAACTAAAACTTGACAACAATAAGACTAGGAATCACTCAGGAATATAAACACAAAGGTAGGGACAGAAGCTATGCTTGATTATCAAATGACTGACTCTATGAACAAACTGTGGGATAAAACACCTTGGAGATTCTATTCAATATGAAACATAGATCCCCAGCATAGTCACCATCTTGTTGGTTATTTTTCTTGTTTAGGAAACAACTAACTAGCAGGTTTGTGCAAACACCTATGAGCTTTCCAAGCTCAATGCCTAAATGTTCGCTAGACAGGTGGCCAACAAACAAGATGCAACACTTGTGGCTGCAATCTCCTTCACTTTGGGCTCTGCAAGACCCAGGGGGTAATCCCTTGAACAAAGCAGATTCAATCTCCTTATAGCAGATATACCAGGGTTCACTCAGAGATGGCTTCCTTTGAGCAAACAATGTATATCCTGTTGAGAATGATAAAACAGATATAGTATAACATGAAACATAATTGATTAATTAAAATATTTTTTATCTGATTGAACAACCAGGCTAGTGAAGATATAAAAACTATCACCAGATCAGTGCCAATATCCTTGGGCAAGGAGTCATGAAAATGTGCAACAAAAGGTATATTTAACTCTGGAAACCTAAGCCTTTATGAAGTTAACCTTATTAACCCATGAACCAGTGATTGAATCTATCAAACTTCTTATCAAATCCCTTAATAATGCATAGAAAACTCTAGATTGATTAATGCAATTTAACCCATTCCTTAAACAAGAGCATCAACCAAAACCAAAAAATGAAATGACCCTTGATCATTAGTTTAACTTAAAATTTCACACACACCATTACAAGGAGAGATTTTTAAATTCAATCAATCATATTCGTGATTCCATTTATATCTAGAAACCTTATAGTTAGTGAAATATGCCCTAGATCCCAAAGATTGACAATAATCTGATTTTCCCTAAGTGTTCTTGCTTCAAATCGAGCCCTAGCTACCCAACCAGAGATAACTGGTTCCCTTTACAATTTTTTCAAACTACCATCGAACCCTTACAAAGTGGAAAGAAATTACATTTATACAGCTAGGGTCACCAGTCAGCATGAGTCCACGTGGACACCAACAGAAACCCTAACAGCCTCAGAAAACATCAAGCAACTCGGCCACAAACCTCCACCGACCAATCTAAATCATCTTGAATGCTCTTGTCAGGTGGAACAGGGAGAAAGTCACACAACTAGGTCAAAATGAGCAAGTACAGGAATGGGAAGCCATGGTAGTCAAATTAGGAAGGTACACAGACCATGTCGTCTAGGAAATCTATAGGTGCGATCATCACAAATCTAGAGGCCACAAATGCAAAAGTCATCCATTCCAACCACTTCTTCTCATCAGAAAACCTGTTGCCCTGGCTCTGTAATAAATTCCATCTCTACCTCACCAACTCGCACCAGCAATCGAGGTTTAGGACCAAATCGAGGTCATCATGCCGATCTACAAAAATCTTCATGGTCGTTCTTGAGCCACGGGCCAAGTGACCAACCACAATAAATGCATCCCTAGTTCAATCCATGTCGGCCATAGCTTCCAGCAAACCAGTCAGCATGACACCACAGAGTCGAGAAGACAACACGTCGAGAACCCAATGTTTCATTGAGCAAACATACCATTCGGCAAGACCAGGCGCAATCGGCCAAACATCACATTGAAAACAATGCCACATCAGTGAGAGAAGGCACAATTAGTAGGAGATCACATCGACACCCCAACAAGAAGCACCATCGACAAGAGAAAGTGGTGTCAGGAAGACCTCAGGGCGACAACAAACGGTTGGTGAAGAGATACACCGAAAATCCAATAATATCAACAACACACCATCCGATCGAGGAGACATCTGGCTAAAGAGAACATGTCATATTGATCACTGAACATAGTCGGCAAGAGGCCATCAAGTCGGTGAGAGATGGCCGAGACGACCAGACATCATGGCAAAGTCATCACGGCCGAAGGGAGTCATACCAAGTGCCAAAGGGGCCGTCAAAGTCAACAAGACAAGCAGGGGTCAGGGAGACATCTCCTCAACATAACAAACACTAGCCGAAAAGATAAGGCCTTGGGGAGACAAGCAAAGGTCACACCGAAGGCAAGGTGGGGCTGGGGACGAACGAAAAACAAGGCTCGAGGGGACCAGACATGAAGAGCAAACCGGGAGGATAGGGAACCAGACTGAGGCAGAGCTAGAAATAGGAAAGACACGGAGCCGGAGACGGGACAAAAGGAGAACAAAGAAGCCACGAAGTCGGAGGAAAAATGGAAACAGGAACCTCGCAAAAAGTTCCAAGAAAAACCCCAACCCGGTTCCGCCCCCACTAAAAGCAAAAGGAAAACAAAACGAGCAGAGCCAGAACCAAGAAAGAGAAGGAGTTGGAGCCGAAGTGGGGGACAAAAGGAACAAAAGAGACTGGGACTGAAAACCATCCCGCTCCCACTTCTGCAAAAGACCACGGAGGCGGAGCCAGAACCGACATGAGACAGAGAAGCCGTAGGGCCGAAAGCGGGACAAAACCCGAAATAGGAAACTTGAAAAAGGTTCCAAAATAGATTCTCATTCCGGTCCTGTGCCCGCCAAAAGCAAAAGGAAAACAAAATGAGTGGAGTCGGGGTCGGAGCAAAACCCAAAACCATAAGCATGAGAAAGGTTCCAAAACTGGTTTCCATTCCGATCCTACGCCCGCCAAAGGAAACAAAACAAAAGACAAGCGAAGAGGCAGAGCCGGGGCCATAATGGAACCCAAAAGAGAAACCAAAGGCCAAAATCTAGATTCTGATATCATTCCGGTTCAGCCTCCGCCAGGCAAAGAAAAACACAAGGCAAGGAAGAAAAGAAAGATCTGGCCATCCGAGACATGAACCCTTAGCACGCTGAGCTCAACCCTGATGGGAGCCCATTTACCCCACGTGCCAAAATGATAGAATATTCCCAAGCTAAAGATTTTTTAGGAAAATTAAAGGCAAACAACTGGAAAATGAGAGAACCAAAATAGGCACTAACAGAGGGAGGAATGAAAATATAGTTAAAGGAAAGGGAAGAGAATTGTGAAAAGTTAGAATCCAAAATTATCTCCTTGAGAAAGGAATTGGAGAAAGCAAGTACTCAATCAAATAGGAACTTGGAAAATGAGAAGAGGATTGACTATGAAGAAAGGAAAAGCTTAAATCCCAATGAGTCAAAAATTGGTTACTTAAGGAAATAATTAGATAGAACAAATACCAAGCTAGATAGGAGCCTCAAGTTTGAGAAAAGTACCGAGACCTTGGACAATATTAGAAAAGGGATAAGTTCATCATGTATAAAGACAAGTTTTGGTCATGAAGAAAAGGAAGATCAACTTTCAAATGAGAAAAAAAAGAAAGGAAATCAAGAAAAACCAAAAGGTTATGAATATGTTCTAAAAATCTCAATCAATAATGAGAATAATAAGAGGAAAGAAAAAAATTTCCTATGGAAAACTAATGTTCCCTATAGAGAAAAAAATGATAAATTCACAACATTATTTCCTCTAATGAAAGCACAAATGAACATGTTTCAACATTCATGTTATGGTTATTGCTATTCATGTAATAACTTTGGTTGTAAACTGGTAGATTGTTGATCACATACAAGAAACAATGGTTGGATCAAGAATAGAGCTTCTTATGTGTTTCCAAATAGAAAGGATGGCATCATATGTTACAAATGTAATAGTCATGGTCATAAGGTGAGAGATTTTAGAACACAAGAAAGATATGATTATGGATGGAATAAGAATAAAAGTTATTATGAATTTTCAAAAGGAAACTACACTTCCTTTGGTCATTTGGTAGATTATAATGTTACATACTACAAGTGTAAAAATTATGGGTACATGGAGAAATTGTGTAGAAATTATTTTGTGGAATACCCTAAGTAGAAAAAGAAATTGCAAGTCATGGATAATCATAAGAAATTACAAAAGTATGGAAAAGGAAACAAGAGCAAGATAATGAGAAGGAAGAATCAATGTTTGTGCTTCATGTAGAAGAAGTATCACTAAGTCCTTAAGTAATAGTATGAGTTTAGGGGGAGCTATCCAATGCATTATCTTTTAGCTCCATGGAGATGACAATTCAAGATGGATCAACTAAAGTCATTTTATATATAAAAATTTTGTTTTTCATTGATCCAAAGGGAAGAATTAGTTGAGAAAGAGAAGATATGATTGGTGGAAGAAAGTGAGACTAAAGAATGTATAGGAATACAACAAAAATATTGATTTATGTTATTGGCATGATGGAGGTTAAAGACACAAGAAGTAAAAATCATACACTCTAGAAAAATATAGTTCAAAACATGCATGACAAGATGATTAACAAATGATGCATGGTAGCATTTTGAAAGACAAGATATAGTGGGAATGGTGACAACATAGTCATCAAAAGCATAAGAATTATGAAAAATTGAGATTGATATGATAATAGAAAAATACATACTAGAAAGTTAAACCTTATAATGAAGTGAAGGAGAATTTATGTCAAGATGAGAGAAAGCCTAGAAGGTTTGAGACAATGAAAGAAGAAATAAACCATGATAAAGATGTTATGGGTAAGAAAATAGGATTAAGGATAACAAAGATCTGAAATTTTACCATGAAGAAGATCATGATAAGGATGTTTGAAATACTAAAAATTTATGAGAAATTTACAAAAACTTGATAGGAGGATGAGAATGATCCAAATGAGTCCTTGCTTGAAAAGTATTATAAAAAACACAAGCATGTATTGGGAAAATCAAAAGAAATGGATAATATCAAGTTAGATGGTTATTATGGTTATACTTATGTTCAAGTACTTATTGATGTAATGATACCATAGAAGACAGTGGATAGAGGTATTATAAAGGAGGGTATTTTCTACTCCTAATTATCAAGACAAATAGAGTCTAGAGGGAGTGAATAGCCCTTGGTTACTTAAAAGTACAAAGCTCGGGTGAAAAATTATAAAATAAAGAATTTTGGAATAACTTGATTGAATGAAATGCTAAGCTATTAGATACAAGAATTATAAAACTACTAATTAACAAAAACTAATATGAAATTATGAGATATAGATTACAAAAGTAGAAAGATTAGAACTCATAGATTCTACCCTAGCCAAAAGAGCAAATCCTCAACCATGAACAATAGCACACTGCAAAGATATTTATGCCCCATGTTGTTTTCCCTATCAAAATAGAAAGTAAAAGCCTTGAATAACAATGTCCAATTCCTTGAATTCATACATCTATTCATGACAAGGAATTTGTTGACTTTTTGAGAGAGTTAGAAAAATTCCTCGTAGATGTGACTACATAGCTCCAAGGATCAACTAGCTTCACATAGTAGTAGTGAGTGGCGATCCACTAGACAAAGTACAAAATGTTTTGACCCAACTTGTCTTTTTTCAAAAAATTTGTAGCTTTTTTAGTTTCTTGAGCAACACAAGTGTCTAATCGACAAAAGGATTTATAGTTGACACATATTTATCCATATGACACATTAACATCCTTTGCCCACACTAAAATCTAGCCAATGTGTCATTGTTGAAAGCTATCCAACCTCAATTGCTAGCATGTCACACATATGTTTGTGTGACAGGCTACCATCCTAGAGATTGACTTAAGAAAATTTTGATGTAGAGTTCAATTTTTTTGATGAGGTAGAATGAGTTGATGTGAAATATTTGTGCTTTTGTAGGAGTGGCCCAAGATCCATGATCATGTCAATGGATCGATGCTATCATTTTTTCATAGCCACAACAATGAGATCCATCTTGATGACATGGAATTTCTATGATGGGTTGACCTTTGCTGGGTATATGTCATGCTAGAGATTATATATCATACTCTTATGATCATGGAATTGATGGAGCACTGGGAAATTGACACTTCTACATTTCATCTCCCAACTAAGGACATGATAATCACCCTCAAGGAATTCCATCGCATCACGAGCCTACCCATCTATAGGGAGCAGGTGGCCTATGAGGAGGGAAAGATAGCCTAGGATGCTCGAGATGCCCAACAATAATTCCTTTGATGGGTTATCCTAGAGGACATATCCTGACACATATCCATGCATTGGCTCAAGCAGGGGTGAGTGGCGATGCGACTTATGCATCGAGTTTTTATTGTGACCATTACCCTATCATTATGATGGATGGAAGGGGATCATGCCTTCATGAGGTACTTTTCCATTGTATTCATGTGATGGAGGAGAGGGGTACAATGTAGACCTAGGGTAGGAGCATGCTTTTCCTTCTCTATCATGACCTAAGGCATTATGTACATTATCAGTACCATAGCCTCACTGTCTGCATGCTACTTTAGGTGTGGAAATTTGAGCATATCCACTATATGAGGTTGATCAAGTTTTCCCTCGACCTACCACACAAGATGCCTCTAGCGCATGCATACCCCTTGGTGCATGATTGACACTACATAAAATTTTGGTGATTATAGATGGATTTCTTGTGGCAGTGTGATATTAGATGGCGCCCATATAGGTAGATGGGGGTTTGGTCATCTAAAAAGAGGTAGCTATGTAGGATGCAACACGATCGACTCTTGGTTGGATGGTTGGACCATATTATAGTTCCTTATTACAAGCAATGGTTAGCCTGATAGTTCAAGAAAGTTTAGGTCATCCCCCTGATTGCTCCTATGTACTTACGATTGTATAGGAGCATGACTTGAGTAGGAGACTAGCCTCATCCAAGATCGTAGATGTCACACTTAGTGATGATGGGTTAGATGATGATGACTATCCCTTGGATTTCCAAGTGATGTCGTTGGAATTTTCCATGGCTTAGTTGAGTGGTGGTCAACATCAGGTCCAACCTTGATTTTCCCATCAAGGGCCCCAATAGGTGATGATAGTGCATAGGGGTCAAGAGGTGAGGGTCCTGATGGTGGTGGCGAGGGTGAAGAGGTAGAGGCAGGTGGAGCACCAAAGATATCAAGGTGGTGGTGGTGGGTGGAATCACTAGTGTATTTAGCTCTAGTTGCATTGGCACCACCTACTAGATAGGTGATCATTCCTTCCTTAATGGCAGTAGCAGGACCAAGCATAGTGCCAACCCCTGACCCACACTAGTAGGCTACAAAACCAAGTATGAATGTGATACATGTTATTTTATTTCAATTCTTTCAGTGCAGTGTTCTCATATATATATATATATATATGTATATTGATTTTATATGATATACTAATATCAAATACTATCACTATGGTTGTAGTGCTCACATAGGAGTGGCTCAATTTTATCAAGCGATGCTTTATAGAGGTAGCCCCAACCATCCAAATCTAGGGTTTTGTCATCAATGCCTATAGTCCTCCATTAGTAGGGCACCATGCCCAAGTATTTGCGTCTATAGTACACCTAGGGACCACATACAAGGAGACACAAGTGGAGGTTTTCTAGTGGACCATGAAGTTGGCTGCCATGATTGGGTGCAGGATCAACATGAGATAGAGCTCCTCACTACCCTATATGAGTGAAACTAGGCCATGCCATGGGTCAAGAGTACCGAGGTAGCACGCGATGCCCTACAAAGCTAGGTTGATGACCTCGATGGGAAAGTAGAGGTAGCTAAGACATTGTCTGCTGACCCTCAGGTGTAGAAGCTCTAGGAGCTATGATAGGCTTGTGAGTGGTAGGCTTCATTGTAGGAGCATGTCACATAGTTGTAGGAGGATGCAACAAATATTAGATAATAGATCCAAGGATTGTGGTCATGGAGCATGTTTGTGTTGTATTTGCATTGGTCATATTCTTATGCATCTCTCCAATACCCTCCTCCTCCACCACCATCAGCACCAGAGGGCTCGAGGAGCCATGCACCAGGGGGCTAGAGGCCCGATTTTGTATGCTATATTTTTGTATACCATATAATTTTTGATGTATAGATACATATATAAATATACAAACACCACATTTTGAAATAGTCGTGTGATACATGTACATGATGTTTTTGATATATATGAGATCTTTGACCAACATCATGGTGTTCTTATGTGTACTTATGTTTCATGTATGATTATGTGATGGATGTATGATTATATTATATGCTATCATTATTTAATAAACACGCATTAGATGTATGCTTAATGAAATACAATGATGATCTAGAATGCTTTGCCAAAATATGTAATCAAATACAATGCATGGACACACAACATAATAATAAAACATATGTATATATAATTCCTAATTAAATAAATTAATTAAATACACATCTTTACATTACAACAAAAACTAAAATGATAATGTGTTATTGAAGAAATGTCATAGGATAACAAACTATAGTCTCCAGAGAGGAACGAGTATCATGTGCATGCCACATAGACCCTATACATATTATCAATGGAAATGCATTCTATTGACTAGTTCTTTTAGAGGTGTACCATCCATAGACAATAGTCCATATGTACCTAAACCATACACATAGGTGATAATGCAAGGACCTAACCAATTAGGCCTGAACTTCCCCTTTTGATCAGGTGGTGCATTTACATTTCGTTGTTTTTCATAGAAAATGAGATCACCCACCTTGAAAATGTGAGAAAGAACACCTTGGTTGTAGTTTTTAGAAATAGATCATTGATAAGATTGGAGATGTTTGAGGTCTTGCAATTTATGCTTATCAATCAACTCAGGCTAGTTTAGACGTTCAATACAATAAGTGTCATCATCAATCAACCCTTTAAGGGAAAATAGTAAAGACAAAATTTCCAACTCTAAATGCATGATAGCCTCAACACCATACATGATGTTGTATGGGGCTGTACCAATATTCATACAAACACTCATGCAATAGGCCCACAAGGCATACGCCAGTTGAGTATAGTAGTGTTTACTATGTTTATTCACTCTTTTTCAAAGGATTAAATCAAGAGTTTTATTAGATGCTTCAGCTTGGCCATTAGATTAAGGATAGTGTGGCATAGAAAATCAATGTTGAATATGAAATTTTTCTAAGAATTACTTAACCTCTTTGTTCTTAAATGAAGTACCATTTTCAAAAACAAGGGTAGAAGGAAATCTAAAATGAGTAGTGATGTTGTTTAGAAGAAATCTACATATCACTTCAATGTTATAGGATTGAAGTGGAACAACTTTGACCCATTTCGTAAAGCAATCAATAGCAATAATGATGAAGGTATTTCCTTTAGAAGAAGGAGGTGATATTTTTTTGATGATATCCAACTCCCATTTTGTGAATGGCCAAGGATGTTGGGATTAGGGTGTCTCAACCTTAGAATCCTCGCATTTATTTATTATTTTGTGATATATTTATTTATATTATAATATTTAATTTCCTACTCAAATTGATGTCACTTTGTGGTACTTGTCGATGATGTGGCATCCTACATGGCAAGTGACATGTACAGTTTATAAGATAAATTAGTGGAGGTAGGAGTCCACTTTGGATGACCTAGATTTGTGCCTAAATTGGTGCCATTTGTCATAGTTACTATATAAGGGCTATGAAAACTTGCTATATAAGTTTATGATTAATTATGATGGTGGAAAAGTCAAGAATGAAAAATTGCTAGTTAACTATGATAGGTGGGACCCATGTGATGAGGGTGCCTACACATGCAAGGTATTTGCATCTATGCAGGCTCATTGCATGTGTAATGGTGGCTAATTTTATGGAACAAGGGATGATTATGGAATATTTTTTCATAATTGTGAGTTCTGATTATGACAACATGTCATAATGAACTCATGTTCACACCTTGGGCATAGGAATTGGTTATGGAAAGTTTTGGGTGCCTTGTTTCATGTTGAGAGGTTATAAATACTTGTAGACAATGAATTTTGATGGTGACAAGTTTGAAGAAGCTTGATGGATAGGGGTTGTTGTTGTCATAATTCCCTAATCATTTAATCTTTTAATTTGTCAACTTGGGGGTGTCTAAAGCTATCTGTGGTAAGAGTTGGATTGATTTTGGAGGTTTTGGGGGGGGGGTTTGTTGTTTGGTCTGCTTTGTTAGGAGTGGTTTAGAGCTGTTCCTTCCTTGTCAGTAGTGTCTCTATGCTATTCTTCTAGCCTCTTCCTTACTCAACCTTATTCTAAGAATTTTTAAACAAAATTATTTCAGAATAGAAAATGTGCAGAGAAGAGTCATATTCCAAGCTAAATCAGATCACGGGGAATGGATGAATAAACTAAATCTAATTTGTATAAAATCGGGAATCTACCTTTACTTAAACTCATAATATAACTAATCAATAGAATTGAAATCTAATTCAAAGAAAACTATTCCATTCCTCATACATCCAATCTGACAAGTAATATTTTCTTCTTTGTGCATATTTCGTTAAGAACATAACTTCTCATCAATGATAAACTAACTATTTTATTTGCAACTCAATTAACTAGAAAGTGAACTAGACTAAATCATAAAGGATTTTAATTGATTAACATAGAAATGAAATGACAATTTCAATAATACAACTCTAGATTTAAGATTTACTCTAACATTTATACTGATGAAAAAATTCTAACTGAAAACAAGAATGAAGATGAACTATTAAATTAATAGGATGACCTTCCTTTAGAAGAGTGGGCCCTGCTCTGCCTCTGGATGGATCTTAACACATAATTGGATCAACTTCTTTTTATTTTCATTGAATTGGCCCAAGGAGGGGCGAAGTACAAAAGATTTAGCGAAGAACTGAGAAATGTAATCTCCTTGAAAACTAGAAACTAATACATCTACTGCCTAATTATCTTGATACTGGATACATATATTCTCTCTAATTTGAAAATTAGGGAAAAGTAGGAAATTAAACTAATTCTAGACTATTAAAGACATTATGGAGTGCAAGAAGAACAATCATTAAAATCTTGTGATCATCTTCAGTTGATGTCGAACAAAACTATAGAGGTGGAAAACATGTTTGGATGGAGCTATTGTTTAGCTAACAAGTCACTTGGTCGAAGCTGTCGAGTCATGATAAGTTAGCCACCAATCTCATTTGAATAGAAAATGGTTCATGATAGGTTAGCCACCAATCCCATTTGAATAGAAAATGATTAGCACTTCATCTGATCAATAAATTCTTTTCTAGTTATGAGTTAAATATACACAATAATGGAACAACCACAATATTAAATGCCATTTAATCATTCATTCAAAGAGAATAAGCATTTATATAAAAGCATTCAAATTCTAATTCTTCGTGCATAATTAAGTTCACAAATGAAGCATATAAAAGATAATATCATCAGTTTTTAGCCAAACATAAATTATCAAGTATCAAAATTATGAAATATATGAGGTCTTTGCAAGCCCTCATCATTCTCCCCCTCCTATTCTTAACCATGTCCTCATGGTTACACATCGATTGCATCTTTGTTGAGAGTTTCAATCCATAAGGCACAATCAAAAACACCTCCCTTGTATTTGTCTGCTATCTTGTGTTTGTTGGCGAAGCCATGGTTTGTTCCAATTTTTCATTCTAGGACTTTAACACTTCATCTAGAATCTTTTCTGGTGCATTTATTTTTGGAGTACGAATGATGATGATTGGAATCCTAAACCTTATCCCAATCCAGAACTCTTGCTGCTATTTTATTAAATTGATTACATGTCTCACCCTAGTTAAACTCCATATGATATTATTGTGACTGATAGGCTCTCTTCTCTTCAACTATTCTGGAATGGAGTTATATCATTCAATGCATGCTTTATGAGCCAATGGAGTAAATGAACCTTCTATATCCTGAAAACATGCAATACTTTTTAATAAGTTGGAGACATAGATTGAAACAACATCATTCAACCTGGTATCTAATCTGAACTTTTTAATGTACTCAGCTACATCAGGTCTTTCTCCCCTCATGGGTAGACCACACTTCTTCTATGATTCTCTATATTCCTCCATTATTCTTTTCCATTCAGTTTGATATTGTAGTAAAGAAACAAATGACCTTAGGGTGATCCCATAATACTGGTTTACAATTTTTGGGAGATCTTGATTTTTGCTAAAATCACATATTTTTGGAAAGTATAATGATTTAAGCCTTGAAAAGTTCCATTTAAAGGATTCCAATTGAAGAGGGTTTGATCAGACCACCTTAGATCAAACCCCTTTGGACACAACCCTGTGAGTTTTAAACCATACCTATAATAGACTCTCCTTTACACCTATCAAAATGCTGATAAAAAACCACTTTTGATTTACCTTTTGGGGATCAAATGAATTCATTTAAAATTTATTTTTTGCAAGTATGTAGTGTATGTAGTCCTTATTATAAGCTTCCCAAAAAGTATAATTTTAAATAAATTTAATTTAATTATTGTATTTATTTTTTATTTCTTGTGAATGTAGTTTTTTCACCAAAAATCAAGCTCTTTATTCTGCACATATGGAAAAATAGTAGATTTATTTTTTTTTGAAAAACATCAGTGCACTAGATATTGAAGTCTTTGATCCAACAAAAAAAATTGAATTTTGATATAGACAAAAAAAGTTATGTTGTATACAGTCCGCCTATGTTTGAATTGTAATTGGTTTGACCTCAAAACTTGATTAAGGAAAAAAATATTCAATAAAACAATATGAAACAAAATGAAAGTGCTAAATATCATAGTTATAAATCTAAATTCAAAAAAAAAAAGAATTTTATCCTTCATGGAAAAAAATTATGTTGTATACAATAAGTATCACTCCTTAAAAATGGTGTTTATTGAAAAAACTAGTTTTCGAAGGAGATTGAAAAAGAAGTACAATCTGATTCCAATTTTTTTGAAAAAAATATATTTAGTATCTACAAAAAAATTGTCACAAATCACTAGTTTGCATCATCTTCAAATTCCTCACGGTTTAGCTGCTATAGGTGCTCGAAAGTGAAGATTTAGTTAGAAAAAATCAGTTCAGTGTCTAGTTTGGTCAAAAATTGTAAACCAGTATTGTGGGATCATCCCTTATCTAAAGTTCTCCAACATAAATGTTAAGAAGAGAATTATCAATATCTCCCATAATGAAAGAATGTTGGTAAAATTCACACATTTGATTTTGGATGGTTGGATGACTCTTAAAATAGGATTGAAGAAAATCATTGTCAATCCTGAAATCTGTAGACCTTTTCAATACAAGCTGGTTTAGCTTCCATTTAAAAAAAAACTCTCTAAGAAATAAAAAATATATGCCTGAGGGTTTCCTAGTGGATACCATTGCAAAAGCAATGTCAACTGCCTCAGTCACCCTCTATTCTACTTCATCTTTTTCCTTGTTAACTTTTTGAATTTCATTTTGAAGTTGTATATTGAGTTGCTTGTATTTCATTGCTATGAGAGATAGATACCTAGGGCCAGTTCATTTTCACGTGGCTTTTCTATTGGTGGAGGTAAAGCAAGTAACCCAGAAGATGAAGGTACTGTTTGTTCTATTTCTTTCCTTTCTGGAGCTACTTGTTTCTTTTTATTCATTTCTTCTCTTAACCTCTGAATTTCATTATCCTTTTGTTCACATTGTTTAGTCACTTTTCCTAGGGTTTTTTTAACATTATCCAGTTGTGTGAACAATTGTGTTGTTTCCTATTGTAGTCGTGACTTCAACTTTTCTACCTCTATTTTAGACTTTGAAATTTCATCTTTTTCTTTCAACTTCATTTCTAATACCATATTTTGTACTTTATATTCTTCTATTTCTCTTTCCAACCTTGACAATTTAAGTGCAAGTTGAACCTATTTTTCCTCTTCTCTTTCTCTAATTCAAATCATCATTAGGTTCCTTCTGTTGCTCTAAGGGTTGTTTCCCCTCTCTATGGGTGAATGGTTCCTCTATTTTTTCTCCTAGATGAGTTGGAGAATTAGTGGGAACATCATGGCATTGGGTTTGCTCAAATGATTGGGATTCTAGAAAAATAATATTTTCTTCAAACATTGGAGATAAAGGTTGTGAAAATTCCTTTTCAATGGGATATTTTTAACCAAATAAGTTGCCCTCTTCTTGAGAAGGGTTTGGCATAGAAGTTTCTTGAGAACATTCTCTTTCCTTAGGTTTCTCTCTATCAGATTCCTCAACTTGAATTATAGGAGGAGATTTGTGAGCTTTCTCCTTTTTCCCTTTCTTTAATTTATTTTTCTTCTCAGTTTTTTCATGTTTTTCATCTCTTTTCTTCTTTTCCAATCTCTCTCCCTTTTCAATACCCTTTCTATTCTTTCTAATTTCTCCCTTAAGTTCAGGTTTTTCTGAGCTTTTGATTTCTTTTACTACTCTTTTCTTTGAAGTTTTCAATTCCTCAGGTTTTTGTTTCTTAAGCCTCTCTATAGGTTTAGCCTCAACTTACTTTGAACTTCCTTTCTTTTCTACTTTTAAAGTTTTTTCCTATAGGGGTTTTATATTTCCTAGAACTCTCACCCTCAGTATGCATAAAAAATTTTCTCCATCTTTCCTCACCATTTGGTTTTTTCATAAAGTGGTGCTTAACAATCAAATGCATTAACCCATGGTAGGTAATCCTACTTTATTTTTCTTTACATTTCATTTCCATGTCACTGATTTGTGAAAAAAAAATGCAAGTAGATTTACCCTTACCTTTGGCTTAGCTTCTCCATGTCGAACATGATTCAACAACCAAAGAGTTGGCCCCAAAACTATAGCAAATTGGCCCTTGTAGGTAAAGTACTTCATGAGGCAAAGGTCAATTGACGACCAAGGTTCTTGGAGGCTTCCTTGCTCAATGCCCTTATTATTTCCTTTGTGAATTTGAAAAATGGCTAGAGGCTCTGGGTCGACATGGAATATTTCTAGAAGCTCCTTTAAATGATGTTGACCTTATTTTAAAATTTCTCCCTCTGCAGGAATTTTGGATGAAGCAATGATGACGACTGTCGACACCTCTATAGCTTCCCCTCTTACCATTGTGAAATTGATGTGGAAGTTTCTGACAAATTCTTGAATCACAACCCACTCATAGCTCTCATATTTAAGAATGAGGTCTAACCATCCTACTTGCTATAACCATATTCTAGTTTCACTATCTAAGATTACTTCTTTTGGCTCAACCATTCTCTTGTAACCCATTTTCACTGACTAAGGACTTTAGAAATTCCAAAACAATTTTTTTTGAGGAGATTTACAACGATATACAAAAAATGATAATGACTTGTTTTCTTGTTAAATGAATTTGAAATAGCTTAGTACTACTTCTACCTGGACATTAAATGTCCTTTATTTTCCATATAATATTCATTTTTCATGAGGGTACGAGCTTCGTATGCCTGAAACTTATCGCCAATGATTTTTTTTCAAAATTTACTAACAAAATGTGGCAGAAGTACATTCATTCATCTTTTCGTACAACTCGCTTTTTCTAAAACAACTACTTCATAATCATTACTTGAAAACTGAGCAAGTAATGTCACCTCACATTCTAACCACTTAATAAATTACATTTGGAATTTAAACATGATGATATGACATTTATATTAACTCTATGAAAAATAATTAATGCATTTAAAATTTCAAAAATAAATACATCATATAAATGCCTACCTCTCAACTGTGTGAAATGACATCAATGTATATAGATGGTTCATTTTGACAGCGAAATCAACTTGGAATAACCTTCACTATTTTCAAAAAGGATCATAATTTGTCAGAGTTCGCAAGACTGTATAGTATACTCTATCACAGTTGATAGCATATTGAGCTCAACCCTTGTGGGAGCCCACTTTCTTCCACACGCTATGTTGTCAAACTATGAAAAATATGAAATATTAAATGAACCTATACCTGCACAATGAACAAACAAGTTAGCAAAAATAATGAAGCTAAAAGCTTCCAATGATGTATTAATTCTTTCACTCCTAAATGTTTGTGAGTTGTATCAACTAGTCATTAATAACTCAGATCTATTAGAAGTCTTCCTCTCAAGGTTTTTTTAGAACAACTGGTTAGGAGAAATTAGGAGTTATCAAGAGCTGAGTTAATTTGAAAATTTAATGCAAGTTCATCAAGGAATTGATTTCCAATTCGATCAGGAGCCATCAGAACCTACCCAAATTTGTACCTACAAGAGACAAGAATAGATTTTTTTTTTCTTTTTTTTTTCTTTTTTTTTGGAAGGAAAACCGCCATTTTTGGTTTTTAATTTATCTTCTTTATTCATGGAAACTATATAGTATTAAGGACAAGACACTTCACCTAAAGAAGAAAAATCTTCCTTAGTAAAATATTCTATCCTTGATTGAAGTTCAGTTGTAAACTCTTCTTTTGATGCTAGTTTATGATAAAGCTTAAGTCAGTGTCCATTTACCAGCATTGTCTTTTTTTCTCCATCAATAGGTATTAATTAGACAGCCCCATTATCAAAAACTTCTTTAATCTCATATGGTCCAAGCCATTTGGTATGCAACTTTCCTTTGAATTCTCGAAACCATGAATCAAACAATAATGCCCAATCTCTTGTAGTAAATTGTTTACTATGGATATTCTTGTCATGTCACTATTTCCTTTGATTCTGAATGATCTTTGTTTGATGCAAAGCTTCCATTCTCATTTCATCTAACCTATTCAATTACAATACTCTATTTTTCTATGATTCAGTTAGATCTATATACCCTCATTTAAATTTGTTCTAAGTGTTTCCAATTCACACTCTATAGGAAAAATAGGCATCTTCCCATAAACTAATTCATATGGAGAAAAACCTATGATGGTTTTCCAAGTGGTGTTATATGCCCAGACAACTTATTTCAATCTATCAGACCAATCAATCTTTTGACATGAAATTGTCTTTGTTAGTATATTCTCCAGTTCTCTATTAGTCACCTCCACCTAACCATTTGCTTGAGGATGATATGGTGATGAATTTCTATGTTGAACTTGATATCTTTGAAGAAATTATTGAAGCATCAAAGAAATAAATTGTGGTCCTTGATCTAACACAAGTGTTCTAGGTGCTCCATACCTTTGTAGAATATTTTTATATAAGAAATATACAACTCTTTCTTCTTTAGTAGTTGGTAACACTTTGACCTCTACCCATTTAGTGACATAATTAGTACACACAAGGATGTAATGATTTCCTTTTGATGGTGGATCTATGGGACCATAAAATTGATCCCCCATTTCTCAAATGGTTCTAAAGAAACTTGTGTTTGAAGTGGAATTTATGTAGAGCATGTGGGCCTTCCAATTTTCTGACATTAATCACACTGCCTGATGTTGTGAGCTACATCCTTAGTCATTGTTGGCTAGAAATAGCTTGCTCCTAGAATCTTATGTACTATTCTCACTATGGAATAATATACTGCACTTGGTTCATCATGACATGCCTTCAAGATATCATAAACATCTATTTCTGAAACACATCTTCTCATGACATGATCTAGACACATTTTAAACAACAAACATTAATCCATTCAAATATGGAACTTCTATGATTATTCTCTTTTGTTGTTTAGATGAAAAATAAGAAGAAAATTTCCCTATTACTAAATAATTAGCAATATCAGCAAACCAAGGTGATTGAACTGATATGACAAATAGGTGTTCATCAGGAAATACATCTTCTAGTTCATTATTTCCCTATAAAACCATTCTGGACAAAAAATCAGCCACTACATTATCTTTACTTGGTTTATCAACTATTGTTATATCAAATTCTTGTAATAATAGTAACCATCAAATGATGTGTCCTCCCACAACAACTTTATTCATCAGGTATCAAATAGATGCATGGTCTATATGTACAAAAGTTTTATAACTAGTAATATAATGTATAGATTTATTTATGGCATACACAACTGCTAAGAATTCCTTTTCAGTAGTGGTGTAATTCTGTTCAGCTGGATTAATATTTTTACTTACATAATAAATGGCATGCATTGATCTTGATTCGTCCTTTTGTCCAAGAAATGCTCTAATTGTAAAATTTGATGCATCTGCATTTATATGAAAAGGCTCACCCTAGACTGGTTCAGCTATAACATGTGAGGTTGTCAAGGCCTATTTTATATCATCAAAAGATATTTGACACATTTTAGTCCAAGGAAATTTTGAGTCTTTCTTTAATAAATTAAAGAGAGAACCTACAATCTTACTAAACCATTCTATAAATCTCCTATAATAACCAACATGTCCTAAAAAAATTCTCACCTCGGTCTGAGTTTGAGGTATTGGTATCTTCAGAATAATCACAATTTTCTTAGGGTCTACCTTGATTCCTTCTTTTGACACATGATGTCCTAAGACAATTCCTTCAATCACCATTAATAGAATTTTCTTAATGTTCAATGATAACCTATGGTCTTTTCACCTATTCAAAACTTTATTCAGATTATTCAATGATTCTTCATAAGTTTTACCATGAACTGTAAAATCATCCATATATACCTCCACACATGTTGATGTTAAATCTACAAAAATGGCAAGAACAACACGTTTAAAAGTTGCAGGTGCATAACATAGTCCAAAAGGAAAGACTCTATAAGCATAGGTACCCCATGGACAAGTAAACATTGTTTTATATTGATCTTCTAGAGCTTCCTATATTTAGTTATACCCACTAAAACCATCAAGAAAACAAAAGTAACCACTGCATGATAAGTTATCCAATACTTGATCTATAAAAGATAGTGGAAAATAATCTCTTTTAGTAGCCTTGTTCAATTCTCTGTAATCCATGCATACTCTCCATTTACCATTTTTTAGGCACTATGACTAGTGGAGAAACCCATTGAATGTTTGAAATAGGATAAATGAATCCCACTTGGAGTAATTTCTCTATTTCTAGTTTTACAACATCTCTTAATGCAGGGTTAATCCTTCTCTGAGCTTGTCTTACAAGTTTAACATCCTCAGTGTAAATGTGGTGTGTACAGATATTAGGATGGATCCCTCTCATGTCCTTATAATCCCAAGAAAATGCTTCAATATTCTTTTCTAAAAATTTCTTTTAGATCATCTTCTTGCTTAGTTGATAAGGACAAATTAATCAGTAAAGGGTTATCTGCTTGCACTAAGATTTGCTTAGTCTTGTTTTGAAGAGTAGAGGAGTCTCCAATCAAAGTATTTGGAGGACAAGGATGTGATAAAAATTGATGGAGTAATTTATTATGACTTGAATTAGAATTCATGACACCTGTTAAAGGGTAGGAATCTTGAATACCAATAACATCATGAACTTCAAGGTTTCCTTCTTCTTCATTCATAGATTCTTCATACTACTCCACATGCTCTGTCAATGTTACCATTGCAAGTTATCAAATCTCATAATATTTTGAATTAAAATCATCAATCTAGCTTTTTTTTTTAGATGATAAAGAGGGTTTTTCTGGTGGGTAAATGGATAATTCTTTCTGTTTGATTCCATTAGAAATGGTCATGCTTCCATACCTACAATCAATAAGGGTAGTGGTTGTTTCCAACCAAGGTCTCCCCAAAATTATTGGATAGCCTATATTTCTTTGTTTACTTTTCAATACAATGAAATCAATAGGGTATTCCCATGTGTCAATGGTAATAATTATATCATCAAAGATCCCTTTCGGTTTCACAATTTATTGATCTGCTAGTTGCAAGATTGTGGTTGTTGGTTTAACATTTGTGATTCCTATTTTTTCAGTTGTTTCAGTTGTAATAACATTAATAGTAGCTCCCAATTCAATAAGGACATTTGGAAGTTCAATGCCATTAATGACCAAATCATCCAGTTTCTCATGAACTTGCTTCTTAACCACTAATTCTTGTTGAAGTTGTGTAGGGAATGGTGCTCATTTTTTAGAAGAAATATCTTCATTCCTCTATAATGTATCCTTCATCAAATCCTATTGTTTTTCATCTTTACTCAAATCAGGTTTTGATGGTACTAATTGAGTTCTCGACTGAATGTCATTCAAATCAATGTTGTTTAAGCCAACTATATTAGGATCAACGTTGTAAGCTAGTTGTTGAGGTTTAACATTTTCGGATTAAGAACTTGCTGAGCTAGAATTTGAGGTTGGTTTACTATTTCAAAATTTGAAGGTTGTGTGGAAATAGGAGAAAGTGATTGATTCTAATTCCAAGGTCTTCTTGGCCCTAATTTTTTCATTGAGGATTGTTACCTTGATTAGGCTACCATTGGGGTTGATTAGGTTGCCACTGATATTGATTAGATTGCCATTGTGGCTGGTTTCATTAAGGATTAGTCCATTCAGGTTGTACCCAAGGTGGTCTTGAGGATGTTTCCATAGAAGGAGGTGGGATTGGCATTTGTTGAGAATTCCACTGAGACTATGGATTCCATTGACTAGAAGGATTCCATTGATTCGAACCCCAATTGGAATTATTTCTAGGATAAGACTATCCTCCAAAAGTAGGGTTAAACTTCCTCTGTCCTATGTAGTTAAGTTCTTCCTCCATAGGTAAAGATTGAGAAGGTTTCTTCAAATGGTTTTTAATCTCTAGGAGGAGATTATATTTACCAGTGGAATGATTCTTCTCACAAATATCACACAAATCTACCTGATTGAGAGGACATTCCCTTAATGGATGTTTGTATCTACATTTAGGAAAATATATAGCCAATGGTTCTACTGTTCTTCTGTCAGGCTGAGAATTAAGGTGGAGAAGGATATCAATTTTTTAATTTTCTATTTCCTCCATGACCTTAGAAACATTAGTAGAGGAACCCCTATTCTTCTTCCTAGAACTTGGTCTTGTTCTTGAATAGTTTCTACAAATCTCAACTATGTCTTTAAAATTGAGTTTATTGATGTATCCTTTTCCTATGAAATTCAAGGCATCTCTTGAATCATCAACAATACCTTTCAAGAAAATGGACTTACTAATTTATGTTGGCAAAACAAGGACAAACAACTAAGAGGGGGGTGAATCAGTTGTCACAGATACTTAGACTTTTTCAAACTTAACTTAACTCTAATCTCAAATATGATGAAAGAGAAATTAACCACAAACAATTAACACATCAGAGAGACAAACAACACCAAGATTTTTTACTTGGAAACCCTGTTAGGGGAAAAACCATGATGGATGTTAGTCCACAAGATTATACTCTGCTAAAAGTATAATGAAAAGTAACAAGGAGAATGCACATGCATTCAAACACACTACCTAGAGCTCACTACTCAATTACAAAAGGGGCTCACTTCCCAACATAGTTGGATTAAAAATCTAGAGGGTGTGAACTAAGAAAATAGCTTTTGCACAAGCCTAATTACAGTTCCAATTAAGCTCAACACTTCTTCACACTTTGCACAAATCTCTTCACACTCTGCTCTACAATTGAAATATTTGCACATATACACATGGGAGCACATGAAGCCTCATATTTATCAATGAACTAGTTGCCCTTATATATCCAGTAAATAAGATTCCATCACAACTTTGTCAGCCAAGAAAATAAAATATATTTGCAATGTCGGCCCAGATTTACAAATAAACTTTTAATGTGAATCCACCAAGGTCGGCCAAAACATAGTGGAGACCCAAATTAACATCTCCAATATGAAAAGACTTTAATTAATTTCACCTCGAAGATCCACAACACACTACCACCAAAATGTCAACCAAAAACATGAAAAATTAAACATGTGCAAGAAAAGATCTTCAACCACGAGCTCACCAATTAATGTGGATGTACCAAAAAGATAGAGAATGATCTAGAGACATCTGAGAGCACCAAGAAACAATAGAGAAAAATCCACACCATTTGAGATAACTAGAATCACACAATCTTCATTCAGCAACACTGAAAAAGACCAGCAAAACACTGTCAGACCAAAACATACTCAAAACTTCATGTGGACCTCTAAAAATTCTAGTAGATGGTCTAGATAAACTCAAAAATAAACCCTGTAATCCACATCAGCTAATATTCAATGTACAAAACAAAATGCCTTCATGACTTATACAGTTCCACAGGGAACCTAGAACACTTTATTTTACAATTTTCTCAATATCCTTGACATATATAGCCTCTAGTATACCAAATGCTAATAGTGTTGACATCAATGACAACCACATATCAGCAACACATCCACAACATCCAACAATCTCCCAATAATCTCCCCCTTTGGCATTGATGGCAATACATGATGCGAAAAATACCATCAACTCAACAAACTAACTTCTTCTACACTACTCTTCTCAACTGAACTTCTTTCCACAAGGATTTTTCACATTACACTTCTCCCCCTTTGACATCAATGGAAAAGGTAACAATGACCTTTCCATACACATGATCTGAACCACATATCTTCACATCTAACTACTCCCCCTGAGTAACAGCCACAAAAACATCAATCCGAATCAAAATATAGCAATGAAGCTCATGGATTGATGCAAGTAAATGCATCATTTAGTTCTCATCAGGAGGGGTAATTACCCCTAGCATTCCTCTATGATACTCAAAAGTATCCTTCAACAAAGGCTTAGTAAATATATCTGCAATCTATTCTTTGGTAGGCACATACTCCAGTCTGACTTCTTTCTCATTCACTTTCTCCCTCAAGAAATGAAACTTGATTGATATATGTTTAGTCTTATAGTGTAGTACCGGATTCCTTGAGATATTTATTGCACTTGCATTGTCATAGTATATGGTAATAGGCTCTTCATATATCACCCTGATATCTCTTAGCATCTGTTTCATCCATATCACTTGAGTACAATTATTAGCAGCAACAATGTATTCTGCTTCAGCAGTAGATAGAGAAATTGAGTTTTTATTTTTACTCAACCAAGATATTAGTTTCTTCCCTAGGAAGAAGGCACCACCACTGGTACTTTTCCCATAATCTACATCACCAGCCCAATCTACATTAGTGTATGCACACAAAGTGAGATCATCATCCTTTGGATACCAAAGTCCAAAGTCAATTGTTCCTTTTAGATATCTGAAAATTCTTTTGATAGTAGTCACATGTGATTCCTTTGGATCAGCTTGAAATCTAGCAACCATACATACAACATTGATAATGTTTGGTCTAGTCTAAGTCGAGTAGAGAAATCCACCAATCATTGATCTATATTTGGTTTGATTTTCCTTTGGAGAATCATCATTCTATGTCAACTTACATTTGGTCACCATGGGAGTACCAACAAGTTTGGAGTCATCCATTCCAAACTTCTTCAGTAGTTCTTTCACATATTTGGATTGAGATATGAAAATCACCTTATCCAACTATGTAATTTGCAATCCCAAAAAGAACTTCATCTCACCATTCATGCTCATCTCAAATTCACTCTTCATCTCATCAGCAAACTTCATGCATAGATTATCATCACCTCCAAAAATGATTTCATCAACAAAGAATTCTATAATCAACTCCTTATCATGATCTAACTTGAATTATAAGTTTCTATCCATAGTACCTTTAGTGAATCCAAGCTTTAGTAGATATTTTTCCAATCTAGCATACCAGGCTCTAAAGGCTTACTTAAGTCCATACAAAGCTTTCTTCAATCTGCAAACCATATCTCCCTTATCTATTAATTGAAATCCATATGGTTGTTCAATGTACACTTCTTCTTCTAGTTCTCCATTTAGAAATGCAGACTTCATGTCCATTTGATAGACTTTATAATTTTTGTGTGCAACATAAGCAAGAAATAATCTCACAGCTTCAATTCTAGCTATAGGGGCAAAAGTTTCCTCAAAATCAATACCTTCCATTTGAGAATAACCTTTACATACCAGTCTTTCTTTATTTCAGACCACTTCACCTTCTTCATTCAACTTGTTTCTGAATACCCACTTAGTACCAATCACATTTTTGTCTTTAGGCCTAGGAACCAGTAGCCATGTGTCATTCTTCTCAATTTGTGTTAGCTCTTCCTTCATAGCTTCCAACCAGTGTTCATCTTGATAGGATTTAGTGACATTCTTAGGTTCAATCTTGGAAATCAAACAATATTCTTCTACAATTTTTCTTCTGGTTTGCACTCCTTTACTCTTATCTCTTATGATTTGACTTTTAGAATGATTCAACTTTACATATCTGGGAGTTTTGGGACTTACTTGGACTTCTAACTCTTTTGATCTTTCTTCTACACTTGCACTTGTATGTGCATCTGTACTTGTCTGAGCTTCCTCATTGGTTTTATTTACCGGAACAAATTGAGGTTTCTTCACTAGAACATATGGAATAATCTAAAGTAGATTCGATGTCTGAGTGTTCTTTCCTTGGCTTGATTTGTCTTCATCTGAATCATAGCTACATTGTTTTTGTGACTTGGCAGAGTCCTCATCAACTTTGAAATTTGCACTCTCAACCATCTTTCTCAGTCTTTTGTTATAGCACTAGTACGTCTTGCTCTTAGTGGAGTAACCTAGAAAGATCCCTTCATCACTTCTAGCATCAAATTTTCCTATATCATCATCTCTCCTAATATAACACTTGCTTCCAAAGGTCTTAAAATACTTGATAGTAGGTTTGTGACCAAACCATAACTCATAAGGGGTCTTACCAGAATTTCCATTCACATTTACCCAGTTTAAGGTATACACAACAGTGCTTACTGCTTCACTCTAGTACATCTGAGACACATTTCCTTCCATCATCATGGTTCTAGCAACATCCAAAATTGTTCTATTCTTTTTCTCTGCAACTCCATTCTGTTGAGGGGTTTGAGGAGAAAATAACTATATTTTAATTCCATGTTCTTCACAATAAGAGTTGAAATCCTTAGAAATGAACTCACCACCTCTATAAGATCTCAGGAACTTGATTTTCGGACCTTTCTCATTTTCTGCCATAGCCTTGAAACTTTTGAACTTTTCCAATGCTTCACATTTTTCTCTTAAAAAGGAAACCCAAATCATTCTAGAGTAATCATCAATAAAAAACATAAAATACCTTTCTCCATGAATACTTTTAACTCTGGAGGGACCAAAAAGGTTAGTGTGTAGTAGCTCTAGTAGATTATTTGAATGAAACTATTTGCTCTAGAACGAGACTCTAGTTTGTTTACCCATCTAACATTCTTGGCAGATTACATTAGCAGGATTCACTAATCTAGGAAGATCTCTTACTGCTTGAGTAGAACTTATCTTGATAATGTTGTCAAAATTTACATGACACAATCTCCTATGCCACAACCAGATTTCATCTACTTGAGCAATTAAAAAACTTCCACTAGCTATATTCAGGTGAAAAATATTACCTTTTGTTTTCTTGCATGTTGCAATCATGTTCCCAAAACTTCCACGTATCTTGCATCTTCCATCTTTGAACTGGAGATCATATCCTTTGTGAACCATTTGTCCAACACTCAACAAGTTGTGCTTCAAGCCTTCAACATAAAGGATATTATCAGTGTTATCCTTACCACGAAGGAAAATAGATCATCTGCCACGAATCACACCTGCATTGCTATCTCCAAATCTTACAACCCCACCGTCATACTTCTATAGACTCACAAATTTTCTTTTATCACCAGTCATATGATGTGAGCATCCACTATCAATGACCCATTCATCTTTTTCTTCAACTTGAGTTGCAAGATATTTTTCATCTTTAGTAGATTCAGTAGCCATATGATTATCTTCAATGGTATCAATGAAAGCCCAATCATCTTTATCAGACTCATCATCTGTCACTACTTCTTCAACAAAGTAGCATCTCTTTGGGAATCTATATTTCTTAGGCTTAGATCTTGGAACTCTTTCAAGACATCTTGATGTAAAATGACCTATTTTACTACATGAAAAACATTTAATAGGTAATACATCTTCATACTTACCTTTTCCTCTCCCTTCTTTCTTTGCAATCAATGCTTCTAGGTCTTCTACCTCTCTTTCTTTATCTTCAAGCTTTTTCAATTCTTCATCATACTTGGATATCTTTTCGGAACTCTCTCCCAAACTATATCTTTGCCTGTTACTTCTGGATATAGTACCCTTGAATGCATATTTAGTCTTTAGTGTAGATTCACCAAATTCACTTATCTCAAAGGAAACAAGCTTCCCAATCAGCGTATCTCTTGTCATCTTGTTTACTGATCTAAACTCTTCAATAGTATGAACCTTCATTTTGTAGGAGGGAGACAAGTTTCTGAGTACTTTAGCCATAATTTCATCCTCATCCATAGAACCAATGACACATTTAATACCCATCACTATCTCATTTACTCTCTGCATAAAAGAAGTGATATTTTCATCTTCACCCATCTTTAGATTTTCATACTTGCCTTTCAAGCTTTGTAGATTAGCCATCTTCACATGTATCTCCTTCATACAAGGTTTCCAATTTTGTCCAAATCTCATGAGCTTTCTACAGACCTACCACATTAGCCATCTCGAAATCCATCATGACACTCACCAAAGCTTCAATAGCCCTAATATTACTTTCAACATCTTTGATCTCATCAGCAACAGAGGGGCCATTATGAGGAATAGTATATGGATCTCTTGTGATCTTCTAGAATGCTTCACCAATACACCTTAAATGAAATTGCATCCTAATCTTCCAGAGTGAATGTTTATTGCCATCAAATCTAGGACTATCCTTCTTGAATGTTGCCATCCTAGATCACCTCAATCTATTAGACTTCTTCAAAGGAATAGGCTTTGAAACCAATTGTTGGTAGAACAAGGACAAAAAAATGAGAGGGGGGGTGAATCATTTGTCACATAAACTTAAACTTTTTCAAACTTAACTCTAATCTGAAATCTAATGAAACAGAAATTAACCACAAGCAATTAACACATCAGAGAGACAAATAACACCAAGATTTTTTTATGTGAAAACCCTGTTAGGGGAAAAACAATGGTGGATGTTAGTCCACAAGATTATACTCTGCTAAAAGTATAATGAAAAGTAACAAGGGGAATGCACATGCATTCAGGCACACTGCCTAGAGCTCGCTGCTCAATTACAAAAGGGGCTCACTTCCCAACAAAGTTGATTTAAAAATCTAGAGGGTATGAACTGAGAAAATAGCTTCTGCACAAGCTTAATTATAGTTCCAATTAAGCTCAACACTTCTTCACACTTCGCACAAATATCTTCAAATTTTGCTCTGTAATCGAATGATATTCCCACATACACACATGGGAGCACACGAAGCCTCATATTTATCAATGAACTAGTCACCCTTATATATCCACTATATGAGATCCCATCACAACTTTGTCGGCCAAGAAAATAATATATATTTGCAATGTTAGCCTAGATTTACAAATAAAAATTTAATGTGAATCCACCAAGGTCAGCCAAAACATAGTGGAGACCCAAATTAACATCTCCAATATGAAAAATACTTTAATTAATTTCACCTCAAAGATCCATAACACGCTACCACCAATATGTCAGCTAGAAACATGAAAAACTTAACATGTGCAAGAAAAGATCTTCAACCACGAGCTCACCAATTAATGTGGATGTACCAAAAAGATAGTGAATGATCTAGAGACATTTGAGAGCACCAAGAAACAATAGAGAAACATCCACACCATCTGAGATAACCAGAATCACACAATCTTCATTCATCAACACATACAGAGACCAACAAAACATTGTCAGACCACAACATACTCAAAACTTCACATGGACCTCTAAAACTTACAGTAGATGATCTAGATAAACTCAACAATAAACCCTTTAATCTACATCAGCTAATATTTAATGTATAGAACAAAACGCCTTCATGACCTGCACAGTTCCATAGGGAACCTAGAACACTTTATTTTAGAATTTTCTCAATCTCCTCAACATATACATCCTCTAGTATACCAAAGGCTAATAGTGTTGAAATCAATGACAACCACATATCAACAACACATCCACAACATCCAACAATCTCCCAACAATTTATTCATCCAACCCATTCGCACATCTTTTTAAAAAAAAGAGGTATCTATCGACATAATCTTCTAAAATTTCCTCTTCCAACTATTTCATTTTAAATAGTTCCTCTTTCCTATCCCTAACTTGACAATAATCATGGAATTTTTCCAAAAAAATTGTTTCCATTTCTTGCCAAGTGTTAATGGAATTAGCATTCAATCCTATGAACCAACACAAGGTTGATTCCTTTAGAGTGGATGGAAATAGTTTTAACTTTTGATTATCAGAAGTGTAATCATAAGTTTGATATAATACTTTGAATTCAAACAAAAATTGGTTAGGGTCCTCCAAAAATTTCCCATGAAATATAGGTAAAACAAAGGGTGAAATATTTTTCATAGGTGGTTCATCAACTTTCCTATTAAGGGAAATAGGGAAAGAGAATGTTTCATTAGGAACCTCTTCTTCCCTTTCCTACCTTTCTCATCCTTCTCCTTCATTCTCCATTTTTTCTATGTGGTTGGAGATTATTCAAGTAGATGATGATGAAATTGTACTGCATGTTGGAGATCCTTTCAGAGAAGGTATTTGATCTCTTCTTATGAGTCTCCCCAAGTGATCTCTTTGCATGTTCATCAACTAACAAAGAGGTTCTAACCAACACTTAAGGCTTGAATTTTCTTTTTAAGGCTAGATAATTCCCAAACAATGGTTCCAAAAATTATGGATAGGGGTCATTGCTATCACAATTCCCTAATCATTTATTCTTTTAATTTTTCAACTTGGGGGTGTCTAGAGCTATCTGCGGTAAGAGTTGGATTGATTTTGGTGGTTTTTGGGGGGTTTGTTGTTTGGTTCACTTTGTTAGGAGTAGTTCAAATTTGTTCATTCCTTGTTGGTAGTGTCTCTATGCTATTCTTCTAACTTCTTCCTTACTCAACCTTATCCTAAGAATTTTTAAACAAATTATTTCAAAATAGAAAATGTGCAGAGGAGAGTCATATGCCAAGCTAAATCAGATCATGGGGAATGGATGATTAAACATAATCTAATTTGCAGAAAATAAAGAATATACATTTACTTAAACTCATAATATAACTAATCAACAAAATTGAAATATAATTCAAAAGCAAACTATTCCATTCCTCATACATCCAATTTGACAAGTAATAATTTCCTCTTTGTGCATATTCCATTAAGAACATAACTTCTCATCAATGATAAACTAACTATTTTATCTACAACCCAATTAACTAGAAAGTAAACTATATTAAAGCAAAAAGGATTCTAATTGATTAACACATAAATGAAATGAAGATTTTAATAATGTAGTTCTAGATTTAAGATTTACTCTAACATTTAAATTGATGAAACAATTCTAACTTAAAACAAGAATGAAGATGAACTATTAACTTAATAAGATCACCTTCCTTTGGAGGAGTGGGCCCTGCTCTAGCTCTGAAGGGATATTAACATAGAATTGGATCAAATTCTTTTTATTTTCATCAAATTGGCCTAAGGAGGGGCGAAGTATAAAAGATTCAATGAAGAGCTGAGAAATGTAATCTACTTGAAAAATAGAAACTAACTCAAAAATATTAAAGACATTTTGGAGTGCAGGAAGAACAATCATTAAAATATTGTGATCATCTTCAGTTGCTGTTGAACAGAACCATAGAGGTGGAACACCTGTTTGGCTAGAACTGTTGTTTAGCTGACAAGTCACTTGGTTGAAGCTACTGAGTCATGATAAGTTAGCTGCCAATCATTTGAATAGAAAATGATTCATGATAGGTTAGCCACCAATCCCAATTGAATATAAAATGGTTAGCACTTCATTTGATTAGTAAATGTTTTTCCAATTATGAGTTAAATATACACAATAATGAAACAATCACAACATTAAATGCCATTTAATCATTCATTCAAAGAGAATAAGAATTTATATAAAAGCATTCAAACTCTAAGTCTTCATGCATAATTAAGTTCACAAATGAAGCATATAAAAGATAATATCATCAGTTTTTAGCCAAACACAAATATCACGTATCAAAATTATGAAATATATGAGGTCTCTACAAGCCCTCATCAAAGCTTACATGTTGTGTTTGTGAAATTACTCCATATTCTTGTCATAGTGTGAAGACTCATGAGCATTACTTTGAGACTGTATTATAACTGTTCTATTATTTTTGATAATACATTTGAGCTGCGTGATTTGGAGTGTAGGTTTTTTTCCAAAAAGGGTTTTCTCCACATAAACATTGACTTATGGTTTGCATTGTTGTTTATGTTGTTTTATTTTTGAATGTGAATCTTGATTCTATAACTATAAAAGGTGTTAAATAATTTTTGTAACTCTCCCCTACTTAGATTAGTGTAGGATTTTTTTTTCACTTACCTGAATTCCTTTCAGTTGGTATCAGAGCTTGGAAAACTTTGATTATGTTTTAAGGTTGGAAGGGTTTTTAAGTTGATATTTGTTTTAGTGAGAGTTTTGTAAAAGGTTATTTCATGACCTTGTTGTAGGAAAAAGATGGAAAGCACATCCTAAAGAATCAAGATGGAGAAGTTTAACAATTGAAAATTTGAACTTTAGAAAATGAAAATGATGGATATGCTCATAGATAGAGATCTATGGACTATAATATCTAGAACCAAACCAACTACAACAACCCAGGAAAATTGTGATCTTATGGATAGGAAAGCCAAGGGTTTGATCAGACTTTGTTTGGTTGATTTCATCCTAAATGTCCATGAGGAAAAATTAAAAAAGACCTTTGGAAGAAACATGGAGACATTTATCAAGCTAAATCCCTGGTAAACAAGTTGTTCCTAAGAAATAAATTGTACTCTTTGAAGATGGAAGATGGAGGATCTGTGGAAAATCACTTGAACACAGTCAACATGTTGATAGCTCAATTGGGAATTTTTGGAGATAAGATTGAAAAAAAGGGTTGTTGCATGCTCCTATTGTGTTCATTGTCAAACTCATGGGACCACCTTGTAATGGATATTCAAAGCACAACCACCAATTTCAAGATGGATGAGGTGGTGTCTTCACTATTATTTGAAGAGCTATGGAGAAAGTCTTTCGAGATGGATAAGGAGGCCCTTGATGTTTGTGGCAGATCAAAGGAGAAAGGATAAAAGAAAGATAAGAAATCAAATTCAAAATATCTAGGGAGATATAAGTCTCTTGGCAAGTCCAAGGTGAAGTGTTGGGATAAAGCTCCTAAAATTTCAAAATTTTAGGCCCATTTTGTGCTTGGTATTGGTATGTCACATGTATGCCTGTGGATAGGGTTTAGGGTTTTAGCTCTATAACCTTGCTTCTTGGTCCCTTGTGTTTTAAGCCTTGGTTATTTTAATTTCCTATTGACCTCCTCTACTTGGTCACCGATTAATCGAGTCATCATTTAGGCCATCTGAAGCATCCTTTTACTAGCCCCCTTCGCTTAAGTTTGTCGGTTGCCTTGTTTTAATTGTCATTTCATTAACACCTAAATTTGGATCAAAAAATGTTTCATGAAATTTTCCTTAGGAAAGTATAATCTTTGAGGGTTAAAACTCGTTGGCCTAGTCGGGCCCCATTTTAAGTTAATATTTATTGGCATGTGTAGAAACAGGGTGTGTTGGATCTACCGGTGAGATCTTGACCACCTCAAAAAGAAATCAATGGCTATAATTTGAAATTGAATACATGAACATTAGAGCCATTTTTCTTTGCACGAGTGAGTAGTAATGGCTGAAAGGACATTGGCAGTAATGGTTATTGGGTTGTAAAACACTTCAAATTAGTTTCCTCGCATTGTGAAAAATCACAAATTAATGCAGAGCTACTAGAAGATTGAGCCAAGGTGTTCAAGCTGAGATGTGAGAAAATTAGGGTTCCTGTTAATGCAAAAATCCATGAGTACAATTAAAGTTGAATTCAGTGCTTTATTTTGAACTATCTTGAATTAGGGTAGGTTGTGTTTTTTTTCTTTATATTTATTTTTCTTGCATGCTTTAATTATCTTTTTGCATTAATATTCTATATAAAACTATTGCCCTCGGCCAAATTTGTGTAATTTTGTGTCTTCTAATCGCACCCTAGGTTGTTAATTGAGGTAATTAGGTTTTGAGCTTATTTTTGTTAGAAACATAGTCTGTTGTGAACTTGCCTAAATATCCATGGCTTCTAAAGCATGGAAGCCTCATTCTGAAACCTCAACTAGGGTACTCTCTAATGATATTTCCGACTAGCTCAAACCTTTGACCACTAATAAAAATCAAGGAGTGGCGATATATTATGGCCCTAGGATTTATGAGGGATTGTAGGGCAAGTAGGTTTGGATCAAGGATGCTAAACTTCCCTATATTGGCTGGAAAATGTTTAGAAGTTGGTTTAGGAATAGGAATTCTGAGTATCCTATTTTCCATACTTGGAAGATGGATATGGGGAAACTTGTAGTCCCAAATGTATATGTGGATATGGACCTAGTGAAGGATATTGCAACCAAATATGATCCAGTGTCCCAAATTGTTAGGGCATGTAATGGTGTTAAGGTGGTCAAGATCACCAAGGAGGAGATTGCAGAAATTTTCAAATTGTAGGAATGGAATGAGGATATGGTGCCTATTGACCTTGATACTTCCAAAAAGGAATATTAGAATACCAAATTCTTGTTCTGAACTACAATGTTACCAACACACATGGCTTCAATTGGATATGGGAAGAACAAGAAGCAGATTAAAATTGGGAAAGATGAGAAAGAACCTTTCCCTATGGATTACTTTACCCCCTATTTTAGAAAGACCGTCTACTCCTTGTATCAAATTATTGGTTTTGATGCACCTGAAACCATAACAATTGAATATATTTACATGGTGGCAATATTCAGTATGCATCCATTAATGTGGTTTATGATTATAAAACTTATCTAGCAGAAAACATGCACAAGTGCCTGGTTGAGCTAAAGGGAGGAAAGCTTTGGGTAAAGTTCTAGTGGTATTCTCTTTTGATGCATATGATTTTGTGCAAGCAAGAGAAATATTTTTGGGAAGACATGTCTCTAAAGAAAGTGGATGGTGATATTGAGCTACCAGTCCATTGTTGGACCCAAATCTTGGATATGGATGACTAGAAGTTTGATTACATAGTTTTCAATAATGTTTTTGTAGATAAACTAAGGAGACTCTTGGTTCTTGATCTACCAAGGATCCTAAAAGAAATTCATGACTTCCTATGGACCATGGAGAGGAGCCTTGAGCTGAATATGACCCATAATTGGTGAGATATCATTCCATATCTAGATAGGACCATATTCAGGTTGTATGGGACTCCTTTGTACCCTTTTGTGCTACCAAGGGATGTACCACTCAGGATTAGATTTATAGAAGTCATGAGGTAGTTGTTTGGATCCCAAGATTGTCATTTTCTAGAAAATAAGAAGGGCTCATTCTTCCTAGAGTACACAACATTTGTGGACTTTTTTTTTATCAAAGGGAAGTGGAATGATTTGAGTGATATCCTCAAGCCCTAAAAATTGATGATGGCTCGCCCTAGGAACCATGATCTTGATGGACTCATTCATGCATTAAAAGAAAAGAAATCATTGGGCGTGTTTGTTCACAATTTCTATTTTCCTAAGGATGTCATTAGGAATATTTTTAGTTTGCATGTGCAAGAGGAAAGGAATGATATGTATCTTTCCTTCAACAAGATGGTAGAAAATATTAGGAGGAAAAATCCAAAGTATGACCCTCTGCCTAACATTCAAGGGGAATTCAACCAGGAAATGCATGCACTGGAAAATTTTGAAAGTGTTGTTGGTTTGTTGAGAAGATGAGAAATGGTTAGGGATAAGCGAAAGGCTTTGGAAATTGAAGAAGTACCATCTATAGATTTGGAGGAAAGTTCTTCCTATGAGCAACCCAAAACAATTCGGTTGTATAATAGGAAAATGGAAACATATAAGGAGTAGACAGAGCCAACTCCTGTTGTACCAGAGGATTCAAGACTAGCTCCTCCAATAGGATTAGTTTCATTGCCTCCTAGGCAATCCTCGCCTGTTATAATTGAAATTGATTCTTCTCCAAGAAGTTATCCTCCCCTAGAGAAGCCACCAATTAAGATACAAAGGGTAGAGAAGATCTCAGTAGTGGATTACCCTGATAGTGATGAAGATGATATTGTGATAACTTCTGAAGATATGCAGCAAGGGATGTCTTCTCCCCTAAGGGACATTGCATCAAGCTCTGGAACAAGTATCCTAAGATTGGGAAAAGCTAAAATGAATGGTGTGAGAAATATTGATGATATGAGGGTGGAGGCCTACAAAGAGTTAATGGAGGATGATTCTTTTATTGAAACACCAGCATTCAGGGATTTTACATGGAGAGAAAAGGCTGGAGAATATGCAAAGAGGGTAGTAGTTGAAAGAAGTTTACAATCTAAATTTCCAAAAAAATGTAATCCAAGCTAATGTGATGCAAGAGATGAAGAATCAATTTAATAAGATTACACCTTAGGAGGGAAGAGAACTTGTGTCAAAGATTGGTGTCTTATTGTTACTTGAATGGGATATTGCTGATGTAGTGGTACTTGATACAATAAGAAGGGATGATAAACCTTTAATTCATACTGAAGAGGAAGCTAGGCTTGCACTTCAGGGATCTATGTTTAGTTAGGAACATGATGCTTTGTAAATATGGTCATTGTTTCTTTATTCAAGAAAGCCCAAAGTTGCAAAAATTTCATACTTTAGTGGCAGATTGATTGTAAAGAGAGTTGCAGATACTCCAACATTAGAAGCCGTTGACATGACTATAAAGGCTACTAGGTTCACAAAAGCAATAGTTGAGCATCTCACTAGTGACATGGATACATTTAGAAGCAATTACTATGAGATTCTAGGAGAATACAATAAGAGTCAATAGAGGGTAGTTGAGCTTGAAACAGAGCAGGAATTTTTGAAACAACAAGAGGAAATGATGAAGTCCCAAAGGGTAGCTAGTTCAAGTCATACTACTCTTGTTTCTCCTACAATTCATCCTCAGTCTCCTCCACTTGCGCAGACATTGTCAATTGTTCCTTACAACATGGTTCAGGAGCCCATTGTAGTAGAGAAGCCAAGTAAATCAGAGGTAGCTCCATCCACTAAACCAACAAAAGAATAATTACTTTGGAAAGTTGAGGAATACAAGAAGTTGCTTGAGGAAACACAAATTTTAATGCATGATAATAATACTAGGATTGTTCATACTACTCTGAAGAATCTTAATGGGAGAATTCAAAGTAAATTAAATAGTTTCCATGCTAATTATTCCTTGATGTTGAGAGAAATGGAGATGTCTCAGAGAGATGTAGAATTGGGAACCCCACTCTTAGATAGGTGGATTCTCAGAGTTAGTGATTCGAAGTTGATGGCTGCTAGGGAAAAGCAACAGGAAGACAGATATCCAATGGTGTTTTCTACCTACAAGTTTTTCAGTGATGTTAGGGAACGACCATCCAATGGGTATGTTGCCGCATTGGTGCATAAGATAAAAGAGTTAAGGATTAAGTATGATCAGGAAAAATTGACACTGTTACTTGACATCCTGTAAGCCAATGATGAAGTGAAACCTTTTCAAATGTGGAAGAATTAGTGGACACTACAATTGCTTATCAAGCTAAATTGAGTTGTGAGGATGTTAATATTGATATTCTTAAAGATAATTTGGAGAAGTTATCTTTTATCATTAGTTTCCTCAAAGACTTTGATAAGGAAGCTAATTCAGTGATGACAAAGTATGCTCCTTACAGAAAGAAAATGGATGAAATCATTAAATTCAATTAGACATCTAAAGAGGAGTATGAACAATGGAGAAGGATATTTGTAGCTGGATTGAATTAGTGAATTTAGAATGGAACACATATAATTGGTCAAGTATTGTACAAGTCTGGCCTTGGAGGTTATAATGTATAAAGTATGTGTATCCAAGTTAAAAGTGCTATAGGTAAATATTGATCAATGATGTGGATGCTGACTGGAAATTTTGTTTACATTTTCTATCTTTGTGAATTTTGTCATCTTGCCAAGTGGAATGAACATGCTACAACAACTTGAAGGATATTCTTTTCAACATCTACGTTTTGGAAGGTGGGTTTTCTTCTTAACAAGCAAATGAAAATAATCTTTGTCTCATGTGTATTCCCCCCAATTGAAAATGTAAATATAACTGTAAAGGGAATATTTTCTTGTAGCAGTCCAATTAGAATGTGACATGTGTACTATTGGCCCAAAGCTTGTTTTGCTCCCTTGTTTCCATATAAGGGAATTCAAGGCCATTAGTACAATTCTTTTGTGGAATTTTGGAATCAAATAGTGTAATTGAAGAACATAGAGCAAATATGTTAGGAGTATTTATCTAATGCTTTGAGTCTAGATAGTAGGTTTTGTCAAATGTATGGTTTCTGAGCATATCAGAATGATAACACAAATTTTTAGAGTCTGTAGTCTCTCCAATTTTAATTTTTACTCAAGTTATTAATGAAAATGCTGACCAAAGATCATATCATTAATTGTCATCATTGTTAAGCTTTGGTATATGCTTTGATTTTAGCTTTGGTTCAAAGAATCGGTTAAAATGCTTAAATCTGATCGTAAATTCATGTGCAGAATAATTGGATTTGATAAGTAGTCTGAGACTTTGATTATAGATGGGTGAATTGAAAAGTAATTTCACTAAGATCATTTGTGTTCAGGATTAAATGTACCTTGCATTTCAATTTATGTCGACTCCCATCCCATAGATAATGACATTGATTATAGTTATTATAAGCACCTTTTAGGAGTTTTGTCACCCAACTTGAGAACATCATTTTAAATAACTTTTCGATCAATCTTTGATTTGTTGTGGTTGGTGTTGTTTGTATTCTCGATTGTAGATGTGAAATTATTTCAAGGAAATGCCAATTTATTGAAGGATTTCATCTTCCTAACCTTTGATAAGAATATATTTGCTTGGTTATACAATGTATACGTCAATTGTTTAGAAGAGTCATATAATTTGCATTGTGGGACCACCCTTATGGGTTTCGCAGAGCCTAAAGTGCAAGAGATAAAGAAATTGGTGCTACATCTCATTTTTTGGCCACTTATCTTATAGGTATTCGAGAATTGAGTTTGGAAAACTCATAGGTATTTGGAGAGATCTGATTGGTTTGTTGAAAATAACCAACAAAATGGCGACTCTACTAGGGATGTAAGCTTTACATTTATTATTTTAGTAGAAAGCCTTATCATAGATCACTATGCTATATGGTGGTATTTACTTATAGATTCAATCAAATTGAAGTGTCTACTAAGTATAGCTCAAATATCTATCATGTATTTCACCAAAGTTCCTGATAAGTTTCCCGCCCTTTTCCCTTTAAAGCTTGTGTTCAAAGTTCATGAAAATGTGCATCGTATGTGTCACAATTTGTCTTAATTTCTAAGGATATGTTGAAATTTGCATAAAGCATAACAAAATTGCTGCTAATTGGTCCCAAGGGGTTTGGGTGGCAACTCTAAAGTCTATGCACTAGTGTGAGCTGGTGTTTAAGGATATTAAAAAAGTAAAGAAGAGAAGTATAAAGAAATCAAAGAAGTTGACGAATGTGAAGAAGCTCTATGTACAAATGCGAGGAACATGAGGCCACATGAAGAATCCAGAGAAGAAGCTAGAGGGTGAACTTCCCATGAATAAGAATGCACACGAGAAATGGATAAAAGAAAAGGACACTAAAAACTATAAGTCTACTCCTCATCCAATCCCTAAACATGATATTCGTTCTAGCTCTAGTTTAAAATGTGAAAGGAATTTGCTAGATTTTAGTGATAACACTTCTAATGAGAGAGGAGAGGTTTTTATGAAGTCTGTTGTAAATGAGCACACTAATACATTTTGACTCAAATTTTGACAAAAGTTCATCCGAATTTCGATGAACTTTTGTCAGAATTATTTTGTCGATTTTCCAACAAAATTTGAAATGTCGAAATTATGACCCAGCCGACGGTGTTGGGTCGAAATTTCAATGTTTCAAAGTTTGCAGAAAAATCAACGAAATAATTCCGATGAAAGTTCATCGAAATTCCAATGAATTTTCGTCAAAATTTGGGTCAAAATGTATTAGTGGCATTCCTCAAACCTAGGTGTGCAAGCCATGAAAAGGAGAGAGAAAGACATAATAGAAATAGATAGAATACAAAGAGACAATGCTAGTGCTAGACGCGCTAGAGCTTAAGGGAATTTGACCCCAAATTCTCATTCTTATACCCTTATTCCTCCCAACCTGCTAATTGAAGATGAATATTCCCATAATATTGCTTCCCAATATGCTAAGACTGTAGTAGCATTAGATGGAGATTCTACTTTTCCAGAGGAAGAAGTTCTAAATGATATGCAATTGCTCAATGAAAGAGCCTCTAGATGCAAAGAGAATAGAAAGAAGAGGGATGCGGAGAAGGAGAAGAGAATAAGGGATGTCATGATGCAGAGGGATATGTTAAGAAGGTAGATGAAATGGAGGCATTAGACAAGCTGGCAACTGAATCTTCCCAAACATCTAGTCCAGTTGTGTAAGAGACTAGGAAAAATCCTTGTAGTTCCCTCTATTGATAATACTACTGCAAATTCACAAACCAACACTTCTGACAAGACTTCTATCCTGATTGACCCCCCTCCCAAAAATACAAATCATGATTCCCACAAGGATGATAAAGGGAAGAGACCCCTAAATGAAGGAGTAAAAATAAATGAAAGAGGTTCCTCCAAGAGGGATACATCACAAGATGAATCCATCCCACTACTTGAAAAGATGGTAAAGGAAAATGAAGAATTAGAGAAAAGAATGAAAAAAATGGAGTTATTGGTCGTAAAAATTGAGATGAAAAAGAAGCTCAGTTTCTTGGAGTCCACCATAAAGGGCTCTACTCCTGAGAACCAAAGCCCCCAAGGCCGCACACCATCCTCAAGTCCTCATATCAATGACAAAATTTCATCTAGTGGAAACCCTTCTAATTCATCTTCACAGCCTAAAGACAAAGTTAGAACAGTTCATTTTAGTGATCAACATGATTCCCAACATAGAAGGCCTAGAAACAATAGTGATGGAAGAAGGGATCATGATAGCCAAGATGAGGAAGAAGGACCTAGTGGGAGAAGATTATTGCACACTGATAAGTATAGACAATTGTGTTTTGAGAACATTCCTAGATATCCAAATCTAGTTCCAGATAATGCAAGGAAGCATTTTCCTAAGTTCGCTAGCAATAATTCTCTTAGTGGTGAGGACCATTTGAAGGCCTTCCAAGGTTTTGTGGAGGATTTTGAACTATGGGACAATGATGTGGCTATGAAATATTTTATGTAGTTTTTGACAGAAGATTCCAAGGATTGGTATAGGATCTTGCCTGATGTAAGCATTGAATTTGAGGATTCTTTCTATCGGTTATTTAGGGAACAATATGGAGACCAAACCGACCCACGATTTAGGTTGAATGATTTCAAAAACATTACAAAATGGCATAATGAACTGGCTACCAAGTTTAATCCAAGATTCCAAAAGGAAATGTATAAGGTCCTTGGATGTTTGAGACCCAATGAAAAGGAATGTCTAGTTGTATATTGCAATGCATACAACTCCAAGATGTGTTATCTCCTTAGAGATAAGAATCCCCTATACTTAAGGGACACTTATAAAATGGAAATCAATATTGAAAATAATCAAAGAGCATCAGGTAAAATGGGAAGAAGGGATGACCCCAAACCTTTAAAGAACTCGAAAGCTTAGAATGAGAACACAACCAAAGCTTCAAGCCCTAATGAAAAGTTAGATCAGGTCCTCAGTTTGCTGCAAAAGACAACCAAGAATGATAAACTGCAGCTCCAAAGGAATGAAAGGCCACCAAGACTACAAGATTATCCTTATTATGCAAACTCGCATAATGGCAAGCAAGTTAACAATAATCAGAAGAATGCCCAAGGAACACCTGATCCCTTAGAGAAAAATTCCATGAATGTTACCAAAGAGTTTCCTTGGTGTGGACTGTGTCAAATGCCTCACTCTGCACAACAATGTGTTGTGGCTAGATCAGTGGAGGAATTACCAGAGGACCAAGGAGCTTAAGATTCTTCTCATGGGGTGATCCCACAAAGCTAGTTTACAATTTCTGGGAGATTCTGATTTTTGCTGAAATCACATATTTTTAGAAAATATAATGATCTAAGCCTTAAAAAGTTCTATTTAAAGCATTCTAATTGAATAGGGTTTGATCAAACTACCTTAGATCAAACCCCCTTGGATAGAACCCTGCTAGTTTTAAACCATACCTATAACAAAGTCTCCTTAACACCTATCAAAATGCTGATAAAAAAGCACTTTTGATTTACCTTCTGGGGGATCAAATGAATTCATTTAAAATTTATTTTTTGTAAGTATGTAGTCCTTATTATAAGCTTCCCAAAAAGTATAATTTTAAATAAATTGAATTTTATTATTGTATTTATTTTTTATTTCTTGTGAATGTAGGTTTTTCACCGAAAATCAAGCTCTTTGTTCTGCACATGTGGAAAAATAGAAGATTATCAAAAAAAAAAATATATTAGTACACCAGATATTGAAGTCCTTGATCCAACAAAAAATAATAATTTGAATTTCAATACATACCAACAAAGTTGTGTTGTACGGTCCGCCTATGTCTGAATTGTAATTGGTTTGACTTTGAAACTTGATTAAGGAAAAAATATTCAATAAAACACTATGAAACCAATTGGAAGCACTAGATATCGTAGTTACAAATCTAAATTTGAAAAAAATAGAATTTTATCCTTCATGGAAAAAAGTTATGTGTTATATGGTGAGCGTCACTCCTTAAAAATGGTGTTTACTAAAAAAACTAATTTTCAAAGGAGATGGAAAAAGAAGTGCAATCTAATTCCAAAATTTTTGGAAAAAATATATTTAGAATCTATAGAAAAATGTCGCAAATCACTAGTTTGCATCATCTTCAAATTCCTCATGGTTTAGCCACTATAGGTGCCAAAAAGTGAAGATTTAGTTAGAAAAAATTAGTTTAGTGTTCAGTTTGGCCAAAAATTGTAAACTAGTATTGTGGGATCACCCCATGAGTAAGATGGTACTGGGAATGTGCTCACGACTAGATCAGATCTAGGCTATGAAGAATGCTCCTCCAATGATGAGACTAACTGAAGTGATGTGGATATTCAAAGGAAGGAGGTAGGTTCTTATCATCAACAAGTATTATCAGATGAGGAAGAAGAGAATAATTGCATGGTTTACACTCTAGAGTCAAATAATGTTTCTTTGAGGAGACCCTCAAATGAGGAGATTGAATGGTATACAACTGCATTGGTTGCCAAGGAAAGGAGTGATTATCATTTAAGGAGTATAACTATGGGTGGTGATCAGGGTAACCTAGGGAGCTTGTTTGTTAAGGAAAACAATGCAGGAACACAAGGAATAAAAACAAAGAACAAGAAGGAAGAGATGAAGCCTAAGGAGGGTAAGGAGGTAATAATTTGGGCCAAAAAGGGTACAAAGGAAAAAACTAATGGTGAAGCTACTCATCATGTTTAGAAGGCCAAAGATGTGAAACCCAGTGCTGAGAAGGTCCAAGGCCAAGCTAACAAGGTAATTCCTCAAGAATTGATAATCCCCAAGTTACTAAGTTATTCTCTAGTAGATATGTTTTAGGTATTATCTCAAGTCAAAGTCAGAGTCCCACTTCTAGAGATTATGAGAATAGATGAGTACAAGAATAAGACTGTGGCTCTAATCAATAGTAATATAGCTAAAGGGAAGGATAAAATGATTGATCAACTTGAATCAAGTAAAGAACAAGAGAAGAATGTTAAGGTCAAAGCATTAATCAATGAAAATATAGAAGTATATCTGGGAACCACCAATATTTCCAATCCAAACCAAGTCAATCACTTTTATCTAAGCCTGATCATTGATGGTAAATTGCTTCAAAATTATATGATAGACTCAGGAGCCTAAAATAATGTAATGCTATTGAAAATCATGGAAGAGATGGGCTTAAAGGTTGACAACATGTATGGAAAGTGCTATGCCATGGACTTAAGGGAAGTCCCTATCATAGGGGTAATCAACAAGGCTCCATATAGATTGGTAGCTCTCCCAAAGAAGGAGTTGTTTATGAGTATCATAGTGGTGGACATCCCACCAACCTATGGGATGCTATTGTCAAGGCATTGGAGTACTTCCATGGGTGGGAGTATTTAGTGTGACCTGTCATTATCAACCATTTCAATAGATCAAAAGGATGTTAAGATTGCAAGAGAACCAAGGATCTACCACATGATCGAACATACTAGGGAGCCTGAAGAGCCAATAATAATAAACTTTATAGAAACTGGCATAAACACCTTTTGAGTGGAAGAGTTGAAGCAGGAAGAAGAAGCTAGGCTTGCACCAATTGTCAAAGAGGTCTTGGAAACACCACAGGAATATGCTCTATGGACTATGTATTTTGATGGAGCCTGTTCAAAGGAAGGCTCAGGTGCAAGGGTTATTCTTATTTCTCCCCAAGGTAAAAATTTTAAGTACTCTTTCTTATTATAGTTTTCATGTACAAATAATGTTGCTGAGTACAAGGATTTATTACTTGGTTTGGAGTTAGCTTCTAAACATGGTATAAAATTGTTAAAAGTGCTAGGGAATTTTGAGTCGGTAGTTTCTCAAGTTAGGTCTAGATTTTTCACTAAGGACAAGAGGCTGAGATAGTATAGGAATGATATTTGGGATACTATTGAAGCCTTTGATGCCTTTAGTATAGATTGGATAGAAAGAGGACAAAATGTCAGGGTAGACTTATTGGCTAATATTGCTATTAGGTTAGATGATGTCACCTTTGATGGTGTCTCACAAATAGAAGTATAAACTCGACCTATAGTACTTGAAAACATTTGCAATTGGTAAGTGTTTAATGACAACAATGAAAATTTGAAGTTCCTACACTGCATTGACCAATATGAAAGCCAAGAGATTGACTTTGGCTCATACATGGTTGAAGTTGATAGGAAAGAGACATTATTTGGAAATGAGATAATTTAGCTGAAAGTAAATAAGATTCCCAAGGGACTAGTTGCACTAGAAAGGGTCTTTGATAGCCTAGATAAATCAAATGTCAAGCAAGCATCTTCACATAAAGAAGACCTAGAAGAGATAAATTTGGGAACAAAAAATGCTCCTAAAAAGGTGTATATAGGTAAAAAGATGAAACCCCATGTCACCAATATGTTAATTTCCCTGTTAAGGAAGTATAGGCATGTGTTTGCATGGTCATATGATGACCTAAAGGCATACAAAGAGGACTTGTTTCAACATGAAATTCCTCTGAAACCTGATGCAAATCCTTTTAGGAAAAAATAGAGGCCAATTAATCCTACCTTGCAGCCAAAGATGCAAGAGGAGCTTACAAAGTTGAGAGATGTTGGTATCATCAAACCCATTAGACATCCATCATGGGTTTCAAATTTGATTCCTGACAGAAAGAAAAATGGTGATATCAGGCTATGTGTAGAATTTAGAAATCTCAATGTGGCATCTCTAAAGGACAACTATCCTCTACCTAACATGGAAGCATGCTGCAGAAGGTCACATGGTTGGGAACAAAAAATGCTCCTAAAAAGGTGTATATAGGTAAAAAGATGAAACCCCATGTCAGCAATATGTTAATTGCCCTGTTGAGGAAGTACATGCATGTGTTTGCATGGTCATATTATGACCTAAAGGCATACAGAGAGGACTTGTTTCAACATGAAATTCATCTGAAACCTGATGCAAAGCCTTTTAGGAAAAAATAGAGGCCAATTAATCCTACCTTGTAGCCAAAGATGCAAGAGGAGCTTACAAAGTTGAGAGATGTTGGTATCATCAAACCCATTAGACATTCATCATGGGTTTCAAATTTGATTCCTATTAGAAAGAAAAATGGTGATATCAGGCTATGTGTAGATTTTAGGAATCTCAATGTGGCATCTCTAAAGGACAACTATCCTCTACCTAACATGGAAGTATGTTCTAGAAGGTCACAGGGTACCAGTTTCTCTCAATGATGGATGGATTCTCAGGATATAATCAAGTCATGGTGAGAGAATATGAACATATAAAAATACCTTTACTACACCATGGGGGACCTATGTATATGTAAGGATGCCATTCAGCCTAATTAATGCATGTGCAACATTCCAAAGAGCCATGGATGTGGCCTTTGCATATTTTATTGATCTTTTCTTGGCTATATATCAAGATGATCTGACTGCTCACAATAAGGAGGAGGAAGATCATTGTTCCCATTTAGAGAAATTTTTTATTAGAGCTTTGGAGTTTGGGATTTATTTGAATCCCAAGAAGTGTGCTTTTGGATTTAAAGAAGGTAAGTTTTTGGGGCATATTGTTTCAAAATATGAGGTCAGGATTGATCCTAAATGTATAGTAGTCATAAACAAAATCACACAACCTCAGAATGTGAAGGGAATTCAATCTTTCTTTGGGTAGATTAACTTTGTTAGGAGATTTGTTACTAACTTTGCTGAGATTGTTAGGCCTATCTCCAAGATGTTGAAGAAAGGAGAAGAGGTGGTATGGACAAAAGAACTTGTTAAGGATTTTCAAGCCATAAAAGATGCCATCAAAGAGGCACCTGTCCTTAAATCCCCAAATTATACAAAGCCCTTCCAACTATTCACTTTTGCTTCATTTCACACAGTGGTAGGGGTATTGCTCCAAAAGAATGATGAAGAATTTGAGTAGCCTATTGCTTTCTTTAGCAAGTCCTTGTAGGCTGCTGAGCTCAAGTATGATGCCATGGAGAAGCAATCTTATTCCTTGGTAAAGGCTATAAAAAAATTTAGACCCTACTTGATTGGGGCAGCTATTGTAGCTTATGTTCCAAGCGCAACAGTTAAGGACATTTTCATTCAGCAGGAGACCATAGGTCGGAGGTGCAAGTAGGTTAATAGGATGCAGGAGTTCAACATTAATCTCCAAATCACAAAATTGGTAAAAGGTCAAGTTTTGGCCAAGTTGATGGCTAAGACCAACTTGGAGGAAAATCAAATAAATCAGATTGAACATGAGAATGTTACCCCCATCTGTGATATGTAGACTTATGGATGGTACCAAAGAATTGTTGAATATTTATAGACTATGCAGTGCCCTGAAGGTATGCCCCATAATGAAAAAATAACTTTGAAATTTTAGGTCATTAAGTATGTTATTATTGATGGTGAATTATGGTGGAGGAGCCCAAAAGGTCTACTACTCAGGTGTGTGGATGGAGATCAAGCAGAAGACTGGCTGATTGAAATGCATAAAGGAGCATGTGGAGGACACTACATGGTTGAGACCACCGCCCACAAGATATTGAGAGCAGGTTTCTGGTGGCCAACAATGTTCATGGATGCTCATAGATTTATGAAGAAATGTGATGTTTGTCAGAGATTTACTAGCAAGTTAAAGTTCTCAGGAAACTTACCACTTAGGCCAGTGTCAGCACATGCTCCCTTCCAAAAATGGGCTATTGTTTTTATTAGGGAGATGTTTGAGAAATATAGTGGAGGACATGCTTGGATTCTAGTTGCCACTGATTATTTTACCAAATGGGTTGAAGTCATTCCTACTAGGAGGGAAACTAGCAAAGTTGTCATTGATTTTTTAATGAGCAATATTCTAAGTAGGTTTGGTGTTCCTCAAATGATTTTTTTTTTATAATGCCATGTGTTTCAAGTCTGAGGAATTTATTAATTTTTGTAACCAATATGGCATAAATGTATCCTATTCATCCCCATATCATCCCTAAGGGAATGTGTAGGTTGAGTCCAACAATAAGATCCTTATGAAGATTATCAAGTGGGTGCTTGAGAAGAATAAGAAGGCCTAGGACTCAAAATTGCAGCTGGCATTATGGGCTTATAGGACCACAGTAAAGAAATTCATTGGACAATCCCCTTTTAACTTGGTGTATGGAGTTGAAGCCAGAATACCAAACAATAATCTATTGAAAATGTATAAATTTGTCCAGGAATATGACATTGATATTTGTGATGAGATGCAACATTGGATAGATGAGTTAATTGAGCTTGATGAAACTAGAAGAGAAGCTCATAAAAGAAATGAGAAGTTTTAGCTCCAAATCAAACACCTGTATAATAAAAAGGGCATTCAAAGGAAGTTTGAAGTAGGGTGTATGATCTTGATGTGGAATGCAATATAGGAAGACAAAGGAAAGCATGGGAAGTTTGATCCCCTATGGCTTGGGACTTATCTGATTGTAGACACACATGGGGAAGACTCATATTTCTTGAAGTCACTAAAAATTGAATTACTAGAACTACCAGTACATGGACAGTTCCTGAAGCCCTATTTCTCATGAAATAGGTTGTTTCCATGTACATTGTATATTTAATAAATGTTGTTCATAGGTTTGGTGTGTTTTCTTTCTGCTATGTCTGCTTGCTTCATCGGGGAAATCTCCTGGGATTTTTGGAATTCCTCTATGTTGGTTTGCTTCACCAAGAGATCTATTTCTCACCATACCCACCAGGGGTATGCATCCCCGAGCATGAGCCACTGATCCCATTTTGTGCTTGGTATTGGTATGCCACATGTATGTCTATGGATAGGGTTTAGGGTTTTAGCTTTGTAGCCTTGCTTCTTGGTCCCTTGTGTTTTAAGCCTTGGATGTTTTAATTTCCTATTGACCTACTCTATCTGGTTGTTGGTTAATCAAGTCATAATTTAGGCCATCGCAAGTTCCCTTTTATCAGCCCCCTTTGCTTAGGATTTTTGGTTGACTGGTTTTAATTGTCATTTCATTAACGCCTAAATTTGGGTCAAAAAATGTTTCATGAAACTTTCCTTAGGAAAGTATAAGCCTTGAGGTAAAAACCGGTTGGCCTAGTCAAGCCCCATTTTAAGTTAACATTTATTGGCATGTGTAGAAACATGGTGCATTGGATCTATCGATGAGATCCTAACCATCTATTGCACACCGTGTAGGAGTTGAAGATTTCATGCTAGAAGGCATGCGAGGTTCTCAATTATGTGATCCATGTCCTTGTTGTGGAGGGGACCACTCTATTTGCATCATACCTGATGCTCAGTACATTTGAGATCAATAGCCCACAAGCATCAACATGGTTAAATCTCGAATGCTCATCGCACACCTCACAACCTTAATTGAATGCTCATCAGGAGATGTGTGAGGTCCATGATTAGGCGACATGTGTGTGGTTCCATCCACTAGGAAAAGAGGTGGAGCCCACAAGAAGAAATGACTTGGTTTCCAGTCAGCACATTCTCATTGGTCGATGAGTTGATGAACCCATGTGGAGTTAATTCAAATTTTGTTGACTCAATCTGAGTCACTCATCATGCCACCTCAGAAAGAAATCAATGACTATCATTTGAAATTGAATACACGAACATTAGAGTCTTTTTGCTTCACGTGGGTGAGTAGTAATGGATGAAAGGACATTGGCAGTAATGGTTATTGGGTTGTAAAACACTTCAAATAGGTTTCCTTGCATTGTCAAAAATCACAAATTAATGCAGACCTACTGGAAGATTGAGCCAAGGTGTTCTAGCCAACACATGAGAAAATTATGGTTCCTGTTAATGCAAAAAGCCATGAGTACAATTAAAGTTGAATTTTGTGCTTTATTTTGAACTATCTTGAATTAGGGCAGGTTGTGTTTGTTTTCTTTAGATTTATTTTTCTTGCATGCTTTAATTATCTTTTTGTGTTAATATTTTGTAAAAAAATGTTGTCCTTAGCCAAATTTTTGTAAGTTTGTGTCTTCTAATTGCACCCTAGGTTGTTAATTGAGGGAATTAGGGTTTGAGTTTCTTTTTGTTAGAATTGTAGTCTATTGTGAACATGCCTTAATATCCATGGCTCCCAAAGGATAGAAGCCTCATCCTAAAACATCAGCTAGGGTACTCTCTGATGATATTGTTGACCAACTCTAACTCCCGACTAATAAGAAAAATAAAGGAGTGGTGATATATTATGGCCCTAGGATTTATGAGGGATTGTAGGAAAAGAAAGCTTTGATCAAGGATACTAAATTACCCTATACTAGGTGGAAAGTGTTTAGAAATTGGTTTGGGAATAGGAATTGTGAGTATCCTATTTTCCATACTTGGAAGATGGATATGGGGAAACTTGTGGTCCCAAATGTATATGTGGATGTGGACCTAGTCAAGGATATTGTAGCCAAATATTATCTAGTGTCCCAAATTTTTAGGGAAAGTAATGGTGCTAAGGTGGTCAAGATCACCAAGGAGGAGATTGCAGAAGTTTTCAAACTGCAGGAATGGACTAAGGATATGGTCCCTATTAACCTTGATACTTTCAAAAAGGAATATGAGAATTAAAAAGTCTTGTTTCGAACTACAATGTTACCAATGTACATGGATTCAATTGGATATGGGAAGAACAAGAAGTGGATTAAGATTGGGAAAGATGAGAAAGAACCTTTCCCTCTGGATCACTTTACTGCCTATTTTAGAAAGGAAATATACTCCTTGTATCAAATTATTGGTTTTGATGCACCTGAAACCATAACAATTGAATATCTATACATGGCAGGAAATATTCAGTATGCACCCTTTAATGTGGTTTATGATTATAAAACTTATCTAGCAGAAAACATGCACAAGTGCCTGGTTGAGCTAAAGGGAGGAAAGCATTGGGTAAAGTTCTAGTGGTATTCTCTTTGGATTTATATGATTATGTGCAAGCAAGAGAAATATTTTGGGGAAGACATGTCTCTAAAGAAAGTGGATGGTGATATTGAGCTATCGGTCCAATGTTGGACCCAAATCCTGGATATGGATGACCAGAAGTTTGATTACCTAATTTTCAATAATATATTTGCAACTAAACTAAGGAGACTCCTGTTTCTGTATCTCCCAAGGATCCCTAAAGAAATTCATGACTTCCTACGGACCATGGAGAGGAGACCTAAGATGAATATGACCCATAATTGGGGAGATATCATTCCATATCCAGATAGGGCCATATTCAGGGTGTATGGGAATCCTTTGTACCCTTTTGTGCTACCAAGGGATGTACCACTGAGGATTGGATTTATAGAATTCATGAGTTAGTTGGCTAGATCCCAAGATTATCATTTTACAGAAAATAAGAAGAAAGGCTCATTCTTCCCATAGCACACAACATTTTTGGTCTTTGTGTTGATCAAAGGGAAGTGGAATACTTTGAGTGATATCCTCAAGCCATAAAAATTGATTATGACTCTCCCTAGGAACCATGATCCTAAGGGATTCATTTATGCAGTAAAAGAAAAGAAATCATTGGGTGTGTTTGTTCACAATTTCTATTTTCTTGAGGATGTGACTAGGAATATTTTTAATTTCCAAGTGCAAGAGGAAATGAAGGCTATTGTATCTTTCTTTCAACAAGATGGTAGAAAATATTAGGAGGAAAAATCCAAAGTATGACCCTCTACCCAACATGCAAGGGGAATTCAACCAGGTAATGCATGCACTAGAAAATTTTGAAAGTGTTGTTGGTGTGTTGAGAAGAGTAGAAAGGGTTAGGGATAAGGGAAAGGCTTTGGAAAGTAAAGAAGGATCATCTATAGATTTGGAGAAGAGGTCTTCCTATCAACAACCCAAAACAATTCGGGTGTATACTAGGAAAAGGGAAACAAATAAGGAGCAAATAGAGCCAACTCTTGTTGTACTAGAAGATTCAAGGCCAGCTTCTCCAATAGGATCAGTTTCATTGCCTCCTAGGTAATCCTCACCTATTATAATTGACATTGATTCTCCTCTGAGAAATTATCCTCCCTCAGAGCAGCCACCAATTAAGAGACAAAGGGTAGAGAAGAGCCCAATAGTGGATTACCCTGATAGTGATGAAGATGATATTGTGATAACTTTTGAATATATGCAACAAGGGATGCCTTCTCCCCCAAGGGAAGTTGCATCAAGCTCTGGAACAAGTATCATGAGATTGGGAAACACTGAATTGAGTGGTGTGAGCAATATTGATGATATAAGGGTGGAGGCCTGCAAAGAGTTCATGGAGGATGATTCTTTTATTGAAACACCAGCATTCAAGGATTTTACATGGATAGAAAAGGCTAGAGAATATGTAGAGAGGGTTGTAGTTGAAAGAAGTTTACATCCTGAATTTCCAAAGAATGTTATCCAAGCTAATGTGATGCAAGAGATGAAGAAGTAGTTTAAGAAGATTATACCTAAGGAGGGAAGAGAACTTGTGCAAAAAAGTGGTGTCTTGTTATTACCTAAATGGGATATTGTTGATGCAGTGGTACTCGATACAATAAGAAGGGTTGATAAACCTTTATTTCATACTGAAGAGGAAGCCAAGTTGGCACTTCAAGGATTTTCATTCAGTCAAGAACATGATGCTTTGGAAATATGGTCATTGTCTCTTAGTTCAAGAAATCCCAATGTTGCAGAGCTTTCAAACTTCAGTGGAAGATTGATTGTAAAGAGAGTTATAGATACTCCAACATTAGAAGTCATTGACATGACTATAAATGCTGCTAGGTTCACAAAAGAAACAGTTGAGCATCTCACTAGTGATAGGGATACATTTAGAAGAAAGTACCATGTGATTCTAGGAGAAATAAGAGTCAATAGAGGGTAGTTGAGCTTGAAACAGAGCAGGAATTTTTGAAACAACAAGAGGAAATGATGAAGTCCCAAAGGGCGGATAGTTCAAACCATACTACTCCCATTTATCCTACAATTCATCCTCATTCTCCTCCACCTAAGCAGGCATTGTCAATTGTACCTTACAACATGGGTTAGGAGCCCATTGTAGAAGTCAAGTACATCAGAGGAAGCTCCATCCATTGAACCCACAAAAGAACAATTACTTCGGAAAGTTGAGGAATACAAGAAGTTGCTTGAGGAAACACAAATTTTAATGCATGAGAATAATGCTAGGATTGTTCATACTATTCTAAAGCATCTTAATAGAATAATTGAAAGTAAATTAAATAGTGTCCATGCTAATTATTCCTTGATGCTGAGAGTAATGGAGATGTCTCAAAAAGATGGAGAATTGGGAACCCCACTCTTAGATAGGTGGATTCCTAGAGTTAATGATTTGAAGTTGATGGCAGTTGGGGCAAAGCAACAAGAAGATAGATATCCAATGGTTTTTTCTACATACAAGTTTGTCAGTGATGTTAGGGAGCAACCATCCCATGGGTATGTTGCCCCATTGGTGCAGAAGATAAAAGAGTTAAGGATCAAGTACGATCAGACATAGTTGACACTATTACTTGACATCTTGCAAGCCCATGATGAAGTGAAACCTTTGCAAATGTGGAAGAATCAGGTGGACACTACAATTGCTTCTTAGGCTAAATTGATTTGTGAGGATGTTAATATTGATATGCTTAAAGATACTTTGGATAAGTTATCTTTTATCATTAGTTTCCTTGAATAATTTGATAAGGAAGCTAATTCAATGATGACAAAGTATGCTCCTTACAGAAAGAAAATGGATGAAATCATTAAATTCATTTGGCCATCTAAAGAGGAGTATGAACAATGGAGAAGGACATTTGTAGCTAGATTGAATTAGTGAATTAAGAATGGAACACATATACTTGGTCAAGTATTGTATAGGTTTGGCCTTGGAGGTTATAATGTATAAAGTATGTGTATCCTAGTTAAAAGTGCTACAGGTAAATATTGATCAATGATGTGGATGCTGACTAAAATTTTTTTTTACATTTTATATCTTTGTGAATTTTGTCATCTTGCCAAGTGGAATGGATGTGCTACAACAACTTGAAGGATATTCTTTTCAACATGTGCCTTTTGGAAGGAGGTTTTGCTTCTTCACAAGCAAATGAAAATAATCTTTATCTCATGTGTATTCCCTCCGATTAAAAATGTAAATATAACTGTAAAGAGAATATTGTCTTGTAGCAGTCGAATTAGAATGTGACATGTGTACTATTGGCCCAAAGCTTGTTTTGCTCCCTTGTTTCCATAAAAGGGAATTCAAGGCCATTAGTAAGGTCTTTTGTTGAATTTTGGAATTGAATAGTGTAATTGAAGAACATAGAGCAAATATGTTAGGAGTATTTATCTAATGCTTTGAGTCTAGATAGTAGGTTTTTTCAAATGTATGGTTTCTGAGCATATCAAAATTATAATGCAAATTTTTAGAGTCTATAGTCTCTCCAATTTTAATATATACTCAAGTTATGAATGAAAATACTGATCGAAGATCATTTCATTAATTTTCATCATTGTTAAGCTTTGGTATATGCTTTGATTTTAGCTCTGGTTCAAAGAATCAGCTAAAATGCTTAAATCTGATTGTAAATTCATGTGCAGAATAATTGGATTTGATAATTAGTCTTAGACTTTGATTAATGATGGGTGAATTGCAAAGTAATTTCACTAAGATCATTTGTGTTCAGGATTAAATGTACCTTTCATTTCAATTTACATCAACTCCTAGCCCATAGATAATGGAATTGATTACGGTTATTATAAGCACCTTTTAGGATTCTGGTCACCCAACTTGAGAACATCATTTTAAATAACTTTTTAATCAATCTTTTATTTGTTATGGTTGGTATTTGTATTCTCAGTTGTATATGTGCAAGTATTTTATGGAAATGCCAATTTCTTGAAGGATTTCATCTTCCTAACCTTTGATGAGAATATATCTACTTATACAATGTATACATCAATTGTTTAGAAGAGTCATATAATTTACATTGTGGGACCACCCTCCTGGGTTTCATAGAGCCTGAAGTGTAGGAGATAAAGTAATTGGTGCTACATCTTGTTTGTTGGCCACTTATCTTGGAGGTATTCAAGAATTAAGTTTGGAAAACTTATAGGTATCTGGCGAGATATGATTGGTTCATTGAAAAAAACCAACATGTTGGAATTGTGGCAAAACTAAACATATTAGAAAATTGTGCAAGAAAAAAAAAAAGACAAAAGGAAAGAAGAATTTATTTGATTCTAACTCTAAAAAATCCTCTTAGGATGAAACAAATTCCTTTGTTGCAACCTTAGCAGCCCATGCATCATAATATGTGTGGTTGATAGGCTCATGTGCTTCTTTCCACATGACCTCTCACAAAGGTTGGTTTTAAAAGTATGAAGAATACAATGGTGGGAAGGTGTATCTAGGTGATGAATGTAACTTGAAGATTATTAGCCATGGAAGATTCAAAATTAGATTCCCTAAAGAGAATACAATGCTATGGCACCAACAACTTGGTCACATCAGTGTGAAGGGTCTTAGATCCTAGAAAAATAAGATCTTTGTTGAAGACCTTGATGATTGTAATCTCAAGTTCAAATTTTGTGAACATTATGTTTATGGAAAATAGCACCATGTTTCCTTTTACTCTAGTTCTCATAAGTCTTCTAGATCTTTGGACTATGTTCATGCAGATGTGTTTTGTCCTATGAATGTTTCTTCATTGTCAAAATCTAAATATTTTATTTCTTTCATAGATGCATACAATAGGAAATTTGTTTATTTTCTCATAAGTAAAGCTAAAGTTTTTAGTTGGTTTAAGGAGTTTAAATCCTTGGTAGAAAATAAAAAATAGTAGAAATATTAAGTGTTTGAGGATTAACAATGGTGGTGAGTTTTGTTTGGTAGAGTTTGACAAGTTCTATAAAGAGCATGGGATTAAGAGACATAAGATAACTCCATACACCCCACAAGAAAATGGAGTTCTAGAGAGGATGAATGGGGCATTGATGGATAGGGATAGGAGTATGCTGAGTGTTGGCCTTGAGCATAAGTTCTAGGTAGAAGTAGTAGCCATTGCATGTTATTCGATCAATAGATCTCCTACATCGGTGCTTGTTGAAAAGACACCCATGGAGGTGTGGTCTAGTAAAATCCTTCATTGAGACATCTTAGAGTATTTGGTTGTGAATCTTATGTTCATGTTCCAATTGAGAAGAGGTCTAAGTTGGATTACAAGATGGTTAAGTGTATCTTCATTGGCTATGGTGTCAGTGTGAAGGGGTACAAGCTTTGGGATCTAGAGGCCCAAAAGGTTCTCTATAGTAGAAGTGTTATATTTAGAGAGATGAAAACTCCCAATATTGATTTATAGTCAAAGAAAGAGGAGAAAGAGAAGAAGGTAATTAAAATTCTACCTACTCCAATGAAAGGTGAGCTATGTAGTCTTGCTAGACTTGATGATGAGGAGAGCTCAAGAAACTCTAAAAGTTTTGAAGAAGAAGAAGAACCTCAGCCTTAATAATTGAGGAGGTCTACGCGTGTTAGGAAACAATTGAAAAGGTTTGGTGATTCACTATTGTATTTCAGTCACATTTTTTATTTGATTGCTAACACTGATGAGCCTAGGACTATTAGAGAGGCTATGGGTATGAGTGATGCAAATTCCTAGATGAAATAAATGGATGAGGAGATGGTTACCTTTAAGAAAAATAAGACTTGGGATTTGGTACCTTTGCCTAATGGATGTAAACCCATTGGTTGTAAGTGGTTGTTTAAGAAGAAGTGTGGTCTTGATGGAAGTGTTGAGAAGCACAAGGCATGCTTGGTTGCTAAGGGGTATTCTCAGGTAGAGGGAATTGACTATGGTAAGATATTCTCTCCTATTGTAAAGCTATCATCTATTTGGTTCCTATTATCATTTACAATAGTGTATGATTTGGAAGTGAAACAAATGGATGTGAAGGAAACATTCCTTCACAGTGATTTGGAGTAAGATATTTACATGTCATAGCCATATCATTTTGTTGTCAAAGGTAAAGACAATCTTGTTTTAAAACTAAATAAGTATTTATATGGTTTGAAACATACTCTTAGAATGTGGTACCAAAAGTTTGATACCTATGTTTTGTTTTTAGGGAATGGTAAAAGTATGATTTCATATTTGAAGTCTCAGTTGTTGTCACTATTGGAGATGAAATGTCTAGGTGCAGCTAGGTATATTCTAGGGATGGATATCACAAGAGATAGAGCTAATAGAAAGATTTGGTTAAGCCAGAGCAAGTATGTGAGCTCAATGTTGGAGATATTCAACATGGAAAATTATAGACAATTAGTTGTTCTTGTGATGCAAGGGATGGAGCTTTCTGTGAATGATTGTCCAAAATATCCTATTGAGATGGAGGACATGACCAGAGTACCATATGTGAGTGTTGTTGGTAGTTTAATGTATGTTATGGTCTATACGATTCCAACCATTTCCCAAGTAGTGAGATTCCTTAGTCAATTTATGGCTAATCCTAGATGGGTACACTGGAATGTCGTTAAGAGATTGTTCAAATACTTATAGGGTACTTTTTAATATGCCCTATGTTTTCATGGTAAAGGACCTCAATATTCTGTGAGTATTCATGGATATGTGGATTCAGATTGGGCAGGTGACATTGATAGTAGAAGATCCACTAGTGGTTATGTGTTTATGATATTTAGTGGTGCTATTAGTTGGATGAGTAAGAAAAATGCTATAGTCACTTTGTCCATGATAGAATAAGAGTACAAGGAAGCTACTCATAGTTGCAAGGAAGCCATTTGGATTAAGAGATTATGTTTTGATATTGGTTTTCATGTAGGGAAGATTACTATTTTTTGTCATAGTCAAAGCACCATTTTCTTGGCAAAGAATCCCCCATGCCAAAACAAAGTATATTGATGTTTAGTTTCATTTTGTTCATGATATGGTAGAAGATAGAAAGGTGACCTTGGAGAAGGTGGCCACTTTGACGAATATTATAGATGCACTAAAAAAACCAATGAGCATAGAGTTCATATGGTGTTTTGACTCCATGGGCCTTGGGGCCTGAAGCAGATAATTTTATATGAATCTTGACAGGTGGGAGAATGTTGGGATTAGGGTGTCTCAACCTTAGAGTCCTAGAATTTATTTATTATTTTTTGATGTATTTATTTATATTATAATGTTTAATTGCCTACCCAAATTGATGTCACTTTGTGGGTGTTGAATATCTAGAATATTGAGAGTGGGGCTGAATCAGTAATCCATAAAACCATTCAAATAAAATCCATTTAAACATTATCACAAATCTAACTGAATCAACAAGAGAGAACATGAAATTAAGACAATGCATCATCACACATGAACACTAGGATTTTTATGTGGAAAACCCAAAATGGGAAAAACTATGGTGAGGATTAGCTCACAATATATTATATTCAGATACAGTATATTATATGGCTCATTTCTAGGAATTGTTGTTCTTGAAAGGGTCACAACCTGAATACAAAATATGGCCAACCACTAAGATACAAAATTTGTTGCTCACTACAACAAGTATGAACTGATGGAATACATATTTTGTGTGCAAGGTTCAGTTCCAATGAAGCTCTAAATAAGAATTACTACTTCTCATAGCAATCACTCAACAATTCTATTCTAATCCTCAACTAATAAATCGTTAGACTTGCATATTCAAATAGTCCTCAATTCTCTTCGCACTTCACCATTCCTCTCTTCTTTCTCCTTCCCATACTCACACCTTCACATGTTCACTCTACATACCATTCTCCTCCTTTTTTATCCTTCAAAGAGTCTTACATACATATGTGTTGGTTGACAGATTTATCACCTAACTCTATATTATCATGCCCACTAAGGTGACAAATGTAACCACAATTGAATTGGTAATCATATAATTCTCAGAACGATTCTCTACTTATTTTAAAAGGTGGAAGCTTCCTTCATTTGATATTCAAGGAATATTTTTTAACTACTATTTCTTTTAACCAGAAAGAAAATAAAGGTAGGGGCTTTTAACCAGAAAGCTTCAAAGGTATTCATCAACTTCATAAGATAAAACTGAAAATGCTTCACAACTAAAATGAAATCCAATTTCACCATAGAATCTTTATTCAAAGATAAATGATACTACGACAATGTAACAATTCAAAATATCTATCATTCCAATAATAGATCAAACATTGGCAGAATAGATCCATACACCATAATTCAAATATTACAAATGCATAAATTCCAACACTGTCTTCTATATCAAAATAACAAAAAGCAATAATTTAGATAACAAAGTTTTTTCTAATGATTAAATCAATTTTTTCCCAAAATATCCTAAGTACATTAGCCAAATCCATATTTAAAACATAAACAGATTATCTTGGTAATAGTTTCTTGAAAGTAACCACACTGAATAATTAAAATATTTTTTAAACTTAAAAGAGCCAAATTAAAGAAAGTATCATGGAATACTAAAAATTAATTATGCATCATCTCCCATCACTTTAGCCTCTTCAGCTTCCATATCTTTGATTGCTTCCTGCTGCAACCATTTCTCTTTTGCCTTCATCTTGGTTTTGTAATCCCTGTATTTGGAAATAATTACAAGTAACTCTTTGCTCCTTGGAGTTGTGGTAATCTGCAGCCCAGTTCTTACTTTGGTTAGAGCTGCTTTAGATTTGTTCAATGTGTTAGACCTCCTACTTGCTTCAATTTTAAAAGAAGTGAGATAAATTTGCGGTCTACTAAGCTTCAAGTAAGATTCTTTAGTCATGGTGATAGGATCAACCATCTCCTTGTTGAATATTTCTTTAAATTTTAGACAAATTTCCTTTGAATCTAGAATCTTCTCATCAAATTCATCAGTTATCTCAACTTTTAGGTCATGAAAATTTCCTTTGATCTCCACTAGCATGTCTAGGTACCTTTCGAGTACTATAGAAATCTCCTTCACTAGGGTGTCGTAAACACTAAATTTCCATTCCAACGAATTGGGCCATGAAGGGTCTAACTCCTTTGGATCACTCATGATTTTTTCATTGATTAATTTCATTTGAACCATGGAAATCAATTCTTTGATTTCTTGTGAAAGCACATAAAGACCAGTTTGATCTTTTCTAATTTATCGCAGCTTTTCCATCAATTCCTTTCTTTTGTCAACAACCTAGGTATAGAAAAGCATAGACTTACTGATAAAGAGGACAGTTTCTTCAAGCATTTCATCAATCCATTCACTAACACTTTTGGAATAGCTCAGGTTCTTTTTGATCAATTTCATTATGGAATCATCAATGATTCCTTGTTGAGAACTTGAGACTCCACTAGATATAGAAGGGGGAACTATAGAAGAAATGAATTTCTTCAAATCAATAACTTGGGATTGCAATGCCACTTTTTCTTTCCTTTCTTCCTTTACCCTCTTAATCAAGGAATTAACTAAATAATTGTCATGATATACATCCCATTCAAGTGTTTGAGGCCCCATGTCAACATGTGTGATTTTGTAGTCAACTACTATTATCTCATTCTCATTTAAATCTTTTGTTGGATCAATAATCTCCAATATCTAATTACCAGAGGTAGGATCAGTAAGCATTCTTAACATCTTCTAAGATTTCTTTAGCCTTGAATAAGTCTGGAGAAGCTTTGCAACTGTATCTACTCCAACTTTTGTTGTAGGAGTGTATTTCCTATTTTTCTCTACTACTTTCCTCAGCCATACCGGGGAAGCTTCAATCAAGGTAGAATCCTTTCTCATTAGGGTAACTTCTCTAGACTCACTAAGAGTAATGGGTATATTTTCCACTGGGGAAGAGAGTACTTTGAATAGTGGAGGAAAAGTATTATCTTCAACAATTTGCTTAAAAATGGCATTAGAATCCTCAGGTACAAGTTTTGTTTGATTAACCTTCTTTCTAGGAGTAAGTGTAGATGACCTTTCCTATTCACATACTAATTTTAGTTTAACCATCTCCTCTGGTTTCTCACCATCACCCCCAAACTGTGAATTTGCACTAGAAGACCTTGTAGCCATTCTCCCTGATGATGTGCCTGCTATAATTGTCTAAGTGGACACCTGTTCATTTTTCTGAGAAGATTTTAGTTCTTGAGTAGAACCTACCACTTGTCTCCATTTTCCTTCCAGCCAATCCTGAGTTCTTTTCATGACTGGGGTAGCCCATATGTTCATATCCAAGACTTAATTTTCATTCTAGTCAACTTTGGGATGAGATTTATCAGATAATTTCTCATATTTGGGGACAAAGACCATTGAATCATCAATTGTACCTTAGGAATCTAGAAAGGAAGACCCAAATCTTGTATATTGTCAAGGGTTAATCTCATGTAATCTCTTTTTAGGACTTCATTTTCATCAACACAATCTTCCCAGAAATCCTCAAGAGAAGGTTGATGCTGATATGAATTTCCTCCATATAAATTTTGTTTCACAAAACCCTTACTATCAAAATTGGCCCTCATGAATAAATACTAGAGATTATATTCTTTGAGAAGTCCTTCATCACATTTAGCCATTTGATTATTTTTGTAGGTAAAATATGGGGTTGTCAATGGGAAAGGACACCCCTTCTTTCCCATATTCATGTTTTTTGCATTCACAATGACCATTTGTCTACAAACTTCTAGGAACACCAAAAAATCTCTAGGATATCTAAGCAATTTAGTGGGGCTTTCTGAAAACCTCCTATCCTCAAGTAGGAAAATCTATCAAATTGTATATAAAAACTTCCAAATTCTGATACAGGAGACATTGACTTAGAAGAAAAATGCATTTGAGGGTTTCCATCCAAATTTCTCATAGCTTCCTTTAAGAATGCATCATTGACAAGAGAAAAATCTCCCATTCTGACCTGCTTAGTAAACTTTGGGTAGCACTTATACACTGGCATGCCAAAAGTTGGAAGTATTTGTGGTTTTAATTTCAGCCAAAATGACCTTTGATTGGCTATGATATATGTTAGGAAAGAACATAGATGGAAAGTAGCTATTTTTTGAAAATTGACTAATTGTTCATTCAAATGGAAGCAAATTATTTTGGCCCAATCAATGAACACATTTTCATCACAGATAACCAAAATGAATTGACACATCCAATCTTCAAAAGACTTGATTTGTGCATTCCCAACAATGTGATGCAACAAAGCAATGTTGTCTGTTATTTCCTCTTTAAAATGCATTCTTTTAAGTTTAATAGGCAACTGTGACTTACCTCTTTTCTCTGATTTCAATCACCCTTTGGCCATAGAATGTTTTCACCAGCTTTCATAGACATTGAAAAACTCACTAGCTATGACAACAAACATGTCCTTCACAAGCGTTCTTTCAAGGATCCTTAGAGTGTGAGAAATAGCTCAAGGAGAAATTTTAGCAACAACACTCCTGTCCATGGCTTTGATTTCTTGTTTTTTTTGGAATGTATCTTCTTGCACATGCGCCTATTAGGTACACACTAAGAACAACTTCTAGAAAACCCTTGACATGAGCTAATCCACTTTCTAACAGTTTTGCATCGATAGCAATCCTTTTTTCACTTTCCAAACACATCCATAATTATTCTAAAAGGATCCTAGCTTTGTATCCCTTATGCCGAGCCAACGATTTTTTATTCTAGACTACATGAGCTCATAGTACATAAAGCAACACTCGTAAACTTGAAGAAATAATTGTAGATGATATATGTGCTATTGTAGGTTCAAACAAATAAACCTTCACCGCCTTAAGTCATGCAAGTGACAGGATGTGTGTTTGGTGCTGAATTAATATGGTGCTCTATTTTAATCCTTGGTAAAGAAACCCTAAGATTTGCTTGCTTTAAAAAAATCCTTGATAAGACATCTCTAGGTTATACCGTATGCCTCATTTAATGCATATGTGGCACCTCGAAACATGTGGTGAACAACATATTGCCTTGTTGCATAAAAGTGAAACTCTATAACTCAAAGTCAGGAGTTATGAAGTTATGAAAACCTCCAACTCCCCGACTTCACAATGGATCGATTCACTTGATGCCATTAAAGAACAAGCCAGGCTATTGGGAAGTTAGGAAAAACACGAACCCGATGACAAGGTTAAAGACACAATGCCAACAACTTAGGTTTCAAAACTTATATAATGCACAACAAGAAGTTAGAAACTTAGAAGAACCTACAAAAAAGACTAAAATGTAGGCACAGACTTTAGAATTGGGCGGAAAATAAAAAATTAAAGACTAAGGAAGACAAAATTAAAAGGGATGTGATACATATAATACCAACAGGTAACAATATGTAAGTATATCTCATTCATCAATTAGGTCGACCTAATTAGATGAAAAAAAACCAATCAAAAAATACTCTTGTCGATACCATATAAGATTTAAAACATTTTAATCCATGTAGTGCATCATATCAAGTTGACATAGATCTATGGAAAGCATCCATAAAGTATATTTAATCTTCTTAATACATGTCATATGTTAGGTCGGCTAGGACTAGGACCTAAACACAAAAAATGAAAACCAACATACACTTCTCAAAGCAAACACCTTCCATATCTGATATTACTTTAGTTTCTCATCACATTAGCATCAAAGAGGCCACCATTAGAACTGAAGCATTAGAATATTCTTCTTAAGAAAATTTAGTCTCCCACACTGATATGCTGAGGAAAGAAACAACTGTAGAGTACAGAGTTAAACTCTATCAATGATAATTTTTTTCTCACAGCAAAAAAATTCTCAAGATCCTGGATATAACTATTTGAATGAGTCATAATAACATGGTTAAGATATTAAAGTCATATATTTTCTTGCAGTGAATTCTAGACTCAAAAACCAACACACTAGTTCATCAGTAAATAACACTTTTGGTAGAGATTAGCTTCTGGTATACCAAGTAAGCTTCCCATACAGTTGTCACCATATTGACATCAATGACAACACAAGAACAACTAGATAATTTAATATATACTTCATGCTTATGTTGAAATAATCCATATTTCCAATAATCTCCCCCTTTGGCTTTGATGGCAACATGTATATCAAAAACATTTTTTTGATATAAAGCAATTGAATACTCCCCCTTTCAAAACTGTTCTTCTCAAAAATATTTTTCCTCTATCTCTCTATCTCTCCCCCTTTGGCATCAATGGCAAAGGATGAAGTCTAGTATATATGTATATGCATCAAAAATTAACCCAAAATGATATGTACTAAAATAATTGTATTAACCTGAAGATGAGGAACCTCTGAGGTTCTTCAGGGTATCCTTCCATGAAGTTTTTCCTTCTTCCAATTCTTCTTTCGCACTTACAAGAGTCTTGTGTAATATTTCAAGTTTAGTCAAATACTCTATACCATCTACTAAAGTATTGGGACTAATATTAGTTTCTAATAGATTACCAATACTGTCAAGAGCACTGGATATAGGAATGTGCCTAAGTTTTACCATATCTCTGAGTGACACAAACTTCTTAATTAATTTTGTTCTTTGATCCTACAGGGAAAATAACTTTTCCTCAAGCTGCACAATGTAGGACCATCTCTGATTGTCTCTATCCTCTGCCAATATGTACATATCTGCTTCTTTCTCACAAACTTGTATACCCTTCAATTCCTTCACCACTCTGTGATGAGAATTTGCACATTTCTTCTTGATATCTTCTAAATTTTCTTCTACTAACCTAATTATAGTTTGTAATTCTAGGCCAGAGATATATAATTTCAAATAGTTAATCATACTTCAAAGATTTTCCACAATTGATACAAATGAATCAAAGTTAGCACTGAGGATTACCTTATGCAATTCTTTTAATGCACCTTGAATGTTTATGCTTTCATGCTCATGTTGAGCTCTGTCTGATTCAATTCCTTCTGTGATGTCCTATTTGATAACAACACATTTTCTCTTCTTTCATGTTCTGATTACACTGTCAGAGGTTGTTGAATATCCAAAATACTAAGAGGGGGGGTGAATTAGTATTCCATAGAAACATTCAAATAAAATCCATCTAAACATTATCACGAATCTGACTGAATCAACAAGAGAGAACATGTAAACAAGACAATGCATCATCACACATGAACACCAAGAGTTTTACACGGAAAACCCAAAATGGGTAAAACCATGGTGAGGATTAGCTCACAATATATTATATCTAGATACAAGATATTACATGGTTCACTGCTAGGACTCACTATCCTTGAAAGGCTCACAACTTGAATACAAAAGATGGCTAACTACCAAGATACAAAAGTTGTGGCTCACTGCCAAAACTATGAACTAATGGAATACACCTTCTGTGTGCAGGGTTCAGTTCCAATGAATCTCTGAATAAGATGTACTACTTCACACAACTTCTCAACAAATCCATTATGATCCTCAACTAATAAATCATTTAGGCTCACATATTAAACAATTTTCAATTCTCTTCACATTTCACCATACCTCACTTCTTTCTCCTTCCCATACTCTTCACATGTTCACTCCACTATGCATTCTCCCATACTCTCTCACACACACTTTTCTACTTCAAAGATTCTTACTTATATGCAAGTATATCACATTCATCAATTAGATCAGCCTAATTAGATGAAAACAAGCTAATCAAAAACTCTCTTGTCAGAACCATATAAGATTTAGAACATTTTTATTTATGTAGTGTGTCATATCAAGTTGGCGTAAATCTATAGAAAACATCCTCAAAGTATATTTGATCTTCTTAATACATGTCATATGTTATGTAGGCTAGGACTAGGACCTAAACATAAAAACTCTGAACCAACATACACTTCTAAAAAAAAACACCTTCTAGATCTGATATTACATCAATTTCTCATCACATTAACATCAAAGAGACTACCATTAGAACCACAACATTAGAATATTCTTCTTAAAAAATGCGTAGTCTCCTACACTGATATTATGAGCAGAGAAACAACTATAATGTACAGAGTTAAACTCTATCAATGATAACTTTTTTCTCTCAACAAAAAACTTCTCAAGATCCTGGATATAGCTGTCTAAATGAGTCATAATAGCATGGTTAAGAGATCAGAGTCATATTTTTACTTGTGGTTAATTCTGGACTCAAAAACCAATGTACTGGTTCATTAGTAAAGAACACTCCTGGTAGAGATTAGCTTCCAGTATACCAAGTAAGCTTCCCATACAGTTGTCACCATGTTGATATCAATGACAACACAAGAAAAGATAGATCAAACCATCTATATACTTCATGCTTATGATGCAAGACTCCATATTTCTAACAATCTCCCCCTTTGACATTAATGGCAACATGTATATCAAAAACATTTTTTCGATATAAGGCAACTAAATACTCCCCCTTTCAAAAATGTTCTTCTTAGAAAAATGATTTTCCTTTATCTTTCTCTATCTCTCTATCTCTCCCCCTTTGACATCAATGGTAAAGGAGGGTATGTGCAGGATCATCATGGAAAAAATAGGCCCTTAAGTGGCAAAAAATTTAGAAAAATCAGAGTTAGGCAACTTGACGTAAAAATTTGAATAATTTATGTATATTATTTCAAAAATATGTAAGAATAGAATCTGTAGAAAATTGAATGTAGTTTCTAAAATACTAGGTTTATATAAAAAAAAAATCTATTTGGTGAAAATTTGAAATTTCAATGCAGTAGTACTTAAATTTCAGGGAAAAAATAAGAAGTAGGTGTCTGTCTGACCACCCTAACCACAATAAAATGATAATATGTTTTTATAAGATTTTAGACATAAGTATAGGAATCATGTCTAGATGTGATGGATATTTTTTTGTAATTTTTTTCCAAGTAAATAATTAAATATGATTTTTTTATTACAACTTTTAAAAAATATAAAAACTCATATGTCTGATCACCTTAACTTGGTCAAAACTTCATGAAATTCAATATTTCTTTTTTTAATCCTATAGTATGTGAAGCATAGAATGTGATGCATGTTTCGGATTCAAAAAATGTAATACCGTTTGAAAGCTATAGATGTTTCTCAATCAATCTATCAATCAACACTTTAGTTGTAATTCAAATAGAAAATGAATAATAATTATTTATTAAATTCAAAGTAAAGCATAATTTATATTGGTGGAAAGCTAAGAATCTCCTTTAAAAACCCTTTTCATTTCATCAATTTTGCGTAAAAAAAAAGTTGTCAGCCACATACCCTACAAATACCCATCATATTGCCACTTTTTGGCCCATCATGATCTTGCACATACCCAAGACGAGGTCTAGTATATATGTATATGCATAAAAAATGATATCTACAAAAGAGAATGTATTAACTTGAAGAGGAACCTTTGAGGTTCTTCAGGGTATCCTTCCATGAAGCTTTCCCTTCTTCCCATGATTCTTTCACACTTATAAGATTCTTGTATAATAGTTCAAGCTTGGACAAAGACTATATACCATCTACTAAGATTAATATTTGATAGATTACCAATACTATCAAGAGCACTGGATATTGGGACTAAGATTAATATTTGATAGATTACCAATACTATCAAGAGCACTGGATATAGGAATGTGACTGAGTTTTACCATATCTCTGAGTGCCACAAAATTCTTAATTACTTTTGTTCTTTGATCCTGTAGAGAGAAGAATTTGTCCTAAAGTTGCACAATGTAGGACCATCTCTGATTATTTCTATCATATGCCAATATGTAAATATCTGCTTGAGTACTCATCCAAGTTTCACTCTTCCTTATTTCATCTCTTACATTTAGTGTACTGCTAGACCAATTCAGACATAAAAAAGTAATTCCTGAGCTTCTTTCTCACAAACCTATACACCCTCCAATTCCTTCACCACTAGATGTGATGAGCATCTACACATTTCTTCTTGATATCTTCTAAATTTTCTCCTATAGACCTAATTCCAGTTTGCACTTCGAGTCCAAAGATATATGCTTTCAAAGAATTAATCACGCTTCTAAGATTTTCCACAATTGACATAGATGAATCAAAGTTGGCACTGAGGATTACCTTCTACAAATATTTTAATGCTCCTTGAATGTTTATGCTTTCATGCTCATGTTGAGCTCTCTCTAATTAACTTCCTATTTGATAACAACACCTTTTCCTTTCTTTTTTGTTTTGGTTACACTCTCAGAGGCTTCTTATTTATTGCAATTCTTGGGGCTTCCTAAAAGATTTTTTTGCATAATGATCAATCTCAACCTCAGTTACTTCATAATTCAATTCAAATATCCCCACCATCCTGGATTCAATTACTTCCATATAACAAAAAATTGTAGAAACTAGGAAATTAATATTTCTAGAGTACCTCTCAGCCACACTTTCTAAAATCCTTTTTCTTTTGTTCATCCTCATATGAAATGTTCCAAAGAATGCAGTAAGAACAATCTATTGAGCATCCAAACCACCAACGTTTATCATGAAATTCTTGATCTGATGGGAAATAGGTTCTGCATTTGTCCATTCTATCCTTCCTATTACTAGTAACTCTTTCATGAAGTAAAAGAGTAAGCAGACTATCAAAGTTCCATACTGAAATGAATTTTTCTTGCTCTTCTTGATTTCCTTCAAGTCCTTCAATAGTTGCATTCGAAGCAGCTCACACAGATAATAATCCATATCATTCCTAACCATATCAATAACAGTGTAAACAATAGTAGTAGAAACTATGTGGTCATTTCTTGTTAAGCAAACCTTGTGTCCAACTATCATCGTAGCATACCTAATGACCAGATCTTCAATTGTTCTTAAAACAAGTTCTTTTCCATCATGGGTTGCACTAGTCATCTCAATTATCTCTTGTTCATTCACAAACTTTTTTTTGGGATGGATCCAGAGGAACACAAACCATTTACATCTCTTATTGATTCTTTGGTAATCAAATGTGATTCATCAATCCACATTGATTGATCATGAATCCTGCTCAAAATTATTTGAATGTATTTCCTATCGAATTCAAATAGTGGGAAGCTTCGCCATATATCCAAATTCTTCTCAACTAATATTTTGTGTGCCTCATGATTTTCTTCTAGTTCTTCCTTCCATAAGACACTTAATTGAACTAATGCCATTTCCTCAATCTTACTATAAATGTATGCATATATATCTTTAGTGGGTAATACTCTAGGAGGAATGCTAGAGAATGCACTAATGGATTCTTCTGACAGATTTTCAAATATCTCCTCATTTTGACTTGTGATTTATTCAAAATATTCATAGCCTTTGAATTATCCATTGCATAAAATTGAAATATTTTTCTAGTGAAATACCTCTATAATTTCCAATGAAGAATAGGATTAGATAATTAGCTTCTAAAGTATGCTTTGAGTCCACTTTGATTCCAAAATCTTGAAACTCTGATGTATTAAATTGCTCTGGTTTCTTCAAATTTCTGTTGCATGATTCTTTGAATTCAAAAATTCCTTTTGTTGAATGTGATTTCCTTGATTCTTCTGAATTTATTTCCTTCATTCTGAATGTTTTGCAATAAATGCTTCAAATTGTAGGTAGATCACCTCAAAATTTGTGTGTGCTTCCATCCATTCAAATTCTACAAACTCCATTCTTCACACATGTGTCTAAAAATTCCTTTTAAATTCATTACCACACTAAATATACTTCTATCATGATGTGACATCAAGTATCAATGAGGGGTTTATTAAAATTTTTGATAATTGCTTCCCCTTGGGCATTGCCTGGCTCAAAATTTGATGGGTGTATCTACACTAGATGATGACACAAATAAAATTGATGATTTTGATTCAACTTGCTTGAATTCTCCTTACTTTCTCCAGATTCTTTTCATTTCATTTCTTACTTCTTCTGGTTCTATGATTGGTTCATGCCTCTTTGCCAGATAGTTATCTTTTATCCTTGTGCTTTTGCAATCACTAGCATAATGTTCTTGATTGTTGCAATCATAGCAAACAACATTCTTCCTTCCATACTTTCTTTTATTCAATCTATATTCTCACTAATTAGCCTTATGTCCAAATAACTCACAATGATAACAGTAACCATTAAATGATAAAGATTCCTTATTCAATTTTTTATTTCTACATTCCATAGCCTTATGTCTAATCTTCTTGCACTTTAAACATTTGCTGGAAATTGATAAAGCATCATTCATTCTACCATTAAAAGATAAGTACCTTTGAGAATTAGGTTTTTTGATGAGAGTCCTTCTAGTATTTCTTCTTAAGACCTTGATTTGTCCATATTTTCACCGAGTCTTCTTGTTAGGAGGTTGCTTCATTTTTGAACTTTGTCCTTCAAACTGTAAACCACTTTTATCCATTGCCAGTCTCTGAGAAATAATCAACTCATCAAGCATTGTAGTGCTTGCCTTGAATTTATCCTCAAGTATTTTTTCCTTTTCCAGATCTAATCTCAAGATTTCCATTTATTTCCTGAGCTTAACACATTCATCTATCTTCCTTTTAATTTCAACTTTTTGATAGTCTTCAATTCTTTTCTTTTCTTCCAATTGTTGTAGCAGTCTGGTGATATCATCATGTTCTCCTTTTAACAGATCATAGGCTTCTTCATATCTTCTCCTTAGATTCTTGATACAATCATTTTCTTCCTTCATCTTATTCTTTAGATCTTCATTTTCTTTTGAACGTCCAACAAAGATCACTTTCGAAGGAAAAAGTTCTTACATTCAAATTTTGGGACCATCCTCAAGCTATTAGGCTCCTTCAAAGGAACCAAGCTCTGATACCAATTGTTGAATATCTAGAATATTGAGAGGGTGGGTGAATTAGTATTCCATAGAACCATTCAAATAAAATCCATCTAAAAATTATCACAAATTTGACCGAATAAACAAGAGAGAACATGGAAACAAGACAATGCATCATCACACATGAATGCCATGATTTTTACATGGAAAACCCAAAATGGGAAAAACCACAATGAGGATTAGCTCACAATATATTATATCTAGATACAAGATATTACATGGCTCATTTCCAGGACTCACTATCCTTGAAAGGATCACAACCTGAATACAAAATATGGCTAACTACCAAGATACAAAAGTTGTGGCTCACTGCCAAAAGTATAAACTAATGGAATACACCTTTCTTGTGCAAGGTTCAGTTCCAATGAAGCTCTAAATAAGATGTATTGCTTCGTACAACAGTCGCTCAACAATTCTATTTTGATCCTCAACTGATAAATCATCTAGGCTCGCATATTAAACATTCCTCAATTCTCTTCAAACTTCACCATACCACATTTCTTTCTCCTTCCCATACTCTTCACATTTTCACTCCACTCTACATTCTCCCATACTTGCACACACACACTTTTCTCCTTCAAAGAGTCTTACATATATGCAAGTATATCTCATTCATCAATTAGGTTGAGCTAATTAGATGAAAACAAACTAATTAAAAACTCTCTTGTTGACACCATATAAGATTTAGAACATTTTTATTTATGTAGTGCATCATATCAAGTTGGCATAGATATATAGAAAACATCCTCAATGTATATTTGATATTCTTAATGCATGTCGTATGTTAGGTCAACTAGTTCTAGGACCTAAACACAAAAATTCCATACCAACATACACTTCTCATAACAAAAAACTTCCAAATCCAATATTACATCAATTTTTCATCACATTAACATCAAAGAGACTATCATTAGAACCACAACATTAGAATATTCTTCTTAAGAAAATGCGGAGTCTCCCACAGATATACTGAGCAGGGAAACAACTATAGTGTACAGAGTTAAACTGTATCAATGATAACTTTTTTCTCTCAATACAAAACTTCTTAAGATCCTAGATATAGTTGTCTAAATTAGTCATAATAGCACGGTTAAGAGGTTAGAGCCATATCTTTACTTGTGGTGAATTTCATACTCAAAAACCACCACATTGGTTCATCAGTAAAGAACACTTCTCATATAGATTAGCTTCTGGTATACCAACTAAGCTTCCCATAAAGTTGTCACCATGTTGACATCAATGACAAAACATGAAAATATAGATCAAACCATCTATATACTTCATGCTCATGTTGCAAGACTTCATATTTCCAATAGAGGCTTCTTCTTCATTGGGATTCTTGGGGCTCTCTAAAAGTATTTTGCATAATGATCGATCTGAGCCCTAGTCACTTCATAATTCAATTTAGATATCCACACCTGTCTAGATTCAATTGCTTCCATATAATAACAATCTATAGAAACTAGGAAATTAATATTTCTGGAGTAATTTTTGTATGTGTTGTATAAAATGCGTGAGTGCATAAGCAAGTAATACAACACAATCAATGAAACATTATATTAGAGAGAATTCAAATAACACTAGTCATATTGAAAGAATAAACTCTCTAATGTCATCCCATTGTCCTCTATCTCCAAGGATTTTTCAAGTCATTGTAGCTCTCAGATTGTGTATATGCACATGACCTTTAAAATGACAACCTAAAGAACGAGATGCCTTAAATGCAATAAACCTTTCTACATGATTGATTGCTAAATGATATGTTGTAGATGATTGTGCAAAGACTATGATAATGCTATGATATTGATAATGGAAATGCTAGGATGCAACTACAGAAATTAAGATGCAACTAATGCTAAAGCCATGATTAATCTAAATGATTACTAAGATGCAAATGCTAAATGCTCAATACTAAGATGCTAAGATAACAAGGCTAGATGCTAGTGAAATTTCTGCAGAATGTACGTATGCTCAATTCTCTATATGGAATATTGTAAATGAGGTTTTATTTATAGATTTATCCAAGGCATGGGCCTATGTGGCAGGATTCAACGATTGAGATTTGATCTAGAGAGATGGACTGTGGAGGATGAAGAAGTTGGAGAGAATCAAGGAGAGTGTTCCCATTAGAAGAACAAATTACCAAGTGTGAGAGGAATCAAATGGAGGGAAGAGCCAAGTGTCTCAAGTTGGTTATAATTTGTTGAGATAAATTCCAATTTAAATATTAAGGATATTTAATTTTATGAGACACATGATGAGGTGGAAGATGTGAAGTTAGTAGAAATGTGCTCAAATTCAAATATAAAATTTGAATTTAATAAAAGGGAGTTAATTAAACAAAACTAACTAATTAATGTTGTTTATTTAATTAAAACATGAAGAAAGTGATTTAGAATAAGAAGAAATTTAAGAAAGTGAGCCATATAAATAAGTTTATCAATTTATTTATAAGTAGAGGAATTACAGATTTATTAATTAAATAACTAGTATTTAATTAATTTTCTCCAGACCAATTTTAGGTGTATACATTTTTCCCCTCTTTGAAGTGATGTGTTTGTGACACATTGCTTCAATTTTTTTTTTTGATGGTGTCAATAAAATTTTTTGATATGCCCCAAACACTGATTTTTGAGTGATGACATGAGTATGCCCCTTGGGAAATAAATTGGGGAATTTTTTGGATTTTTGATGATTTTTGAAATTTTTATGATTTTTTGATGAATTTATGATGATTTACAAATTTTATAATGCTGCGACGATTTATCTCCCAACAAATAATATTGAACCTACCATGTTAATTAATTGATTAATTCATGCCTTAGTTTAAAAAAAAATCAATCGCATTTAATTACCACTTAATCACCCCTTAAAAAGGTAAAAGGATGAAAAAGAATGTCATTTGAGTCATTTGCATTTGAAGATTTGAGTTGATTGAGAGAATTAAGCATTCTGAGCAAAATGGTGATTCCATTGAAAACTCACTGATTCGAGCGAGTTCAATGTCACAATTTCCCAACCACGTATGGACCTCCGATACCTACCCTGAGAAACCTCTTGTTGAAATTTGAAATGCATTTTCCCATTTTTTTTATGTTTTGAATTCTGCATTTTATGTTTTAGCGCATAGGGAGTCTGCTTTAGTGCATTAGGTCATTGTTTTAGCGCATAGGGTTAGCTAGTGCATAGGTGTCATAAAATAGTGCATTGAGTTGATGTTTTAGTGCATAAAATGATTTAGCGCATTTAGATTAGGATTTAGTGCATCTGTTAAATGTTTTAGCGCATCTAGAGAATTAGCGCATAGATAGCATAGAATAGAGTGCAATGATAGAATGATTTAGCACATAGAGAAATGTAGGGCATGAAGGGCATGTTTTAGCGCATAAAGTGATTTTTCTAGCACATTGGGTAATTTAGCACATAGAAGCACTATTTTAGCACATTCACACCAGAGTTGAATTTTTTTGATCGATCTCCTTGATTTTGATGTTTGATGATCACATTAGCCGATGTTTTGATAATGTTTGATGATGTCTTGATGATTGACCTTGTGATAGGTGAGGGTCAATGATAGGATAGATGATGATTGACCTCATGAAAAATGAGAGTTGATGATAAAAACTCGCTGAGATTTGATCAAAAATATCCTTTGAGCTGATTAGATTGATTGATAGGTTGCTTAACTAGATGTTGATTTGTGATATGTTATGATTATAGGATGATTTTAGAGTTCTATAGTCTTGGGAGTGATTCCTAAAGACCTGGGACATGATTCCACAGCTGGTGCAGGTTGACTTCTCTGATGGATATGCCCCAATATAGGATCAACAAGGGACTTCTGACTGCTCTTACTGAGAGGTGGCATAGTAACCACAACACCTTCCATTTAGCGATTGGTGAGATGATAGTCACGCTAGAGGATATGTATCATATCTTGGGGATTTTGATTGTTGGTGAGCTAGTGGTTTATGACCACATAGAGAAGGGAGGGACTAATGCATTATAGAGGATCTTCCATGATGACGAGATTAACAGATATGTGATCCCATGGTGGGAGATGGTTGCATTATATTAGCCACTAACTTGTGTGCTAGCTGGATTCATTGGAGGTTTTCTATGTCCTGACCATAGGTTGAAGGGACTCTCAGTTGGATGGGGCCACATTTTGGAGAGCATGATCATGCAGGGGATCATATATGCATGGGGATCTTGTATGTTAGCACACTTGTATCATGATCTTCATCAGGTGGTCTACCTTGGCACTTCTAGTTTATTAGTTGGGGTGACATTGTTGCAAATTTGGGCATGGGAGAACAAAGCTGTCATGTAGCTTGTTGCAGGCAGAGATCATCTGGCTAGGAGACCCTATGTTTTTGGATATATAGGTACAATTTTCTAGCCTAAGCTAGAAAAATTGGAGTACTGGCGACATGTGCTGGATGATTTAGAGACAGTGACATGGTGGCCATACTTGGACTATGAGGATTGGCCAGATGATGACATTGAGATGTTGTATGTATTCTCTTCTAGATACTTGATTGGTCAAACACCATATGTGATTGAGTGATTCCTAGTCGTGAGGGTGATTTGGCAGCATGGAAGAGCTAGGGTCATGCCCTAGGGAGTGGCAATGTATGCTTGGTGTCGAAAGGACATTCCAAAGTGGGGACCTATGTTATCCTATGATGTAGTTTGTCAGGAGTACTTTGGGTTATAGCCACGGATATGGGATTACCATCCTAAGATTGCTGATGCACTGATGATAGATGATTATGCACAATACTTCTTTACCAATCCTTTCCCAAGGATATCCAGCCTAGATGAGCTAGCACCAGCCATGGATGATGATGAGAGGGCATCCCCACATGCCACTAGATAGAGGAGAGATGGTGGAGATGGAGATGGGGAGGAGATAGATGTAGGTGATGGAGGAGATTGAGATGATGGAGGTGGTGTAGATGGGGGTGATGGAGATGGGGGTGATGGAGATTGGGGTGGACTGGTACTGGATGTGAGAGTGGCTTGGAGGAGGAGATTGACAGTGTCTGTAGGACCACAACAAATTCATATTCGTTTTCCCTCCCATCAATAGCAGGCATAGATAGATACTTTATAGACATAGGTGCAGATGTTATAGGGATAACTGACATAGGCCCAAACACAAGCACAAGCACAAGCTCAAGCATAGGCATAGATCGCCTCTTTGATGGTAGAGAGAGATACTCTGAGACAGTGATGTGAGCAGGCAGAGTCCTTGTCAGAGAGATTACAAAGAGTTGCTAAGGGGACTACTACAACAAATATACTTAGAGAGGTACGACATTCTACCAGGGAGGCCAAGTATTAAAGGTTGTAATATTATGAGGCAGTGCCTCCAAAGCGACGTGCCCCTAGCTATGCTTAGTCAGTTAGTGCCAAATCAGGGAGGATCCACTCACTTTTGACTAACATTTTAATGACTATGCCATGATTATGTATGTATGCATTAATGAAATGATGTATGATTTATGATTCTATTATGCTTTATGGATGATGCATTTTATGCTATATGAAATGGATGTGATTATACAAATGAAATGTAATGCACTTTATTTTGTATTTTTTGAATGAAAATATATGATATAATGCATGGATGGATGTATGATGATTCTAATGCATGTATGATATAATAATGCTTTCTAATGTATGATATGCTTATGCAACTGTACGTAAATGATTGTGTTTTTTTTAATGTCAAATGTACTCAATCCATTAATGAGAGAGATAAACTCATTTTGAAATTTTGCTAGCCTTGGAGAAATCTAAAATGCATATGCAAAACTAATATGGATGCAATCTATCTTAACCGTGCAAAACTAAATATGCAATGTTGTCATTTTGTCAGCCAGTTTGTTGTGCTTGGTATCATCATTGAGCCTTTTAATATGTTGAAAGTTAGTACAAACATCAATGGTATAATTAGACCATGATGACCTGAGTACAACTTCCATGGATTTTGGATATTGCAAGTTAATACAAGAATCTAGGCATAATTGAACCAAGATGATCTAAGTATTGCTTACATAAAACAAACAAGAGTTGATCATTTTCCTATGCAAATTCAGAATGTCATCAATGATACTTTGTAGAGCATGTCCCGTGACAATTTGCACAGTAGTAATGATTAACTCACAAACAAAAGACAAAGAAAATATCATTCTCCTTCCTAGCTCCTCTAGTCCATGACATCATTGAGTTGCTCCAGAGAAATGATAACACAAAAATAAAGATACAACAGTTGAACATTCATGCTAAAGTGGTAAAACCATGCTTCAGAAGAGTATCATCCATTTAGATTTGTTTTGACTAATCTTGTTGTTGGTTTGGATGGTTGATGTTTAAAATTTGTGATTGATGTTCAATGTTGAGTTTTTTATCGTGATTGTTGTGTTTGTTTCATTGTGTTATTGTTTTCTTGTCTGTTGTGTTAAGCTCAAAGTAGGTTACCCCCAATGAGTTCAGTATTTTTCGCCCAGTGAGAAACCAACCATTTATTATGGATATGTACAATGATAACCAAGCCAGGATGAGACACGGCTGCAACACCCAGATATGTACATGAGGTTTTTTTGATGATCAGGCATAGTGATGGTGAAAAGCGGACAACTAATACACATGACAATAAATGAAAAATATGATCTATCACAAATAGCGTCTATTTCCAGGTTTTCACTACTTGTTTTTATTGAACTTTTTCAGATTTTCAAATTTTCTTGTTGTTACCAAGATGCCTGTTTGCCAGGTTTTCATCAAGGTAACAATTTTTTTATTTTTCTTTTTTTGTATTTTTTCCTTTTTTGCTTTTCTTTTGGATTTTGATCTTTTTGATTTTTTTTGTATTTTTTATTTTTTTTTATTTTTTTATTTTTGACTTTTTTGATTTTTTTGTACTTTTTTGTATTTCTAAGCTTTTTGACCATGCACTAGATGAGTTAGGTGTAAAACTTCTTGAGATGAAGACTATTGATGGGTTCTTCAAATAGGTCCCCTTTAGGTGTAAACAACTAGTAGGCTCTAAATCCATAGATTGCCTTGATGATGTCTCGATCCTATGTGGATGACTTGTTGGATGAAAGGATCCAATCAAAATGAGGAGTGTGAGTGGAAAGTATGAAGGATGATAGATGTGATAAATAAAAGAGGCTATGGTAGGATCCCTAATGTGGACACTACATGGGCCATCAAGCTTTAGACGAAAAGGAGCTTGGGAAACCAATGAGTTATAGTACATGAAGGGTTTGTCATCAAAGACAAATTGAAATACATCACCAATGGAGGTGTAATGATATGAAAAAAATGTGAACATGGATGGGTGAAATGGAATATGTGGTATGAGTGAGAGTGACATGGATGGAGACCTTAGATCAACAAGTTCTTTCTTTGATTTTCTTCTTCGATAGATACCCCTAGTGATTTTTGAGGGAGAGGTATGTTTGGAGATCAACTTTTGATTGTTTTCACGTTTTAATTTTATTTTTGATTTGTATGATAGCTTTTTATTTTGGCTAGGGGACTTGTCTGGATCCCTTTTTATTTTGGCTAAGGGACTTGTTTGGATCTTTTTTTGTTTATGATTTGTCCAATAGCTTTTTATTTTGGCTAAGGGACTTTTCTTGATCTTCCTTTCTTTGCTTGCTTTCTTTTGATTCTGGATCTCCATTTGAAAAAGGCGCTTTTACATTTTATTCTTGAATTACCTCCTTTATATTTTCTTTGGGTGATACTTGTTGATCCATGTCTATAAGGTGGATGGACATGGGTGAGATGGATGAAATAGGTGAAGTGAAAGGAATATTTAGTGGATGAATGGGAGTGGTGATGCCATCAATGAAGTATTTAATACTATCCTTTTTGGTACTATTAACATCAAAGGAAGCTTGCACATCCTTAGTGACTTGACAAGATGGCTTAGTAGAGGCAACAATAGGAGATTCATACCCTAGCCCAAGGCAAGTGGGATGGAAGGATGATGGTTGGATATTATTGGAGGAATATGGAGAAATAGTCCTTTCAACTTTTCAAGAAGTGTATTAAATGCCAAGTCCATGGAAACCTCATTCATGCACTAGCACAAGAACTACAACTATTCGCATCAACTTGTCCTTTCTGTCAATGGGGACTTGATCTTGTGGGTGAAATACATCCATCTTCCTCTAATGGGAAAAAATTCATAATCATAGCCATTGAGTACTTCACAAAGTGGATTGAAGTTGTCCCTTTAACCATCATTGGTAAACATATTGCCTCTTTTATCCTGAATTACGTTATCTGTCGGTATGGCATCCCTAGTTCCATTGTCACTGACAATGGTAGACCTTTCAAAAATCAAGATGTTTAGGAACTTTGTGAAAATTCCACATCCAACATCGATTTTCCACACCATACTACCCTCAAGGGAACAACAAAGAAGAATCATCAAACAAAACCATCTTGAAAATCTTGAAGAAAACCATCAACAATGTTTGGCAAGACTAGCATGTTCAACTAAACCCTGCTTTGTGGGCTTACCGTACTAGCATCCGCACCCCAATAGGAGCCACACCATATGCTCTTGTCTATGGATCAAAGGTCATTTTACCTATTGAGTTTGAGTTACCTTCCTTATGGGTGTCTTTGAAGGGAATCATTCAGAGGAAGATTATAGAGTATCCAGATTACAAGAGTTGGAACTATTGGATGAGCGTCGTTAGCATGCAGTTGATCACCTAAAAGCCTATCAAAAAAGAATGTCAAGAAGCTACAATCACAAGGTCAAACCAAGAACATTTTAGGTCAATGACCTAGTCGTGAAAGAGAATCCTCATAATCAACAGGATAGGGAAAAGAAAGGAAAATTTGAACCTAATTGGCTAGGTCCTTTTATCGTTGTATCAGTCTTTGGATCCAGGGCATATCAGTTGTCTACACCTAAAGGGGACCTGTTTGAAGAACCCATCAATATCCTGTATCTCAAGAATTTTTACACCTAACTCATCTAGTGCACGATCAAAAAGCATGAAAAATCCAAAAAAATAAAAAAAGTCAAAAAAAAATAAAAAAAAAAAATAAAAAATTGAAAATAAATAAAAAGCAAAAAAAGAAGAAAAAATACAAAAAAAAAGTGAAAATAAAAAAAATTGTTACCTTGATGAAAACCTGGCAAACAGGTGTCTTGGTGACAGTGAAAAAATCACAAAATCTAAGAAAGTGCAATAACAAGTAGTGAAAACCTCGCAACAAGTGCTATTTGTGATAGATTAGCTTTTCCATCTATTCTCACGTGTGTCGGTTGTCCGCTTTTCACCATCACTATGCCTAATCATCAAAATAACCTCATGTACATATATGGGTGTGACAGTCGTGTCTCATCCTGGCTTGGTATCATTGTGCATATCCATAATAAATGGTCAGTTTCTCATTGGGGGAAAAATACTGAAATCATTGGGGTCAACCTACTTTGAGCTTAACACAGTAGACAAACAAATAGTAACACAATGCAAAAAACACAACAATCACGATAAAAACTCAACATTGAACATTGATCACAAATTTTCAAAAATAAACCATCCAAACCAACAACAAGATCAGTCAAAAAAATCTAATTGGATGATACTCTTCTAAAGCATGGTTTTATCACATTAGCATGAATGTTCAATTGTTGTATCTTGATTTTTGTTATCATTTCTCTGGAGCAACTCAAGGATGTCATGGACTAGAGGAGCTAGGAAGGAGAATGATATTTTCTTTTTCTGCTATTTGTGAGTTAATCATTACTACCATGTAAATTGTTGCGGGACATTCTCTACAAAGTATCATTGATGACATTCTGAATTTGCATAGGAAAATGATTAACTCTTATTTGTTTACGCAAGAAATACTTAGGTCATCTCAGTTCAATTATACCTAAATGCTTGTATTAACTTGAAATATTAAAAATCAATGGAAGTTGTACTCAGGTCATCATGGTCTAATTATACCATTTATTTTTGTACTAACTTTGAACATATTAAAGGCTTAGTGATGATACCAAGCACAACAAATTGGCTAACAAAATTACAATAGTGCATATTTAGAGTTGCATGGTTGAGATAGATTGCATCCATATTAGTTTTGCATCTGCATTTTAGATTTCTCCAAGGCTGGAAAATTTCAAAATGATGTTATCTTTCTCATCAATGGATTGAGTACATTTGACATTAACAAAAAAAAGATCATTCACATATAGCTGCATAAGCATCATCATAAGCATATCATACATTAGAAAGCATTATCATATCATACATGCATTAGAATAATCATACATCTATCCATGCATTATATCATATATTTGTAAAAAAATAAATAAATAATAATAATAATAAAATAACGTACATTGCATCTCATTCGCATAATCAAATCCATATCATATAGCATAAAAGCATCATCCATAAAACATATAGAATCATAAATCATGCATCATCATTTCATCATTGCATCCATACATAATCATGGCATAATCATATAGGCATCACATAATGGAAATAAAATGCATCCATCATAAGCATCCATCATAACAACCATATAGACAACATATAGATCGATAATATACACTAAATCTCATATATAATCTCAAAATAAATGTCAAAGTGTACAATGATATCATAAAATGTCAAGAGATACATCATCAAGTCTTAAATACATCAAATGTCAACATCAAAGCTATGTATTGCTTCCCCCAGATGCTGCCAACCTCACTAAACCTCTTGTTGCACCACTCAATGGACTTACACCTGGATTTCAGTGAGGTGGCCTAGTCACACCTCTGCTAGATGTCTATGAGTGGCTCCTCCCTAATCTGGCACAAACCGACTGAGCATAGCTAGGGGCACGTTGCTCTAGAGGAATTTCCTCATAATACTGCAGCCTATAATACTCAACCTCCCTGGCAGAATGTTGTATCTCTTTGAGCATATTTGCTATAGTAGTCCCCTCAACAACTCTCTGTAATATCTCTAATAAGGCCTCTTCTTGCTCACATTGTTGTCTCAGAGTATCTCTCTCTACTGTAAGAGAGGAAATATGTGCCTGAGCTTGAGCCTATGCCTATGTCTATAAAGTAGCTATCTATGCCTACTGCTGATGGGAGGGAAAATGAATTTGAATCTGCTGTGGTCCTGTAGACATCATGGATCTCCTCCTCTGAGCCACTCTCACATCTAATATTGGTGCAACACCTCCATATCCACCACCTCCATCACCCCCATCTCCTCCATCCACTCCATCACCACCATCTCCCTTCTCCCCATCTCCATCTCCTCCATCTCTCCTCTATCTAGGGGCATGTGGTGTCGCTCTCTCATCATCACCCATGGCTGGTACTAGCTCATCTACGCTGGATATCCCTAGAAAAGGATGGGTAAAGAAGTACTAGGCATAATCATCTGTCATAAGTGCATCAAAAATCTTAGGATGGTAATCCCATATCCATGACTATAACCCAAAGCACTCCTGATAGGTTGCATCATAGGATAACGCAGGTCCCTAGTTTGGAATGTCCTGTCAACGTCAAGTATACAATTCCACTCCCTAGGGCATCACCTGAGCTTTTCCATACTATCGAAGCAATCTCATAACGAGGAATCTCTCGATAACATATGGTGTCCATCCAATCAAGTATCTGGAACTAAACACATAAGGCATCTCAATGTCATCATTTGGCCAATCCTTGCAGTCTAAATATGGCCTCCATGTCACTGTCTCTAGATCATCCAAAACACATCTCTAATACTCTAATTTCTCTAGCTTAGGTTGGACAACTAGACCTATATATCCAGAAACATAGGGTCTCCCAATTGGATGATCTTTTTCTGCAATAGGCCGCATGACAGCTATATGCTTCCACGCCCAAATCTACAATAATGTAACACCAGCTAATAGACTAGCTACTCCAAGGTAAACAACCTTATGTAAATAATGATACAAATGAGCCAACATGTAGGATCCCTAGGCATATTTGATAGTCCCTTTGACCTACGTTCGAGACATAGAAAACCTCCAATGAATCCATCTAGAACACAAGGTAGTGGTTGATATAATGCAACCATCTCTCACCATGGGATATCATACCCGCTAATCTCATCATCATGATAAATCCTCTGCAATGCATTAGTCCCACCGTACTCCATGTGGTCGTAAACAACTAACTCATCGACAACGGGAATCCCCAAGATATGATACACATCCTCTGGCATGACTATCATCTCACTAGTGGGAAAATGGAAGGTGTTGTGGTCACTATACCACCTCTCAGCAAGAGTAGTCAAAATTCCCCTATTGATTGTATACTGGGGAATATCGATCAAAGAAGTCAAACCACATAATGCAATCAAATCCAAATCAACCTGTACTAGCTACAGAATCATGTCCCAGGTCTTTAGAAATCACTCTTGAGACTGAAGAACTCTAAAGTCATCCTATAATCATAACATATCATAAATCAACATCTTATCAAGCAACCTATCAATAAATCTAATCAACTCGAAGGATATTTTGACAAAATATTGTAGAGCATTTATCATCGACTCTCATTTTTCATGAGGTCAATCATCACCTATCCTATCATTGAACCTCACCTATCATGAGGTCAATCATCAAGACATCATCAAACATCATCAAAACATCGGCTGACACAATCATCAAACATCAAAATCAAGGAGATCAATCAAAAAAATTCAACTCTAGTGTGAATGCACTAAAATAGTGCTTCTATGCGCTAGAAAATTTCATCAATGCACCAAAATAGTCTATCAATGTGCTAAAAGTCTATATGTGCCAAAATATTCATCAAATGCACTATTTCATGACCTATACATGCTAACTTACCCAATGCACTAGAATAATCACTCTATGCACCACTTCATGCCCTACATGTGCTACATTTCTTTATGTGCTAAATCATTCTATCATTGCGCTACCCTATGCTATCTATGCACTAATTCTTTGGATGTGCTAAAAAAATTAATAGATGCACTAAATCCTAATCTAAATGCGATAAAACATCATATCGATGCGCTACCAAATGGATTTTATGTGCTAGCTAACCGCATGCACTAGAACAGTAACCTAATGCACTAAAGTGGACTCCCTATGCACTAAAATGCAAAATCATAATTCAAAACATGAAAAAAATGTGGGAAAATGCATTTCAAATTTCAACATGAGGTTTCTCAAGGTACATACCGAAGGTCCATATGCGGTTGGGTGGTTGTGACATTGAACTCGCTCGAATCGATGGGTTTGCAATGGGATCACCATTTTTCTCAAAATGCCTTACTCTCTCAATCAACTCAAATCTTCAAATGCAAATGACTCAAATGAACTTCTTTTTCATCCTTTTACCTTTTTAAGGGGTGATTAAGTGGTAATTAAATGAGATTGATTTATTTTTTTCAAAACCAAGGCATCAATTAATCAATTAATCAAAGTGGCAGGTTTAGTATCATTTTCTGGGAGATAAATCATCGTAGCATCATAAAATCATAAAAAAAAAATTTAAAAAAAAAATCCTAAAAATTCAAAAAATCCCTGATTTATCTCCTGAGGGGGCATATATCCATCATTGTTTGAAAATCAATGTCTAGGGCATATCGAGAATTTTATCGACACCATCAGAAATTTTTTCTTTGAAGCAATGTGTCACAAAAACATCACTTCAAAGAAGTTCAAAATGTATACACCTAAAATTGGTCTGGAGAAAATTAATTAAGTACTAGTTATTTAATTAATAAATCTTTAATTCTTCTACTTATAAATAAATTGAAAAATTTATTTATATAGTTCACTTTATTAAATTCTTCTTATTCTAAATCATTTTCTTTATGTTTTAATTAAATAAACAACTTTAATTAGTCAGTTTTATTTAATTAACTCACTTTTATTAAATCCAAATTTTATATTTGAATTTGGGCACATTTCTACTAACTACTCATCTTCCACCTCATCATATGTCTCATGAAATTAAATATCCTTAATATTTAAATTGGCATTTATCTCAACAAATTCTAACCAATTTGGAGACACTTGGCAATTTGTTCTTCTAAAGGGAACACTCTCCTTGATTCTCTCTAACTTCTTCATCCTCCACCATCCATCTCTCCAGATCAAATCCTGACCATTGAATCCTACCACATCAACTTATGCCTTGGAGATATCTATAAATACAGCCTCATTTACAACATTTTCATATAGAGAATTGATCATAAGTACATTATGTAGAAATTTCACTAGCATTGTTATCTCAGCATCTTAGCATTGAGCATTTAACATTTGCATCTTAGCAATCATTTAGATTAATCATGGCTTTAGCATTAGTTGCATCTTAATTTCTGTGATTGCATCTTAGCATTTCTATTATCAATATCATAGCATTATCATAGTCTTTGCACAATCATCTACAACATATGATTTATCAATCAATCATGTAGAAAGGTTTATTGCATTTCTAACATCTCATTCTTCAGGTTGTCATTTTAAAGGTCATGTGCATATACACAATCTAAGAGCCACAATGACTTGAAAAATCCTTGGAGATTAGGGACAATGGGATGACATTAGAGAGTTTGTTCTTTCAATTTGATTATTGTTATTTGAATTCTCTCTAATATAATATTTCATTGATTGTGTTGTATTACTTGCTTATGCACTCACACATATTTTATACACCACATACATTCATATGCCTTTATGGTAATGATTTTACTAGAATCTATTGCATTTTATGAATATCCCAATGCATGGATAAGTTTTAAGGTGCATATATTTAGACCAGCTCCTCCATCTATTAAAACATGTTTGACCAGATGCTTATGGATCAAAATCTCAATATGAAGTGGAGCATTGTGTGGATGAATGAGAGATGCATCATCGTTTTCTAAGAAGGAAAAACAATGGGGTGCGGTCACATGTACCACCATGGATTGGAATTGACAAACTTCCAAATTAGTTGGTACTGGTAGGTTGTTATGTTTGTCATTGATTTTGATGGAATTACTTAGATTATCAATTGAAAAAATATTAAGAATGGTAGTATCATAGACATAGTTCACATTTTTCCATTTGGTGTTTGTTGAAGAGGATTCCCCTTTTTCATAGTTTGGTAGAGGATTTTTGAATGCTCCATGATCAACTTGAGGTTCTTCTATCAATATTTCATTTCTATCTATTAAGTCTTGCACCAAATGTTTCAATTGCATGCAATCATTTGTTTTGTGACCCTTGTTTCTATGAAAATCATAGTAATGTGCATCATTGCACCATGAAGGTTTAACTCTTGGTTCCCAATCTTGTGCTTTGGTAATGTTATAAGTTTGGCTACAAGAAGCTCTTTTAATGCTGATTCAAGTGACTATCCCAAAGGTGTGAATTTTCTACGATTTGATGGTATTCAATATGGTGTTGAGGCTAGTTTAGATTTTATGTTTTGATTGCTATTTTGATTGGTGTTTTGTTTGATCTTGGGTGTAATTCCTAATAGATTAAAGACCATTATGTGTTTCAACGGCACCATAATTACCAACATTCTTGTTTCTTTTCCAGAATTTGGGTTTCGCATTGCTATTATAATGATTGGAGGAGTTTGCTAAGTTGTTTCCTTCATTGCATATTTTAAAGACTCCTCTCTTAACCAAGGCTTCCTTAATTTTGAGTCCATTTTCAATCATTTTCTCAAAGTTGGGTGGACATTGCAATTTGATTCTATAGCTCATCTTATCATTTAGATTGTCAATGAAGATTTCCATCTTTTCCTTTTCAGGTATAGGATGAGGATGTCTAGAAAATAATATTCTCCATCTTTGTAAAAATATGAGAAATGATTCAACCTTTTTCTATTTTGTGTTGCCAAGATCTTTCATTGTTATCTCATGTTGGATATTGTATGAGTATTGGGTGATGAATTTATTGACCAGCTTTTCAAAGGATCTAATACCGGGTGGGAGTTTTGAAAACCATTCCATGTAATGGCCACCCAAACTTTGTGGAAATAATATCATCAAATAGGTCTCTTCATGTGCAAACTCCAAGCTCATGGTTCGAAATTCTCTTACATGATCTATAGGATCAAATTTTCCATTATATTTGTCATATTTTGGGAGATCACAGTTTGGTGGAAATGGTATCATGTTCAAACTTCTATCAAAGGGATAAAGGTAGATGTCTTGTAGCAAATATCCTTTTGTGGTTCCTCTTTGTATGTCTTCAATCTATGTTTGAATATTTTGTATTTGTTGGGTCAAAGCATTCATTGGATCAATATTTTGGGAATCTATTATTTTGGGAGTTCCTTTTAGTTGAGTGAAATCAAAATTAGTTGGTAATTTGACACCTTGGTTGTCCAACATTAAAATATATTTTTCTCCATCTTTTTCTAAAATATTTTCCATGAATTTGTGGAATTTGGGATCTTGTTGAGCTGTTTGAATGTCTTTATCAGTGATTTCATCAGTTTTTGGTTGGTGGAATCTATGAAAGGGATTTTCTTCACCTTCAACCATGGCAGTTTGAGTTTCAAGTTCTTGTTCTTTGAGTTTTTGCTTTTGGGATCTTGTTAAAATGAGCATACAAGTGATAAAAGTTTGCTAATACTTTGATCTTTGTTTGGGAGTGCTAAGGAGATTCCTAAGTCAAATAGAATGATGAATTCTATTAATGAGACTAAGGTTGCAAATCTGATGTAGAGTGTGTTGTTTCATGATGAAGGATGATAGATCCTGATGATGAAACTCAGGTAAACAATCAGAGATAGGTTGATGATTTAGGCACTTTAAGATGGTTTGATCCAAGTTTAGTTAAAAGAATTCACTTGTAAAATCTAGTTTCTTCAAATTCAATCTGCTGTGGTGATAAGGAATGATCTGTGCTCAAGAAAGAATCCCTAAATCTGGTTTCAATTGTTTAATAGATGTTCAAATTAGCTCTATTTTTATGACTTAGATGGATGCGCTAAAATAGGGACCAGATGAGCTAAAATATGGCACAGATGCACTAAAAGATGGCCTGGATGTGCTAGATTGTACCCTAGATGCACTAGAACAAAAATTTAATGAGCTAGAAGATTTGGAAAATGCACCAGAAAAGAATCCAGATGCGCTAGAAGATAAGTGAAATGCACTAGAAAGGTACCTAGATGAGCTAGACTACCCCTCTATATGTGCTAGACCAAAAAGTTGATATGCTGGAAAACTGAGGTAAATGCACCAGATCATGGAATAAATGCACTGAAAGATGAAGTCAATGTGGTAGAAAAGACCCTATATGCACTAAAGGATGTGATGAATGTGCTAGAAAAATCCAGAGATGTGCTAGACTACCCCCAAGTATGGTTCAAATTATCTAGCAGAAGCTCAACTTAGCTTTGTGGGAGTATCAGGTGGATGCACTAAATAGATTTGCAAATGCATTGGAAGATGCGACAGATGCACTAGAATAGGACCTAAATGCATTGAAAGGTGGCCTAAATGTGTTGAAACAGAAACTAGATGTGCCAGAGTATGAGCTAAATGCGCTAGAAAAGTACCTAGATGCACTAGACTATGAACCAAATGTGCCAAACTATGAACTAAATGTGTTGAAACAGGGAGTGTATGTGCTGGAAAAGACACTGTATGCATTGAAAAGTGAGCCAGATGCATTGAAATAGATAGCTAATGTGCTAAAGTGGAAATGGTCATTGTTTTGAAAGTTTGTTTTTTTTTTTTTTAACTCAGTGAATTTGAATGTTTATGGTGAGTGATTTTCTGAACAACAAATTTTCTTAGTTTTTTATAATTGTGAATCATGTGAATTAAGTGTTTTTAAATGGACGATCTCTTGAAAATGATTTTAAACATAGCAGCAAGTTGTAAAATAGTTTTTTTGGTCTATGAGCTAAACATTAAGTGTATGTTCAAGGATCTGGTTTGATCCCTTTGATTTCCATAGGTATTAAACAATAGCAAATAGATCAGTCACTTTTATAATGTCAAGGGTCATTTATAACACCATAGCCCACATCTTAGAACCACGTTAGCTCACACAACCATGTCACCCCCTAGAGGGCACCTATTTTTTTCCTTTCCCAAATCTTAACCAAAGTTGAATCCTCCACTTTTGGCTAGTAATCCTTGGTAGTTATATGGTGAGTATCTTAGGGGAAGATTCTTCCCTCCCCTTGCACTATGAATATTAAAAATGTTTGGAAATTGAATTGGCTGGCTACTACACTTAAATCTCTTAGTAAGGGTTTTTGTTTAGTGTGGAAAAATGATAAACACCCTTAGGAGATCTCCCAACCTTTAGAACAAAGACTTTGGGGATGGTTATCAATGCACACTATCATTAACTAGGAGTTTCCTCGCAATCACATTTGATTATAGTGAGTTGGAATACTTGGCTTTATTTGTTCCCACTTAGGTTGTTCCTGTAGGATGAGTACTTTTCCCACTATGATAGGCCTTCTAAAGGTGCTATTGCAATAAATGAAAGAGTGAGTCTAGCATTCTAGTCACCCAGTGAAGGGGAGAGCATAGGCCTATCACTTTACAAGTGCAATATACATGGGGTTCATTAACCTTCTAATTAAACTAGATGCCTAATCAAAGGAAGACAAAAATAACTCCAACCCCTACAAACACCATTAGTTCTTTCAGATAATTATCTTTGATAGCATTTAAATCACATGCAAAACATAAAGACATCCATTAGCTTCCCGAATTTTAAGTTTCTGCAAATAAAGTTGAATGCACTAAAACAAAAACCATATGCACTAAAAGATTAACTAGATGTGCTAATAAATAAACTAAATGCACTATTCTAGAAAAGCATAAAATGAAAACCAAAGTCCTGTATGTGCTAGAAGAGCATCCAGATGCACCAAAAGATCCCACATATGTGCTAGAATAGGGCTTGGATGTGCCAGAAGAGCAACCATATGTGCTGAAATAGGAACTGGATGCACCAAAAGAGCAGTTGTATGCGCTAAAAGATGATTCAGGGGTGCTACATTGAAATTCATGACAAAACCTGTGAATGAAAACTTGCTAGAAAATGTTAAAAAAATGGGGCTAGGCCCCACGGTGGGCACCAAAATGTATGTGGTGTATAAAATGTGTGAGTGCATAAGCAAGTAATACAACACAATCAATGAAACATTATATTAGAGAGAATTCAAATAACAATAATCAAATTGAAAGAAAAAACTCTCTAATGTCATCCCATTGTCTACTATCTCCAAGGATTTTTCAAGTCATTGTAGCTCTCAGATTGTGTATATGAACATGACCTTTAAAATGACAACCTAAAGAACGAGATGTTGGAAATGCAATAAACATTTCTACATGATTGATTGCTAAATGATATGCTATAGATGATTATGCAAAGACTATGATAATGCTATGATATTGATAATGGAAATGCTAGGATGCAATTACAAAAATTAAGATGCAACTAATGCTAAATCCATGATTAATTTAAATGATTGCTAAGATGCAAATGCTAAATGCTCAATACTAAGATGTTAAGATAATAAGGCTAGATCCTAGTGAAATTTTTGCAAAATGTACTTATGCTCAATTCTCTATATGAAATATTGTAAATGAGGTTGTATTTATAGATTTCTCCAAGGCATGGGCCTATGTGGGAGGATTCAATGGTCAGGATTTGATCTAGAGAGATGAACGGTGGAGGATGAAGAAGTTGGAGAGAATCAAGGAGAGTGTTCCCTTTAGAAGAATAAATTTCCAAGTGTTAGAGGAATCAAATGGAGGGAAGAGCCAAGTGTATCAAGTTGCTTATAATTTGTTGAGATAAATGCCAATTTAAATATTCAAGATATTTAATTTTATGAGACACATGATGAGGTGGAAGATGAGAAGTTAGTAGAAATGTGCTCAAATTCAAATATAAAATTTGAATTTAATAAAAGGGAGTTAATTAAACAAAACTAACTAATTAAAGTGTTTATTTAATTAAAAAATTAAGAAAGTGATTTAGAATAAGAAGAAATTTAAGAAAGTGAACTATATAAATAAATTTATCAATTTATTTATAAGTAGAGGAATTAAAGATTTATTAATTAAATAAATAGTATTTAATTAATTTTCTCCAGACCAATTTTAGGTGTATACACTTTTCAGTCACATTTTTTGGAATCCTTGCTCTTTTGTTCATCCTCATCTGAAATGTTCCGAAGAATTCAGCAAGAGTAGTTTCTTGAGCATTTGAACCACCAAGGTTTATTGTGAAATTATTAATCAGATAAGCAATAGGTTTTGCATTTGTCCATTCTATCCTTCCAATTACCATTAACTCTTTCATGAAGTAAAAAAGTAAGCAGACTATCAAATTTCTATACTGGAATGTATTTTTCTTTCCCTTCTTGATTTCCTTCAGGTTCTTCAATAGATGTATTTGAAGTAGCTCACATAGATCATAATCCATACCACTCATAACCATATCAATAATAGTGTAAACAATAGTAGAAACTATGTGGTCATTGCTTAGTAAGAAAACTTCGTGTCCAATAATCATCGCAACATACTTAATGACCAAATCTTCAATTGTTCTTAAAATAAGTTCTTTTCCTTCAAGATTCACACCAATTATATCAATTATCTCTTGTTAATTCATGTTATTTCATCTAGGAACTAATCTGGAGGAACACAAACCAATTACATCTCTTATTGCTTCCTTGGTTATCAAATGTGCTTCATCAATCTACATTGATTCATCATGAATCCTACTTAAGATTATTCTAATGTATTTCTTGTTGAATTCGAACAGTGGAAACCTTTTCCATACATCTAACTTCTTCTCAACTAATATTTTGTATGTATCATGATTTTCTTCCAATTCATCCTTCCATAAGATACTTAACTGAACCGGTGACATTTCTTCAATCTTAATATAAGTGTATGCATATATATCTTCAGTGGGTAATACTCTAGGAGGAATGATAGAGAATGCACCAATGGATTCTTTTGATAGATTTTTCAAATATTTCCTCAATTTAACTTGTGATTTATTTGAAATATTCACAACCTGTGAATTATCCATTGCATAAAATTGAAGGATTCTTCAAGTGGAATACCTTTGCAATTGCCAATGAAGAATAGGATTATATAACCAACTTCTAGAGTACACTTTGAGTCTAGTTTGGTTCCCTCTTTCTTCACCAAATCTTGAAACTCTAATGCATCAAATTGCTCTAGTTTCTTCAAACTTCCTTTGTACACTTCTCTGAATTCACAAATGACTTTTGTTTAATGTGATTTCCTTGATACTTCTAAATTTATTTCCTTCATTCTGAATGTTTTTGAAATAATTACTTCAAATTGTAGGTAGATCACCTTGAAATTTTGTGTGCTTCCATCCTTTCAAATTCTATTAACTTCATTTTTCACACATGTGAAAATTTATTCCTTTTGCATGAAATATTTGAATTCATTACCACATTAAATATACTTCTATCATGATGTGACATCAAGTATCAATGAGGGGTTTATTAAATTTTTTGATAATTTCTCCCACTTAAGCATTTCCTGACTCAAAATTTGATGGGTATATTTGCACCAGAGGATGACATAGATAAAACTAATGATTCTAATTCAACTTGCTTGAATTCTCCTTCCTTTCTCTAGATTCTTTTCATTTCTTTTCTTACTTCTTTCGATTCTATGATTGGTTCATGCCTCTTTGCCAAATAGTTTTTTTTTGTCCTTATGTTTTTGCAATCACTAGCAAAATGCTTTAGATAGCTAAAATCATAGAAAACAAAATTCTTCCTTCCATACTTTCTTTTATTCAATCTGTATTTGCACTGATTACCCTTATGTCCAAATAAGTTGTAGTGATAATAGTAACCATTAAATGATAAAGGTTCCTTGTTCAACTTATGATTTCTACATTCCATAGCCTTGTGTCCAATATTCTTGCACTAAAAACATTTGCTAGAAAATGATAAAGTATCATTCATTCTACTTTTTGCAGGAATAACAAACATCATTAAAAGATAAGTACCTTTGAGCATTAGATTTTCTAATGGGATTCCTTTCGGTATTGCTTCTTAAGACCTTGATTTTTCCATATTTGCACTGAGTCTTCTTATTAGGAGGTTGCTTCATTTTTGAACTTTGTCCTTCTTCAAACCCTAAACCACTTTTATCCATTGTAGGTTTTTGAGAAATAATCAACTCATCAAGCATTATAGTGCTTGCCTTGAATTTATCCTCAAGTCTTTTCTCCTTTTCTAGATCTGATCTCAAGATTTCCATTTCTTGCTTGAGCTTGACAAATTCATCCATCTTCCTTTGAATTTCAATTTTCTGACTTTCTTCAATTCTTTTCTCCCAATTGTTGTAGTAGTCTAGTGATATCAGCATGTTCTCCTTTTAATTGATCACATGCTTCTTCATATCTTCTCCTCAAATTCTTGATACAATTATTCACTTCCTTCAGCTTATTCTTCAAATATTCAATTTCTTTTGAGTGTCTAGTAGAGATCACTTCCGAAAGAAAAAAATTCATATATTCAAATTTTGGGACCTTCCTCAAGCTGTAAGGCTTCTATAAAGGAACTAGGCTCTGATACCAATTATTGAATATCTATAATATTGAGGGGGGGAGTTGAATCAATATTCCATAAAAACCATTCAAATAAAATCTATTTAAATATTATCACAAATCTAATTGAATCAACAAGAGAGAATATGGAATCAAGACAATGCATCATCATGCATGAACACTAGGATTTTTATTTGGAGAACCCAAAATGGGAAAAACCACGGTGAGGATTAGCTTATAATATATTATATCTAGATATAGTATATTACATGGCTCACTGCCAAGACTCACTATCCTTGAAAGGATCACAACTTGAATACAAAAGATGGCTAACTGCCAAGATACAAAAGTTGTGGCTCATTTTCAAAAGTATGAACTTATGGAATACACCTTTTGTGTGTAGGGTTTAGTTCCAATGAAGCTCTAAATAAGAAGTATTGCTTCTCATAGCAGTCGCTTAACAATTCTATTTTGATCCTCAACTGATAAATCATTTAGGCTTGCATATTCAAACAGTCCTCAATTCTCTTTGCACTTCACCATTCCTCTCTTCTTTCTCTTTCCCATACTCACACCTTCACATGTTCACTCCACATATCATCCTCCTCCTTTTTTCTCCTTCAAAGAGTCTTACATAAATATGCAAGTATATCTCATTCATCAATTAGGTCGACCTAATTAGATGAAAACAAACCAATAAAAAAATACTCTTGTCAGAATCATATAATATTTAATTTTATTTTATCCATGTAGTGCATCATATCATGTTGATTTTGATGTAGTACAAGAGGTTCACATCACTCGTATGCATGCACATCTCATATTAATGGACTCAACCACTCTAATTCTTCAAGTTTCACTAGAAATATTCTCAAGGCAATGATTTGGGTTTCCAACATCTCAGACCCAAACAAGACCTCTTAAATCCTTCTTACTCTTTAGGAACACTAACTCAACCAAAAAAAACACTTACCAAAGTCTTCCCCTTCATATATTAACCATTCATTCATTGAGTGCCAATTTCCTAGTAGCCATCCAACTATAAACTACCAAACATAACTCTTGATACATACCTTAACTCCAAATTGTGAGGGGATTTTGGACACCTATTAAGGGGTTTTAAAACATATAAAAGAGCAATATAGGTTGCTTTGTAAATCAAGCCTCAAAACTAACTGTACCGGGTTCCTAACAAGCCTAATTAGGCTTGGCTTAAACAAGGCTTATTAGTTCTACCACCTCCAGATTCAATTTCTCTCTACCAACCTTTTAGACACTCCTTATTAAGTGTGCAAAAGCTCATAAAATCATCAAAAGTCCATTTTTTAAATTCTTTTATCAAGCCCTAGGTTCTAAGCTCATTCTTTGCTCATTAAGCTCTGTTTTTAGACTAGGGAATCATTATATTTACTCAAAACTTCATCTTCATATACTATGGCTTGGGAATCTTTTAAAACACATAAAAATCCTTCTATTCACCAATTTTTAGGAGTTTTCACCATCTAGGAAAGGATAAATGTATTTTAGAGAATTGACTATTACCCTAGAACGGGGTTTTGACTGTTTCCAAAAAATCTACAATATCTTTCTTAAAATGGCATAAAATTTCATGAAACCGACTCTACAGGGAAGGTGACTGAAAACACTATCACTTACAATCATTTAGAGATGAATTTCTTCCCGTACAGGGTTGTACAATGCCTAAGAATAGTAAATTGTTGTAGAAACATGCAAGAAATAGTGGTTTTCATTATTCAAATTCAAAATCTCAATCACCCACACCTTTACAAATGTTCACAAGGCCTTTCAAAGGAATTACCAACATGTCTAAACAACTTCCAATTGATTTCTAATGAATTGGATCAAGATGAATCTTCACCTTCCCCACTTTACACTTTTTTCAATTTTACACTTTTGCATTATGACAACTTTTTGCATATTTTCAAAATTGACACAAAACTTAAACCTTAACCCCCCTATTGACTTCAACATATGAAAAAATGATTTATATGACCTTATTAAAATGTAGAAGCAACAAAATTGAATCAAAATCTAAGAGTTGCATTATGGAAGCATGTAGTTGTCATGGTGCTCCTGTACCAAATTCACAGCCAAAAGAAATTCCAAGCCCTCTTGAATTGAGGGTATCAACAAAACTTCTTCCTTTGTATGTTCCTCTTTGATTCCTTCTAATCTTTTCCTCTTGTCCACCTTGAAACTGATCCTATTGTTCTTCATTTTCACCTTTGGTTTCATCTTGTCAAAGAAAACTAATCTCCTAACTTTCTTGCCACTCGAAATTAGATCCTTCATACCTTGATGTATCTCAGTTTCTATCTCAGCATCTTGTCCTCCTCCCTTCATTTTTAACTTTGGTTTGGGTCCCATCAACATTGCTATCATAACAAGGAAGTGGTAGATGATCTCTTTAACTTTTTTCCTTTGCCATGTAACAAGGGTTCCTTCCTCCTTGATATCCATGCCTTTCATCAGGTTCTCTACTTCAATTACCTCTCTCTGATCAGTCAACACTATTCCTACTATGATTTCACCATGCTTTTCTAGCCCATATTGAGGGTCCCCAAGGAATTCATCCTTGACTTTCTCTTTCATAGACCTTGATATCCGCATATCACCTTCTCCCTTCAACTTTGAATTATTCCTTACTATTTGCACCTCCTCTTCTTCTTTCCTTCTAGTTGTTGTTCTTGCTTGTCTCTTTCTTTGGAAAATTTTCTTGATAGTCCATACAAATTTATTCTTCATTACTAGGTGCCAACTTTGTGCTTGTTTGAGAAACTATTGCATCCTCATTTGGAGCTCCAAATCTAATCTTTCTATAGCTTGCTTCAGTTCTACTATCTCTTTCTCCATCTCTATTTGCCTCATCTTTTTCTCTTGCCTCTTCCTCTCTTTTTCTTCTTGCTTCTTCCTTTGTGAACCCTCTGTTTGCAAGTACCTTCTCAAAAAATCCATCTCTTCAAGCAAGTCCCTTTAACCTTACTTCCTCTTAACTTCTTTGCCTCACCTAGGTCTCTTCTCTTTTCCTCTACCTAGTCTTTTGGAAACCAACCTGCACAAACACAAACACACAACCACCAAAATCTCTTTCCTATAACTTCTAAGCTCTGATACCAACTAATGTAGTACAAGAGGTTCACATCACTCATATGCATGCACATTTCACAATAATGGACTCAACCACTCTAATTCTTCAAGTTTCACTAGAAATCTTCTCAAGGAAATGACTTCTACAAAACATAACTTTGGGTTTCCAACATCCCAGATCCAAACAAGACCTCTTAAATCCTTCTTACTCTTTAGGAACACTAACTCAACCAAAAAAAAAACTTACCAAAGTCTTCCCCTTCATTTATTAACCATTCATTCATCGAGTTCCAATTTCCTAGTACCTATCCAACTATAAACTGCCAGACATAACTATTGATATAGACCTTAATTCTAGACTATGAGGGGATTTTTGGACACCTATTAAGGGGTTTTAAAACATATCAAAGAGCAGTATAGGTTACTTTGTAACTCAAGCCTCAAAACTGTCTGTATCAGGTTCCTAATAGGCGTAATTAGGCTTGGTTTAAATAGAGATTATTGGTTCTACCACCTCCAAATTCAATTTATCTCAACCAACCTTTTAGACACTCCTTATTAAGTCCACAAAAGCTCATAAAATCATCAAAAGTCCATTTTCTAAAGTCTTTTATCAAACCCTAGGTTCTAAACTTGCATTCTTTGCTCATTAAGCTCTGTTTTTAGACTAGGGAATCATTATATTTACTCAAAACTTCATCTTCAAATACTTTGGCTTGGGAATATTTTAGAACACATAAAAATCCTTCTATTCACTAGTTTTTAGGAGTTTTCACCATCTAAGAAAGGAGAAATGTATTTTAGAGAACTGACTGTTACCCTAGAACAGGGTTTTGACTGTTTCTAGAAAATCTACAATATCTTTCTTAAAATGGCATCAAATATCATGAAACCAACTCTACAGGGAAGGTGATTGAAAAAACTATCACTTAAAATCATTTAGAGATGAACTTCTTCCCATACAGGGCCGTATAGTGCTTGAGAATAGTAAATTGCTATAGAAATATGCAATAAATAGTGGTTTTCATTATTCAAATTCAAAATCTCAATCGCCCACACCTTTACAAATGTTCACAAGGACTTTTAAAGGAATTACCAACATGTCTAAACAATTTCCAATTGATTTCCAATGAATTGGATCAAGATGACTCTTCACCTTCCCCACTTTACACTTTTTCATTGTGACAACTTTTTACATCATTTCAAAATTGAGACAAAACTTAAACCTTAACCCCCCTAGTGACTTCAACATATGAAAAAATGATTTATATGACCTTATTACAATGTAGAAGGAACAAAATTGAATCAAAATCCAAGAGTTGCATTATGGAAACATGTAGTTGTCATGATGCTCCTGCACTAGATGTAGATCTATGGAAAACATCCACAAAGTATATTTAATCTTGTTAATGCATGTCATATGTTAGGTCAGCCAGGACTAGGACCTAAACACAAAAAATCCAAACTAGCATACACTTCTCAAAGAAAATACCTTCCAAATCCGATATTACTTCAGTTTCTCATCACATTAACATTAGAGAGACTAATATTAGAACCACAACATTAGAATATTATTCTTAAGAAAATGCGGAGTCTCCCACACTAATACGCTGAGCAGAGAAACAACTGTAGAGTACGGAGCTAAAATTTTTCAATGATAACCTTTTTCTCACAACATAAAACTTCTCAAGATCCAAGATATAGTTGTCTGAAGGAGTCATAATAACATGATTAAGAGATCAGATTCACATATTTTCTTGTGGTGAATTTCGGGCTCAAAAACCAACACATTGGTTCATCAGTAAAGAACACTTCCGGTAGAGATTAGCTTCTGATATACCAAGTAAGCTTCCTATACAATTTTCATGATGTTGACATCAATGACAACACAAGAACAACCAAATCAATCCATATATACTTCATGCTCATGTTGCAAGACTCCATATTTCCAATAGTGGGATCTTCCAATTATGAGGCATCCTACATGACAAGTGACATGTATAATTTGTAAACTAAATTAGTGGAGTTAGTCATCCACTTTAAGGAGGACCTATATTTGTCCCTAAATTGGTGGAATTTGTCATATGTTACTATGTAATGGGCTATGACAACTTTCTATGTCATTTTATGACTGATAATGATGGACGAAAAGTCAAGAATGATAGATTGATAGTTAACTGTGATAGGTGGGACCCATGTGATGAAGGAACCTATGCATCCAAGGTATTTGCATGCATGCAGGCTCATTTCATGTGCAACAGTGGATAATTTTATGGAACATGTGCTAATTATGGAAAACTTTCATAATTATGAGTTCTAATTATGACATGTCATAATGAACTCATGTTCACACCTTGGGTGTGGGAATTGGTTATGGAAGTTTTTGGGCATCTTGTTCATTTTGAGAGGTTATAAATACTTGTAGACTTAGTGCATTTTGATGGTGTCAAGTTTGAAGAAGCTTACATGTCATTATGTTGTCAGAATTACTCCAAATTCTTGTCGTATTATGAAGACTCTAGAGCATTGCCTTGATATTGTTTTGTAATTGTTCTATTGTTGTTGATAATACATCTAATATATATGATTTGGAGTGTGGGTTTTTTCTCGAAAGGGTTTTCCCACGTAAACATTATCTAATGATTTGTATTGTTGTTTATGTTATTTTATTTCTAAATGTGCATCTTCTGATTTTGTAACTATAGAGAAAGAGCACAAAACCATAGCACTAGATTTACGTGGAAAACCCAACAAGAGAAAAACCACAGTGAGAAAAGTTTCTTGGAGCTACTGTCTAAATCCAGCATCAAAAAAGAATAAAAAATTACAAATGATTTTAGATCTTTAACCTAAGGAAGTTTACAACCACTACTTACTTACAAAATGAGGCCACAACCTCAAAATACAACTCTTTGAAGAACTAGATGATAAAACATAACCACAACACTTTTGTTGACTCTGGCTCACTGCCTTCAACACTTTTACATCACTTTAATTTTGGCTCACTACCTTTGATAGTCACACTTTCACTTCAACCTTTGTCTCACTGCCTCCAACCCTCACTTACACAATTGGGTCAACTCACTTCCTTCTACAAACTTAAGCTCGTCTACTTTGATCTCATTGCCTCTAGCAAGAATCAAACACTTTTCTATAACTTTGCACACATTACTCTACCTTCAATGCACTACTGTTAGCAAATTATATTGATTGCACATTGAATTCATATCCACCCTGATCACACACTTGATCTTATATTTATACGATCTACAAGCATAAAAAAAATTCTCCTTGTGATGTCATCCTGAGGCGTATGAGCATGAAACATGCTACATGTTGATGGTCAAAATAGCACATCAACATTTAAATATAATATCTCTATTATATTTCTTTTGAAAAAAGAAAGATAACATATAGTAATCTAACTCCCAAGGTCCTGGTAGTTGGTTCTCAATTGTGTGGATATTGCTCAATGGTCAATTTAATTGTAATGTTCAAGGGGCATGTTGGTTTTTAAGCTTTTGATTGTTGTAAGATCGAACTCCTATCTAAACCTACTCTAACAGGGGGGGTATAAAAAAAGGGAAAAAGATATATTAGGGACATAGAAAGAAAAAGAATGTTGATTCATTCAACTAATCAGACCTGTTACCTTCCAAGGAATTCCTAAACTAGAACCGCAAAATGAATCAACTTGTAATCCTTAGAAAACTATTCATTCACAATGCAAATATTAATGGAAGATTGCAAATCATCATTCAAACAAAAGAAAAAGATAGAATTCCATTCCTTGAAAGCTTTCCAAATTAAATGATTAATAAAACAAACATTATTCCAGAGCATAACCTAAATCATGTTTAAGTTTGGCTACTTCTACTATTAATGAAATAGATAAGCAATATTTACAAATATGGCAAGATCACCAGTGTACAGAAACCCATGTCTTCACATTACATTTATCTAAACTAAGAAAATTAGAAAATTGTATCACTTATCCTAATGTAAAACTCTAATAAGCTAAGTTGTAAAAATTCTAACTGTCTTTCCCTAAGTGTCTAACCCTTGCAAGTGAGCAGATTTTACAATTGGCAGCTCAAAATTCCATAATTTCCTCTAGAACTGAAACATCAAAAAGTTGTAGCCTTTTTTCTCATACAATTCTTCACAAAGACAACTTTCAGTTTCAGCTCTTAGTTTGACTACAACTGATTTCAGTTTCAATTCCATCCTCTAGTTCAACTTTAGTTCACAGTTGCAACTTTTAGTTTAACCTTGAATCATACCTTTGCATGATTTGCAACAACATCCTTTTCCAAAAATCACTCCAAATGGGCCCACCATATCCTTAGCTTACTCTAGTTTCAAATTCTTTTTAGAAAATTTCTTATCTTTTTGCATGTTAGTTTTGTAAATAATCTCCAAGATCCTTTTATCCCTCAAAAGTACCTGTGAACATAAAGTATATTAATTAATTCATAAAATTAATTGATTAATGATTAATTTTGAAAATTAATCAAACTCAGATTATTTCAATTAGATGATTGTCAAATTTAAATTTCACTCTTGAAATAATCCATTAAATCTTCCTTTGAAATCAATGTTATTTTAGCTCATTAAAACAAAATAAAATAACACTAAAATAAAAAAACACAACAAATGCATTGAATTAATTCCTCAAATAAAAAATGTAAAAATTAATCCACAAAATTAATTAATTCATTTGTTTCTCAAAACCAACAATTTTAATAAGATCAACAAACTAATTAATTAATTTCAGATTATCTGCCTATTTCTCATTTTGTTGTAACCACAAAACTAGAGCAATTGCAATTTCAACCTTTGACATAATTCCCTCTATTCCGTTATAGGCAATGCAAAATTTAACTTAAAATATGCCATTTGTTTGAGAAATCCTTCATCAAACCCATTTTGATGGATATCCCACTAGCATTTCACTTCATGAGATAACATCTCTATGAGTCATGTCCACCAAGGCATTTGCAAATTCAACATTTCTCACTGAATTCTTCCATTCTTTATTGCTTTGATGATTTTTCATACCTTCTTGCAAGGCTACCATTTTAAATCATTTCTTGCCATGAGGAAAAGTTTCTGCGGAGGATTCCATCCAACAATATTTTATATTCTCTATATTTTATTTATCAGGACCAATGCAATTATAAAATATGATAAAGCCTCCTTTAAATAACATGAAAGTTTTGAAGCATATGGGTTGTCAAACAGAATGCCAATAATAATGTTTCTTATTTCTTTATCTTTACTCTCTGCCCATTGAAAGCTTCTCAACCTCCTTTACAAATCCATGGTGTGCGACTTTGTTTGAGGCATTCTATCAAACAACTTACACGCATTGTGTATGCTTCCATATTCTCTTATTCTCTTGCTCCAAAACTCTCCATTCACACCTTCTTAAGAGTTTTGGAAGCCTTTACAATAGACCCACTTCATTTTGAACATATCGTGCAACATTGCATTCGATGAGAGGAGCTTTCCTGAAGTATTTTGATGAAACGATACCCGCGGCCACTGTAATTCAACTTATGCACAAACTGCAATCATTTCATTATTTTCTTTGAAGGTTTCAACATTTGATTGAAAGGTTTTACATCCTTGTAACAAATCAACTTTTATACATTTGCAGATTGTGTTCCATGAGAGGACTTCTCCTTTTGCGGCATCATGAATGTTTACCAGGAATGCAACAACTACCACGTCTGAAAAAATTCCTCACTTATGCTCCGATAGCCATCCAACACCATATTTATTGGGAACCTTGCATTTCATTATATATTGCCTCCCTGAGGCACCAACATTCTTGGTGTATTCTATCAAATGGCTCACGTGCTTCCGCCATTTTTGCATGCACATTTGTCAGGGCAATTGCAACTACAATTATTGTTGCATTTAGTGAGATGCATCTCTTTGGAGCATTCTGTCAAATAGTTCATGTGCCCTATCTCTTCTTTCTCATTTTCCTGCGCAGATTCACTTCGTTGAAGCCCGATGTCCAATAGTTTACTTTCCATTTTACCCTTGGCATGGAAAATTTTAAAATCTTTTCAACAATGCATTTTTCGTAGATCGCTACCAGTGCTTCCATGTTTTGTTCCACTTCCTGCAATGGCATTCCAAATGATGCTCTTCCCTTCGAGGCATTCTGCGCAATAGTAAGTGTTGTCTATACTTCAACATCCTCTTTAGCCATGAGACTTCATTTCTTGAAGCACTATGTCAAACAGCTCACAGCCTTGTCTATGCTCTCCACAGTTTGCTTTATTGGCGGGATCGAAGTCAGTTTTGAGTGGGAACGAAGTTTGCGTGGGAGCGGGGCTACTTTGGGATGAAAACTTTATTTTCCCAGTTTCAAGTTCACCTTCAGTTCCGAGTCCACATATGCTGCGGGATCAAAACCAATTTCATGTGGGAGCGGAACAGACAAGGAGTGAAACTAGGACTAATTCTGACATCAAAAAAAATTTAGTATCCAACTTCAATGTCCTTTCTGAGCCCGCGCTCCGAGAGGAGTTTCTTTTATATTTATTTTATCTTGCTTTTAAAGGGGCGGGATGAGAATTAGGATTTATCCTTTTTCAATACTTCATTTTTATCCTAAACCTTTGAACAGTCCTGCGGGGTCCAGTTTAGAATGTCCCCCAATCATGAACATATGTTGATTTCTGAAGGAACTTTATTTTTCAAGCTTTAACCTTAAATCATTTTTTTTACTTGCTTTCCCTTTTTGAAAGTAGAATCTTTCTAAGAGATTTATTTATTTTTTAAAATTTAAATAATATAAATCTCTTTTTCTTTTACAAAAGAATTATATTATTTAAATTTTTAAAATAAATTTATTTATTTCCAATTTGTTTGCTTAAACTCCTTAAATATTTAAATCCTTATTATTATCATTATTATTTTTATATTTAAGCTTTATAAATCATAAAAGATTTATATTATTTAAATTTCAAAATAAATTATAATAATAATAAATTTAAAATATTTAAATTTTCATATTTTACAATTTTTTTTGTATTTTCTCAACAATAGACACAAAAATTGAAAAATTAAGGACAAATTAAAAGAAAAAAACGAACAATGCAAAACTAGATGCGAAAAAATGAAGGAGATAAAAATAAACAAAAAAATTCCAAACAAACAAACAATACGATGAGGCAATGACAAGGACCAAGATGAACGAAAATGATGAAAACAAATGAACACCGCAACGATGAAAGATGAAACAAAACAAAAAGAATGGGACAGAGAACAAGACGGGACGAGACAAGACAAGACGAGATGAGAAAGAACGGGATGTGAACCTGAATGACACTCGAAGGTGAAGTGGGGAACCGAGATTGGGATGAGACCAAGAATAGGAACCTTGGAAAAGTTCTTGTTCTGGTTCTAGTCCGATATCCAAATCTGACAGAGACAAAGAAAATGAAAATAAGAAAAAGAAAAGGGGGTCCCCAACTTTTCCAAGAAAAATTTGGGGTGTGTATGCAAGGCATAACACTACAGACATATTGAGTCGACTTCAACACATCCATGGGAAAGGGAAATAAAATTTGGTCCAATCTAGGAGATAAACATGACCTAATTCAAATTTGCACACATCCCAATGTTGGTGCACACCACAAAATCTTGGTGAAAACAACTTAGAACACTAAGTCAGCCCAAAAAACACTCAACCCTTGAAATATTAATCTCCAAACCACAAGAAGTACTAGAGAAAAAATATAACAACACGTAGGATTACATCACATGAAACAAATGATATTTAGGAATGTTTTCATATCATTTTTTCACAACTTCATGCATCAATATGCTAGTGCAAGTAAACAGATATAGAACTAGTATCTATCACAAACCTAGACAACACATTCTTGAGATATAACATTGACAACTCAACTTGTGGTGCACTTCAACAACTGAAACTTGAGGAAAGGAAAAAAATAAACATTAGAGATACATCCTCCAAATTGTGAGACCATAAACAACTATGGAGAAATGAAAATCATTTCTTAGAACCTTCCATGATAGCAAAAATTCAGTCACCACTCTACTTACTCATGAAACTTCTGCGATAACATCCAAGATCTAAAAATCGGAACACATACATTGAACAATTGACTTTTTCTATCCTTCAAACTATAAGAATATATCTTCAAATGTGGAGGAATGTGTAGCATTCTATGGAGCCTTTTTAGAGTAGTTTCATGAGCCATTGATTGTAAGAGATTCTTCTATGAAAATTATAGCAATAGATAGTGAATAAACATTCATAGAATCATATACCCATTCATGAGTAACATGAAATAGTTGGTATATCAACTCATGACATCCTTCCTGATTGTAGCATATGTAACCAACTACACACAACCAACTTCTTGACAACTGAGATGATCATTATCAACAATTTCCATATTTATTGACACCAACAAACTCCATACTATTGACATCAATGACAACACCTGCAAAAAACTTGCAACAATCTCCCCCTTTGGCATTGATGGAAACACCAATGAGAGCAACATTAATAAGATATGTAATATCTTCCCCTTGCTCCATCTCCTTGCTCTATCTCTCCCCCTTTGACATCAAGGACAAAGATCCAATGGTCTACAACTAGGCTTGTCATGGCATTAAAGCTCCCCCTATTTGCATAAGCTTGAACATTCTTCTATCTGCTCCCCCTAAGAAGTAGCCTTCATCATTCTAGGGATAAAATTATGTCTTGAATTTCTCCCCATAGATAGATGCACCAAATATGCATCTAGTTAGAAGAAGTGCAACAACCCTTAGCTTCTGCTTGAGATACTCAAAAGTATCCTTTGAAAGTGCCTTTGTGAAGATTTTTGCAATTTGTTCATTTGTAGGCACATAATCTAATATTACCTCATGATCCATAATTTTCTCCCCAAAGAAGTGATACTTGATAGATATGTGCTTGGTTCTAGCATGCATCACTAGATTCTTTGAAATATTGTTGAAACTTGTATTATAACATAGATTTAAAATGGGCTCATCCTACAACACCTTGATTTCCTTCAATGTCTTCTTCATCCACAAAACTTGAGTGTAGCAATATTTTGCACCAATATACTCTGCTTTTGTTATTGACAAAGACACTGAGTCATGCTTTTTGCTAAACCAAGAGACCAATCTATCTCCTAGAAAGAAAGCTCAACCACTGGTACTTCTATCATCAACACTTCTATCCCAATCAACATTAGTACAAGCATTCAAAGAAAATTAATTACCCTTTTTCTACCAAAGTTCATAGTCTAGAGTGCTCTTCAAATATTTGAAGATCCTCTTCAAAGCCCTTACATGAGTTTTTTTTGGATCAACTTGAAATATTTCAACCAAGAAAATCATCTGCATAATATCAACCCTTGAAGTAGTTAAGTATAGTAGGCCTCCAATCATAGACCTACATAGTGTCTAATCATCCTTTGGGGAAACATCATCCTTACTCAAATGGAAACTAGTTACCATTGGAGTACTCATTGGTTTACAATCCTCCATACCAAACTTCTTCAGCATTTCCTTAACATACTTTGCTTGAAAGATAAAAATTCCATCATTTGATTGCATAATTTGAAGTCCAAGAAAAAATGATAACTCACCTAACATGGACATTTCAAATTCCTTCTACATTTCTTTATCAAAATTCTTACAAATTTCACCATTTCCTCCAAAGATTATATCATCAACATATACCACAACAATTAGAATCCTTTCATCCTCTACTTTGATGTGCAAATTATTGTCTATGGTACCTTTCTTATATCCTTCCTAATATAGGTACTTTTCCAACCTTGCATACCAAGCCCTGGGGGTTTGCTTGAGACCATATAGGGCCTTCTTAAGTGTACATACCATTCTTAGATCTAATGATAGCTGAAATCCATTAGGTTGTTCTATGTATACTTCTTCCAACTCATTATTCAGGAAGGCATATTTCACATCCATCTAATAAACCTTAAAATTCTTGTGTACTACAAATGCAAGAAAAATTCTAATGGCCTCCATTCTTGCTACCAGAGTAAATATTTATTCAAATTCAATTCCTTCCACTTGTCAATATCCTTTTCAAACCAATCTAGCTTTGTTCCTTACAACCTCTAAATCTTCATTCAGTTTGCTCCTAAACACTCCTTTTTTCCGATTACATTCTTATCAATAGGCCTCAGAACCAATTCCCAAGTATGCTTCTTTTCAATTTGATTTAGCTCTTCTTCCATAGCTTGAATCCATCCTTCATCTTTGTTGGCATCAACAAAAGTCTTTGGCTCAATTCTTGACAACAAATAAAAATTCACCTATTCATTTACTTTTGCAAACTTTCTTCTTGTCTACACTCTTTCATTCTTATCTCCAATGATCTGATCTTTTGAATGATTTCTTTTGAATGATTCCTTTAAACATATTTGGCAAGAGTCTTGGGGACTTTCTCTTGATCTTCCTCTTTTTTCAGCAACTTCTTCTTCTTCCTCTGTGTAAGTAGATTCATCATTCTAATAGTCTTCTTGCTCATGTGTAATTTGATGAAATTCTTCATCCACTCTGACATTTTCACTTTCTACCACCTTCCTTAATATTTTATTGTATAATTTATAAGCCTTACTTCTAGTTGAATACCCAAGAAAGATTCCTTCATCTAATCTTGAATCAAACTTTCCCAATCCTTCTTCATCTCTTCTAATGAGGCATCTGCTTCCAAAGATTCTAAAATATTTGTAGTAGTTGGTCTCCCGCACCAAAGATCATAGGGAGTTTAGTGTTATCCACCCTTAGTTGACCTCTATTGAGAATGTAGACAATAGTATGAATTGCTTCCTCCAATACACATCAAGAAAATTGGCTTCATTCAACATTGTTTTTGCCATCTCTTGAATAGTTATATTCTTCCTTTCCACTACTCCATTTTGCTGAGGATTTATAACAACATAATAATGTCTCTTTATCCCATGCTCTTCATAAAATTCTTCAAAATCACTTGACGTACACTCACCACATCTATCAGACCTCAAATACTTGATTCTAGCTTTCATTTCATTCCCAGTCATTGATTTGAAGACCTTAAATCTACTAAAATCTTCTAATTTTTCTTTTAAGAATGTGACCCATGTCATTCTAGAGAAATCATCAATAAGAAATAAGAAGTACCTTTCACCTTGAAGACTCTTAGTTCTGGTAGGTCTGCATAGGTTGGTATGAATTAGCTCTAGAGGTATAGAGTAGAATACTCCTTAGTTTTGAATGTTATACTTGTCTGCTTCCCAATCTGACATTCTCTGCACATGGTACTTGTAGGCTTGACACTCCTTGGTATGTCTCTCACTACATGAATGGAATTCATCTTCACAAGATTATCAAAGTTGATGTGCCACATTCTCTTATGACACAACCAACATTCATTTGTCCATCCCACAATAGAACTTCTACCATCCACACCCTTGACATTGCATAAGTTTCCTTAAGTCCTTGAACCTTCTGCTACCAATATTCTAGTTTTTTTTTTAATTTCACATCCTTTCTCATTAAATAAGAGACCATGTCCTTTGTTTCACATCTAAATTACATTGAGAAGATTGTTCTTGAGACCTTCAACATAGAAAACATCTTCAATTTTATATTTTCCATCAATAATTATAGTTCCTTTTACACAATTTTTTGTTGATGAGTTATCTCCAAACTTGACTAATCTTCTAAGCCATTTAACCAACTTGATGAACTTTCTTTTTTCATTAGTCATGTGACTTGAACACCCATTGTCTATTATCCAAAGATTCAATTATCCATGAGCATGAAATGTTGTTTGAACAACCATTGAGTTTTATTTTCTTGTTTCCTTGACTTTCTCAACATCAAATGTCTTTTGAATTTATGATTTTGCAAAATCACTTTTACAAAACTTTTCTATATGCCAATATTTTTATAGATCTAACATGTCAAATTGACATCTACCAGAGAAGCAGAAGAATTTCTACTGACATAATTTCTTTCATTCATTTCAAATTTGCACTATATAGCTTTATGTCCATACTTATTACAAATGAAATAATAACCAAAAATGCATTATTAAACCTATTTGTGGAGGATATACTTGCAAGATGGGATCTTTCTTTAGGTTTGACATTAGCTTTCTGGCTTGCAGACATAGCTTTCTCCAACTCCTTTTTGAGTGGCAGGATCTTCTTCTCAAGCTTTTTACATTCTTTTATTTTGGCTTCAATCAGGGCCTTTTTCCTTTTGTTTTCTTTCCTTGCACAATCTAGATCTTCAAGAGAAGAGACAATTTCACCTTCAAAATCAACTTCATCTTCTTCTTCATCCATAGGTTTGCTTGAAATTCTAGGGATAATAGAAGCCATGAAAAGGGATACATCTACATCATCTTCTAATGTATAGTGGTCTCCTTCATTTGAGAAGCAGTATTCTTCTCTAAAGAGAAGATTCTTCTTGAAATTATTTCTCTTGAAATCCTTGTTGCCACTTTCACTTTCTTTAAAAGGACATTTAGAAGCATAGTGACCAATTCTTCCATAATTAAAGCATTTGAATGGAAATTTACCTTTGTACATGCATGGTCCATTCTTGAGATTTCTCACAAAGTTTGCCCCTTCTTCATCAAAATCACTAGGTGATCCAGAGGATTCTTCTTTCTTCACAACTTTGAATGCAACTTATCTTTTGTGTGTACCCTAAACTTCATTTCTCATCTCATAGGTTGTGAGAGATCCAAACAATTCTTCCATGGTAAGCTTTTTAGATCCTTTTCCTCTTCAATTGTAGAAACTTTTGAGTCAAACTTGTGGGGAGAGTCCTAAGAATTTTCAATACCACCACAGAGTCAGGTATGTCATCTTCCAGACCTTTGATTCCATTTACAACCTCATTAACTTGGAGCAAATTGTTGGGAACGTTATACTCTTCTTTCATCTTTAAATTCTCAAACAATGTCTAGAAGGATTGCAACTTTGCTTGCTTCACACTATCATTTCCCTTATAGATATTTTTGAGCTTATCCTATATCTCCTTTACAATTTTGCATTGTACTATGAAAAATTCAGAATTTTCTAGCCCACTTAGGATAGCATCTTTTTCTTTACCATTATTTTCATGAGCCCCTTTTGCATTTGGATCATTGGTAGGATGAGCAAGTTCACACTTTACATTTGGATCATTGCCTTCGATATTCACACTTGCACTTAAAACTTTGGCTCACTACCTCCAACCCTCATTTACATAATTTGGTTATCTCATTTCCTTTTGCATGCCACTTAATATCTTCTTTTTTCTACTCACTACCTCTAACAAGAATCAAACACTTTTATCCAACTTTGCACACATTACTCTACCCTCAACACACTATTGTGAACATATTAAATTTATCACACATTAAACACATATCGACCTTGATCACACACTTGATCTTACATTTATACCATTTGCAAGCATAAAAAAGTTTCTCCTTTTTGGCCATCTTGATGCATATGAGCATGAAACCTACAACATCCATATTGAGTCAGCTTCAACACATCCACGGGAAAGGGAAATCAAATGTGATCCAAGCCAGGAGATAAGAGGGACCTAATTCAAATCTGCATGCATCTCAATGTTGGTGCATGCCACAAAACTTGGTGCAAACAAATTAGAACACTAAGTCAGCCTCGCAAACACTGAACCCTTGAAATATTAATCTCTAGACCACAAGCAGTACCAGAGAAGAAAGATTACAACACACAAATTACATCACATGCAATGAATGATATTCAAGAATGTTTTCATTCCTTTCTTTCACCACTTCATGCATCGATATGCTAGCACAAGAAAACAGATACAAAAGTATTATCTATTGCAAACCCAGGCAACAAATTCTTGAGATATAACTTTGACAACTCAACTTGCAATATACTTCAACAATTGAAACTTGAGGAAAGGCAATAGATAGACATTAGAAACACATCCTCCAAACTAAAATACCATAACAAAAAATACAAATAAATGTGGAGCATTTCTCAAAACCTTCCATCACTGCAACAATTCAATCACCACTCTTCCTAAAGAAACTTCTATGGTAACATCCAAGATTTAAAAATTGGAACACATACGTTAAACACTTGAATTTTTCTATCCTTCAAGCTGTAGGAACATATATTCAAATGTGAAAGAATGTGAAGCATTCTCCAGAGCCTTTTAAGAGAACCTTCCTAAGCCATTGACTGTAAGAGATCCTTCTATTCAAATTATATCAATAGACAATGAATACAACATTCATAGAATCATATAACCATTCATGAGTAATAGGAAACATTTGGTATAGCAACTCATGACATCCATCCTGATTGTAGCATATCTAACCAACTTACACAACCACCTCACTGAAAACTAAGACAATCATCATCAACAACTTCCATACTGATTGACATCAACAAGCTCCATATTATTGGAAATAATGGAAACACCTGCAGAAACCTTGCAACACCTTCAACCAACTCATACCAATGATCATGCCATATGACCCTAAGGGTGTCACATAAAGGTATTCCCTTGTCTCAAATTTAGGAAATTATATTTTGGCATTTGATTGACATTAGATCACCTCCTTAATTATCTTATCCTCATAATGGAATGTCCATGATCATTCCATATGACTAACCTTTAGTGATATTTTTATTACTAATTATATTTAAATGAAACATTTAGATGACTTAGTGTCAACTAGTATTGAAATAGGTTTCCTTGAAATTGTACATGTAGTTTCTATGGGCACACTTTGAAATTGAGTCCATTAGTTTCTCATTGCCACATGTATCCTTTGTCAAAGTTCCCATTATGGTTGTGTTTCTCTAATATATCCTTGAATTATTAGAAACTCCCTATATAAATGGTTTCCCCCACACATAAAACGTCCACCTAATGGTCCCTATTTCATTATATGTTTATGTAGACATCCAAATTTGGACACTTAATTTATCCAAATTTATCACTTTTCATCTAAACATCCTCCTATCCGAGTTAATTAAGTAATATTACTATTATTTAATTAATATCTTTAATTCTGCAAATCCCTAAGGTATTTAATTAATAATTAAATACCTTACCCTCCTCAAATCCTCTTTTATCAAATAAATTAAATAAATATTACATTTATTTAATTCCTCACATGTCATTTTCATCTAATCCTAATCCATTTCCTAATCTCTTCATTAAGGATGTGCACATGTCTAATCCTTGATTAGATGTGTCACATCCTCCAACTTTTGCAAGTTGGCCTTTAATCCTAATTAACCCCTAATTATCCTCTAATTACGATTAGTCAAACCTAATTAGTACCTTGGTCAACTCTTCCCCCAAGGAATTTTTAATTCCTTTTTATTTATCCTAGATTCCCCTCTTTTATATGTGAATTTTTAATTCACATTCTATCCTTCCAAGGCTTCTAGAACCTTGGACTTGTCACAATCTCACATGTGACCAAGTCCTTTAGATTCTCCTTGTCTCAAACCCCTTTTGAGGAATTCCAAAATTCCTCAAATGTCCCTTTCACTCCCACTTGGGGACAAGAAACCCCTTTTTGTGGAAATCTTCTCACTCCCCAAAGTGCTTGTCCTTCCTCCACCTCATGTACCTTTTTGACACCTCACTTACACCTCATCTTCTCTTGGCCACTTCACCATCCACATGTCAAGATGTGAGGGCTTGTAGGTTCTCAACCCACCATAGCCCTTCATCTTGGCCTTGTTGGATGCATCTTGATGGTTGAATTCTCTAGAGAATTCAAATTCTTCTATAAATACCCCCTCCTTAAGGGTATTTTAAAAACACTTAGCCATTTGATAACTACATGTTGCCAATTTGCATTTTCACTCATTCACTATCATCTAGCTATCCATTCTAATCATTTTGCATAAGTTGATCTTGCATTTAGTCACTCAAGAAATCATCTAAGGAGCACACAAAATTGTCTCAAGCAAGGGCCAATCAAGGAGTCGTCAACAGCAAGGAAGGTGAAATTATTTGCATCTTATTTTATCCATTTTCCTTCTTGTTTTATCACTCTTTTAGCTAATCTTGAAGCGTCCTTAGTCTTTTATCACTTGCATTTTTAGTTGTTTTGCATATTAGAGTAGGGTAAGACATTAAGGTACACATTTCTGGCATGCCCGGTGGGACCCACAGATGGATTCTTGCATTTAACCTTCTTTTTTGCTAAGAATTTTGTAGGAAAAGGTCGCAGAAAGGTGGCAGCGCCCTTTGTTTTACCGCAGAAAGGTGGCAGCACCCCTGTTTTGCTGCAGAAAGGTGGCAACGCCCATAATTTTACTGCAAAAAGGTGGCAGTGCCCCTGTTTTGCTATAGAAAGGTGGCAGTGCCCCCTTGTCCACTGTAGAAAGGTGGTAGTGCCCTATATCTAACAATTTCATTTTCTAATAGTTTGCTGCAGTTAGGTGTGTACTTAAAAGAAAATTTCTAACACTTTCTTGCAGTGGGGCGTACCACTTTCCTTTTAAAAATTTGATAAAGTTTTCCTGCAGAGGGGTGGATACACCCTTTTATTTTGAAGGACTTTTTTTCTCTAACATCTTGCTGCAGAAAGGTGGCAGCGCTCCTGTTTTACTGCAGAAAGGTGGCAGCGCCCCCTTGTCCACTACAGAAAGGTGGCAGCGCCCTATATCTAACAATTTTATTTTCTAATAGTTTGCTGCAGTTAGGTGTGTACTTAGAAAGTTTTTTCTAACACTTTCTTGTAGTGGGGCGTACCACTTTCCTTTTAAAAATTTGATAAAGTTTTCTATAGAGGGGTGGATACACCCTTTTATTTTGAAGGGCTCTTTTTCTCTAACATCTTGCTGTAGAAAGGTGGCAGTGCCCCTGATTTTATCGCAGGAAAGGTGGCAGTGCGTCTGTCTTGCTGCAGAAAGGTGGTGGTGCCCCTGTTTTACTGCAAAAAGGTGGCAGCGCCCCTGTTTTGCTACAAAAAGGTGGAAGCGCCCCAAAACAACGTAGTTTGAAAGGTAAAATAGTCATTTTGGCTTCGTTTTTGCGCTCGTTTTTTGCCATTTTCAAGTAGTAACCCTCTAACATTGTTTTGGCAAAAATATTGATGTTTTTTGTTAATGTTTTGTAGCATATTAGTGCGTAATTGACTAAGAATAAAGAAAGAGACACCTAACATTTGTTTGCAGGGCCATCTATTTGATCAGACTTTCAAAAATTATCCTTGTTGTTTTGGAACATAGTCTAATTAGGTGGAGTAAACTTCATTGCTTGCTATGATTGTTTATTCTTGTGTTACCCAAGGGGGCATTAATTTGTTTTCACTTTCCCCTTCCACTTCGTGTGAGCCTGGGGAGTAGTTGGAAGCAGTTAGTGTCTTCTTTTTAGTGGGACCTGCTTGAGAATTTCATCACCCCAAGGGACGATTTCAACCACGCATATCGATGGGGTATATAAAGGGGGGAGAACGAAAGTTGTACCCCAATCCAGTCATGTCGTAATTGGCGGAGCGTCGAAGTTAGGGTGATACCTAGATAGACATGAAGAGTTGGTCCGAGCCTTTCAGTATCTCGTTGGGGTTCCCGACTCACGCTTGTGATGGACTGTGTCCACGGTTGTGCCTCACGTACCGAGAGTATATCGATGACTCCCTAGAAGCCTTGTGCATCCTAGATTAAGACCTTGCCTGACCATACCCTTAATATTAATCATAGAATTGTGCTTGTTTGAAGTGTTTTCTTGTGAAAAGTCTGTCAAATCTTTGATACTTTGGCCTTACTTTATCATTTTGCGTCCTTGCCATAGCCATTGCCACTAAAACCAAACTCTGTCTTACCGCAGAAAGGTGGCAGCGCCCCTGTTTTGCTGCAGAAAGATGGCAGTGCCCTGTTTTGCTACAAAAAGGTGGCAGCGCCCCTGATTTTTGCTGCAGAGGGGCAGATTTTCCCTCGTGAGCACCTGAAATCATCCCATTTAGATCTGTTTAGCCTCTAAACCATCATTTAATCATTCCCAACCATTACCTCATCATACTAAGCCTCCATTTTGTCACTCTAAGCCTCCTGAAACCTCTATTTGATCTGTTTAAACCTCCATCTTATCATTCCAAACCTTTGTTTAACCATTCTAAATCCCCACTCATTCTCCACAATCATCTTCAATCCGCCCATTCATTCTAATTTCTTCATATTCCATTCAAAAGTCCATACCCTCATCTAGCGAACGTCATAATTTTTACCATTTACATCACCAAACACCACTCATAATCAGTGCAGAAAGGTGGCAGCGCCCTTGTTTTGCTGCAAAAAGGTGGCAGCGCCCCTGTTTTACTGCAGAAAGCTATCAACGCCCCTGATTTTACTGTCAACGCCCCTGATTTTGCTGTCAACGCCCCTAATTTTGCTGTCAACGCCCCTGAAAGCTGTCAACACCCCTGATTTTGCTGTCAATGCCCCTAATTTTGTTGTCAACGCCCCTGAAAGTTGTCAACACCCCTGATTTTGCTATCAATGCCTCCAATTTACTACAGGAAGCTGTCAACGCCCCTGATTTTGCTGTCTATGCCCCTGATTTGCTGCAGAAAGCTGACTACGCCCTTGATTTACTACAGAAAGCTGACTACGCCCCTTTAACTTCCTGGGGCCATCATTTACAAACCATACATCAAATTGACTTTGTCCAAAAACCAAAGTTTCTTAATTTTTCAAGCTCTATCTAGTGGTACCTTCCATTTCCTCCTATCCAAAATTTGACCATCCCAGGGCGGCCACGCCCCACATCGCAGGGTGGACACACCCCTTTAACTTCCCGGGGACATCATTTACAAACCGTACATCAAATCGACTTCGTCCAAAAACAAAAGTTGCTTAGTTTTTTAAGATCTATCTAGTGGTACCTTCCATTTCCTTCTATCAAAAATTTGACCATCCCAGGGCAGCCATGCCCCACATTGCGGGGTGGACATGCCCCTAACTTCCCAGGGCCATCATTTACAAACCGTGCATTGGATCAACTTCATCCAAAAACCAAAATTGCTTAATTTTTCAAGCTCTATCCAGTGGTCCCTTCTATTTCCTCATATCAATAATTTTACCATCCCGGGGTGGCCACGCCCTGCATCGCAGGGTGGACACGCCCCTAACTTCCCGGGGCCATCATTTACAAACCATATGTCGAATTAATTTCGTTTAAAAACCAAAATTGCTCATTTTTTTAAACTCTATCTAGTGGTACCTTTTGTTTCTTCCTATCTAATCAAACCAATTCATTCCTCTAATTAGATACATACAATCATCTTCATCTAATCACAATTATCTAATCAACATCATCTAATCATTTGATCCTATCCAATCAAACTGATCTAGTACTTTAATCAAATTTATCAAATCATCTACCTGATCCAACCATTCGTCTACCCAATCTAATCAATTTTTTTCCCCATCCAAATCCCTTTAACACCATTTCAGAAGATATTATCTGAATTGACCTAGGTGTCTAAATCTGATCGTCATCCTCAACATCTCCTTAGGATTGTCATCCATCCTAAGTTAATCATCACCATCGGCCCTATCAATTGACTTTCAATCTCAAGGTGGATTCAGTGTCATAATCATCCGTTTGTGCTTTAAATCAATCAATCATCAATCAATCTTATCCAATCTAATCCAATCACATCCCTATCCAATCACCTTCGACCCTATCAATTTGGTTCTATCTTGAAGCAGATTTGGTGTCGTAATCAAATCCGATAATCAAAATCAATCCCATCACATCATCCAATCATCTTATTCTGAGCTTTAATCCAATCCTAATCTGAGCTGGACTTAAATCCCTATTTGAGCTTTCATCCATCTCCATCCAAAATATTTGATCCATTCTATTTATGCTTTCATCATCATGAATCCTTATCCTCCATCAATAGTAGTCAAGGGAAACCCTAATTACATTGACGATGATAACAAAAGTCTAGTCGATCAAGAGGTATACGACATAGATCCCCTTGACACTATCATCTCTAGTAAGCTTTCTCCACCCGCTTTCTAAAATCCAATTACTCCTCTGAGCTATCCCATTGTGCCTTCATCCATGCCTAATTATGTTCCTTATGCTACCTTTAACAAGGGGTATCCAATACCTTCCCCTTCCCCATCTACATCATCCTCTTATTTGACATCCACATCCTCTTATCCTAATCTTCCATCACAATATTCCTATTACAATTCCCCATACATGACCCCCTATCCTAATCCTCTTTCCCAGTCTGCCCATACTAATCTTACATCCACACCCTTTTACCTTAATCCTACATCCACATATCCTCATCCTAATCCACCATCCCAATACCCTTATTATAATCTATCCACCACATCCTCTTGTCCCACTACACCACCTATATCCTCTTGTCCTAATCCACAATCCATGTCCCCCTATCTTAATTCACCACTCCAGTATCCTTAGCTTAACCCTCCATCCAATCCTAGTCCTCCATCTACTCCTAGTCCTCCATCCAATCCTAATCCCCCATCTACTCATAGTCCTACATTCAATCCCATTCCTCCATCTAACCCTAGTCCACCAATCCATAATCCCTCATCCATTTCTACCACCCCAGCCAAGCCAACCATATGCAAGTCTCTCATTTCAGAAGTTCTCCAAGGACTCATTACAAAGAAGCCATCCCCAACTCCACATCTTGAAGTGATGGAACCATGCCATCTAGATCCATCATCCACGGTCACTAGTGATGAGACCCTTCTCCATACCACACCTATTATTGATCTTACCACCCCTAGTATTGCTCAAACCATTGAAACCATTGGACCCACTAAATCTATTGAACCCCCATCTCCTACTCCAAGAACCACCGAATCCATCGAAGACACCCAATTCCAATCCACTCCCTCTACTCCTAGATCCACCCAAATCCAATCCACTCCTCCCACTCCTAGTAGCACCAAAACCCATTCCAATGAACCCTATGAATCTTTTCATCCCTCCATCTTCCCCACTTGAAGAGTCCCAACAAGACTCCATTACCCTGCCTCCCGACATGATGAGTCATGCCAAGAGTCCAATCCAAAGCATGCCAAGATATCCCCTTCTCCAGATCAAGATCCTACCATCCCATCTAGTCCACCTCAAGATCACAGTCCCCCATCCATTCCATCCCATGATCCCCTTGTCATTCAAGCTTCCACTACTCCATCTCCATCTCCATTGCATGAGCCTACTACCACAAATTCAGATCCTATCATGGCCCCTACTCCCTCTCTTGATGTTGCTATCCCATCATCTCCTTCTCATGATCCCCCATCATCGCCTAAAAATGCTATCCCCACACCACTTGCATATCCCCTTGGTCCTCTCACATTCCTCCATGGTGGTCTCCTTTAAGAAAAACAAAGCATATACACCAACCCTCCTCTTCCACCTAATAATGAACTCGCATCATTCTTCTAGAATAACAAAAATCCTGTCCTAGATCGAATGCTCAAGAGAATGAACTATCAAGGAAAAGGTTTAGGCCTTCATGAGCAAGGCATTATAGAGCCCATCCAAGCTAAAGAACATTTGTATCTACAAGGTCTTGGATGTACTACTCATGACTCACAATCTAAAAATGTTGGTACAACCTCTAGACGTCCTCAACAAGCCTCTTCCAAAATAAATATAGGCTCTTTCCATCGTTCCACCAAATCATATGTTGCCATCCCTCCTCCTCTATTATATCACCTCAAAACCACTGTCCATATTCCTCCTTCATCTGCTCCATCCATTTTGGGTCCTTACATCCCTCCATCTACCATATCCAATCCTCCATCTACTATGCCCATGTTTCCTCCAGGTCCTACGTCTATTTTGGGCTCCTATATCCTAAAATCACCTCCTCCATCTCATCTTATCCATCCTTTCATCCATTCATCACCTATCCATCTCATCCATCATAAACATCCTAATCAAGATCAACAAAGGAACTTACCTAAACATCCTTCATCTACACATAATCCTCATAATTCTACCTCCATCACTCCACATCATCCATCTCCTCACACCCATCCCATTGCTATTAAAAGCACTTTCGTTGTTAAAGACAATATGCATAAATCCAAGCATCCACATGAATCTATGGCTCCCCATGTCCCCTCCAAAAGACATGGTGAAGAAAAGAGAAATCTAAATATACATCAAATCCATAGGCCCCAAAGGCCCACCAAAGCAAAGATCAAAACCATTTGGATCCCAAAAAAAAAAGATGTAATGCCATCACATGGAAAATATATAATAAAATCCAAAGTCACTAATCCAAAAGCTAATCATACACCCCTTTTATCTCCTAAGTCCATTTTGGGTCCCTATGTCCCGAAATTCACCATTCCATCTCCTCCATTATCCCCACATCCTCAATCCCTTAATCCTATTATCTTTTCACATCCACCAACACATGTGCCAATGTTGGTCCTGAACACATCTCCCCATCACATATCCACCCCATCATTCTATCCATAGCCTTTCCAGCATCCCATCCATTATCCCATGTATCAACCCCATCAAATCCCTCTAATTCATCCTCATGCATAATCCATTTATCGTCATAAGGTTGTACCAACATCCAACAGTCACTTCAAACATGGGCTCATAACACCTTGATCCTTATCACATGTCTTCTAAATCTGCTTATCCACTTCCTTATCCTTACCCATCTCCTTCTGCATGACATCCAAAAAGTCAAAAAAATCCAAAAAAATAAAAAAGCAAAATAGTAAAGAGAAATAATTCATCCAATGGTGAAAACTTGGCAAACAAGCACCTTGGATAAGTACCATGATGAAAACCTGGCAAACAAGCATCATGCGTAAATCCCCATCTGCACTTAGGGGCAAATTCCTGATATGCATTCCCTCCATCTGCTATACTTCCAGCTATGCACCCATCTTCTTATTATCTGTCCTCTTCATAAATCCCCCCATCCCACCTATCTTCCGCATCCTACCATCATATCCCGTTTATCTCTCATTCCCTCCATCCTTCTTGTGATCTTGATCAAAATAGGGGCACCTATCTATGCATGCTTTGGACACCTATTGGTATACATTCCCTTCATCCATGCTCTATCATATTCCTTAGCCACCCATCCTATCCTCATCTAGTTATCTCCTTTATCTTCCCATCCACTTGTCTTTTATCCCTCATGCCTCCTCATATATGACATATCTAGAGTGGGGGCATCTGCTTCCTTTGTGACATAGTCCTTGGAGACATCCATCTATCCTAGCATCCCTTTCATCTCCCAATCCTTATGTCCCTATCCATCTATCATAGCATTCCTCCCATCTCCCCATCCTTATCATCGTATCCATCTATCCTAGCATCCCTTTCATCTCCCAATCCTTATATTTCCATCCATCCAAACAACCCCTTCCATCCCCCATCCCTATATCTCTATCCATTCTTTCATCTTTATCCTCATCCCATCTCACAATCCCTTATCATTGGTATCTGGCTATAGGCCTCCCCCCATGCAACCCAATGTCATTTATCTCATCGTCATCACCCCTGCTTCTCTTGCACATCTTTCCAATCTCCTATCACTTTTCATCACTCATCTATCTATCATATCATCCTCCCAAGTCATTTTACTGCTTTGGATAACTATCCCATCCCTGAGCTTTATGTGATCGTCATCATCTTATCCAATCCAACAGGTCTATCCTATCTTGTCATATCGGTCCCATCTTTTATCCACTTATCATATCATCTTATCATCCTTTATCCATTGTTTGCCTTTGGTCTTGTTGAACTACGTTGCCCCTGTGCTTTCACGTAGGCAAGGTCGATCATTTGATCTACCCTCGGGGTTCCATCATCAATCTTCATTGTCCACTTTGCTCTTCTATCATCTATCATTGGTTTTTCTCCTTTTGTCCATCCTACCTTTACCATCCATCAAGGTCTCCATCTTGGTTAGTCATCCACCTTTCACTAAACTATAAGGGCTCTGCCCTTTTACATAGGCAAGGCTAATCTTTGATCGGCCCCCGAGCCCCTAGGTCTTTAGGGTGTGTCAATCTCATGTCTTATCTCCCTTGTGTCATGTCGTCAAGCTATGCCCTTACTTATCTAGCTGGTTCTTAACAAACAAGAGCCAATTGTATCATCAAATCCAATCAGTTTTGAATATCCTACATCATATCGCTCTTTTAGCTTAGTATCCGTCATCGGTCTCAATAGGATGCATCCTTCCTAACAGACCTCATCAATCCCATCTATCCCTTTGATCCTATGGCAAAGGACATTTGAAATTGATTGCAATATTTTGATGCTTTTAACTTTTGTTTATCATTTGAGCTCCCTATCATCACTTGTCAAGGCCACCATAATCCATCATATTATGGCGTGTTTTGATTGGTCCACATAGGGGCATATCTTGATCTTTTGTTTGATTGTGTCTTCTTGGTTGTCCCACATAGTACCCACCAAGATCCCTAAGGTCTTGTGTTATGCTGGGGCATCCTTTTGTGCTTGTGGTTATCTAATACCTAGCCCGACCAAGGTCTTTGTGACTTTGGGGTGTTGGGATAGCCTTCTTGTCTGTTGTGTTCGTTTTATGCATTAGACACTAATTTGCCTTGGTTCTTCATACCTTGGGGTCTTTTGTCTTATGCTATAGTAAAAATCAGTGCTCCGAAGATGGAAAATTGCATTAGGATTGCATTTCATTCTCCATTCTATCATCTTGCATGTACCCCCCCATCCATTCCACCTTCATCCTTATCTCACATCTTTAACCAACCCCCATCCATTCCATTTAGCCCGAATCATCTAATCAAATCCTTGGTCTTGTCCCTAGTCTTGTTACCAGCTTTGAACCCTCATCCTCATCCTCATCATCATCCATTAGTATCCTTCCCCATCCTTTTGGTGTTGTTTTGGGATGTATCCTTCCCTCATCAACAACACTTTCATCATCATCATTGTGAGGCATTCTTCCTTATCCTTTAGTGGTGTTTTGGGATGTATCCTTCCCTCATCAATACCACTCATTGGGATGTATCCTTCCCTATCCTCATTGACAACACTCCATCCATCCTTAAACCCCTTTTGGCTTGTACTTTGACTGGGGCAACATCACCTTTTGAAATCCATTTGTGCTTCATCCATCTCCATATCACTTACTCTCTTACCCATCACCTTGCATCATCTTCCTCATCTCCCCTTGCATCACGTCATCTATTTCGAGAGCACACACGTGTTCTCTTCAACCCACATGTCCTCTCAAGGGGGCATCCTCAATCCCTACTCTTCATCTTCACACCCATCGTCTTCCTTCCTAGTCATCCCTTTGATGACTGGGGCATCTTTTCCAATCTAACCATCTCCTTCTGGGTTCTATATTTTAATATTCTTTGAAATGATGCTACTTCGTAACACCATCTCAAAGAGGGGAAAAATGTAGACATCCAAATTTGGACACTTAATTTATCCAAATTTATCACTTTTCATCTAAACATCCTCCTATCTGAGTTAATTAAGTAATATTACTATTATTTAATTAATATCTTTAATTCTGCCAAATCCCTAAGGTATTTAATTAATAATTAAATACCTTACCCTCCTTAAATCCTCTTTTCATCAAATAAATTAAATAAATATTACATTTATTTAATTCCTCACATGTCATTTTCATCTAATCCTAATCCATTTCCTAATCTCTTCATTAAGGATGTGCACATGCCTAATCCTTGATTAGGATGTGTCACATCCTCCAACTTTTGCAAGTTGGTCTTTAATCCTAATTAACCCCTAATTATCCTCTACTGATTAGTCCCTAATTAGTACCTTGGTCAACTCTTCCCCCCAAGGAATTTTTAATTCCCTTTTATTTATCCTAGATTCCCCTCTTTTATATGTGAATTTTTAATTCACATTCTATCCTTCCAAGGCTTCTAGAACCTTGGACTTGTCACAATCTCCACATGTGACCAAGACCCACCTTTTATCCTTTAGATTCTCCTAAGAATGTGAATTTTTAATTCACATTTATGTCTTCAACCACCTTTCATTTTCCCATGTAGATTTTTGAGGAATTCCAAAATTCCTCAAATGTCCCTTTCACTCCCACTTGGGGACAAGAAATCCCTTTTTGTGGAAATCTTCTCACTCCCCAAGGTGCTTGTCTTTCCTCCACCTCATGTACCTTTTTGACACCTCACTTACACCTCATCTTCTCTTGGCCACTTCACCATCCACATGTCAATATGTGAGGGCTTGTGGGTTCTCAACCCACCATAGCCCTTCATCTTGGCCTTGTTGGATGCATCTTGACGATTAAATTCTCTAGAGAATTCAAATTCTTCTATAAATACCCCCTCCTCAAGGGTATTTTAAAAACACTTAGCCATTTGATAACTACATGCTGCCAATTTGCATTCTCACTCATTCACTATCATCTAGCTATCCATTCTAATCATTTTGCATAAGTTGATCTTGCATTTAGTCACTCAAGAAATCATCTAAGGAGCACACAAAATTGTCCCAAGCAAGGGCCAATCAAGGAGTCATCAATAACAAGGAAGGTGAAATCATTTGCATCTTGTTTTATCCATTTTCCTTCTTGTTTTATCACTCTTTTGGCTAATCTTGAAGTGTCCTTAGTCTTTTATCATTCACATTTTTAAGTTATTTTGCACATTAGAGTAGGGTAAAATATTAAGGTACACAGTTTAAAATAATTTTCCTTCATTAAGCCTTGGTGGGTACATTGGCCTATTGAAATTCCTTTGGTTATTCATGTTAAAGTTTCCCATATTGCACTACATATTTAGGAACATTGTTCCTTACCTCATTAATCCTTGGTGTCTACATTTGACTATTGAAGTTCCTTTGTTCATTCCTATTAAATTTTCCCTTATTATTATTTTTTACTAGTGAAATGGTTTCCCACACACATAAAAAATCCACCTAGTGATCCCTATTGCACTAGATTTATAGGAGGGTGGTTTCGTACTTCATTAAGCCTTGGTGGGTCCATTGGTCTATTGAAGCTCCATTGGTCATTCCATGAGTTTTGATTTGGTAGCAATATCCTTTATGATAAATTAGTTCTTTTGTTTTTGTTGTATTTTTGGTTCCCCTAAATTCCTATTTTATTTTAAAATGGTTTATTTTTTTGTTGAAATTGTGCTTCATTGCTGCTAGGGCTTGTAACTTATTTTTTTGTTTTAAATAATTTTCAAGTACCTAATTCATTTTCTCTAACCAATGCATATCACATTTCACCCAAACATTGGTATTTAGCCCCAATATGATTTTTTTGGTTTGGAATTTTTTATCTCTTTGGTACATTGGCACATACTTTAGAAACTTATCAAACATATCCCAATACTATTGAACTATAAATGAACATTTTCAAAGGTTTTTGAAATTTGTCATCTCTTTATCAAAAAAAAATTATGGTAGCCCCTTCTTATGGAAATGGTGCAAACATTTCTCCCATTTTATAGTTTCCTTAGTGTATCCACCAACTAGTTGCTTCACCACTAAGTTGGTAGGACTCCCATAATGCTTTGGTCATTTCATTATAGTCCCTCAATTCAAAGTATTTATTTATTTCATTTAGTCAATTTTATTTCCTTTCTCCTAACTTCTTTACATCAAATTTAGATGGAGTAAAAAAAATTTAAGTCCTTGGATATTTCCATGATAGAGGATTCTTTCCTAGGTGCAATAATGTTCATCACACTTTCATGTGGGTTGATCTCTTCAAGGGGATTCTTGAATTCAAGTTCTATTAGATTCTCAATGTTTTCTTGCTTTGTTCTAAGTTCTTACACTATTTTTTCCAAGGATTTTATCTCATATCTCTTCTCCATTAGTAGGTTTACTATAAATTTATTCCTACCTCATTATTTCCTTGTGCCTTTTATTATTTGTTATTGCTTTCCTTTTTCCTTTGTGCAATGTTAGCATGGATTGTTCTCATTTTTCTATTTTTATGATTCCTAAAACCAAAACTTCCTAATTAATATCAATTCATGGTTTATGTCAACATAAATTTAATTTGATTCTTCTTAATTATTTTTATTATTATTTCATTTTAATTGTTTGAGTCATGGTAGGATCAAGGACTAGCTTTCAATCCTCACTTTGACACCATGTGAGGGGTCCCAATCAATATACCCAAAATTTCCACTATTTTATTTTTTATTATTGTTACCCAAGTTGTTAAGTGTCTATTAATTTGTATACTCAAGTAATTCTATCCATATGGATATGCATTCATTTCTTTGGAATAAGCATCCAACCATATCAGTTAGGAATCTTCTCATATGGGACATGAATTCCTCTATCCATTCAAGATATGTATATGCTATAGCTAGAGTTTTAGATTCATCAAGACCATTCAAGTTGACGAGTCCACTCATTAGATATTTTTATTATAATTTTATGGAAGATCATAGACATTCTTAGACACTTATCTTATACATATTCCTACACTATGCTATCTTTTATGCTTATTATGCAACCCGAAACTTGATTTAAAGTATATGGAAGTATGGTTATGATGTGATGGTTATTGAATAATTAATGTGTGAATATGTATGAATTGTAATGGATATTTGTGCTTAGATATGGTTTTTATTATTGTGTACATGTTTTATGAACTAACTCTTTGCAGCCAAAGAGCTAGAGGAGGTAGATTGTAGCCCGCAAGAACTATGAGGTACAACTCGCAACTTTAGGAGTTTCCAAATAGCAAAGCAAGGGAGGTTCCAAAATAAACTGAGCACAACAAATACAACATGAAGGCACTTAAAGAAGATGATTGTGCATCATTATCACATTTAATAAATATGTTGAAGGAGAAGAACCCTGTTACAATTAGGAGTCTAACATTATTGATTCAAACAATCCATGTTTTAGTTTTTGTTGTAGCAAATTCAATTCTATGTGGACTCTTCTTTCTTTTTCAGTTATAGATTGCTTAGTATTTATCACACTATAATATATAGGGAGTGGTGATTTATGATTTCATTTTTAGAGTCCTTGTTTTAATAAACTCCCTCGTGCCTATATGTATGGCCTGGTGGTTGAGGCATTAGGAGTTAGTTAAATAGTTCAATAGCAGATATAGTTGTCAGATTTTTTTCAGTTAGTTGTTCTTACATGGACAATATTTATTACTTAATCATGATTTCATGAATAAGTTATTCTAGTAGAATCTTATATGATATTCTAAAGTTGTGAAATAAATGGTTTTTAACTTATTATGATTGTGTTAATCTAAGAAGTTATATTTGAGTTAGATCAGTGGAGACAGTCACTTAAGAAAGGGCCACTCAAGGTAACTGTCCCTCACTTAATTTTTTGTATAATTACTTATGTTGTAGAAATTATTTTATAAATGCATGTTAACTAGATTCCTTGTGTTATTCATGAAAAATTCTTGTTTCACCTTTATGCCTTAGTTGCTTAAGCTTTTTGTACTCCAGAGTGTAGGTTTAGTTAACATTATTAGTTAGATTCTAACATTCATTTCTTGATAGTAAATTAGTCAGAGTCTTATACTGTAGGTACTCATAGCAATATAATCAACTTTAATTATTTCATTGTTATGCATTTTTATGATTTATCGACAAGTGTAACACCTATGCTAGGATGATTTAGGTAGTTTTAAGTCTTTGAAAACAAATACAATTCTAATAGTGGATGTTAAAATAAATGGGACCCTTATCAAGAACACCTTGATTGACTGAGGGGCATCTGTTAATATTGTGACTAAGTAGACAATGCAACTAATTCAAATAGCTAACCTTAGACCTACACAAACTATTTTATAGTTGGAAAATAGGTCAACATTGAAACCTAAGGGGATCACTGAGGACTTAGTCATAACATTAGATTAATGGGAGTATCCTATAGATTTCATAGTCCTCTAGCCAAAGGCCAACCTTGCAGGATATCCACTTATTTTAGGTAGGCCATGGTTAGCATAGTTGTTGCATTCATAGGTTGTAGGTATGGGAACATGATAAAATCAAATAGAACAGTGACCAAGAAATTGGTCCTCTATCCACCAGCCCAGCCTCATGAAAATATAGGGTAGACTATATGGCCTACGTTGGATGAAGAAGACCACTATTCCCTACAAACCATCATGAATATTGAATGTAACCCCCTATTGAAAACCCAAGATATGGATGCCTCAATTGATCACATCATATAGAATAAATGTGGTAGGGACCTACAAAAACAAGACTTTCTTTCATGTCTACAAGATCCACTGTAGAATATTATACCTGGAAATTTATTAGATGTATCCCAACTTTTCCATTCTCTAATGCCACAAAAATGTGTTCCAAAAATTAGTGAACTTGACCTTTCATCTATAAAATCAACATCCAAAACATTGGAAGTCATGCTAGGTAAAATAATAAATGTTAGCAATGGAGTAACTAAAGAGCAGCAAAATTCCCTAAACATTGTGTTGTAGGCACACACAACAGCCTTTGCATGGGACTACCATGACATGAAAGGGATTGATCCAGACCTATGCATGAATAGGATCTACATAAATGATGGTTTCAAGCCAATTAGATAACCCCAAAAGAGAATGAACCTTGCCTTAAGAGAAATAGTTAAAAATGAGCTACAAAAATTACTTGATGCAGGTTTCATTTACCCTATTTCTGACAGTCAATGGGTGTCACTTTTAGTTATTTTCTGTAAGAAAGGAGGAAAATGGAGATAATGTGTGGACTATAGGGAGCTAAACATAACCACTAGGAAGGGTCACTTTCCACTACCTTTCATTGACCAAGTACTTGATTCCCTACCAGGTAAAAAGTACTTCTCCTTCTTATATGGATTTAGTGGTTATAGCCAAATAAATAAAACTCTAAAGGACCTAGATAAAACCATATTTACATACCCTTAGGGTGCATATTCCTATTTTGTTCTTCCCTTTGGACTATGTAATGCCCTAGCCACTTTCTAGAGGGTAGTGCTTAGTATCTTCTCAGATTATGCTTATGATTCCATGGAAATCTACATGGATGACTTCACCACCTATGAAGAAACATATGAAGAAGCACTCAACAAACTAGAAAAGTTTTTGAAAAGGTTTCAAGAACACAATCTATTATTGAGTCATGAGAAATGTTTCATGATGATGAATTAGGGGATTGTTCTAGGGATTTTATATCAAGTGAAGGAATTCAAGTGGACCCCCAAATTGAGATCATCTCTACACTTCCTATGCCACATAAACAAAGAGATGTAAGGAGCTTTTTGGGAAATGCAAGCTACTATAGGAGGTTCATTCAAGACTTCAGTAAAATTGTAGCACCTCTATTTTTTTTACTCACCAAAGACATAGAATTTGATTGGACTACAAAATGTTAACTCTTTGAAGCACTTAATACAGCTTTGACAAAAGCATGTATCTTGAGAGGGCCAAACTAGACATTACCTTTCCACATACACACTGATGCTTCTAATTTTTTTATAGTATTAGTATTGGGACAAAAGGAAGGTAAAAAGGAGTATGCTATCTACTATATTAGCAAGAACTTACAAGGAGCGAAACTCAACTACACTATCACAGAGAAAGAAATGTTGGCAGTTTTTTATGCCATTAACAAATTTAGGCATTACATCACTAGGTATCTAGTCTTTATCCACATAGATCAAACAACAATAAGGTAATTAATGAAAAAACTTGTGGTTGGAGGTAGGATAGTCAAATGGATGCTCTTACTATAATATTTTGATATAACAATAGTGGATAAGCTTGGGAAGGCTAATGTGGTGGCAATTTTTTTGTCTAGATTGCCCACACAACTAGAAGAAGGTGTTGTGGATGACTCTTTTCCATATGATAATTTATTTTCTCTCAATACATACACACACCACGGTTTTATGATATTGCAAATTACTTAGTGGAAGAGTAGATACCATCCCATTTCTCTCCTAGAGAAAAGAGATAATTGGTGCATAAAATCTTTCTATATTCTTGGGTAGCTGGTTATCTATTCTATACAGGTCCAGATAATATTATGAGGATATGTATAAGAGAAAATGAGGTCTTTGACATCCTAAAATATTTCCATGATGATCCCTATGGGGGTCACTTTACAACCAAAAGGATAACATTTAAGATCTTAACAAGTTAATATTGGAAAAATCTCGATAAGGATTCAATAAAGTATATAAGGAGCTATGATAGATGTTAGAGAATGGGAAAACCAAAAAGGACAAATGAGATACCTTTGTAGCCACAGTTGGCACTAACACCATTTGATAAATGGGGGTTGGACTTTATTGGCCCAATTTCACTAGCATCTAATAACAAAGAGTATTTTTGTTTGCATAGACTATCTAATAAAGTGGGTTGAATTCAAGAAATTATAGTTTGCAAGAGATGGAAATGTAGCTAAGTTCTTATATGAATACATCTTTACGATGTATGGAGTACCTAGAGCAATTGTAGTTGATCAAGGCCCCCAGTTCATTTTTGAACTCATTTTGAAACTGGTTCAGGAATATGAAATAAGACATAGAAAATCAACACCTTATCACCCCCATGCCAATGGAGAGGTGGAGGTTATAAATAGAGAGATTGAGAATATTCTAACCAAAACAGTGTAAATTCGTAGGAAATATTGGTCAACTAGATTACTTGAAGAAATGTGGGCCTATAGAACAACATGGAAAAAAATTATAGGTTTCACACCTTATGAATTGGTGTATGGAAAAACAATAGTTTTTCCAATAAAATTTGAATATGAGACACTTAGAATAGTAGTGGAACTAGAAATGGACTTGAGAACAACATAGAAGGAGAGGCTACACAATCTGAATGGGTTAGATGAAATTAGAATGGATCCCATGCATCACACAAAGATAATTCAAAAATAGAGGACTAAATGGCATGGTCAATTTATAAAGACTAAAGAATTCAATGTGGGTGACTAGGATTTATTATATGATTCTAGCTATAAAGATTGTAAGGGAAAGCTACAATCCATATGGTTGGGACCCTATGAAATCCAATAGGTATTCCCCAATGGAGAAGTCAAATTGCATACCATAGATGCAGTTATATTTTCATTATTGGTTAATGGACATAGACTGAAGGTATACAAAAGGCCATCATAGAAAGATGATTTCCTTCTTTCTCGAATGCATCAATATGGTCAAAAATGTGGTTTTGATATAGACATACTACTACAAGATAACAACTTAGAAGCAGATACTACCAGTTCTCACAATGACTCAACAAATGAGTTACAAAAATCACCTCCTTAGAGCACTCAAGTATTTTTCCTTATCCCAATTGATGTGCATACACCACAAAGGTTCCACATTCAACAATATTTTTAAAGATCCCTTTCACTATGCAGTAGGGACCTGTAGCATTAGGAGTAAAAGTTGCCACAATGATGAGGGCCACACTACTCAAAACCCATAGAAATCACAACAGATATCAACATAGAAGATGCAAGACAGAAAAATGACTTACTTTCAATTATTTTCAAAAAATAAAATTACAGATTCAAAGCTTACATGCTACAACCTCATGAGATTGATTTATTACAACAAAATCAACTCTAAAAAGAAAATCTACTACTTAGAGCCACAATCTACACTATCAAGGCCACCTCCTACAACCCCCACTTAACCCTTTTTATTTTCCCCAATAACCACCATAGAATGTTCTATAAAGTTTAAATTTCCCCTTTTTGTTTTGGTGCCAAAAGTCCTACCATTTGATTTCTGGCCTAGGAAATTTTTTTTATGAAATTCACTTTTTAGAGGACCAACTTTGTGGGACCATAACCTTTGATCTGGGTGTCGAATTTTTTATTATTGCATATCATTGGAAAGCTCTCGACGAGCTCTACAACACATGAACCACTGTAGGTTGGTTCAACCACTTTTTGAGTTGTTTTGGGGCCTCCAAAGTTTTATATCAGAATTTGAAGCTGCATTGGAGAAATTTCTCAAGACATAAACTTTAATTTCTCCCAAACCATGTAGGGTATTGAGGTGATTCTTTCATGACCGGAAATTTTTTTCAACTCTTCTCCTTGGGGTAAATTTTCACGTCCATACGAGCCCATTTAGGACAAATTACTAAAAATAGTAAGTTCTCATTTTTCACTATTTTTGATGCTTGACAGTCTTATACCCCCTAAGTGCCATCATGAGACTCAAAAAAACTAAAGAAAATAAAGAAAACAAATTTTTTTGGGTGATGCAAGATTTCCCTACATCGTTGGATGCTCCTGCATCAGACACCCAAGGTAATTTGAAAAGTGACCCTGTCACTTCTCAGGAGTTATAGGGAAACCAAGATGGTTAACCTCAGGCTCAGATAACCATGATAAATCTTTAGCAGGCCTTCCTCTGCATTTCACCAAGTACTCTACATATTTCCTATTTCTTATGCTTCTACCCATATCATGACTATCCAGGATTTCTTCTATCTCTTCCTTCTCTGAATTAGATGCTGTAATTTTCTACTATTCTTTTAGGGAACCCTCCTCTATATCACCTTCATGATACTGTATCAAATCACCAATGTTGAACATAGGAGAAATATTTATTCCACTAGGAAACTCTACCTCATAAGCATTTCCTGAATCATGCTTCTTTAGGATCTTGCATGGTCCAAATTTCTTCATCTTTAACTTGTATGTACCAATTGGAAACCTTTCCTTTTGCAAATGAACCATGAATTCATCTCCTACCTAGAACTCCTTATACTGTGAGTTCATCTTATTTATATGTTTCTTCACCTCTTTGTGCAAATTCTTTAGGTGCTCAACAAAATCTTCATCCTCAGCACTACTCTTCTCCCCCTTATCCATCTTTCTCAGTTCAGAAGCAGTTCTTGGACTACTCCCATATCCAATCTAGAATAGTGATTTACTAGTGCTCCTATTGATAGAATTGTTGTAATGAAATCCCGCCTATGGTATAATAAAATCCCATCCATTGGGCTTATCTCCAACTAAGCATCTTAGCAGGTTGCCCAAACTCCTATTCACCACCTATATTTTTCCATCAGTCTATGGATGGTGTGCAAAACTAAACTTCAAATCTGTCTTCAAATTCTTCCATAATGTCCTCCAGAAATAACCAACAAATTTGATATCTTTGTTTGAAACTATACTCTTTGGTAGACCATGTAGTCTCACCACCTCTCTAAAAAGAAACTCTTCAACATGAACAACATCATTGGTCTTATGACATGGAATGAAATGTTCCATCTTTAAAATTCTATCCACCACCACAAATATGGAATCATGCCCTCTCTATGTCTTTGGCAAGCCAAGAATAAAATCCATGCTAATATCCTCCCATGTCCTCTTAGGTACAGGTAATGGCTAATACAATCCAGTATTCTAACTTGTTCCTTTTTCCATCTGACGTACTCTACTGCTTTGTGCAAATTTCTTCACATCTTGTTGTAGTTGTGGCCAATAATAATTCTCAATGACAAGAGAAATGGTCTAATTTCAACCAAATTTTTAGCCAACCCTCCACTATGCTTCTCCTTGATTAGATTCTCTCTCATAGAACTCCTTGGAATGCACAATTGGCTTCCTCTAAACAACATCCCATCTTGGATTAAGAAATATAACCATCTCATCCTATCCAATGTAATAGGTTCCAAACAAGCTTTCCAGGCTCTTGCAAAGTCTAGATCTTCAGGATACAAACTCTTGAGTTCATTGAACCCAACAAGCTCTATATTCATTTCTATCAACAAATTTTTCCTTCTACTCAAGACATCTACAAATTTGTTTGACCTTCCACTTCTTTGTTTCAAAACAAAAGTATAACTTTACAAAAACTCAACCCATTTTAAGTGCCTTTGATTCAACTTTCCTTGACTATTGAGATACTACAAAGCTTGGTGATCAGTATACAAAACAATTTTTTTTGGAAACAAATAGTGTCTCCATTTATTCAAAGCCTGAACTATAGCATAAAACTCCTGATCATAGACAAAATATTTCTTCTTGGCATCATTCAACTTCTCACTAAAATAGGCAACTACCTTCTTGACTCAAAAAAACTCCTATGGTAGTTCCACTAGCATCACAATCTACCTGAAAGACCTTATTGAAATCTGGAAGTGCCAAAACAAGTTGCTCTATAACTTTCTTCTTCAACATAACAAAAAATTTGGCTACTCTTATGGTCCACTTAAACTCTTTTCTATCCCCTTTCATCGCTTCAGTTAGAGGTGCACAAATACTACTAAAATTCTTTATAAAATTTCTATAAAAACTTGCTAGACCATGAAATGATCTTACCTCTATGACATTCCTTGGGGTAGGCCATTCAATGATAGATTTCACCTTCTCTGGACCCATTTTAAGACCCTCTGCTGAGAAAACAAATCCCAGATACACCATCTCTCTCTTCACACAACTACATTTCTTCAAATTAATCAACAGCTTCTCCTCCTTTAGCTTCTCAAAAAAAAATTCAATATGCATCAAGTGCTCCTCCAATGTGTTATTGAAAATAAAAATATCATCCAAATAAACAATAACAAATTTTCCTAAAAATTATTTTAATACCTCATTCATAAGCCACATAAATGTGCTTGGTGGGTTAGTTAGCCCAAAAGGCATGACTAACCACTCATACAAGCCCTCCTTGGTTTTAAAGGTTGTCTTCCATTCATATCCTTCTCTAATATGGATCTGGTGATATCTTCTCTTAAAATCTATCCTCGTGAAGTACTCATCTCCACTCAAACAATCCATAATGTCATCCATCCTTGGCAAGGGAAATTTGTACTTGATGGTGATCTTGTTTATGGATCTAGAATTTGTACACATCCACCATTCCCCATCCTTCTTTGGTGCTAGTACTGTAGGTACTACACATGGACTCAAAATCTATCGAATCAATCCATTTTGCAACAACTCTTGCACTCGTATGTTCAATGCTTCACTCTTTGTTGGATTCATATGATGAGCTACCTTATTTAGAAAACTGGCTCCAGGAATCAGGTCCATCTAATGACTAATCTTTCTTACAGGAGGCAAACCTTCAGGTACATTATCAAAAATAATAGCTTGAAACTCATTCAACAAATCTAAAACCTCTAAAGGTACCTCAGTAGTATCTTCTTTATCAACTCTAGGGATCAATGCAAAACACATATGCTCATGCTTCATACCTTCTAGGAACTTTCTTCCATCAACCAAAAAAATTCTTGCATTACTGCATACCTTTTCATATGCCTATTTCAAGGGCTTCAACTTATGATGAACCCAATCCTTTGTCAAAGAATAGGTGTTGGTATGTCCATCATGTACTGCTCATAGATCAAACTACCATGGTTTTCCTAACACCATATGACAAACATCCATAGGAATAATATCACACAATACCTCATCATGGTAATTTCCAATCTTGAACTTTACCAAAAATTGTTCATTTACCAAGGCTTTATGGTCCTTCTACAACTAAGCAATTTGATATGGGTTCGGATTCCTTCTTCTCTCCAACCACAACTTACTAACCATTTCTTCTGAAACAAGGTTATCAATACTACCTCCATCAATAATAACATTGCAAACTTTACCTTTCCACTTACATCTAGTGCAAAAAGAATTCTTCCTTTGAGTAGGCTCCTTCTCCTGATTCAATGAGGCTCTTCTAGTAACAAGAACTTCTCCTCTTTCTACATCCTTAGAATAGGAAGACTCAACATCTTTGTCTACATGTGCAACTCATGCATGGTGCAAGAGCACCTTGACACAAAATGTCCTCAAAAGGGAAAAGTTGCAAAATTTGAATTTTCAATTGTAAATCCATGTAAAAGGGTCATATGAAAATAAAATTTAATGTATTAGAGTCCTCAAATAGGTCTTTAGTTGGTCAAGAAATAAAATTTGCAAAAATGTACAAAAATGCAAAAAAGATGTAAAAGTTGCCAAACTTGCAAAATGCAAAAAAAATAAGAAGATCAAGAGCCATATGTGGAAAAAGAAAGGATTGGTCGATGAAGTTGATGGGGTAGTTGCAAAACTAATTTGGAAACATCTATAAAAGCTTGTAAAGGTTGGGAAAGTGATCATTCTATGTATTCTTGAAGTTTACTATCAATAAAAAGTACCTTGTTCAGTTAATTACATAGTTTCTTTCTATTTTTCATTAATTTATTAGGCTTGTACAAAAGTTTTAGACTCTAAATATTATTGTTCCAAGTAGGGCAGAGAGTAAACTTTCATTAAAATCCAATTAGAGGGGAATAGATCGAGTATATCATTAGGTTGAGTGCATTTACTGAAGTTCAGTCTGAAACCCTCAAGATTGGGGTTTTGAGAGTCTAATATGATTTTAATGTCTACTCCACCAATTTAGGTCTTGCAGTTCAATGGATTAGGTTAAAGTTAGGATGTTTTTATTTTTTTTGTGATGGAAAGTCGGGGGAAGGCAAGAATGTATGGTATTAGTTCCTACTCACGCAGATTTTTTGAGATTTCTACATGGAAATGATGCCTCCAAGTAGTGACATGAAGAAATGATGATGAAAAGGAGTGGAAGATAGTGAATTTGGATTGTGCATACCTAATTTAGCATTATGGAAGTGTTCACAATGAGATTTGAGGTTTGCAAAGGCTAATTACAATAAACCCCTATTTTATTGGGTCTAGAAAGGCAAGTAATGAGGGTTTTGTATATAATGCTATATTGAGGCTTTTAGTCTTTAGAAGTGGATGATTTGTGAGTTTTACATCTTGATGGATGTCTGTTTATGGTTATTTGATGAAAGGGAGTTGATTTAATGGTAGGTGCTTTGTAGTTTTGGCCTATTTGGGGCTTGATTCAGTGGGACAATCAATATTGTTGTTATATTTTCCAAAGTAAGAATCCCTGATATTGAATTTTGTGATTGTGGGATTAAATGGGTCTCCAAAATAGTTTTAAGTTCATGAATATTCAAGATGGTTTGATTTATACAACCATTTAGGGTATGTTGCCTTACTACTAGGAAATATGTGAATTGACTATAATAAGTGTTGATTCTGTACAAACAACATTGGGAGTGATGGAAATTGGTTTGATTCAGTCTTAAATATGTTGTTAAAGAAGCCTCTATGTTTAGATAAAGTTTGGAGGGCATAATTTGATTGTATTGGTGTTTTGGAAAAGTGATTCCTATATGCAAAGAAGGAGTCTTGATTGCAAAGTTGTGAAATCTGTTGGGTTAGAGATTTTTGAATGTGTAATGGTTTGTTTCACTCAAAAATATGATGATTGTAGTGTCTTAGAAGTCTGGTAAAAGGTTGGCAGTAGGAATGCATGGTTGGAAATAGATGCAATAAAAAGTAAATTGAGCATGATGAATGAATGGATTATTTTCAGAGGTTTTGATCAGGATTTTGTTTGATTTCAGTTAATTTGATGAAGATGAATCTATTTTTAAGTCTAATAAATATGTAGAGCCAAGTTGTGATGGTTTGTGGCTTTGTAAAATTGAAGAATCAAGGGAAATTGTATGAGATTTTGATGAAAATATTGGTGAATCAAAGATGCTTGTTTAATTTGATCTTCTCCAATTATGTTTTGGTTAGAAGTACCCTAGATGTTTGGTATTTTGGTAGATGCTATTACATCAATGCATTACCCTCGGGTCTTCTATTTTCCTTTCCTTGATGTTGAGGATGCTAATAGACTCTATGTCCTTCTCTACACTGGAAACAGGTTCCATAAAAGCCTCCTCTTCCTAGTCCTCATCCAAATCTTCCTCTTCCTCTTTGGTCTCCATTGTTCTGATCATGATTATGGTAGGTGTTATCTCATTTTTGGTGTTGGCTGCTACTAGCACCTTCACCCTTCTTTTGATCTTCATTTCAACCTCCATATGATCATCCACCAGTCTTTCCTCCATGGTCTCCACCTCATTGTTTGTTCTCAAACCTCTTGTTCAACCATTCTTCAAGCTTTAGAGAAAACTAATAACCATCCTCAATGGTGGTCATTCTTACTAGTACTAATTCTTCCTGTATGCTTGCTTCAACCCGTTAATATAACAAGCAACTTTCTCCTTATTCGCCTTAGAATGTCCTGTTTGAATCAGGACCTTGTGAAATTCCTCTATGTATTCTTTCACTATCCTTGTTCCTTGCCTTAAGCTCTGCATCTTCTTGAGTAGCTCCAATTCATAATCAACTAGGATAAATTGTTTCTTCAATTTTGACACGATTTTCTCCCATCTAGAAATTTTATCTTTCCCTTTTCTTCCTCTTTCTAATTGGACCTCTTTCCACCATATACTGGCATGATCTTTCAATTTTTTCTTTGAAAACCTCACTTTGTGAGGATATTCAATCTCCTCAAACTCAAAAAATTCCTCCATGTCGTTGATCCAATCAATCAGTTCTTCAAGATTTAGATTTCCACTAAAAGTTGAAACCTCCATTTTAGGTCTCTTCCCAATGCTTGAGATCGCTTGCAACATTCTTCTTTCTCTAAGATCCATTGGATTATGCTCTTCCTCTTCCATTTCCTCTTCCATGTCATCTTCACTCTCATCTTTGTCTCGTTGCACATCTCTTCTTCGAACCTCTTGTTGCAAGGTTTCTAATTGCCTTCTAAGGGCTTTGATTTCATCTCTAGGTGGACCTCTTCCTCCATCACCTCAGCCTCTATCTTTCCCATACTAGGTAAGTCTTGGAAGCATCTTGAACTCAACCCACACTCACAGGTCCTATTGCAACTGCCTCACATTCAATTCTTTGTTATAGGCTCAAGAATTCCTACTTTGATACCACTTGATGAGGGCCACACCACCCAAAACCCACAAAAATCACAACAACAGATACCAAAACAGAAGATGCGAGACATAAAAATGACTTACTTTCAATTATTTTTAGAAAATGAAATTACAGATTCAAATCTTACATGCTACAGCCTCATGGGTTTGATTCATTACAACAAAACCAACTCTGAAAAATAAAATCTACTATTTGGAGCCACAATCTGCACTATCAAGTCCACCTCCTACAACTCCCACTTAACCCTTTTTATTTTCCCTAATAACCACCCTAGAATGTTCTAGAAAGTTCAAATTTCCCCTTTTTGTTTTGGTGCCAAAAGTTGCACCATTTGATTTCTAGCCTAGGAAGAATTTTTTATGAAATTCACTTTTTAGAGGACCAACTTCGTGGGGCCATAACTTTTGATCTGAGTGTCTAATTTGCCATTATAGCATATCATTGGAAAGCTCTCGATGAGCTCTACAACATAGAACTTGTTGTTGGTTAGTCCGGCCAATTTTTGAGCTATTTTGGGGCCTCTAAAGTTTTCTATCTGAATTTAAAGCTGCATTGGAGAAATTTCTCAAGACGAAAAACTTTAATTTCTCCCAAACCATGTAGGGTATTGAGGTGATTCTTTTGCGACCAAATTTTTTTTTCAGCTCTGCTCCTTGAGGTAAATTTTCATTTCCATATGAGCCTATTTAGGCTGGCTTACTTAAAATAGTAATTTCCTATTTTTTGCTATTTTTGATGCCTAACAGTCTTATACCCCCTAAGTGCCATCATGAGACTCAAAAAAACTAAAGAAAATAAGGATTTTTTTTTTCTTCTGGGTGATGCAAGATTTCCCTACATGACTAAATGCTCCTACATCACACAATTTAGTTTGGGACTTGTTATTGAAGGTACTCACAACAATTACTTGACAAAGAATTCAAAAATTTGTACCAACTTAATTGCATACCATCCAAATTCATTCCACTTTTTTTGCATGCATCCATAAACCTATCATATCACTACATGTAGCTTGATCACTTCATTCCAAGTTGCCTATCTCAGATTTCATGCATTTGAACTATCACTTCACATACCATCGATTGTACATACTATATCCTTTCAAAAACACGAACCAACCTGCCATTTATTCCATCACTCATAGCAATTAACAAAGGTCAAATCAAAATCAAGCTACAAACACTATTCCAATAGCTTCACTAGAGTTATGTTCATCACAACCAAAAGGTACACATACTAATTTTCCATAATTAACATAGATTTTCAATATATTCAATATGTCCTCGCATTTAGTTTTGCATAATTTTCACTCATTAATCTTATTTCCATAATCAATAATCATACCCTCCACCTAGTCACATGCATTGAAGTGAGGTCACATCAAGATTTTAGTTGGGGGCAGGAGATATATATATTCCAAAATTTAATTTTCACCACCAAAAGAAAAACACTAAAAAAACACACAAAAACTTTTTGATTTTCTACCTTTCTGCATCTACAACCTTTTTTTCATATGTTCCCTAAATTACAAGCCAATTCAAGTTGATTCAAGTTGAAATGGAGGAGAGAAAGGCATAACAATTGAAGTTGTAGTGGAAGAAGTGCATGCAAGTATAGCAGACATAGCAGGTTGGTGGGTTTTTGAATTGAGCAAAGGACATATCATCATGGGAGGTGATATTGTTAAAAGGGAAGCATTTGTACACTAGCAAGTATTGGAGGACAGGTTAGTCTTGCCCATTTTCACAAGAGCAAGATGGTTAGACTACTTTTTGAAGTTAACATAATATAATGAAGACATGACAAGGTAGTTTGAAGAAACATTACAACATGATAAATCCACTATCAAAGGATTGAGAGTGGACACTTCAGAGGCTACAATTATAGAGGTATCTAGTCTACCAAGGAATGGAGCTAAATTCCTTGTTAGAGAAAATGTATTAGTTGACAGGGATGAATTCAAGGAGCTTGGAGAAAACCTTAATTCATCATCATAGGGTACAAAGATATTGTCACTTCCATGGGTATGGGATTCTTGTGCTTCTTAAATTATTAAATATATCACTTGTGATGGTAGAAAATCCCTTCTATATACTATACATTTTAAGCTATTGAGTCATCTCCATCACAAAAGACTGGTTAATGTACCTAATTTCCTTTATAATTTGTTAAAAGAATGGGGTCTGAGTATCAAATGAAAATAAATGATTTAGCTATGTCACATTATTGTTTAGTTACCCTATTAGTGAAGAGAAGCCTTAGGGTTCAGTATCCATATGTGTCATGGGAAAGTTTTTTGACTTGTGAAGAAATTAATAATATTCTCGAGGAACCAATAGTCCTAGAAAACATAGAGTCACCTGCTACATCTTTAGTGAAAATACCCCTTGTTCCACCTATTGCTTCACCTACCTACAGTCAGGGAGAATTAGAGGAGAAAATTGTGCAAATATCATCACATGCAACATCTAATCAACCTACAATAAAATAAGTACATGAAACCCCAACTTCTAAAATGCCAAAAACTAGAAAGAAGAGAGGTGGTTCTTCTTCTACACCTTCAAAGGTGCAAAAAAAGAATCCCACTCAACCAAGTCCTTCACACCACCTGAAAAGGAAAGGTGTCATGAGGGGTAGTATTGAGAAACCAGAATAAGAAAAAGAAGATATGTGACAATAGGAACTAACTTAGAGCTAAAGGACAATGTATTTGAAAATGTGCATTTTCCCACAAAAAGGAAATGGTACATATCCACCACCTCTGACTCAAATTTTGAGGACATTTTTTTTGCAAAAAAAACTAGGAAGACAACCCCAATCATCCCTGATGGTGAGGGTAATGAGTACATAGGGGGTGGTGATGAACAATTTTTGAAAGATAAGGATTTGCTTTTAGAAGAAAGAGATATTAGAAAAGAATTGCAAGAAGTACTGGAGAGATAATAGTGGAAGAACTGGTAAAAACCTATGAACAAAGGGATAAGGAAAGGGAATTGAGAATTTAGGAATTGGAGGAAAAATTACATACTTATGGACATGGATCAAAGTTAGAATTTCTTGCACAACTAGCAATAGTTAAAGTAAGAAAACAAAGATATTGTAACTGAGAATGGAAGACCCCCTACCATAAAAACTCCAACCTATCATACAACCATGTCCCTAAGATACCAACTATGGAAAGTTACTCAAGAATTTTCTCAGCAGAAGGAGAATTGGAAGAAAGAAAAAGAAACAATGATTTTGGAGCACACTAGGATACTGGAGAGTAAATATTGAATTGAAAAGGTTAGTAGTCAAGGTGGAAGAAGTAGTGGATAAAGCCACCTAGATTATTAAATGCAAACCTCCAGCCAAGACATATGCTTTATTTTTAGTAAGAAATTTTCTTAAGTTATTCGTTTAGTAGATTGATTGCCAATTGCTATGAGTAGGAAATTTGATTTTCTAAATGTTTTTTTCGATGCCACACTAGAAGAATATGATCAATTGTGTGGATACTATTTGCATAATTATGTTATTCCTGAAGATGTAGAATGGAACCCATTAATATTTGTGGGAGATTTACAATTAAGGGCATTAGCATCATATTTTAGGAGTGAAAATTATACGGGAGAAATCATGCAATAATATATGAAGAGATAGAAATTAATTTCTCTCCCAATTAGAAAGGAATCTAAAACCCCTGTGGTGATCATAGAAGAATGGTTACAACTTTTTCAGCACAAAGGTGTGGGTAGGAAAATAAAAAATTTAAGAATGCAAGATTATAGAAAGATGCATATACTAACTATTGAACTCATCCATCATTCTTAAAAGTTTGTGAAAGAAAGATGGGATATTTTAACCATTGAGTTATAGTAGAAAGAGCCCCACTCCATTTATAATTTTATGGACATTCTTGAAAGAACACACAAGTATATATATATATATATATATATATATATATATATATATATATATATATATATATATATATATATATATATATTTTCAAGGACAAAGGACTTGAATGGGTACCACTCACCTTCTAGCCACCAATTCTTCTATACCCGGTACCACACTAGATAGGGGAGAAGAATGAGGAATGTGAAAAAGTTGAGGTTATCTAAATGAACGAAATTTTATGTTATGGAGGATTTTATTTGAAATTGGTCAAAGGAGGATGTCATCACAGATCTTAGGGAAATCACTTTGCACTACAACCTCCAACCCTACTTAATTTTCTTGAGGACAAGAAAATGGGTAGTTAGGGGGAATGATGAGTCTAGTCATTAGATAAATTTTCTTATGTTTTTATGCAAGCTCATAGACATTCTCAGATACTTATCTTATACATATTCCTACACTATGCTATCTTTTATGCTTATTATACAACCTTGAATCCAATTTAAAGTATATGAAAATATGGTTATAATGTGATGTTTATTGCATAATTAATGTGTGAATTTGTATGAATTGTAATGGATATATGTGCTTAGATATGGTTGTTAGTATTGTGTACATTTTTTATGAACTAAATCTTTGTATCCAAGGAGCTAGAGGAGGTAGGTAGTCTGCAACAACTGCAAGGTGTAGCTCGCAACCAAAGGAGTTTCTAGAAAGCAGAGTAGAGGAGGTTCTAAAATAAACTGAGCACAACAATTACAACATAGATGAGTTTAATGAAGATGATTTTCCATCATTATGACATTTAATAAAGATGCTGAAGTAGAACCCTGTTACAATTATTTCTGATGCAACTGATTCAAATAGTCCACATTTCAGTTATTGTTGCAACAAAGTCACAGTTATACTTGGACTCTTCTTCCTTTTTCAATTATAGATTTCTTAGCATTTATCATGCTCTAATATATAGGGAGTGGTGAATTATGATTTCATTTTAGATTCATTTTTTTAATAAGCTCCCTCATGCCTATATGTATGGCTCGATGGTTGAGCCATTAGGAGAGTTAAATTAATCAATAGCAAATATAGTTTCCATATATTTTTTAGTTAGTTGTTGTTCTTACACATATGATGTTTATTTCTTAATCATGATTTCATGGACAAGATATTATAGAATATTATGTGATATTCAGAAGTTGTGCAATGAATGATTTTTGATTTATTATGATTGTGTTTGTTAGAAAAATGAAGAATTTTTGTTATTTTGTGTTGTCATTAATGTCATCATGATATTTGAGGTAAAATTGCAAGAACAAGTTTGAAGTTGCTCCAGTATTTTGGTCTGGTATCTGATCTAGTATTTTGGTCTAGTATTTGATCTGGTATTTTGTTCTAGTATATGATCTGGTATTTTGTTTACATGATGTAGTGTGTGAAATGTTTTAATTGGTTTGAGAGAATTTTTTTTTGTGAACTCTTGAAGCCAACAGATGGTTTTTTTGTGAATAAGAAGTTCATTTAATTAGGTCAACCTAATTGATGCTTGCGAAGAGATTGTATATATATAACAGAAAGTTTTTGAAGAAGTGATGTGATAATGTGAAGTAGTGCGAACATGATGAAGTGTGTCAAGTCCTTTTATTGAGCTTTATTTGGAACTAAATCTGCACTCACTAGGTGTACTCTATTAGTTCATTTTCTGGCTGAAATCCATTCAATCATTGTAATTCTATAGGTAGTGAGCCTTTGTTTCTGGATAGTGAGTCCTAGCAGTGAGCCACCCATTTTTTAATATTTTATAACCGCTTATATTGTATTGTGAGCTAACACTCACCATGGTTTTTCCCATTTTGGGTTTTCCACGTAAAAATTTTGGTATTCATGTGTCTTGTGTTTCCATGCTCTATTAATGCTCTTATTTATCTTTGTTATTGTATGCATTGGAATCGTTGGATTGTATTTTATTAGAAAATTTAAGAAGATACTGATTCACCCCCCCCTCAGTATCTTGGACTCTCAACAATTGGTATCAGAGCTTGGTTTCTCCGGTTGAGCCTAATAGCTTGAGGGAGATCCTGAAGATGGAAGAAATGGATGATAAAGGAGAGCTTCGGACTACACTTGAGGATCTTGATAAAGTTGAAAGAGAATCTCGAAGAAGCAAATGAATGTGTCCAAAAACTTAAGGAGAAATTGAAAAAGTTTAGAGATAGGAATAAGGACGTAACTAATCAGTTGAAGAAGGAAAATGAAGAGATTATCGGTCTGAAAGTGTAAGTGGAAGAGAAGAAAAGAATAGAAGAATGTCTGAACAAATTGGTACAAATCAAGTCTAAAGATTGCACTAAACTTGAACAAGAAATTGTGAATCTGAAAGTGGATCTAGAGAAGGAGAAACTCTATGAAAACAATTTCAAAACTAGCTCAGATTGGCTTGATGAATTGGTTGTAGGATAGAAACTGAGTAAAGATAAAAGTGGTTTGGGAAATGATACTAGTGAAGTCTCTAAGACTGTGAATAATCAGAAGACTCAAAATGAAGGAAAGCAGAAAGGAAATTCAAGGAACTCTACTAGGAGACTTATGGTGAGATAGCCTAATGCAAAAAGGTACCCTTCTTTTAATGGCACTTTTTTTCATGCAATAAATTTGGTCACAAGGAAACTGAATGTAGAAGTAGGATGAATCAGTTCATTGGTCCTTTTTCTAGTCAATGTTTTGCATGCAAAAGATTTGGACATAGGGAAAGTGAATGCAAAACTTCAATGATTAATCAGTTTAATGGAAGAGTAAACCAGTCCTTTAATGGCTACTGTTATACTTGCAACAAGTATGGACATAAAGCTAATTAGTGTAGAACAAGAGTCAACGAAATTCAATCTAATCAATGAAATATTGGTTGATTTAACTGCAACAAACTAGGACATGTTTCAAAAATCTGTAGAAGCAAGAAAAGTAAGGAGATCAATTCGACAGAAGGGAATGAACCTGTGAAGAAGGTTGAAAAAGATGAAATGAAGCAAGATATGAACATAATTTGGAAGAAGAAAGAAGAACCAGATACTGTTGAAGTGTATGTTCCCTCATCTAATACAAACATTTTCTTTGAAGACTAAACCTAGCAAGGTCGTAGGGGGAGCATTATCAAAAAATATTAAAAACCCCCTGGATAAATACTGTGTTACAATTTGGCATGAGGTTGAAATGTGAAGAATGAATTATTAGAGGCTTTGAAAAAGGAACCAAAAGAAAATATATTGGCATGATGATTTGCAAACCAAATTAGGGTTTTCTATGTTAAGAAATTTTTTTTTAGTAGCCTTTTGAAATCTGTTGCATTTAATGTGGATTAGGGTAGATCTATATTTTATAAAGAAATATTTAAGGAATTTTGATAATTTTTGTATCTAAAGAGACTGAAGAGTGTTTGGAGAATTTTCAAGGAGATCTGGAGTGTGAGCAATGCAAACTGTAGTTTTGGATCCTTCATGAAGAAAAAGGTACTTTAATCTTCCATGCAATTGTGTTCATGTCTTTTGAACTATTTGAATTTGAAATTGGAAGTATGGCTACTCCTGTGGTAGTTAAAGTGTCAAAAAGGTCGAGACCCTCTTATAGAAAGTATTCTTTGAAAGTTTTTGAAGATGATCCCATGGGTGCATTTTCGTCAATTCCACATGCTGTAATGTTGATCGAGGATACTAGAATGATGATTTGGGTAAAATTTGAAGAATAAAATCATGCAAAGTTAATTGACATCTAGAAAGATGAGTTTACTGGTGATGACTTTAGGGTAAAACCTAAGTATTCAAATATCGGTTGATAAAAGGTTGAACATCTAGAACAATTTCCCTAATTTTAGCTATGATAATAAATTCATGAAGTTAGTTCTTAGTAGAATCCATGACAAATTTATGTGGACTAATCGGTAACATCTTATAACAAAGGAAGTGATTAGGGTTGTTACAGGGTTATGGGATAAAGGTATAGTTCCCATGCTAAAATCTGTAAAGAATGAGATTGTAGAAGAACTTACAGGAGCCAAATATGATAAAAGAGCTTTAGCAACAAAAACCATTACTAATCCAGTAGTGAAGTATGCATCTCTCGTGATAGGTCAGAAGATATATTTCACAAATAGAGAGAACTTTGTTTCGGCTACTACTATCTACATTGGGTTTGATATGGTTGTGAATGGTGTTGATTATGATTTGTACGAATTGCTCTAGTTATAGTTGTCTGAGAATGTTAAGTCATCGAAGGAAATAAAGTATGCATTTAAATTAGGTTCTCTGATTGTATGTTTACTATTTTATTTCATGAAAAAACTCCCTAGGAAGAATGAAGAAGTATTCTAGTACCCATCCAGACCAATGGGACATCAATTTTTTTATTACATGCATAATATTGGTAATTTGAATGCACAAGAGGATTTCCTAATGGCATTATTTGTTGTATTCAAAAGAAATATGAATGAAAGGGATAGGATTCTAAGAAAAATTGTGAAGTATAAGAATGACATCATATTTCATGTCTCCATTGATGAATGCATGATTGAGGTTGTAGAACCTCAAACTATCTAGATTCAGCCTCTTGGATATGAGATAACAGAAGAAGAAGCTGAAGGTTATGTGCAAATGCTGCTAAAGAATCCAAAGGACCCCAACAAACCCTAGATTAGCACATATGTAGAAAATTCTATGGAGATTCATATGGAATAGTAGAAGCCTAAGATCAAAAATAAAGTAGAGAAAACACTTAAAGAATCTAGATTCATAGATTAGGAGATTTCCCTTGGTAGGGCTAAGGGATAACTAAGGGAGGTAGAATCATCTGGCCTAAGGAGATTCAGAAGGACTTATTGTCCCACAGTTGCCATTGCACCAAAAGATCAACCTGTTAATGCTTGATACAACTACTAGAGTTAACGGATCCATGGGAGGCAATTAGTCCATGTCACGAATCTTGAGGGGAGCACTGACCACCTTCCAACAAACTCCCCCTCAGTGTTACCTGATGGGATTCAAACCTGGCACCTTTGGCTCTGATACTAATTGCTAGCCCACAGTTGTCGTTGCACCAAAAGATTGACCTGTTAATGCCTGATACAACTACCAGAGCTAACGGATCCATGGGAGGCGGTTAGTCCATGTCACAAATCCCGAGGGGAGAGCTGACCACCTGCCAATAAGAATACCTATGCAAAATCCTTAGCCACCCCTGCAACTAAGATTGATTCTGGTATGGTTGATAAAGGGAAAGGTCCTATTTCCTTCAAACCAACTACAAGATCCAGGAAGAGGAAAGAAACTCCTCTGGTAGCCCCTGCAAAGAGAGGAAAGAAGGAAAAAGCAACAAGAGAGAAAAAATTGAGTGTTACTAATGACTAGGATGATGAAGAAGATCCTGATGAAAATTTGACAAGGAAAAGAAGAGGAGGTTTATCCTCTGGTGAAGGTGCTTCTACAAAAGTCATTGGTTCAAAAAGAGTGCATAATATATCATATTCTGATGATGAAGATATGCAAGTTTTTGGTGTTCATGTGCACACCAAGCCAGAATTGAAAAAGCCTAAGGTATCTAGTGAAGCCTCGGTGGACCAGAAAGAAAAATAGGACAATCCAATAAGTTCTAGTCCTTGCTATAAATTAGAGGCAACTGTCAATTATTTGTTACGTTTTAAAAATATGCTGCAACCTACAATGGAATACTATGATAATGTCAGAGAAGAAGATAAGAAAACTCTATTGTTAGCCATCATTCAATATGTTGTTAATTTAGATGTTAAATGGGATGACATAAGGAAAGATGTACCTAAAATTATGTGGGTAGCACTAATGGAAAGAAGACCAGAAGTAGTTGGATTTGAAGAGAAAATTAGAAATATTGCATATGATAAGATTGGGTCTTCCCTAACCCTTGATGATTTGGAATATTTGAAAAATATTTGCTTAGATATGTTTAGGATGAAGAAAAGAGTAAACATGTTAATGATAAGAAATAAAAGGCTGACAAAGAACGTAAGAAAGGAAACAACGAAGGTGATCCAGGAAACTGCAAAGAAATATGGCATGTTGAATGTTGATGAAGATGTTGAGGAAAATTATTAATGCTCGATATAAAGTATGAAAGATTTAAAATTGATGAAAAGTTAAAGGATGAGAATGAAAAGAAAAAGAGATAAAAAATCCAGAGATAAAGTCAAAGAGGAAATAAAGGGAAAAGAGAGATCATCCTAATGAATCGAAATAAAAGGATCATCCTTTTGTTATCTAAGAAAATCAGATTTCAATCAATTATTCCCAATAAATTTTGAAACTCCCTATGATTGAAGGATATGTTGATGTGGAAAAGATGTCTCTAGTGCATAAAGTTGTGTTGGGTGATGCTATGCAAGCATCTGGAAGAAAAAAATTATTGAAACACATCAGAAGGGAATGGAACTGATAGGAGATGCTCTGAAAGATTTGCAGGAAGCTATGCCTGATGAATCCATTGATACATCCATCACCCCTATTGAAAATATGAGATTGATGTTAGAATATTTCAAGGAGTATTCCTATGGGCTTAAAGAAAAGGAAAGACAAGAGATAGAAGAAAATTTGGTAGAGAAAAGGTTGTTGGCTTTACATGAAAAATGTGCTCTTGCACACTCTTGTGTTGAAAAGAGTTTGGAAGTGGTGAAGGTTTGTGAGTTAGAGGTAGATGTTGTTCTCTCTTATTGATTGAAGTGGCCAGATGCCACTCAAAATATCAAGATTATCATGGACTCCATTGAGTCTCATATTTTTTTTCATTTTTGGTACTTATAGTGTATCTAAAGATAAAGACAGGTCAACCTGGAAAGCCATCACTGCACACAGAGAATTTTTTTTTTCCTTGTAGAAACAGAAGGAAGAAATTATCAAAAATTCAGTTAGTTAAGTGATATTGTAAGAGAAAAATACACTATGGTTGGAGAAGCTCTGGCATGCATTGAAAGGTTTGAGAAGATAAACCTGATTCCTAATACAATAGATGGTGCTGAAGAAACTCTGATTGAGGTAGAATCTCTGAACAAGATGTTGACTGTAGGAAAGGATGGCTAGGAAAAAGGAAAGAATAGTCTGGGAAGGTATTCTGAAGGAGCTTCAAGGCTCATCATCCTCTAGTTGATACATGTTCTCTTTGATTTCTTTGTTTTAATTTTTTTTTCAGTTGTTTTTGGGACACCCTTTGTCCTTGATGTCAAAGGGGGAGTGAAGTATAATGAAATTTTGGTGTAAATAAGGAGAAGTGCGAGTTGGGGGGAGTAGTGTTGTAACTAAGGAGTTTTTGTAAATATTCCTTTTGGCACATGTTGTCATCAATGAAAAAGGCAGAGATTGTTAGAAAAATGAAGAAGTTTTGTTATTTTGTGTTGTCATTGACGTCATCATGATATTTGAGGTACAATTGTAAGAGAAAGTTTGAAGTTGTTATGGTATCTGATCTGGTATTTTGTTTACATCCTCTGATATTCTGGTCTGGATTTCTCCAAAGATGACCTTCATTGATTGTGACTTTGAGAGGTTGAATATGGTTGCTAGAAACATGCACATTCAGTATACTATGTGCTCTGGTGCTCATATGGTGTAGCGGTATTACTCTGTTAGCTACTTTTTGTGTTGAGGTCTATTCCTAGCCGACCTCTTGGGTTGGTTGTGATGCCGTGGATTAATTTTGTAAAGGGAACATTTGTGTGAACTATTTTTTGGTTTGAGCTGACATGATGCAGCATGCAAAATGTTTTAATTGGTTTGAGAGAAGTTTCTTTGTGAACTCTTGAAGCTAGAAAATGGTATTTTTGTGAATAAGAAGTGAATTTAATTAGGCTGACCTAATTGATGCTTGTGAAGAGATTGTATATATATAATAGAAAATTTTTGAAGAAGTGATGTGATAATGTGAAGTAGTACGAACATGATGAAGTGTGTCAAGTCCATTTATTGAGCTTTATTTGGAACTAAATCTACACTCACTAGGTGTACTTTGTCAGTTCATTTTCTAGCTGAAAGCCATTCAATCATTGTAATTTTGTAGGCAGTGAGCCTTTGTTTCTGGATAGTGAGTCCTGGTAGTGAGCCACCCATTTTGTAATATTTTATAACCGGTTATACTATATTGTGAGCTAACACTCACCGTGGTTTTTCCCATTTTGGGTTTTCCACGTAAAAATTTTGGTATTCATGTGTCTTGTGTTTCCATGCTCTGTTAATGCTCTTATGTATCTTTGTTATTGTATGCATTGGAATAGTTGGATTATATTTGATCAAAAAATTTAAGAAGATACTAATTCATCCCCTCTTAGTATCTTGGACTCTCAATAGTGTTAATCTAAGAAGTTAGATTTGAGTTAGATTAGTGGAGATAGTCACTTGAGCAAGGCCACTCAAGGTAACAATCCCTCACTTCATTTTCTATATAATTACTTCTATTGTAGTAGTTATTTCATAAGTGCATGTTAACTAGATTCCTTGTGTTATTCATGAACAATTCTTGTTTCACATTTATGCCTTAGTTGCTTAAGCTTGTTGTACTCCAAAGTGTAGTTTTAGTTAACCGTATCAATTAGATTCTAGAATTCATTTCTTGATAGTAAATTAGTCACAATCTTATACTATAGGTACCTATAGCAATAGCATCAACATTACTTCTTTCACTATTATGCATTTTATGATTTATCAGCAAGTGTAACACCATGCTAGGATGATTTAATTAGTCTTAAGTCTTTGAAAGAACATACAGTTCCAGTACCATCACATGCTTACTAGCCCTGGTTGATAATTCAATGAAGGTCTTTCCAAAGGTTTAAGTGGACTGCTGAGTTAGGTTTCCCCTTTGAATTGTGTGATTTCCACCAAGTTTACTAAACATTATTAGGGACTCTACACAATTCTTGAGTCACTCAATGAAAATTACACTCCAATATTGGAAGTGTGTTGAGATTTTTATCTTTTAAGAGTATATTTTAAAAAATATTCATAAAAATATAGCTTTTCTTTCCCTCACATTGAAACATAAACCGACTAGGGTTTTTGATGATTGGCTAGCTACCTCATAGGGGAGCCAATCTATCAGGGTTTGGTTCTTTTGAGTTTCCAAGAGGAGAAATTTTATGTATATTTGAATAAACCTATTTGACATAAACCCTAGATATGAAAATGTAACTTATCGCATAGATGAAAATGAAAATTGATGGACCAATTATAGATATGAGAAATGGAGATAGAGAGGAACCTACAATTAAAATTGAGCTTGAATTTGAGAGTCAAGGGTAAGGGAACCCTTGACCAGAGATTCTACTTTTTAGGATCTTCAAACATCAAATGATAGGTTACAATCTGCTCTATGTTTTTTTGTAGATTTATATTGATGAAAATTTTGGATCTGGCCTGCACACATGAAAAGAGGGGGAAAGGTTGTGATGTATAGGGGATTTCCTAATTCAAACCACATTTTGGTGTTTCCAACTCCACAAAAAATAAATGATGATGATAAAGAGGGATTACCCTAGGTCAGGCAGAGACAAAATAAACAATAATTGTCTATAATAATAATGATAATGGATAGCATTACCTTAGGTATGAAATCTCTATCAAATGATGTTCACACTATAATTTTCTACAAAGACTTGATTGATTGATGATTTAATTTCTTGAAGACTTGCAAGTGGTTAGTCCACATAACACAATGGATTGTTGTAGTTAACATGTAGAGGATAACTCGCATACATATTCATAATAAGAGCATGATTGATCATATTAATTCCTTGTTTGTGACACTTCTTAGTGCCTAATATTCAAATAGGAGGAAAATTGTTTATATATGCATCCCAATGTAGTGTACTAAAATGCATACCCTTGAATTTTCACACTTGTTTGGGCCCACCTTGCTTTATTTATGCTTCTATATGGCTTAGTTGGTTCTATTTTGCATTCACAAGAACTATAAATTATATATTTCCTTGTCTAGTCCTAAAATTCTCCAATGCATAAATGATAATTTAATGATTTCATCAGAGTGTCCCTAATTTTTGGGTTAGGACTAAAATGCCACCTAGGGTGTCTTTGTCCCCCAAGGGTCTTGAGACCCTAATTTTGAGATATCTTAATTGGGCCCCTTTTTGGTGTTTGTACCCCAATATTTTAGGACTTGCGACTAAGAAGCCACCTATGGCGTCTTAGTCCTCCTTGAGCTATTTTTCATGGTCTAATTTCAAATTCTTGTGGGATTTAGCTTCCTTTATTTAATGAATTCATATGTCGGCTTGGCGTGATGCAATTTCAAGATATTAAGCATAGATAAGTATAAATACAAGGTTCCTTCTCTCATATTTTCACCTAGCAATCTAAGCAATCAAGTCTTTTGTGAGAGAATTCAAGAGAAATTCTATCAAGCATTTGGAGCCATCATCAAGATTCAAACATCATATCTAAGAGCTTCTTGCATCATGTGTGTTATGCTAACAATTGTAATGTAGGGTTTTGATTCAAGCAATCAATTCAAGTTCATATCTTTGGTTCAAGATCCATATCCATTGCAGCCATTAGACACAAGTTTGTAGAATTTATAAGGGTTTGGTGAGTTGTAGCATTGCATGTTGTTCATTCACCATTTCCTTCATTATTTCTATTTCATTTCAAGGTTTAATTACCAACAAGGGGTTTGACCAAGGAAAACCCCCATTCACTAACAAACAACAAGTTTTCCATCCTTGCATATTTGTGATTGCAAATTTAGGTTGAAGATTTGAAGATCAATTGGAGTGCAAAGTTGTAAAAGTTGAAAACTTGCATTTACAAAGTTGTCATCTTCATGGAAACTCACCTACATGCCATATTTAGAAGATTTAGAACCTGAGATTAGAGAGGAAGCAAGAGTAGACCTTGGAGCTCAGGACCACATTCAAAGTTTTCAAAAATTCTAGAATGAGACTAATATGCCACCTTGGGTATCTTAGTCCTCCTGAGCATATTTTTAGAGATTTTTTGAGATCCAGTTTTGACATCCAAAGATTCTGCATTTGCCCCAATAAATAATAGTGGGACTAAGAAAATAGTAAAGGCATCTTTGTCCTCCCTGGCATTTCAAGACAACTTCTTTGCATTTTTGGAATCGTCACAGCATCTCCATACTTCCCAAGTATACATATCCTATCTCCCTATTGCATATTTTCATTATTTGCATTCTTCATTTAGCTTGCATAACTAGGTTTTGTATGCTGAACATTCACTCATCTTTTCCAAGCATTTTCTTGGTAGTGAACCCTTTTAAAGCTAAAAGAGCCCCCTCCTAGGTCCTCCTCATTGAGAATTGACTCACCTTGTGAGGTTGTTAGTCAATCCAATTGGGACTCCTAGGACATTCTTGAGTGATTAGGTGGAGAAAGAGTGATATTTCTATATCCATTTCTTCAACAATCATTTTGGTGAACCTAACCTTGTTGAGCATTCATTTTCTGATTTGGAGTCTATTACATTCATAGATCTAAGTTGCATTCATTCTTGCATTACATATTGCATTAGTCAAATTTCATCTAGGGTTTCTTGAATTTGCATTAGTGAAAGTCCATATAGGTTGCATATTTACTTTTCTTGCATCATTGAAAAACTAAAAAGTACACTGTTCATCTTAATTTCATTGAGAAATATTCCTATTGCATTCAAAATTGAAAAAAAAATTGCATTCAATTGCTTGTTCCTAGTTACTTTTCCTTGCATTCATTTGCATATTTTCCTATTTCTAAACATTAGCATCCTGAATAGGAAATCTATAAACATTGTAGACATTCCAAAATTTGCTATTTTTCTAAGAAAAACCTCTGTCAGGACTAAAACGCCCTTCCTAGTGTCTTAGTCCCTCGTAGGGTTTCTGCCTCAGAAGTCTCTCTTTGTTGTTTGTTGTCTGTTTCAGTCCTTCAAACTTCAGAATCTCACCAGGAGGACCAAGATGCCCTTCTTGGTGTCTTAGTCCCTATCAACTTTGACTCTCCAGTTTTCAAGCTCTGAAATTTCTTTTATGTGTTTTTATGGGATGCTTTTATTTTTCTGTTTGAGTTTGTAGAATTGTTGTTATCTCAATTTATTTCATTTCATCTCAAGTGCATTTTTTCAATCTTGCATCATGGATATGTGCTTTGGAAAGTTGTGGATGTCCTTGAAATATTTGGTAGATGTGTCAAATTGTGCCTTTGGTAATGACCCTAACAAAATTTAACTCACTCATGCTCACTCAAATCCTAATGCATGTCCTCATGATGTTGACATAATTGGAGAAGATGATGATAGCATGAATAAGTTCCTAAATGATTGTCTCGATAACCTTAAAACTAATTCATCCTTCTATCCATCCATGAAATAACCAAATCCTCCCACCATACCACCTCTTGAGATGTTTGGTTACTTACATCCTAAAACACAAGCTGAACCTAAGTTGCCTACAATAGGCGACCCTAGTTCCTCCCCACAAACAAATGCTCAACCATTTTATGATAACAAAGTGAAAAACACTTTGATCAATCTAGAAGAAACATATGGAAAGGGATTCATGATCTTAAGAAAACAAGGATGTGATACAACAAGTGAACATGAGATACATCAACTCCTAGAACAAATCCCAACTCACGAAAACACAAAAGGGTTAGGATATCAATTTCCCCCTCATAGCACAAGACCTTCTAGAGAATACCTAACAATTTATAGTGATGGTATGGTGATATTTAATTCTCCCCCTGATTTGAATCTCCTTCTCCCTAAAGAGAAACCAATCAATCATAACAATGACAAGGATGATAGGATCACCTTGGGTCCTCCTCTTCAACCTTCAACTAAAGAAAAGGGTGAAACTAGAAAACACAAGAGACCCTACAAGTTAGAAAAAATAAAGCCTCCTCATCCACCACCTGAAAGCGAAAGGAAATTACAAATAATTTTAAACAAAGAACTAATAACATTACCACCTATGAATAGATTAGTGCTATATCTTAAAGAAGAAAAAGTTCCACATTGTGCATATCATTGAATTCTTAGACATAGTACCAATGAGTGTCAAGCATTTCAGTTAATATTGCAAAACTTTCACTTTGATGGCAATGATTTCCATCGTGTGATTCCCTAGCTTCATATAGCTTCATCCCTTGTCATGTAATAGTTGTAGAATAATCTATTCTCACTATTACATGATATTTCACATCACCTACCTCGGCCCATTCTTGTCTTGCACTTAGTGGGGACAACAGGTTGATGGCCTTGTCCTAGTAAGGAATTTGTTGTTGTCCCTTAGGTTCATCATCTCCCTTCTGCTTATACAAACCAAGACTAGGACGTGGGCGACCTGCTTTAGGTTGAATTTCCTTTTCCTTACTAGTCTTTTGGCACTTTCTTTTTGCTTGCATGTGCGAAACGTGATCCCCCATGATGTTTTGTTTGATGCTTCTCTCCCTATGTGCATTCCTCTATTTGTACCTTCATTCTTCTATATGTCGTACACTTTTGTCTTTTCATTGATCTTTTATTTTTTCCTTTTCTTTTCCTTTTGTCTTGTGTTTTCCTTTTGGGGTTGATGCAAGGCATTGAGGCATTCATGTCTCCTTCATGTTGACCCAAAAGATTTTCTCTTTCATTTTTACCTTTTCTTTTCCTTTTTTTCATTTTTTTTGCTTTTGGGGATGACCTAAGGTGCTGAGACGCCCTATGTCTCTTCCATGTTGACCCAAAACGTTTTTCTTTGTTTTGCTTCTTTGTCATTCTTCTAGTTCTATGTATTTGGGGAATGATGGTTCAAGCTCTTTGATATCATTGCAGCAAAGAAAAATACTTACATTGAATCCATAGACCTTATGTGTTTCTAGGGGGCAACCCTCTTTTCTTTTTCATCTTTTGGCTACTTTAAAGTAATTTCTCACAACATGGTGTTAGAAATTTCTTTAAAGTGGGGGAATACATTGGAATTATTTTGATTGATTTTTTTTCCTTTTTCATGTTCCTTGATGTGATTTTCTTATTTCATGAGGCATGTTTTCCTCTTTGTGGTGACATTGGGAGTAATGTCCTTCAAGAGTGTGGCCTATCTTAGCATATTATATTCCCCTTAGTGGTGATGTGACACACTGCATCCCTTAACTAGTGAATCTTTTATCCTTTAACTGGTCCTCTCTTGAGACATTAGGAATGATGTCCCCTATGAGTAAGACCTCACATGAACTAAGAAAAATCCCTTTGAACATTCCTCTTTTTTTTTGTATTTTCCTTTTGTCCTTATTAAAGTCATGGAGGTATGGCTTTGATATGGACTTCCTAGGGCTCACCTAGCGGAAACCTAGCTTCACTAGCCCTTGTGAGCATGCATTTTTCTTTTGTCCTTATTAAAGTCATGGAGGTATGGCTTTAATATGGACTTCTTGGGGATCACCTAGTGGACACCTAACTTCACTAGCCCTTGTGAGCATGCATTTTCCTTTTGTCCTTATTAAAGTCATGGAGATATGGATTTGATATGGACTTCTTGGGGCTCACCTATAGGACACCTAGCTTCACTAGCCCTTGTGATCATGTTTTCTATTTGCATAGTGGACACATATTCCACTTGTAAATTGTCAGCCTAGACCTAGTCCACCATGTTGGATGGCTAGTCGAATATTGATCTGTTACATTTTTCCTTTTTCCTATCTTTGATGTGTATGTTTGCTATGTTTGCAAGCTGATTATGGCTTCATATATCATCTACAATGAAATTAACGCTTTTCTGTAGTGCCATAAGGAGTCCATGAATTAACGCTTCATATTTTGCTACATTATTTGTACAATGAAATTGGAGTCTATGGGCAGCAAAGAAATTCTTACCTTTTGGACTGATCAGCTCAAACCCTGCCCCAACTTCATGCTTGGACTTGGATCCATCAAACCTGAGAGTCCAACATTCAGTAGTGGTAGTCCTCTTCATCACATCTTTTGGCTTAATATTGCTAGATAGTTTTTCAGATGACACAGACTCCTTTCCTTGATATTCTTCCTGAGGGTTCTGTATATCTGTTTTATCTGCCAGGGTTGGATTCATGCACTTTTGTACTTGTTCTACTGTTGTTTGGCATAAACAACACTCCAACTCTGAATGGGAAGCATTATGGACTCTACACCAATTGGGTAAGAGTAATTCTTCAAAGCTTGTCCTTCTATCTAGATGAATTTGATTGTCAACACATTGCTTGATGAATTCCTGAAAACTGTCTAATAGACTGATCTGAGTATCTTCAGTTTCCTCTTCTTCCTCTACTGATTTTGTCAAAACAGTAATAGGGATGGATCCTATTTCTGCATCGATAGGCATTGTGTGTAGCATCAATACCTCCTCTGAGTCTGACTCCTCATATTGTGTTGACAACATATAATTTCCCATGCCAACTTCTGATATTAAAACTTTTGTTGAAGTCTTTTGGTATTCTGTGATCATGTATTTCATTCTTGGCTCTCTCTCAATTCTGATCTGATTGGGCACTCCTTTCCAGGGAAGCCACATGTGAGAGTGATCAGTAGACACATAACCATTCAAAGCCTTAGTAAAATCTCTTCCTAGAATCAAACCATACGCATCTGGAATATCAACTACTTGAATATTGATAACCTGTTGAATCCTTGGGTCAGAAGCTATCTGCATGTGAATCATGTTTAACTCTCCCACCACATTTACTTCAGTTCTATCCAACTGAGTCACCTTCTTCTGGGAATCAGCAGGTGTAATTCCTAGAGCTCTACAAACTTCAAATGGCATCACATTGGTGGAAGCACCAGAATCCAGTAAATAATTATGTAAATTCTTACCAAATATACGCACATAAATCAGAAATGGTGGAGTTTCTGTCTTCCCTTGGAACAAAGTTGGCTGAGTATCAACTTGAGCCACTTGAGTCTTGTCCTTTTCCTTTCCTTTATTTCCAGGGGGAAAATTAGTCTAACTATGAGCTTGACTTTGTGTCTTCATAGGCTGAGAACTAGAAATATTACTGGTACCCTCGCCATAATATTTATCCAATGACACTGGATGCGCATCATAGGTACCTAAAACTGCCTTCCTAATGGGAGGGAACCTTAATAATTTGAATGCTGAAAGATTTACCTTAAATTTCTTGAACTCCTCAGCAACATATGAAGCCATCTGCTCCTCATTCATATAAGTGGAAGCTTCTCTAGAATGTTCCTCCGCCCTGTCCCTGCCAGCTTGAACAGTCTTTTCCTTCTGCGGGTCAGTTTGGACCTGTCTTTCCTTCGAAAGGTACTACCTGGATACATGTGGGAAAGATGGATTATTGCTAGCATTAGGATCTGGGGGAGTACTGAAGTTGTTAGGAGGAATGGAAGTGGTGAAAGGTCCCCCAGCTTGTGGGTGCCTATGAGGCATATCCCTTAGACCTTGCCTCTGGAACATCTGTACTTCCTCAATATAAGCCTCCTCCTGATCGAGGGGGCCATTATCATTCATTGCTTCTTCATTGAATAGCTGAGCCACTTCATCCCCATTACAATTTGATCTATTTTCCCCTCTGGAAACTCAGATTCCTCCTTTGGTACATTTTCCTTACTTGCTGGGAAGGGAGTGTGATTTAAAACCAGCACAGGAGAATCATAAGGGCTCGAGGGAACAATCTCCTGCCCATTTGCATTATTCTCTACCTCATACTAGAAAATGGAGGCCACGGTTTGGAACTCTGGACACTCCAGTTATGAATGCTGACTGATCTTATGGAGCCTGCACCATCCTAACAGGGCAGCCTCAGCCAAATATACACCACTAGGAGGCTTGTCTTGACTGACTAGCTGATTTGCAGATTGGTTGACAGGTTGATCCAAGGGAGTAGGAACTCCTCTATTGTTAGGTCCTGTATTCCACGTTTTTCTCTGTCCTTGTGATTGCCTCTTATCGAATCCTGATCCACTACCTTGTCCTCTATCAAAATTCTGTCTCCTATCATTATTGTAGCCTCTGTCACCATTGTAACCCCTATCTTGATTATAACCCCTGTCATTGTGGAATCCTCTCTCATTACGCTGTCCTCTGTCAAAATTCTGCCCCTGTGGAAATTCCCTATTATGATTGGATTGTATATTCTTCTAAGTATCTTGTAATTGGTTGTTTTGATTCCTTAAGTAGGTCACCTCTAGGTTCAACTTCTTTATTTGCTCAGCCATTTCATCAATCCTTTCTTTATTTAGATCTACATAAGGGGGCCGACTTGGGTTACTCTGAGGAGGGACAGGCATTGTAGTAGATCCCATAGACTAATGTAATACCTCTGAATTTTGCAGATAAGTAGGGAAACTATTTGGCTACGGCTGGTACATGGGCTGGTTAACCTGCTACTAGGGAAAATTCATCATAGGAGAAACCTAGCTCATGGTGAGACCAGGATGTGGCACCGAAGGTAATTGAGGTACTGGATTCATGATTGGAGTATGATTGGTAAGTGCCTGATTTACTGCTTGAACCTGACCAGGATGTGCAACTGGTCCTAAAGAGGGTAATGGTCCAGTTATATGTTTCCTTAGATCTGTGCTAAGCTTAACAACTTTTGTATAGGCATCAGTTAGGTTAACTGGAGGGTTAGGTCTCCACTTCAGAAAGGTGGTTGTGAGGCTATCCAATGCTTCATAATAGACTCCCAAGGCTGTATTGTCATCCAAAACATAAGGATCTTGAAGTTTGGTGTATGCACAATGAAACCTATTATTGAAATTGGATATTGGTTCATTAACTTATCTTTTGACTCTAGTGAATTGCAAATATAATTCATTGGCACTAATGGGTATTCTAAACTTCTGTAGAAAAGCAGTTTCAAGATCATTCCAATTAAGAATTGAGCCAGAAGGGAGGTGATTGTACCAATAAAAAGCCTCTTCTCCTAGTGAATAAGGGAACAACCTACAGGCAACATCTTCATGAACAATCCCTCTATCTTTGAGACAAGTTTGGAAAATCCTTATATGCTCTTCTGCAGTCCTGTTTGGATCATTGACATGGAACTTTGAACAAAAGTGTTCAGGGTTTTTGGGCATTACATTGTAAGCATTGAAAGACAAAGGGGATGGGTTATTAGCTAGGAAAGCCATTGGCAAAAGCGAGGGTGGTGGTTGTGGTTGGTTAACGATAGGCTGAGGTTGTTGAATGGGAACTGCTTCAGGTATGGGTATGGCCTCAACCTCTAGATGTGAAGATATAGATGATGCTGGTGAAGGGATGGGTGATGATGATTCTCCCCTTCTTTGAGTCCTTCTTGACCTAGGGAGGAATTGTAATTCCTGCAAATCTTATTCTCCTGTGGTAGATCTGGTATTTCTCCTATATCTCTCATGAGAGATGGCGTTCAAGAAATGATCCAGTGTGCTCATTCAGGCCCTCCTTCTAGCGCCAATTTGTTGATGGTGTTTTCTACACATCAACAACTCAAACAGAATACAATATCCTATCTCTCTTGAAAGGTAATCTTCAACAATAAATTACTGAAAATCACCCCAAGGTCTCTCGGGTGTCAGGTCATGACAATACATAAACATCTCAGATAATATGTGAAAATGTTGGTAATCACAATCGGACCTTACTACAAGCAAACTGTTTCTTTCCAATTATCAAATTTTGCAATATGATGATCTCAAATCCTAAATCTAATCCAGACGATAAAGAAATAGAAAAAGATAAGGGTGCAAGAATACGATAAGATCTAAACTATTTCGAGAATGAACAATGCAAATGTCAAATATCTAGAATGGACCAATTTAAAATAACCAATCCTTGATCAACCCACAATACAATCTCACAAGAACGGTGCAATCTTCTAAGGTATATAGATTTTCAAATCATAGACATTCATCTACAATCGAACTTAAGCATATGTAAATATATGGTCCAGGTTGACTTCACCAGCCTACTACAATCAGATAGTTACTGGGAGTATTGACCTGAGATTGCTACAAACATTCCAAATATGAAATCATAAACATCATCCACCAAACTAAAACTAATTTAATTCTGAACACTAAACCCTAAATCTTCAAGCAATTTGAAAGATAGAACAATAGGAATCATGCGAGATAAAGCAACACAAGAGATTTCACCAGGAAAACCATAATGTCTTCAATTGTATTAGATCATCAAAATACTGCAACAATTCTACTATTCTGATTACAATACTTGCTTCAAGAAATTCACAAAATGCTCTAACTTGACTCTATTGTCCCTTTTCTTTAATTTCTAATGTCTAACCCCTTACAATGAGGCAAGAATGCCCTTTTATAGAAAATTCTCAAGACATGTCGGCCCAGCCAAACATTTACAATATAAGAATAACGGCCAAAAAAAGTCAGCCTATGAAATCAAAATAAGGCATACATTAAATGCCATATATCATCAAGGTCGGCCTAGACACAATCCCCAATGTAGTCTGGTTCAATACATGCCCTATAATAATAGGGAAGCACAAATCTCAAAATGGCATTAAATACTGGCTCCCTTATCCTTGCTCTAGGCCAATGATCCTTGAACCCTCAAAAATGTTTCATCCAACTCGGTGACAGGTGGCAAAGGCAATATACTAAGCCGACATTCTATGGAGCCAATCTCCTCCTTTGACCGTTTAACCGTCATATCCCAATCATCCTTGTTGGCATGATACTTATCCATTACTGCTAGATATGTCACTGCATCATCTAACTGGTGGCCAGTTATAACACTCTCAGAATCTGGGGCATAAACTTCATGCCACCACTCTCTTAGCTGTTCCAAACTTAGGTATTTAGGGGCAATATTTCTTTGACTAGTCATGACCTCAAAGAATGCAATGCACCCCTCATATACTCCAGTAAGATCACCATCCATCTATTTCTTTCGCTTCTATATCTTCTTCATGGCCTTCTGCCAAATTTGCAGAGCCTCAAACTATTCCCAAGGTTCACTTAATCTGGAGGAAGGAAGAATCCCATCTACATCCAATTATTCTTTACCATGCTCCATGATGACCTTAGATTTCTGCAATAGAAGATCAATGTCTTCCTTGTCCTGGGATAGCACATGCTCCAATAATTCCTTGGCCTTAACTGCATCTTTCCCAACTGATAGGATCTCCTTGGTTGCATTATCTCCTTTTACCTGCACATCCTTCAGCCATTATGTTGTAGTTTGAGCAGAGGCTTTCATTTTCTCAATCTCAAAAATAGTCTCCTTGGGCAGAAAGCCAGGAGTGGCAAAAGGAGATGGGTGAAGGGACTGTAGAGGTTTCATCACCTCTTCCAAACATTTCCTAAGTCTTTCATTCTCCTTTCTCAGCTCATGCTTGGTCTGAGCTTCCTTTCTTAATCTGCTGACGATCATAGCACTAGACCCTTCATATTCCTCTATATCCTGCTCCATGGATGCCGGTCCAAGGTTGATAGTTTGTACATTATAATCTTCACCAGTGACCTCTTCTCTGGTCTTATCAGCGACAGGGGTGGCAATGTGGACAACTCGGTTATTTGCTTCATCCCTTTCTATTTTTGAAACCACCCTAACTGTCTTCTTCTTCTTTCCCTTACCGATCTTGGATAACATTTCATCCCAATCCAAGGGAGTGTCCTCAACAACTACTTGTTTCTTCCTTGTAATCTCCTTTTCAAGCCAATCTGGGATAGCAGGTTCTACCCGGATTTCCTCTTTTTTTGCCTTTTCCTGCTGTTCTTCCAGCATTTTCTCCTCTTCCTTTTTAGGTAGCTGCTCACTTTGATCACACTACTTAACCTCCACCTCTTGCACCGGCGATGGGGTTCTGACCGGGACATTCTCCTTCTCGGGTGATTCACGGCCCTTGCTGCTTGCTGGAGAATCTTCATATTGTACTAGAGGAGAAGAGTGCTTCTCTATCTCTTGAACTTTGAGCTCAGTTGCCTCATGAAAGAGTGCTCCCTCCTTGAAAGGTTCTGCCTCCAGACTAGTCTCATGTTCCCCAAGAGCCCCTTACTCATGCACACTTGGTGGAGGAGAAGCAGCCTTAGGTTGTTCTACAATTGGTGACTTAGGAGGAGGACTCATCTTTTGCATCGACTCCTTAGGAGAGGGAGTCCTTGATCTCCTCAAGTAAACCTTTGTCTTTTCTCCTGAACTCTCCACATCAATAATTGGAGGTTCATCCTTTGATGTATCCTGAACCTTCTTCTTTGAAGCCCTGGTTGTTTTGGTCTTCTTTGGTGGTGGAGGAGCATCCTCCATTTCTGCTTTTTCCAACTCTTCCTCATCAGAGGACTTACCTATCTTCAAAGCTCTACTTCTTTTCTTTCCCTTTGGTTTTCTCTTTGATTCTGGCTCACTGTCTTTTGAGCCTCTAATTTTTATTTTGAAGGGTGAACTCTTTTTAGCCTTCCCTTTAGGGTCATCTTCCCCGGATTCTTTTGAAGTAGACAAGGGATTAAGGTTTCCCATTAAATTAAAGGTAGAGGGTACCTTTTCACTCTCAAGTTCCCAAACCTTATGCTTCAACCAAGAAGTGGTGAATTTCATAACCGGGGCCATTAGGTCCTCCAACTCTGTAACCTCATCCTCATTCCAGTTGATTTCTCCGATTGACCTATCCTTAACAGCTTCATAGGCATGATCTTGCACTATGTTCCCATCATCCTCCAGTTGGTCAGGGATCAACTTGACATTGTATTGTCTGATTGCATCAACTGGAAGCCTGGAGTACCTCTTCTTTCTTGCTTTGAAATCATCCTTGATGTTGGCCCAATAGTCCTCTAGGTCCTCCTTATGACGGTACTCCTTGGTAGCCCTCTTCTGTGCTTCCCCAGTGATATCAAAGTTTGTTCTCTTGGAGTGGAAGGAGAAACCATATGCTGCCAATTCATCCCCTGCAGTGTGTGCTGATTGAATGGAAGGGCACACTTCTGCCATGCCAATTCTCAGAGGGAAATCCCCACCAAAGCCTGTTTTATGCTTCTCCTTTTTGACTATGGCATCAAATTCACATATTTTCCTCACAATCTCTAATAACACAATGTAATCAGTAGGATACTGAGGTAACCTATATGGAGTGGCCAGGCATCCATCAATTCTAATGTAGGTGAAGGTGGGAAATTGAATGAACCAAGCCCCATAATTCTTTATCAACCCTTTTGCTCCATCTGACAGTCTCACATGCTCGGCATTCTGAAGCATCCTAGTGATATGCATTGTGAATGCATCGTTAGCCCTTTTGTAGTCCTTGTGTCCTAGGTGCAACTCCGGGTATACCTCATAGACTATATCTTGTCCAAACGTCCCTCGTGGATTCAAACCCCTGTATGGGTAGAATCTGGCAAGCACATACATGACATAGGAGGACATGGTGAATCTCTTAGTCTCTAGGACGTCCCTCAGCTGCTTGTCAATTATGGTGCTGATAAGTCCTACCCAGTGGTAGTTGGTTCCTTGTTCAATTTTGGTGATCACATGGACCATCCAACTCTCCAATACTCTGGCACTCTTCAATCCTGCCACCCTGCTCATAAATGTTATGGCATCATAGATATCTAATCTGAATTTGATCCTATGCAATTGCTTGGACAGTTTAGAGTGATGTGATTTCAGCTTTTCCAACCAAGCATTGATCGTCTGTTAAGCCTTGGTTGGCTCATTTTCATAATATGTCCTGGCCATGTCCTTTTTTAAAGCACACACAGAAGGCAGATCCAGCATGTCAAAGTCTTGGGCAATAGAGACAGGACTGAAATTAGCCAAGACTCTCCCTTCAGTGCTGACAACCCTTTGGGTGTCGAAGTCGTATTGTCAGGCACACTCCAGTATCAGCTCATAGCACTAGACTGCCGGAGGAAACCTTGCCACATGAACCAATCCGGACTTCATCATTCCTTGCCTCAAGACTGACAGGTCCTTCTGAGCTATCCTCTATTTGAACTCCTCATATCTCCAGGCTCCCACATTGGTATCAGATACCTCAGACCATACGCAAGATATGTTTCTTTTAGGAAGCTGGCTCCTAGTATCTAACCTTAATCTTTCTGCTTTTGAGATGGATGACCCCTCTGTGTCACCTTTGGACTTTCCTGCTGCAGCCTTGCTTGATTCAGTCTGCACTTACAAGAAATCGTCATAAGTATCGAATTATCACACATATTCCAACCAAAAGATTAGCATAAAATCATATAAGGCAATTAGAAACTATCACAAATCACCAATCCTTAAAGATCTAGAAAAATAAAGCAGTCCGGGAAAACACTGAAAAACTGGGAAAATCCAGTCGGGGCGGAATTTCAGAAAAATCTGACCCAGATGGATTCCTGTTGCCAAGACATCATTAGTCAAATAAATCATTAGTACGGACAAAATATCATGAGATAATCATGAAATTCATTTATTGGCAACAAAAAATTGGCATTTAGCATTGACTCCATAAATCCTATCTTCGGAAAATTGAAAGAAATAAAACCAGACAAGAAAACTGAAAAAGTCCGGACAGAACGGATTCTCGTAGACAGTTTGAAGAACTCCGAAAATTGCTACACTCTGTGGAATTAGCTGAAACCGGGAAAATCCAGGTGCGCAGAAATTTTGTGGACACCACGGGAACCCGACAAATGACAACACGCGAACCAGCGACTGAACGATTATGCAAACTTCTCCACCTGGACTCTAATGATCCCAAAATCGATGCCAACCAACAAGATTCAGAATGTTCATGAATTTAGATTTCAAAAGTCCTCAAAATGCCTAAATCTTATGGTGAAATAGCGATACCCTAATTTCGATGAAAAACCTCCCACCATGAAAACCAGGGTAAGTTCAGGGTTTAAAACACCATCTATGAAGATCAATCTAGAGCACTCTGAGTCCTCACAAGGTAGGGATCAGTTTAATACAAGTGCAAGATGTAAAAAATTATGACAATTTAACCATTTTAAACAATTTTGAGAAAAACACCCAAAACCCTAATCTTGCCGAATGTAATGAATTGCGCATTTGAAACAGAAATCCTTCCCTGAACGCCCATCAACACTAACCTATTCAACATTTATTGGGAAAACAAGGTAGGGCATATTGCAGGTGATGGAGATTTGCAAAAAATTGGTCAAACCCTAAGTTGATAAAATGAAATCGTGACCAAAGATAAGCCGACCTGAAATGATCATCATTCAACACCAAAAAACTCAATCATCACGCAAACAAATAAGAGGGGCCATCGACAACTTACCATTGATTAATCTAGATAAAACTCGAGCCCAAAGAAGTGACCACAAAGCAGACACGCCAAAGCAATGGAAATCTCAATCAATGTTCCAAACAATCCACATGCAGGCGACTCGAGATCAATGCTCACAGCTTGAATGGAGAAAGCACTTAGACGTCAAGGCAGCAAACAAGTGAATGATGAAGTTTAAAATGATGCCCAAAAGACTTTAAATCCATCCCCATATGCGCCTAAGCAAAGGTACTACAAGCATTAATGAGCGACAAGACGTGTCTGAAAAATCCAGAAATGCAAGCCCTGGACAGAATTTCAGAAAATCCCCAGATACGCAGAAAATCTGGATGAACACGAATTCCACGGAAATAACAGAAACTAGGATTTTAACAAACTTCAGGATTTTAGCACAGTCCAGGAAAATCCGCCAGAACCGAAAAATCCCGGATTCAGGCAGAAACCCGGATTCGAAAAATTCAGCGATGACCAGACAATGAACCAGAGCCCGGGAAAATCCGTCGGAGCTGAAAAATCCCAGATTTAGGTGAAAACCCGGATTTTGCCTGAAACTCAATTTTAGCCAATTCAAGTCTCAGGTAGGGATCAAAGCTAGCAAGACCAACAAGTCAAGACCTTATAAAGGTAAATCCAATAAAACCAAAGGTCAAAAGACATCCGAAAAGAGGGTCCCTACTCCAAGTGGGGTGTGTGTGCAAAACTGCACAACAAATGGCGACTCTGCTGGAGAAATGCTCCTGAGTATTTCGATGAAAAGCTGGAATCAAGAACCCAGAACTCATGGTTTCAACTCACCTATCCTACCACCACCCATGTGAAAACAAAGAAGCCCCTAGTAATCCAGACTTTCCTACACTAAGGTCAAAGTGTGTGCATATGCATTCATTATCCTCCCTTAGTTACAACAGGAACCAAACTTAGTATGAACAAGCTACATAAAGGTTCATACTCTAAAAGTAACCTAGATAGAGCATCGCTACCAGTCAGACGTCCATAGCCCCAATGAGGTTATCGCTGTGATTCTCCTAAACATAGCTCTACTGCCAGACAGACATCTATAGTCCCGGTAAAGATATCCAGATCCCCCTGATGAGTCGAAGTTAAACCTTGCAATTTTCAATATGCATTTCCCTCTTTTTTTTTTATACTGCTTATCTTTTCACTGTTTTTGCTTCAACCTGTGAATAATGAAGTTCACACTCAGGGATGAGAACCACAGTGGCACTAGAGCAGAAAAAAGGATTTTTCACTTGTTCAAACTTCATAAGGACCTACTGCAACTTCAGGTATATTTAATTTAAAATATGAGACCTTAATGTATTCCTGTTCAAACTAACTAAGAAAAACCCTTTGCCTCAGCACAAGGATAAGTAACATTAGGCAAGGAATTCATACCATAATGCCCTAGAAGGATGATTAGAGTTTGTAAAAGAAATACCAGCAACAACAGACCTACTTTGTCACCACTGTCACACAAATGCAACCAGGAATCCCAAAAGAAAAAGGAACCAAGAGCAAGAGTGACACAAACCAAAACAAACAAACCAAAGCAAAATAAGCATAGCAAAAGGAAACCTACTCTAACCAAACAAAATAATAGAAAGCAACCTAAACTAACTATATACAAAGCAGGGAGCTGAAAATAGCTCAAGACTGGAAATAATGTTTCAAATACTGCCCATTGACAGGCAATGAAATATCTTCTCCTGTGAGAGTCTTCAGACATAAGGCATTATCTCCAAGTATTTCAGCAATCTGATATGGGCCAAGCCACAGTTTATTAAATTTCCCATGACTCCCCTTTTGATCATGAGGTTTATCCCAGTATAAGACCAGGTTAGAAATCCTGAAGGCCTTGACTTTAGCCCTCCTGTCAAATCGCCTCTTAACGACTCCCTGAGGTTTGGAAAAATTCTCGAGGGCATTGTCTCATTTCTCCTCAAGGTGCAATAGTTATGTCAACCTAGCCTCCCTTCTGTCCCTTTCATCATCAAACTCATTTATAAACTGTAAAGTTGGGATCTTGAGTCGAATGGGGAATATTGGTTCTAGACTGTATACCAAGTGGTAGGGAGATGTTCCAATGGATGACTTAAGTCTTGTACAATCTACCCAAAGGGAAAACCGAAGTTGGGTGTGCCAGTCTTTTGGGTTCCTCTCTAACAACTTACGGATGACATTCAATAAGTTCTTATTGGAGGACTCTGCTAAACCGTTACCCTAGGGGTAATAGTTGGATGCAAACTTCACAATAATGCCATGATCAAAAGCCCAATTTGAAAATTTTAAAGATGCGAAAGCAGGACCATTATCACAGACAACAGAAATAGGGCATCCAAATCAATTAATAATAGCAGATTCTAGAAAATCAATCACCACCTCAGATGTATATTGCCTATAGGAAAAATCCTCAATCCATCTTGTGAAATAATTAGTAATAGTGAGAAGGTACATGTGTCCTACAGAAGATGGAGGGCTAATGGGACCTATAAAATCCATTCCCCATTGAGCAAAAGGCCTTACCTCAGTGACCGGCTGGAGTGGAAGTGTCGCATACCTTTCCCTTGTTGCTGCGGTCTGGCACGTGTGATAGGTTCGTACATGATGGTGAACATCCTGAAATAGTGTGGGCCAATAATATCCTACCCTCAAAATCTGATTTGCTGTAGCAATTGAAGAACCATGGCCAGTGCCATACTTTTCATGAAACTCATTTATCACCCTGTTAGCTTCCTGTTTACCAAGACACCTCAAATAAATGCCTTCATGATTTTTCTTGTACAAAACAGCTCCCTTCAGCATGAAACTATCGCTCTTCAATCGTAGGGCTCTCCTCTGAAAAACATTAAGATGACCTGGAGATCATTGGTTCAACAAATAATAAACTATGTCATCATACTAGCCATCTGGAGAAACCTCCTCAACATTATAATTCTGGATAGTCAGCTCAAGACCTATTTCTGCCATAGTTTGAGTGAGTCCCTGTCCTCTTACCAACTTTATGGGCTGGATCTCAATATCATACTCTTGCAGCATTGTCACCCACTTAGCTCTACACTCTCCTAGCTCATTTTGCATCAGAAGTAATTTGACTGTGGGGTCTGGGACAACTGCATAAACCTTGTTCATGAAGATATAATGTTTGAATTTCTTTACTGCTCTGACCAGGGCATATGCCTGCTTCTCTACACTTGGGTATCTCAATTCAACATCCTTTAATGGGGTGCTCATAAAGGCAATGGGATGCTTATTTCCCTCATCAGACTTCTGAGTTAGCATTCCTGCGCATGAATGGTCTGAAGCAAATGAATAGATGTGAAAAGGCTTGTTGTAGTTAGGACTTACCAATACTGGAGCATCAGCAATGGCTCTTTTGATTTCTGCAAATGCCTCCTTTACTTCTGTAGTCCATTCAACCTTGGCATCTTGCTTCAACATTGCATTCAGTGGCTTGACAATTTCAGAAAATTCAGTAATGAATTTTCTGACGAAGTTGATCTTGCCAAAGAAAAATTTCATCTCCTTTTTGCTAGCAGGGGGATGAATCTTCAATATAGCCTCCACTCTTTCTGGATCGATAGCAATTCCCTTTTCTGATATCACATGTCTTAGCAACTTTCCCTCTGTTACTCCAAAAATACACTTTTTAGGATTCAAAGATATGCCAAATTCCCTACACCTTTGAAACACTTTGTGTAGATCTGAGATGTGATCCCCTCTATTTTTTGAAAACACAGTTAGGTCATCTATGTAAATAATGATGCATTTTCCTATGATATTTTTAAAAGCAATATTCATGGCCCTTTGAAATGTGGCCCCTGCATTAATGAGCTCGAATGGAATTCTCCTATAGGAAAAGGTACCCCATTTAGTTGTGAAGGCAGTCTTGTGCCTGTCCTCATACTGGACCATCACTTGATTGTATCCTGAATAACCATCCAGAAAGGACATCATCTGAGATCTGTTAACCACTTGAAGCACTTCATCCAGTGATGGGACTGGGTAATTATCTTTTTTTGAAGATCTGTTCAAATTCCTGAAATCAACACAGAGTCTGATTTCTCCATTCTTTTTTCTCACTGGAACCAGGTTGGCCATCCATGTTGAATGCCTGACAGGAAATATGATTCTAGCGGATAGTAACTTCTGGACTTCTTTTTGTATGACTGGTTCCAATAATGCATTAATTGGTCTCTGCCTTTGCCTAAAAGGCTTGGCATCTAGCTTCAAAGGAATAGTATGAGTTATGATTGAGGTATCATAAGTTTTCAAGTCCTCATAACTCTAGGCTACTATATCAGGAAAGCTATGCAATGCTGCAATTATTCCTTATCTTTCTTCTGGAGTGCACACTTTTCCAATAAAAATGTTCTTGGCATTATCTTCAGTTCCCATATTGTAAGTATCACACTATCCATTGATAGACTCCTTCTTTGATTCTTGTTCCTGATCCTTAATTTTATCCATATCAAAAATTCTCTCCAACTGTACCATTCCCCTTGGAATAGTATTTGATTTTAAGTTCATCACACCTTCTAAATCTAGTTCTGCTTCCTGAAGCTCTGTCTCATCAATGATTTGAGAAGCAAAAATGTCTGTATTTGTGATGAAATCCAGAATATGTTTGTCATCTTCAAACACCTGGAAGTTAGTAACATTGTCTGGAACCGATGGCACAGGAGTCAATTCTACAATGAATTTCTTCAAACTTGACAAAGATAAAGGCTGCAGGGTGCTAGTTGCCTTAGCCAGAGAATTAGCTATTTGATTCTTCCGCCGTAGTATTAGCTGAATATTGAAGACATCAAATCCCTCAATAAGGTCCCATACTCTATGCCTATAATTAGTTATTCTTCTATAATGGCAAGAATATTGTTTCCTTACTTGCTTAACTACTAACTTAGAGTCACCAAAGACTTGCAGAATCTTAACCCTTTTCTTAAGTGCTATAAGGAGTCCATGAATTAATGCTTCATATTCTGCTACATTATTTGTACAATGAAATTGGAGTCTATGGGCAGCAAAGAAATTCTTACCTTTTGGACTGATCAGCTCAAACCCTGCTCCAGCTCTATGCTTGGACTTGGATCCATCAAACCTAAGAGTCCAACATTCAGCAGTGGTAGTCCTCTTCATCACATCTTTCGGCTTAATATTGCTGGATAGTTTTTCAGATGACACAGACTCCTTTCCTTGATATTCTTCCTAAGGGTTCTGTATATCTTTTTTATCTGCCAAGGTTGGATTCATGCACTTCTGTACTTGTTCTACCACTGTTTGGCATAAACAACACTCCAACTCTGAATGGGAAGCATTATGGACTCTACACCAATTGGGTAAAAGTAATTCTTCAAAGCTTGTCCTTCTACCTAGATGAATTTGATTGTCAACACATTGCTTGATGAATTCCTAAAAACTGTCTAATAGACTGATCTGAGTATCTTTAGTTTCCTCTTCTTCCTCTACTAATTTTGTCAAAACAGTAACAGGCCTGGATCCTGTTTCTGCATCGATAGGCATTGTGTGTAGCATCAATACCTCCTCTGAGTCTGACTCCTCATATTGTGTTGACAACATATAATTTCTCATGCCAACTTCTGATATTAAAACTTATGTTGAAGTCTTTTGGTATTCTGTGATCATGTATTTCATTCTTGGCTCTCTCTCAATTCTGATCTGATTGGGCACTCCTTTCCAGGGAAGCCACATGTGAGAGTGATCAGTAGACACATAACCATTCAAAGCCTTAGTAAAATCTCTTCCTAGAATCAAACCATATGCATCTGGAATATCAGCTACTTGAATATTGATAGCCTATTGAATCCTTGGCTCAGAAGCTATCTGCATGTGAATCATGTTTAACTCTCCCACCACATTTACTTCAGTTATATCCAACTGAATCACCTTCTTCTGAGAATTAGCAGGTGTAATTCCTAAAGCTCTACAAACTCCAAATGGCATCACATTGGTGGAAGCACTAGAATCTAGTAAACAATTATGTAAATTCTTACCAAATATGCGCACAGAAATCAGAAATGGTGGGGTTTATGTCTTCCCTTGGAACAAAGGTGGTTGAGTATTAACTTGAGCCACTTGAGTCTTGTCCTTTTCCTTTCCTTTATCTCTAGGGGGCATTTTAGTCTGACTATGAGCCTGACTTTGTGTCTTCATAGGCTGAGAACTAGAAATATTACTGGTACCCTCGCCAGAAGATTTATCCAATGACACTGGATGCGCATCATAGGTACCTAAAACTACCTTCCTAATGGGAGGGAACCTTAATAATTCGAATGATGAAAGATTTACCATTAATTTTTTGAACTCCTCAGCAACATACGAAGCCATCTGCTCCTCATTCATATCAGTGGAAGCTTCCCTAGAATGTTCCTCCGCCCTATCCCTGCCAGCTTCAACAGTCTTTTCCTTCTGTGGGTCAATTTGGGCCTGTCTTTCCTTTGAAAGGTACTGCTTGGATACATGTGGGAAAGATGGATTATTGCTAGCATTAGGATCTGGGGGAGTACTGAAGTTGTTAGGAGGAATGGAAGTGGTGAAAGGTCCCCCAGCCTGTGGGTGCCTATGAGGCATATCCCTCAAACCTTGCCTCTGGAACATCTATACTTCCTTAATATAAGCCTCCTGATCAAGGGGGCCATTATCATTCATTGCTTCTTCATTGAATAGCTGAGCCACTTCATCCCCATTACAAATTTGATCTATTTTCCCCTCTGGAAACTCAGATTCCTCCTCTGGTACATTTTCCTTACTTGCTGGGAAGGGAGCGTGATTTAAAACCAGCACAGGAGAAACATAAGGGCTCGAGGGAACAATCTCCTACCCATTTGCATTATTCTCTACCTCATACTGGAAAATGGAGGCCACGGTTTGGAACTCTAGACACTCCAGTTTTGAATGCTGACTGGTCTTATAGAGCCTGCACCATCCTAACAGGGCAGCCTCAGCCAAATATACACCACTAGGAGGCTTGTCTTGACTGACTGGCTGATTTGCAAATTGGTTGACAGGTTGATCCAAGGGAGTAGGAACTCCTCCATTGTTAGGTCCTGTATTCCACATTCTGCTCTGTCCTTGTGATTGCCTCTTATCGAATCCTGATCCACTACCTTGTCCTCTATCAAAATTCTGTCTCCTATCATTATTGTAGCCTCTGTCACCATTGTAACCCTTATCTTGATTATAACCCCTGTCATTGTGGAATCCTCTCTCATTACGCTGTCCTCTGTCAAAATTCTGCCCCAGTGGAAATTCCCTATTCTGATTGGATTGTATATTCTTCTGAGTAGCTTGTAATTGGCTATTTTGATTCCTTAAGTAGGTCACCTCTAGGTTCAACTTCTTTATTTGCTTAGCCATTTCATCAATCCTTTCTTTATTTAGATCTACATAAGGGGTCCGGCTTGCATTACTCTGAGGAGGGACAGGCATTGTAGCAGATCCCATAGACTGATGTAATACCTCCAAATTTTGCAGATAAGCAGGGAAACTATTTGGCTGTGACTGGTACATGGGCTGGTTAACTTGATGCTGGGGAAAATTCATCATAGGAGAAACCTGGCTCATGGGGAGACCAGGATGTGGCACCAAAGGTAATTGAGGTACTGGATTCATGATTGGAGCATGATTGGTAAGTGCCTGATTTACTGCTTGAACCTGACCAGGATGTGCAACTGGTCCTAAAGAGGGCAATGGTCCAGTTATATGTTGCCTTAGATCTGTGCTAAGCTTAACAACTTCTGTATAGACATCAGTTAGGTTAGCTGGAGGGTTAGGTCTCCACTTCAGAAAAGTGGCTGTGAGGCTATCCAATGCTTCGTAATAGACTCCCAAGGCTGTATTGTCATCCAAAACATAAGGATCTTGAAGTCTGGTGTACGCACAATGAAACCTATTATTGAAACTAGATATTGGTTCATTAACTTCTTTTTTGACTCTAGTGAATTGCAAATACAATTCATTGGCACTAATGGGTATTCTAAACTTCTGTAAAAAAGCAGTTTCAAGATCATTCCAATTAAGAATTGAGCCAGAAGGGAGGTGATTGTACCAGTAAAAAGCCTCTTCTCCTAGTGAATAAGGGAACAACCTACAGGCAACATCTTCATGAACAATCCCTCTATCTTTGAGACAAGATTGGAAAATCCTTATATGCTCTTCTGCAGTCCTATTTGGGTCATTGACATGGAACTTTGAACAAAAGTGTTCAGGGTTTTTGGGCATTACATTGTAAGCATTGAAAGACAAAGGGGATGGGTTATTAGCTAGGAAAGCCATTGGCAAAAGTGAGGGTGGTGGTTGTGGTTGGTTAACGATAGGCTGAGGTTGTTGAATGGGAACTGCTTCAGGTATGGGTATGGCCTCAACCTCTAGATGTGAAGATATAGATGATGCTGGTGAAGGGATGGGTGATGATGATTCTCCCCTTCTTTGAGTCCTTCTTGACCTAGGGGGAATTGTAATTCCTGCAAATCATATTCTCTTGCGGTAGATCCAATATTTCTCCTATATCTCTCAGGAGAGATGGCATTCAATAAACGATCCAGTGTGCTCATTCAGGCCCTCCTTCTAGCACCGATCTATTGATGGTGTTTTCTGCACAGCAACAACTTAGACAGAATACAATATCCTATCTCTCTTGAAAGGTAATCTTCAACAATAAATTACTGAAAATCACCCCAAGGTCTCTTGGGTGTCAGGTCATGACAATGCATAAACAACTCAGATCATATGTGAAAATGTTGGTAATCATAATCAAACCTTACTACAAGCAAACTATTTCTTTCCAATTATCAGATTTTGCAATATGATGATCTCAAATCCTAAATCTAATCCAGACAATAAAGAAATAGCAAAAGATAAGGGTGCAAGAATATGATAAGATCTAAACTATTCCTAGAATGAACAATGCAAATGATAGATATCTGGAATGGACCAATCTCAAATAACCAATCCTTGATCAACCCACAATGCAATCTCACAAGAATGGTGCAATCTTCTAAGGTATATAGATTTTCAAATCATAGACATTCATCTATAATCAAACTTAAGCACATGTAAATATATGGTCCAGGTTGACTTCACCAGCCTACTACAATCAGATAGTTACTGGGAGTATTGACCTGAGATTGCTACAAACATTCCAAACATGAAATCATAAACATCATCCACCAAACTAAAACTAATTTAATTCTGAACACTAAACCCTAAATCTTCAAGCAATTTGAAAGATAGAACAACAGGAATCATGCGAGATAAACCAACACAAGAGATTTCACTAGGAAAACCACAATGTCTTCAATTGTATTAGATCATCAAAATACTGCAACAATTCTATTGTTCTGATTACAATACTTGCTTCAAGAAATTCACAAAATGCTCTAACTTGACTCTATTGTCTCTTTTCTTTAATTTATAATGTCTAACCCCTTACAATGAGGCAAGAATGCCCTTTTATAGCAAATTCTCAAGACATGTCGATTCAACCAAACATTTACAAAATAAGAATAACGACCAAAACAAGTCGGCCTAGGAAATCAAAATAAGGCATACATTAAATGCCATATATCATCAAGGTCAACCTAGACACAATCCCCTATGTAGTCTGGTTCAATACATGCCCTATAATAATAGGGAAGCACAAATCTCAAAATGGCATTAAATACCGGCTCCCTTATCCTTGCTCTGGGCCAACGATCCTTGAACCCTCAAAAATGTTCCATCCAACTCGGTGACAGGTGGCAAAGGCAATATCCTAAGCCGACATTCTATGGAGCCAATCTCCTCCTTTGACCGTTTAACCGTCTTATCCCAATCATCCTTGTTGGCATGATACTTATCCATTATTTCCAGATATGTCACTACATCATCTAACTGGTGGCCAGTTATAACACTCTCAGAATCTGGGGCATAAACTTCATGCCACCACTCTCTTAGTTGTTCCAAACTTAGGTATTTAGGGGCAATCTTTCTTCTACTAGTCATGACCTCAAAGAATGAAATGCACCCCTCATATACTCCAGTAAGATCACCATCCATCTATTTCTTTCACTTCTATATCTTCTTCATGGCCTTCTGCCGAATTTGCAGAGCCTCAAACCATTCCCAAGATTCATTTAATCTGGAGGAAGGAAGAATCCCATCCACAGCCAATTGTTCTTTACCATGCTCCATGATGACCTTAGATTTCTACAATAGAAGATCAATGTCTTCCTTGTCCTGGGATAGCACATGCTCCAATAATTCCTTGGCCTTAACTGCATCTTTCCCAACTGACAGGATCTCCTTGATTGCATTATCTCCTTTTACCTGCACATCCTTCAGCCATTCTGTTGTAGTTTGAGCAGAGGCTTTCATTTTCTCAATCTCAAAAATAGTCTCCTTGGGCAGAAAGCCAGGAGTGGCAGAAGAAGATGGGTGAAGGGACTGCAGAGGTTTCATCACCTCTTCCAAATATTTCCTAAGTCTTTCATTCTCCTTTCTCAGCTCATGCTTGGTCTGAGCTTCCTTTCTCAATCTGCCGACGATCACAGCACTAGACCCTTCATATTCCTCTATATCCTGCTCCATGGATGCCGATCTAAGGTTGATAGTTTGTACATTATAATCTTCACCAGTGACCTCTTCTCTGGTCTTATCAGCGGCAAGGGTGGCAATGTGGACAACTCGGTTATTTGCTTCATCCCTTTCTATTCTTGAAACCACCCTAGCTATCTTCTTCTTCTTTCCCTTACCGATCTTGGATAACATTTCATCCCAATCCAAGGGAGTGTCCTAAACAACTACCTGTTTCTTCCTTGTAATCTCCTTTTCAAGCCAATCCGGGACATCAGGTTCTACCCGGATTTCCTCTATTTTTGCCACTTCCTGCTGTTCTTTCGGCATTTTCTCCTCTTCCTTTTCAGGTAGCTGCTCACTCTGATCACCCACCTCAACCTCCACCTCTTGCATCAGTGATGGGGTTCTGACCGAGACATTCTCCTTCTCAGGTGATTCATGGCCCTTGCTTCTTGATGGAGAATCTTTGTATTGTACTAGAGGAGAAGAGTGCTTCTTTATCTCTTCAACTTCTAGCTCAGCTGCCTCATCAAAGAGTGCTCCCTCCTTGAAAGGTTATGCCTCTAGACTAGTCTCATGTTCCCCAAGAGCCCCTTGCTCATGCACTCTTGGTGGAGGAGAAGCAGCCTTAGGTTGTTCTACAACTGGTGACTTAGGAGGAGGACTCATCTTTTGCATCGGCTCTTTAGGAGAGGGAGTCCTTGATCTCCTCAAGTAAACCTTTATTTTTTCTCTTGAACTCTCCGCATCAACAATTGGAGGTTCATCCTTTGATGTATCCTGAACCTTCTTCTTTGAAGCCCTAGTTGTTCTCATTTTCTTTGGTGGTGGAGGAGCATCCTCGGTTTCTGCTTTTTCCAACTCTTCCTCATCAGAGGACTTACCTATCTTCAAAGCTCTACTTCTTTTCTTTCCCTTTGGTTTTCTCTTTGATTCTGGCTCACTGTCTTTTGGGCCTCTGATTTTTATTTTGAAGGGGGAGCTCTTTTTAGCCTTCCCTTTAGGGTCATCTTCCCCGGATTCTTCTGAAGTAGACATGGGATTAAGGTTTCCCATTAAATTAAAGGTAGAGGGTACCTTTTCACTCTCAAGTTCCCAAACCTTATGCTTCAACCAAGAAGTGTTGAATTTCATAACCGGGGCCATTAGGTCCTCCAACTCTGTAACCTCATCCTCATTCCAGTTGATTTCTCTGATTGACCTATCCTTAACAACTTCATAGGCATGATCTTGCACTATGTTCCCATCATCCTCCAGTTGGTCAGGGATCAACTTGACATTGTATTGTCTGATTGCATCAACTGGAAGCCTGGAGTACCTCTTCTTTCTTGCTTCGAAATCATCCTTGATGTTGGCCCAATAGTCCTCTAGGTCCTCCTTATGACGGTACTCCTTGGTAGCCTTCTTTTTCACTTCCCCAGTGATATCAAAGTTTGTTCTCTTGGAGTGGAAGGAGAAACCATATGCTGCCAATTCATCCCTACGGTGTGTGCTAATTGAATGGAAGGGCACACTTCTGCCATGCCAATTCCTAGAGGAAAATCCCCACCAAAGCCTGTTTTATGCTTCTTCTTTTTGACTATGGCATCAAATTCACATATTTGCCTCACAATCTCCAATAACACAATGTGATCAGTAGGATACCGAGGTAACCTATATGGAGCGGCTGGGAATCCATCAATTCTAATGTAGGTGAAGGTGGGAAATTGAATGAACCAAGCCCCATAATTCTTTATCAACCCTTTTGGTCCATCTGATAGTCTCACATGCTCAACATTTTGAAGCATCCTAGTGATATGCATCGTGAATGCATCATTAGCCCTTCTGTAGTCCTTGTGTACTAGGTGCAACTCTGGGTATACCTCATAGACTATATCTTCTCCAAACGTCCCTCGTGGATTCAAACCCCTGTATGGGTAGAATCTGGAAAGCACATACATGACATAGGAGGACATGGTGAATCTCTTGGTCTCTAGGACACCCCTCAGCTGCTTGTCAATTATGGTGCTGATAAGTCCTACCCAGTGGTAGTTGGTTCCTTGTTCAATTTTGGTGATCACATGGACCATCCAACTCTCCAATACTCTGGCACTCTTCAATCTTGCCACCCTGCTCATAAATGTTATGGCATCATAGATATCTGATCTGAATTTGATCCTATGCAATTGCTTGGATAGTTTAGAGTGATGTGATTTCAGCTTTTCCAACCAAGCATTGATCATCTATTATGCCTTGGTTGGCTCATTCTCATAATATGTCCTGGCCATGTCCATATTTAAAAGCACACACAGAAGGCAGATCCGGCATGTCAAAGGCTTGGGCAATAGAGACAGGACTGAAATTATCCAAGACTCTCCCTTCAGTGCTGACAACCCTTTGGGTTTCGAAGTCGTATTGTCGGGCACACTCCAGTATCAGCTCATAGCACTGGACCGCCAGAGGAAACCCTGCCACATGAACCAATCCGGACTTCATCATTCCTTACCTCAAGACTGACACGTCTTTCTGAGTTGTCCTCTATTTGAACTCCTCATATCTCCAGGCTCCCACATTGGTATCAGACACCTCAGACCATACGCAAGATATCTTGCTTTCAGGAAGCTGGCTCCTAGTATCTAACCTTAATCTTTCTACTTCTGAGATGGATGACCCCTCCGTGTCACCTTTGGACTTTCCTGCTGCAGCCTTGCTTGATTCAACCTGCACTTACAAGAAATCATCATAAGTATCAAATTATCACACATATTCCAACCAAAAGATTAGCATAAAATCATATAAGGCAATTAGAAACTATCACAAATTGCCAATCCTTAAAGATTCGGAAAAATAAAGCAGTCCGAGAAAACACTAAAAATCGAGAAAATCCAGTCGGGGCAGAATTTCGAAAAAATCCGACCCAGACGGATTCCTGTTGCCAAGACATCATTAGTCAAATTTATCGTTAGTATGGACAAAATATCATGAGACAATCATGAAATTCATTTATTGGCAACAAGAAATTGGCATTTAGCATTGACTCCATAAATCCTATCTTCGGGAAATCGAAAGAAATAAAACTAGACAGGAAAACCGAAAAAGTCCAGACAGAATGGATTCTCGTGGATAGTTTGAAGAACTCTGGAAATTGCTACACTCCGTGGAATTAGCCGAAACCGGGAAAATCCGGGTGCGCAGAAATTCTGCGGACACCACGGGAACCCGACAAATGACAACACGCGAACCAGCGACTGAACGATTATACAAACTTCTCCTCCTGGACTCTAATGATCCCAAAATCGACGCCAACCAACAAGATTCAGAATGTTCATGAATTTAGATTTCAAAAGTCCTCAAAATGCCTAAATCTTATGGTGAAACAGCGATACCCTAATTTCGATGAAAAACCTCCCGCCATGAAAACCAGGGTAAGCTTAGGGTTTAAAACACCATCTATGAAGATCAATCTAGAGCACTCTGAGTCCTCACAAGGCAGGGATCAGTTTAATACAAGTGCAAGATGTAAAAAATTATGACGATTTAACCATTTTAAACAGTTTCGAGTAAAACACCCAAAACCCTAATCTTGCCGAATGTAATGAATTGCGCATTTGAAACAGAAATCCTTCCCTGAACGCCCATCAACACTAACCTATTCGACATTTATTGGGAAAACAAGGTAGGGCATATTGCGGGTGATGGAGATTTGCAAAAAATGGGTCAAACCCTAAGTTGATAAAATGAAATCGTGATCAAAGATAAGCCGACCCGAAATGATCATCATTCAACACGGAAAAAATCAATCATCACGCAAATAAATAAGAGGGGCCATCGACAACTTACCATTGATTAATCCAGATAAAACTCAAGCCTGAAGAAGCGACCACAAAGTAGACATGCCCAAGCAATGGAAATCTCATTCAATGCTCCAAACAATCCACACGCAGGCGACTCGAGATCAATGCTCAAAGCTCGAATGGAGAAAGCACTTAGACGTCAAGGCAGCAAACAAGTGAATGATGAAGTTTAAAATGATGCCCAAATGACTTTAAATCCATCCCCATACGTGCCTAAGCAAAGGTACTGCAAGCATTAATGAGCGACAAGATGTGTCTGAAAAAATCCAGAAACCCAAGCCCAGGACAGAATTTCAGAAAATCCCCAGATACGCAGAAAATCTGGATGAACATGAATTCAGCAGAAATAGCAGAAACCGGGATTTTAACAAACTTCAGGATTTTAGCATAGTCCGGGAAAATCCACCAGAACCGAAAAATCCTGGATTCAGGCAGAAACCCGGATTCGAAAAATTCAGCGATGACCAGACAATGAACCAGAGCCTGGGAAAATCCGCCGGAGCTGGAAAGTCTCGGGTTCAGGTGAAAACCCAGATTTTTCCTGAAACTCAATTTTAGCCAATTCAAGTCTCAGGTAGGGATCAAAGCCAACAAGACCAACAAGTCAAGACCTTAGAAAGGTAAATCCAATAAAACCAAAGGTCGAAAGACATCCGAAAAGAGGGTCCCTACTCCAAGTGGGGCGTGTATGCAAAACTACACAACACATATTTCCATTGTTTGTATTCTTCATTTAGCTTGCTTAACTAAGTTTTGTAGGTTGAATGTTCATTCATCTTTTCCAAGCATTTTCTTGGTGGTGAACCCTTTTAAAGCTAAAAGAGCCCCCTCCTAGGTCCTCCTCATTGAGAATTGACTTACCTTGTTAGGTTGTTAGTCAATCCAATTGGGACTCCTAGGACAATATTGAGTGATTGGGTGGAGAAAAAGTGATATTTCTATAACCATTTCCCCAAAAATCACCTAATTGATATTTTTAATTATAGGCCAACTTGGGATCCTTTTTAAATTTACAAATACCAACACCAAAATGTTAATGATTAAAATAGGTATCTTTAGGTTAGAGGCACCCTTTCCCTTGAATAGATTATTTTGGCCCAAATTTCTCAAGATATCGAGGATTTTAATGTATTTTTCAAATTTAGCCTTGAAATAAATAAATTATTAATGTAATTAATGTTATAGGAAAAATAGGGTGTCAATATAGTGTAAAATTGTCAAGGGTAATAATTTGTGATAGTGCATTTAGCCCCCACTTTATTGAGAGCATGATCTTATGTTTATGCTCACACTAAAGAAAAAATTGTTTTATCAAAATATTGAAGAGACAAGATGACACCAAGTTGAGGTGTATGCTAGCTCCCAACATAGGATCCCATCAATCCATAATGTTAAGACAAACATGAAGCAGATATATCACACACAAGACAAGGTAATATTTTATCATACATAAGGTAGCCAATGAACAATCAAATGAGTATAAATAAAAGAATACACAAAACATACATAAATTAAACAAAATGCACACAAGGAATACATGAATCATACAAAGAATACACAAGGAAAACACATGGAATACACAAAGAAAACACACAAAATACACAAATAAAAAACAATGAATACATGAAGAAAACATGACATGCACATAAAACATAAAACAACAAATATTAGTACAAAAATCAAAGATTTGAGTCAACAAGATAAGGAGACCTCATTATGTAAGTTTGTCTCAATTACCAAGCATCATTTATGAAATACACAACATACACATCTAAAATACTAAAATGATAAATAAAAGTTCTCACAAGGATACATAGATATACTAGCTAGCAAATTGTGTTATGCTAGGTGTCCATGTAAAATGCTCAAATTCACAAGCCAATAAACTCCATTATGCTAAGTATGTGGTTTTTTTGTAAAATCACACCTTACAGAGCACATAAATGTTTAACATCACGAGGGATAGTTTAACATCTTGGAGGATAAATTTGGTAACCAAACCTTAGGGGGTGCATAAGCATTTACTATCACGAGGAACAAATAAATGCTTAACATCATAGGGGATGAATTGATAACCTCACCCTAAGGGGCCTTATAAACAAAAACAACACCAAGGGGGCATGTCAATAAGTCAAATCTCACAAGATTCTAATGAAATGGATGTGACCCTCCTTAAAATGTTAGCATACTTGCTATGCTGATATTTTAAGGAAAAGAAGGGGGAAGATGGGATCCTCAAGAAGGATGCACACCTCCAAAATTAGTTATCCTTGCCCACCACTTGTATAGGAAAGGACAACCATGCTTGAGACTATCATGTTACTATCATAGATGAAATATGGTTGCATGCAATATTGTACCACCATGAATGGAAATGAGAAAACATATGAATCTACAAATGCCACATAGTGAGGAGCAACACCATAGGAGATATTTTATTGTTTATAATGAAGAGGTGCATCAAAACATAGAAGAGTGATAGCACCATAATCAAGAAATTGTTTTATTTTTTTACTCAAGGCCTACAATTTAATTGTGGAATAACCATACACTCAATGACACACACAAAAGGGGTGGTTTTCTTGATTATGTTTCTAAAAATTCTTATCTGTTGGAGGAAGAGTAATCAAGTGGCCTTTAATAAGCCTAGATAAGACTTGATCTTGCTCGGATAGAGGATAAGGAGTAGGAGATAACCCTTTCTCTTGTGAGGAAAATTTGTCTCACTTACCAAAGAAAGTTATTGTATACACCTAAAATCAGTCAAGACAATTAATTAATTAAATACAAGCTATTTTATTAATGAACTCCTTTATTTTGACTACTTATAAATAAATTCTCAATTTATTTATATAGTTCATACTTTTCTAAATTCTTCACCCTGGACCACATTCTTCTAAATTCAATTAAATAAACAAATTTCCATAGTTTGTTTTTATTTAATTAAATATCTTCTCACTAAGTTTGAATAATTTCAAATTCAAATTTTAGTCACATGTCTACAACACTTTTTCGCCATGTCATCAAATGTCACATGTAATTAAATATGACTAATATTTAAATTACATTTATCTTCAACAAACTTTTAACACATGGTCTTTTTCTCACACACTTTATTCCTTCATCCATTTGGCATGTTGTCTTTGGTCAAGGGAGCATCCTTTTTTATTCTTCCATCTCCACTGTTCATCCCTCATGCTTGAATCTGGACCGTCAATCGTTGCCACATCACAAAAGGCTTTGGAAATCCTATAAATAAAACCCTTTGCTACAACATTTAACATCCCATATTTTAGAAAACTTATTATGCAGGAATAGCTTTGGAGCATTGAAGCATTTGGAGTCTATAGTTAGCATTGTAGTATCATGTTAAATTAGAATCATATCTTGCTTTATAGTTGCATTTTATTTCATGTCTTGCCTTATAGTTTCATTTTAGTTTATCATGTCAATAATTATTTGAGCATATGCAGAATCATTTTAGCTTCTTATCACAAAATTTGCATCACATAATCTAGCATCATTATCCATTTGTCATTATCACCATTATCATAGCATCATGGATTTCATCACATAGTTTCATGTAGGAACTTAGATTTCTTGCATTTTGAACATCTTGTTTCTCGATTTTTCATTCTAACAATCATAGTGCACATACAAAATCTGAGATCCAAATGGTTTAATGAATCCTTGAGAATAAAGAACAATGGAACGCTTCTAGAGATTTGTTTAACTACAATTTAGAGTAGTTCTTTGATTCAAATATTTAATATAATACGTCTCATTGATGTTTGTGTGTCTTACAATTGATGTGCTAACTCTCCCACATTTCACACATACATAAAATGACACCCATCGTGGGGCTCAACCCCATTTTTAACAATTTTCTAGAAAAAAAATTGTGAACAAGCTAGACATGACATTTTAGCATGACTGTGAGTTCTTTTAGCACATACAAGAAATCTTTCAGTGCATTTGAATTCTATTATGGTGCATACGACAAATATTTCAGTGCATCTATGGTCTGTTATGATGCATACGACATTTCTTTCGATGCATCCAACAAATGTTTTAGTGGATTCCTGGGGTCTTTCAATGCTTTCAGTCAATACTTTACACTTTCATCACTTCTTTTAGCACATTCATTAGTTCTTGTAGCACATACATGCTTTATTTTAGTGCATAGAGTAGTTGTTTTAGCACATTGGAATGATCTTTTAGCACATTGAATGATTGTTTTAGTGTATCTATTTAAATTTGCAAAATCTTAAAAATCCTAAGAACTAATTGCCATTTTCTACTTACAAGTGGATGATACACCAGTCAAAGACAAATTTATACAACTTATCTTTATTTATGTAGGGGTTGGAGTTATTTAATACTTTCTTTTGATTAAGATAGGCATCTAGCTTAATTAGAAGGTTAAAGAACACCATGTTTTCTATGCTTGATGAATGGTAGGAATATGCTCTCCCCTTAACTGGGTGACCAAAAAGCTAGACCCATTTTTTTTAATTTTATTTTATCCTTAGAGGGCCTGCCTTGTGGGAAAAAGTAATCACCCAAGGGAATGACCCAACTAGTAACACACTAAAGCCAAGCAACTTCCAACTGGTATATAAGTGTGGGTACTTGAGGAAAGTTCAAGTATCACGAGGATTGTTTTGAGAATAAGGGCAACAATGGTCTCTTTCCATATGGATGATCCCCCACAAATGAAATTCCTATACTAGAACCTCTTGTTTAGAAGGCCAAAATCCTTATTCTATTTACTAGCGTAGAAGGTGTAACCTTTGAAGTCGTCCCACATTTTTGTGACTTTTAGTAGAGATGAGAAGTATGCCATGGGAGATTTATGGGTACTGAAGCTTGGTTGACCCAAGAAGTGAGTGTCATGGAGGGGAGCCATTGTGTCAAGCTTCTAATCATCCGCTAAAAGTAGGCATAGTTGGAGTAAAATCCAAGTGGGAATCTAGTAAATATTGTCCTACACAACCTTAAGCTGTACATGTTTGATGTGTTTTAGCAATGTATTTTTAAAAAAATTTCAAACAAAACATCACTCACTGGAAGTGAAAATATTGATTTAGAAAAAATCCTTTGAAACAACCAATTCTCTAGCTGGAAAATCAGAAAATCCAACGAACTTGCAAGAAACTGTGACATTTTCCCAGTTCAGCGCATCCACTACATTTTCTAGTGCATCTGTGCAATCTTGTAGTGCATTCGTTTGTTGTTATAATGCATATGTGCAATCTTCTAGCACATTCGGTCTCTGTTTTAGCTCATCTAGGCATTTTCATAGCACATCTGAGCAATATTCTAGCACATTTACCCTCTGTTATATTGCATACATTGCATATTTTAGCACATCAACCCTTCGTTTTAACACGTTTAGGAAATATTATAGCGCATCTATGCAATTTTTTGGTGCATACATCCTCTGTTTTAGCGTGTCTTTCAAATCTTTTAGTGCATCCATTAAATGCAAAAACCAAAGATTTAAATTTATCCCTTGTTCCACAATTTGAACCAAAATTTAGAATCTTTTTTAGTCCAGAATCATTCCTCAGGTACAATAGAGTCTAAACTTGTTAAAACTAACCTTTACAAGTAGAATTCTCCAAATTAAACCAAAATCTAACATCTCAAAGTGCCTAAATCATCAAACTTATCACACTTTTGATTATTAAGCCAAGTTTCATCATCAAGATTTGTCATCCTTTCATCACGAAATGAAGTTGTATAATCAAATCAAACTTAGTCTCATCAATAGAATTTGTCATTCTACTTGACTTAGTTTTCATCCTTGGAACTCTTCCAAACAAAGATCAAATTTTAGTCAAAGTATAACACTTGTATGCCCATTCAAACAAGGTTACAAAAGCAGAAACTTAAGGAAAAAGAACTTGAAACACAAAACATTGAAATACAAAACATTGGAACTCAAAGCATTGAAACTCCAAACATTGAAACTCAAAACATTGAAACTCAAAACAGTGAAACTCAAAACACCATGGATGAAGCTAAAGAGAATCCTTTCCATGGAATCCACAACAATGAAGGGGAAGAAATAGCTGAGGAAGATATCCAAAATGATGAACAAGATCCAAACTTCCACAAATTCTTAGAAAATATTTTTGAAAGAAATGGGGAAAAATACTTACTAATGCTAGCTAAACAAGGTGTCAAATTTCCTGATGACTTTGATGTTAATTAATTGAAATCACCTCCCAAAAATCTTGAAAATGATACAAAACAAGTGGTTTCCCTAACTCATCAAATGAAGAACCTTTAACAACAAATTCTTGATATGCAAAGGGGAACCTCAAAACAATACTTGATACAATACATTTGTCCATATCCATTTGATCATAGTATCCACATGATCCCTTTTCCCAAACATTGCGAATTCCCAAAGTATGAAAAATACAATGGTAAAACTGATCCAATAGATCATGTGAGGGAATTTAGAACCATGAGTCTTGAATTTGCATATGAAGAAACTTACTTGATGAGGTTGTTTCCATGAAGCCTAGGTGGAAAATGTCTTGAATGGTTCTCCAAACTTACACCACCAATTAACACCTTTGAAGAATTGGTTAACAAGTTCATCACCCAAAACTCTTATAACATCCAACATGACATTGTTGACACCTAAATTTGGACACTTAAGTTATCCAAATTTATCCCTTTTCATCTAAACATTCCCTTATCCGCATTAATTAAGTAATGTCACTATTATTTAATTAATACCTCTAAAGTTCTTCTAATCCCTAAGGTATTTAGTTAAATAATTAAAAACCTTCCCCCTTTCATCAAATGAATTAAATAAATAAGCAATTTATTTAATTCCTCATATGTCACATCCTCCATCATTTTTATCTAATCCTAATTATTCCTCCTAATCTCATCATTAGGGATGTGCACATGCTTAATCCTTGATTAGGATGTGTCACATCCTCCAACTTTTGCAAGTTGGCCTCTAATCTCTCTTAGCCACCTAACCCTCCTCTAATCCTTCATTAACTAGCTTAATCAACCTCTCAAAGAATTTTTAATTCTTTTTATCCTTCCAAGGAATATTAAATTCTTTTTTCTCTTCCCCATGTGATCTTTGACTTGTCACATCAAGTCAAATGTGAACTCTTCCTAATCTCCCACTTGCCTCTAATATGTCATTAATTTGTCTAATTAGGTACTTGAACAACCTTAATCACTCAATTAGGTCAACCTAATCTCCATGCCATGTGTCCTAAGTCAACCTTATTAAAGGCTTTCTCCTCTTGGAGAAGGCACTCCTTTCCCCATGTGAATTTTTAATTCACATTTAATCCCCCAATGCATTCCAAAGAATTTTAAATTATTTCTCTCATTCCCATGTGGATATTTGAGGAATTTATAATTCCTCACATGTCCTTTCACCCACATGGGGACAAGGACCTCCTTTATGAGGAGATCTTGTCCAGATCCCAAGGTGCTATGAAGTACCTCCATGTCATGTACTCTCCTTCCACCTCATTTACACATCATCCTTTTCAAGCCACTTCACATGCCACATGTCAAGATGTGAGGGCTTGTGAATTCTCAACTCACCTTAGCCCTAAATCTTGATCTTGGTGGCTCAATTTCAACCATCCATTTCTCTAGAGAATTCAAAATTCTGTATAAATACCCCCTCTTTTCTCTCATTTTGGGGGAGATCATTTTATGTTAGCCAAACTCTTGCAAAATTTTCTCTTGAGCCATACTTAGCCAAATTATTGCATTGGCATCAATTTTCACCCATTTTCCATCCCCATTGCATCTCACAAATTGCATATTTTTCCATCAAAGGAGCATACAACATCAAATATCGAAGGGCCAACCAAAGGATCGGTTCGAGACAAGGTGAATCTACTTCATTTGTGATCTTTACTTTGTTTTTGAATCCAACTAGGCCAATCTTGAGGTGTAGGGTGTTCATAGTTGTTGTTTGCACTTTTTGTTTGCTGCTCATTTTCTAACAAGTATTTTCACCCTATCACATTTCTGGCATGCCCGGTGGGACCCACAAATGAGTCTATATCTTTCACGTTTGCTATTTTTTTCACTTTTTGTAGGTGCAGGTTGCAAAGGGGCAGACCCGACCTCGAGGGATGGACCTAACCTGATAGGCAGACAAACTTGACCTCCCAGGGCAAACCCGACCTTGCCCAGGGGCGAACTTGCCCTCCATAGACTCCAGAAACTATTTTTCTGCAGATTTTTCACAGAGGGGCGGACCTGACCTCCAGACAGGCAGACCTGACCTAACAAACAGGTGGACCTACCCTCCAGATAGGCGGACCTGGCCTTCAGAAAGGAAAACCTGCCCTCCAGACAGGCAAACCTGCCTTGGATAGCTTTTTTCAGAAGGCCAATCTTGAGGTGTAGGGTGTTCATAGTTGTTGTTTGCACTCTTTTGTTTGTTGCTCATTTTCTAACAAGTATTTTTTCCCTATCACAGACATAACAATGAAAGATCTTTGCAACTTGAAATAGAAAAAGGGTGAATCTTTCCTTGTATTTTTGCAAAACTAGAGAAGGTTATTTGCAAGATATTATCATCCTGTACTTGAAAAGGAAAATACATAAATCTTTATCGACAACCTAAATGACGAGATGAGTTATAGATTGGAATTACAATGTCCACCTACCTTTGAAAAATTGATTGAAAATAGAATAAATATTGAAGAGGCTTTGATCAAGAGAGGAGTCATCAAAATTTACAATGAAAACAAGTCATCAAATTCCTCCAACAATTACAACAACGGTGACAAACCAAAGTTTTGGAAATGAAACAAGAATGTGGGTAATAATGATGGCATAGTTGAAAACCAAAATGCAAAACTTGTATTCAATTTAGCAACAACTGCCACCAAAACTAATTAGAACAACAATCCACCCAACAACCAAAGTAACAACCAAAATGTCAACCAAAACAACAATCAAGGTAATGCTAGATCTAGAACACCATCATATTGAATGTCCTCAAATTGAAGAAGGTTCACACCTTTGGGACAATCATCAAAATTAGCATTAAAGGAACTTCTTGAAGCTAAAGTCATAACATTACCAGAGGCAAGAAATTGGGAGCCATAAGTTAAGCCTCCATGGTGGAATGATGCACATTTTTGTGACTTCCATCGAAACAAAGGACATAAAATCAATGACTATATGCAATTCAAGCACTTGATACAAGACTTGATTGACAACAAGACGATATTCATAGGAATCCAAACAAACAATGATCATGGAGCATTCAATAACCCTCTACCCAACTACAAAAAAAGGGGAATCTTCTTCTTCAAATACCAAAGGAAAAAGCATAAACTATGTCTATGATTCTACCATTCATTGTGTTGAGATGGTTGAGAATCCAACCAAGGACATCGAAATCAGGAACCAAAGAAACATTGCTACAACTAAAAATTAGCATCATGATATCGACACCACCTCACACCAAATCAATGACCTTGTGCCAATAAATCTGATCACCAACATTTCTACAAATGACAATCAAATTAATGCCAATAAAATCAGAGGACAAAACAATTCACCGATCAATGCAATCACAAGAGGACAAGCCAAGGTAACATTGAAAGGAGCTACCCCTTCCATGTCCAAAGCAACTACTACTATCCCTGCAACCCAATATAACATAGTTGATCAATTGCAAAAAATACCACCCAAATATCCATATTATAACTTCTCAAGATTTCACCCACTCACAAGGAAATCTTAGAACAAGCTCTAGTCACCACCACAGTACTGAACAATTTGGAAGTTTTCCAATTTTAGACTATGGTGGGATATTTGACTACACTGCATTGCTTATCATTTTCTAAACATGATGATGTATCTAACACCCATCTGTGCAATTCTACCCTCCACATTGAGGTCTTAATCCACAAACATCATGTCAAATGTGTTCTAATAGATGGAGGAGCTGGCCTGAATATCTATACTTTGAAACTTGTCCATGCACTTAGGTATTTAGAAAATGCTATTGATCCTAGAAGAAAAATCACAATAGAAGCATATGATGATGAAGAAAGATCCTCCCAAGGATTAATTTTCTTACCAATTCAAGTGGGACTAGTTGTCAAAGACATAGTCTACCAAGTGCTGGACAAGGAATTGACATATAACATACTTTTGGGACGTCCTTGGATCCATGACATGCAAGCAGTGCCATCCACATATCACCAATGTTTAAAGTTCCCTTTCAATGGGAAAAAAATCACTATTGCAGTTGACTCCAACAACCCCCAATATTGTAACACACTCAATACAATCCAAGATGCTTTTGTACCACACAATAGGGAAGCTTCAACTCATGGTTCATCAAATGATGGAAAACAACTAAATGCCTTGTCAAAGTGGGTTGAGAAAAAGGACCAATCAAAGGATAAGGGTATGAGTGATTCCACCTTCTCAAGTAAGGAAAGTACATCAAATTCTTTGTCAAACCAACTAGAGAGAAAGGATCAATCAAAAGAAAAAGGAATTGGGAATCCTAATTCACAAGATCAAGAAATTCAACTCAAGTCCTTATCAAAACAAGTTTTTATTAGAAACCAAGATTAGACATGCAAACTAGAAAAGCATTCCACATAAGAGAAAAATAGAAAAAGCAGAAGCTTTGCAAAAAGATGTGCAAAAAATTATTATTTAGGAATTCTTAATTACATGAGATGATTTTCTTTATAAAAGAAAGTATGCATAACCCTAATATTATCTTGAGCAACAAGATAGCTCAAAAAGATAATGATGAATATAATTAACCTAGGAATTAAAATATTACCTAAGTAAAGTTATGCAATTGCAATTAAATATTAATTACACTAACACCCCCCATAAGTGCAACTTAGGAAGACTAAAAATGGCATGCACCTAAAACTAGGATGAATGCAAGAAAGCATGAATGGGTCCTGGCAACAAGGTCTGATCAGGTACCCATGTACAAATGTAATAATGAGGTAGAGAAGGAAAACCCAGTGGGACAAAACCCCCCTACAATGAGATGACTACTGCAAATAAGCACTGGAAGAACACTGGAACGGCAACACGACAAGCAAGGAAAGATACTTTTGTCTTCAAGAAACCAAATGAGATTCACTAAAGGACTTAGGCGGAATCATACTAATGCGATAGTAGACTTGATGCTATGGAACACTTGAAAACTCACAAACTGGAACAACCCTGGAATCCATAAAGCAATAGTAGATGATATGATGATAGAATTTGGAAATTGTGTATCTCGATGTCAATGCCAAACTGAGACTAAAACTCTTCCATAGGAACAAGTACCATAAAGAATCTAGAACATTAACCATAAAAACATGGCCCTCAAACTAAGAAGGATCTGAACCAATGTAGATCATTAACCATAAACTCCCAATCTAAAGTGTGAACCGATGTGAATCTCATATGTGTCAAACTAGAGAAAAAATGTGGCCAAAAGAAACTAAGAAACTAGATATAACCCATTCGATTTGTCATCAAAACAAGATGAAGATCAAAGTGCATGCACACTCTAATCAGATTATTATGCAAGAAACCCCCCTAATGGAACTTTATCTCAGTTCATTTATTACAATAACCCATGATTGTAAAAGGAGAGAATGATAAACATGAATAAATAGAAAATAAAAATATACCTCAGATCTATGCAGAGGACTGTACTGGCTTTCCAACACTACAAGAATGGCAAGAAAAGGATCACCGAGTCAAAAGATATGCCCTCCGAAGCAAAAAAAAATCATCTGAGTTCAAGGACCTATAAAATAAATCTGGAGAAAAATCAGAAGAAACTACCTTCACCACTAGATTAGTGTCGGAATCAGATTTCCAATGGTATCTTGTTTACAAAAAAAGGACACCGTACACAAAATTACGCCCAATTTTGTAAAAGTGCTCCAGAAAGGCCAATCTGGCCAATAGGCAGCCTAGAGGGCTTTAAAAAAATAAGCCCCTGGTCCTGTGCGCGACCAGGGGTTGGTGGAATGGGGGTTGAGGTGGAGCCCCTAGTCATACATATCATCTCCAAGTGCTGGGAGGGGCCGATGTGGGGCTGGGCACATAGCACTTAGTCCCCCATGTGACCGGTGGTGTGCATAAGGGGCTCGTGGGGGCTGGGCGCAGGGCGCCTGGTCACATATGTGACCGGCGGCCTATGCAAAATTTCCTGCGGGGGCTAAGCTAGGTGGCGGAGATTTGGAGGGCGTCGCTTGGTGGTTGCCAGGTGGTGTGACAGTGGCGCCTGGGTTCTGTGTGGGCAGCGCATAAAATTAAATAAAATTTCATTTAAAAAAAAAAAAATTTGAATTTTTTTGCCTCAAACTGCATGCTGGGGAGGCCATATGGCCTCCCTGGCAAAAAATTTTTGCCTCTCGGATCAACTGCACCAAAATCGATGAAATGACAGGTGTTCTTAGGGTTTTTTACCACTACGAATGTGATGGTGACCTTCGTTTGTGCCCAAACTACTCCGAAAAATTGGCTACCTCTAGAGCTTGCAAAAAATCTCCTAGCTTGAAACCCTCATGGATCTGCAAACGATGGCCAAAATCAGAAAAATAAAATCCAATCCTAACTTTTTCCAACACTCTGAATCCAATGGTGATGCTCGATTTGATCCAAGATGTTGCATAGATGAACTCAAGGCATGATACCCTCAAAGAATCTCAAACGAACTCTACAATGATTTTCTCAAAAATCTGAGAAGGGGCTACAAATCAAGGCTTTGATACCATGTTAGAAACCAAGATCAGACATGCAAACTAGAAAATCCTTCCACAGAAGAGAAAAATAGAAAAAGCAGAAGCTTTGCAAAAAGATGTGCAAAAAATTATTATTCAGGAATTCTTAATTACATGAGATGATTTTCTTTATAAAAACAAGTATGCATAACCATAAACTTATCTTGAGCAACAAGATAGCTCAACAAGATAAGGATGAGAATAATTAACCTAAGAATTAAAATATTACCTAAGTAAAGTTATGCAAGTGCAATTAAATATTAATTACACTAACAGTTTCCAAGATCTAATTGAAAGAAAAAGGCATGGGGGAATACTCATTTGTGCAATCCTTATGTTTATCACAACTTTCATCTTCTCCCAAGTCATATGGGCAGCCATCAACATCAAGACAACAATCATCACAACCAACCACACTCTTTGATGGCACCTTTGTAAGAGTAGGTACATTAGTGGATGAGTCAAACAATAGGGAGGTTTTAAACTGGTTGTATAAGGATGAAGAATCATCGCAATCATCAACTTCCAATGTACAAACAACACAATATGACAAAGGAAAGACAATCCTAGAAAAGATGGGGTATAAGGGAAAAGGTCCTATTGGTAAAAGGAAAGAAGGAATCATAGAACCAATACAACCTGTCACAATGCATGCCAAAGACAAAATAGGACTAGGGTACAGAGAAGAATCAAAAGAAGAAACCAAGCAATAGGTTGTTGAGAGAATCCTCTAATTAAGAGATAGTTCTGAAATGGATTCTAATGAGTATGAATGGGATTCCCTCTTCGAAGAGTCTTGTCATGATAAGGAAATTGATGCAATCCAAAAGTATACACTAATGCGTATGGAAGGAAAGAGCTCGAGTTGTAGACCACTTCAAATTGGATCAGAACATATCAATGACTTGAGTGAAGATGATCAAAATTTGAGCGAGATAGATCATTTGGAGGAGAGTAACATCATAGACCTCGATATTGCTATCAAACACTTCGATGACATTTCCATCATGACACACACCCCTTCTGACCTTAGCCAATCTAACAATTCCTTGCCATTGATACATCTTGAACTAATTGACTGGGACCAAACTGAGCTGCTTGATCTACCCACCTTTCCAAATGATGATGCCATTGTGAACTTTCTTTGTTCTAATAACCTTGAAATGTGTTCCATCATCGAATCTTATAATGGGGCTTTAGATGAGGGGGGTGCCAAATCTCTTAGCTGCAAAACAACAAATGTCAAAAATGGATCTAATGGTGAAAACCATTCAATGGCAGCATTAGATCAAGAAAAAATCAAAATAAAAAGCACATCTAATGGTGAAAACCATTCAATGGCAGCATCAAATCAAGAAAAAATCAAAATAAAAAGAACATCTGATGGTGAAAACCTCTTTGAGGCACCAAAATATGGGAGATTTGACACTCTTCTGGAGTACTATCAGGAGAGGTCTTCAATGCTGATAGAACCAACACAATCCATCAACATTGGTACAAATGAAATAGTCAATACTTTACATCTAGCTCCCTCAATGACAGAGAAAGAAGAGCCAAACTTCACTAAGTTCTTTGAGGAAAGTAAAATCAACTTTGCATGGTCTTATGTTGACATGCCCGGTATAGATCTAGAACTCATAATGCATCATTTATCACTACCACTTGGAATAAAACTAGTCAAGCAAAAGTTAAGAAAAATTCATCTTCACATCACACTCCTAGTAAAAGTTGAATTGAATAAATAGTTAGATGTGAGATTTATCAGACCTATTGACTATGCCAAATGTATATCAAACATTGTACCAATTTCAAAACCAGATAAAAGCATCAAGATATGCACAAATTTCAGGGATCTCAACAAGGCTTGCCCGAAAGATGACTTTCCTCTACCTAACATAGACATCATCGTAGAATTGACAATTGGGCATGAAATGTTATCACTTATGGATGGATTTGTAGGTTACAACCAGATAAAAATAGTACCTGAAGATCAAGACAAAAGAACCTTCACATGTCCTTGGGGCACTTTTTGTTGGATCATAATTCCTTTTGGGTTGTAAAATGTGGGAGCCACATATCAGAGAGAAATGACCACCATCTTCCATGACATGATGCACACTTTTATGGAGGACTATATAGATGATTTTTTTTCCAAATCATTCACCAGAGAAGGAAATCTAGAAATTTTAGACAAGATCTTCACCCGACTGGAGAAATTCAATGTGAGATTAAATCCCAAGAAATGTGTATTTGGTGTAACATCAGCTAAACTTTTGGGATACACTGTGTTAGCTAAAGGCATTGAGGTGGATCCTAAGAAGGTCAAAGCTATCATGGAGATGCCTCCTCCTAAAAATATCTATCAACTCGGATCATTACAGGGATAGTTTCAATCCATCAGGAGGTTCATCACACAACTGGCTAACAAAACTCATCCTTTCAATCATCTACTACACAAGAATGTCTCTTTCAAGTGGGATGATAAATGTGAAGACACTTTCAATCAACTAAAATAATATCTGATGTCACCACCAATACTAATACCACCAACCAAAGGAAAGCCATTGTTACTCTATATTGCAACAACTGAGATATCTTTGGGCACTTTATTGGCACATGAAGATTCTATAGGAAAGGAAAGGGAAATCTATTATATCAACAGGACCTTGAAGGGTTATGAGATCAATTACACTTTTATTGAAAAAGCTTGTATAGCATAGTATTTTCTAGCCAACAACTAAGACATTACATGTTGACTCACACCATTAAACTCATATCTAAAATTGATCTCTTAAAGTATCCACTCAGCAAAACTTCCCTAATAGGAAGACTAGCCAAGTGGGTCATGATATTGAGTGAGTTTGACATCCAGTACATGGATAGAAAAGTAATCAAGGGTCAAGCCATAGTAGATCAAATATTTGAAGCACCATTGCAAGACCATCATCCAATGAACATTGAGTTTCTAGATGCTAATTTCCTAATAGTGTCAACACAACAATGGATGTATTTCGATGGCTCTTACACACAACATGGATCAGGTGTAGGAATCTTATTTATCACACCTCAAGGATATACCATTCCCAATTCCTATAGATTAATGTTTCCTTGCACCAACAACACAACTGAATATGAAGCATTGATCACTGGAATCAAAGTAGCAGTCGAGTGGAAGATCACAGAGTTACAAGTCTATGGTGATTCACAACTAGTCATTAATTAGGTTGAATATGAAAATTTTGGATAAAATAAAAAATGATAAAACAAATAACATGCATTACCTGATCCAAATCTTCAATACCTCAAATAGGTGCAATGATGGATTACTTATTTGATTGATTTGATAGGTTGGTTTCTCAATTCAACAACATAACAATTAGACGGAGATGATAGATGAATGATAATAGATAGAAATGGATGAATGATTTTGGCAGCATAAGGATACTTGAAGAATCGACCCCCCAAATGGCTTATGAGAGGGTTGATTTATAGGAAAGGTCTGATTTGTATTGATGGTTAAGATTGGATGTCAATAAGATGTCTTAATCAATGGCCAAGATTGAAAGTTGAGGTATGGACTAGGGTTAGGGAAAAACTAGGGCAAATGATAAAGATGAAGGGTTGAGATTGAATTATGAGATAATTCAATCAAGGGCTAAGATTAAATGAGATGTCAAGAGATAAGATTTGATGTGGAAGATAAGATTGGAACGAATAAAGAGGTGATAGGAGAAATTAAATAATAAAAATTATTTAATTTAGGTGGCCAATGAATAATTAAATAATTAAATAATTATTTAATTATAGAGGAATGTGACAAAATGAATCATTTTGAATTAAATAATGATTAATTCAAAATTCAAGAGAGTGGACCAAATTAAATAAATAAAATTTATTTAATTTGTGAGAGAAAAGGCTAATGAATAATTAAATAATTAAAATAATTATTTAATTATATTGGAAAGTGGATAAAATTAAATAAATTAGAATTTATTTAATTTTAGAAAGAAGGGGACTTAATTAGTGATGTAATTAAATAAATAAAATTTACTTAATTAATCAGGGAGGAATAAAGATAGAAATGAATTAATTAAATAATTAAAATTATTTAATTAATAAAAGAATTATGACTTTGGAAAATAATTAAATAATTACAAATTATTTAATTATGAAGAATGAAAGGGGAAATGATGAAGAACCTAAGAGTTGTAGGCCTTAGGACAAGTTTTAGTGTCTACATTTTTCCCCTCTTTGAGATGATGTTCGAGATGATGAGCTTTGTGTCAAGCAACATCATTTCAAAGAAGCTAATGTATGGATAGAGGAAAATGAATGATGATAGAAAGATAAGATGATGACAAAATAAGAGTGAGATGATGATGCCCCCTCAAGAGGATAGGTGGGTTGAAAGAACACAAGTATGCTCTCACAATGGATGAAATGATAAAAGATGGATAAAGAGATGGATAATACGTTATGCTGCAAGAAAGTGAGCAACCATGATGTTTGATGTAACACTAGACACGATGCACCAAGGTCTAAGGACCAAGGTGACGATGTGTCTCATGCCCCAGTGTAATACAACCTTGTCTAGATACAAGATATGAATATTAGCTAGAATAATTCAGACTTGATGCAAATGCAAGATAAAAATGACAACACACACAAGCAAGCAAGCAAGCAAGAAAGCATGCACAAATGATACAAAAACAAACAAGGTATTGCCCCTATCAAGCTGCAAACCGATGAGTAATTGATTGATTGGTTTTTTCTTATTGATGATGATAGATGATGCTAGTGTTTTCATTGCAGGGAATGACATATCCCTAGATCAACACAAGGATGACTAATAATTGATTGATTGACTTTGATTGATGATGATAGATGATGATAGTGTTGTCATTGTGGGGAAAGACATATCCCTAGATCAACACAAGGATGATTGATAATTGATTGATTGACTTTGATTGGTTGGGTTTACAACAAGATTAGGATCAAGACCAAAGGATGTGATTGGATTATTTGGAAAGATTGATCGACTTGATTGGTATGGACTAAGGATTGACTTGCATTTGGATTATTGCTTGGATTGATTCAATTGATTTGATTTGAAGAAGTGGTTTGGAATGATATGATGATTGATTGGATGATAGGATGTGATGAATTGAATAGAAGAATTGATGTGATTGGATTGATTTAGGTTGGAGCGACTTGATTAGAGGATTCATTGATTGAGGAATTGATTTGCTTAGAATTATTTGATTAGAGGATTGTTTGATTGATAATTTGAAGACTGATTTGACATTGTTTTGGCAATTTAACTAATTTTGACTGGATGACTAATTGGACTATGTTGTCTATTGGTTCACGAGTTAAATGTCAACATTTTGAATGACTGACTATCTCTGACTTATTTGACTGACGTGATAAATACTGACTTTGTTTTGGGATTTTTGAGAGTTATTTGGATAGTTTTGTGTTTTTTAGATATTTTGTTTTTTTTTGGATTTTTGACATATATGATTTTTTTTGGATTTTCGACATGTTATGATTTTTTTGGATTTTTGACATGTTATGATTTTTTTCCTTTTGAAATGTTTTGATTTTTTTGGATTCTTGAAATGTTTTGATTTTTTTGTGTTTTGACATGTTATGATTTTTTTTTGCCTTTTGAAAATGTTTTGATTTTTTTAGATTTTGAATGTTTTATTTTTTGTGTTTTTGACATGTTATGATTTTTGCCTTTTGAAATGTTTTTGTTTTTGATTTTTGAAATATTTTGATTTTTGGGATTTTTGAAATGTTTTGATTTTTTGCCTTTTGAAATGTTTTGATTTTTGGATTTTTGAAATGTTTTGATTTTTATGGATTTTTGAAATGTTTTGATTTTTTTGGATTTTTGAAAGTTTTGAAATGTCAATGGAGGACAATGTAGGTATCCTTTGTGCTAGATACCAATGACAAGGGAAAACCAAGTCTAGGTGCAAGGAGATAGATGAGATTGATGGATGAAAGGGTCGGTAATATGATAAGGGATAAAAGGCTCATGATAGATGGATGGATAAAAAAGATAGGTCATAGTGAATGGAATGGATGTATGCATCATAAGAGAGAAAGGATGTCATCTCCAAAGACTATGTCACATAGGAATAACATGCCCCATTCTAGGTACAATACTCAGGATTTTTCTAGACAAAGCTTATGACAATAGGATAATGATATGATTTGTTATAAAAATGAGGTATGTCAAGAGATACCCAAAAAACATGTTTCAACATTTTCCCCCTATATCTTCATCAAGATCAAAAGGAGAAGGGTGGATAAGTGGACTCAATATGATAGGTATGTGTGATGGATAAAGATGGTACATATGATGGAAATGATATGACATGAAAATGATAGGTTGGATAGATAAGACATTGTGCCCCCAAGTGTAAGTAACATAGAAGATCAACCTACAAATGATGCATGTTTGTCAAGTTTTCATCATGGTACTTATCCAAGGCACCTGTTTATGAGGTTTTCACTATTGGATGAAGGGATTTCTCTTTACTTTTTTTTTAATTTTTTTTTTCTTTAATTTTTTGACTTTTTGAATAGGGGAAGGATAGGAGGGACTCAAGTTTCTAGTTCCATGAAAGGTGATAGTCCCACTAGAGATGGATGTCATTGCATGGACCATGTCAAATGTCATTATGCTCATAGATGTTGGTAAAGGATGACATGAGCGGGAGATTGAGTAGGTAGATGATGGATTATGATGTGGATTATGGAGGAAAATAGTGGATTATGATGCAGATTATGTAGGGAAGATGATAAGGATTATATGGGACTTATGCAAAAGATAAATGGGAAGGCTTAGCCAAAATCATGGACCATAAGAAGATGGTGGGGGAGATATGTAGGATAATGAGTGAAGGGTGAGGATATGGAGGTATGTGGAATTGGTGTGAAATGGAAGGGAACCATGACCAATGGTTACACATGTTGTGATAAACGTTGAAGATTTTGAGGCAGACGGGGTGTAGGAAGCAATGGGGATGTTTTCTTAGGAGATGGAGGACGAAGTGCTTTAGGTACCCACATAGACTTAGTATTTTTATGATTTTTGTTTGGCTTGTAGGATTTTTATAATTTTTGAATAGAATGGGAATGGGAATGTGAGGTGGAAGTGGATGGTTGGTATTTTTGTGATGTAGATGCCTCATTTGACTTTCTTTCCTTTTTCTTAGGGACCCAAACCATTTTAGTTTTTGCTTTTACTTTTGGAGGTATGGGTTTATATAACTTTTTGGATGTATTTTTCTTTAACTTTTTGTATCAATGTCCTAAGGCATGAGGGTCCTTAGGATTTTTGGCTTTATAGATAGAGGCATTGAATTTTTTTCTTTTGAATCCCATGGGTATGGTGGAATGAGTGGAAGCTTCTTGTTTAGACAATGTGTGAATTTGTTGGTCATGATTAGGAATGTTAGGGTATTTATGGATAAATGGATAAGAGGATTGAATGGTAGGGATATTAGGTGGTGGGAGTAATGGTGGTAAAGTGGATGGAGGGATATTAGGAGTTGGAAGTAATGGTGGAAAAGTGGATGGTGGAAGGTGTATGGTCACATTCTTTTGACATTTGTAGGATGATGGAGGAGGGATGGAAAAATATGTTTTAGGTGTATGATAGGATTCATGATGGAAAATGGAATTAGGATGGATGGATGACGTACCAACATCTTGAGATTGGTTTCCTTGGGGTGTATTTCCAAGGCCATAAGAGCATGGAGGGACTTTGACATGGATGGGCTTCAAAATACCTTGTTCATGAAGGTCTAAACCTTTACCTTGGTGGTTCATGTTTTGGAGTATGCGATGGACAAGAGGACTAGGTGTAGGTGGAACACTAGACACGAGTTCTTTATTGGATGGAGAAGATAATGGTTGTTGTTGTTCTGAGGAACATTCTTGAATGAGGGTGGAAATACCAATAGGATATGATGCAGGACTTGCAATGGGGTCGATAGTGGGTGATGAAGGATCATTAGAATCTTGATTAGTATTGTGTTCTCTTAGATCTAAGGTATTTGTTTGATCTTCTATGTGTGTTTGGGAGACATATGACTCATCAAAGGAAGTGGATGTTGATGGATCATGGATAGGGATAGGTAGGGGGTGGATAGGAGAAATGTAGGTTTCTTGCTCATGGATAGGTGAAGTGATAGGCTCTTGACCATGGAATGCATAAAGCTGGCTAAGAGGATCATCATGGCTGTCTTGATCATAAAAGAGATCTTGATAAAAAATGGGAGCTTGATCATGAATAGGATTAGGTGTGTTATGAATGGAATCATTAGGAGGGTGTTGATCTTTATGTGAATGAGAGGTTAATGTTTCCTCATGCTTAGGATAATGCTCTTGACACACCTCTTGGGTTGCTTGAATAGAAGTGGAAGGGGATGACTCTTGAATAGGTTTGATATGTTCTTGATGGTTAACAACATAGGAGCATGACAGGGGGTGACTTGGACTTATGAGGGGAGACTCTTGAATTGGCTCAAGGGGTTGTGGATGACATGGCTGGCTTGAAGGACTTGACATGATGTTTGAGGACTCTTTTGTATGTTCAAGTATATGTGTTGAATGACATGGAGACAATTGATTCCTTGCTTGTAGCCCTTGAGTCACATCCTTAATAGGTGTAGGGGTGGATTTAGGCAATACCATAGGTTTACCTTTGAAATTTTTGAATTTAGGGCATGGATTTGATGGAGGATTACATGATGATGGGGGTAATGAAGATTTTGATGGGTTAGAAGGTAGAGAGGCCAATGGATTAGGACTAGGACATGGTGGATTAGGGATAGGCATTTGATTATAAGGTGGTATGATAAAGTTATAGGGTGCATGACCTAGATTAGTGTTGTTATCTCCTAGAAATGCACCCTATGCAAAGTGATGGAAACTGAGCTTTCTAGAGAAACATGGGATCATTTCAAGGTTGTGGGTCACATGAAGTTGAAATGAACCTCCAGAGAAGGCCGGCTTCCTTTGTGTTATCACCTAAAATACTAATCTTTATGAGGTAAATGGAGAAGGAATACATGAAAATTGAAACTTAAACCTACGGTGATACACCAAATTGACAAAAATCAGGGAATGAGAACAAGATGAACATACACTGAGAAACTAATGAGAGATCTTTCATTTATTCAAATTAACTTTATGAACTTATGAATCATTCTTGAAAAGATTTAATCTGAACATATATATTTTAAGAAGGAAAGATGGATTTCATGACTTCAAAGTTCAAATGCAGACTTAGAAAATACAATTCAAACTTACATAATCAGAAAAGAAATGAAAACAATGTGAAACACCAACACTGGTTTCCAAGGTAATCTTTGTATGCTATATTCCATATTCTAGTTGAGTTACAAAACATACATTAGTTGAGAAAGGATTTAAGAAAAATCACTAACTCTCTAGAATGCATAATTTGAACTCCTTTACAAAGAGGAAAAAATGCCATATATACAAAAGATAATGGCCCCCCAGGGCTTACAAAAAAAATACCAGTTCTAAAAGATCTACCCTTAGATCTTTTGATAAAATTAATGTTGCATCCCCATGGCCATGTCGGTGTGGAGTCACTCTAGGAATGGCCTCCTTGATCTTTTGTAACTACCGCATTCATTTTTGGTCTTCGTGTCGCTCATCTTTGAATTTCCCTGCCGAGCTGCTTTGAATGCTTCTGAGCTCATGGCATATCCATGTCATGTTCCCCCTATTGATCTTCTTGGCACCAGTCAAGCTGCCAACAGTCTACCTGGAGCTTCCTCAGATTGGTCAAACAGGTGCCACACAAGCTACTTCAGGTGGTCAAAATCTCTTCCTCAGAATCGCATCTCGGTGAGACACTAGAAGTGTCTTGCCAATGCGATTACGTCCCTCTGCGGCTATCAGCATAACTCATGACAATTGGCAATACCATATAGTGAGTTCAAAAGTCATATCGACATCCATGAAACCATTAGCAAGACATTTCACTTTCGGGAAGACCTTATGGTGAGCCTTCAGGAGTCATACTGATATCCATATTCATGAGCAAGTTGATCATTATCAGCAAGACCCCTTGCTTTGGCCGAGACATCATGGCGAATCAACTCTCTCTTGCACTGAGCTCTTCATCCTTCTGCAAGACCCCATTGGGTTGGTGAGACATCCTGGTGGATTCATCTTGTTTTGGCGAGAGCTCATGAGTTGGAAAGACTTTATGCCAAAGGCAAGATGTCATGGCGAACTCATCTCATTTTCGGTAGGACATCATACTCTGTTTCGAACATCTCCCCGAGCATAAAACTTCCTCTCAGAGTCTCCCCGATCTCAACCTTGTGAACCATATCAGAAAGAGCTATTGATGTCACACTGAAGGCATAAGCCTTCGGCGAGACCACAATTAGTCAGCAGGAGGTCAAAGCGAGTTTCCTTCCTCCCCCCGAGCTTACTTTCATTTCGGGGAAACCCTTTTGTATCGGCTAGACCTTGCAGCGAACACAAGCCACTTTCCCTGAGCACAACATTTCTTTTGGTGAGACACTGGCAAGTCGGGAAGACCTCACACCGAAGCCCCCATCATTATACTGCTATGCTCCTCCATCGGTGAGACACCCGTGTGTCGGTGAGAGCTCATGCCGAAGGCAATATACTATCGGCGAGCCCATTTCATCTCGGAAAGACCCCATCCCTTTGAGAAGACATCTTATCGAACTCCTCCTCTCAGCGACGGGTCCCACTGCAGCCAACTCCCTATCGGTGAGACACTGTTCTCTCGACAGGACCTCATAACAAAAACAAACCACCTCCTGGAGCTCAAACATTTCCTTCAGTGAGACGCTGGCAAGTCGGGGAGACCCTATGCCAAAGTCCTATCATTATACCAAGGCCCCTCTTCTTCAGCATGACCTCCTGTTTTCACTGAAACATCATGATGAATTCATTTTTCTTTGCCCCAAGTTCATCCTACTTCGGCAAGACCACCGACTTTTGGTGAGACCTTATGCCGAAGGCAAAATCCTTCGGCGAGCTGAGACTGTTTTGGCAAGACCTCAGCAGGTCGAGAAGACCTCATGCCAAGCTCAAAATTTTTGGGCAAGCTCACCTCATATCAGGGAGACCTTTCTTGGTCGGGGAAACATTATAGTGAAGGAACCAACCTTTTTCGAGACCCCATCCTTTTGGGAAGACATCTCACCGAATGAAAAACTTTATGCTGAGAGCTCCCCAGTGAACCACTGTCGGCATGACCCTTGCTAGTCACCGAGACATCATGCTGACACCCTTCGAGAAGACATCTTATCAAACTCCTCTCGGCGAGCTCGATTCATCATTTGTCGCCAGGACCTCCCTTGTTCGCCGAGACATCACAGCGAGGCTCCTTTCTTCATGATGAAACTTCTTTTTGCTGAGACCTCACAACGAATATGAACCCTTCTCCCCGATGCTAGCCCCGTGAAGACTTCTCCCAGAAGACACCTCCATTCACTGAGACCACCAACATGTCAGCCAAACATCATCTTGAGTTCAATAGAGCTTGAACCTTCATTTGGGGAGACCACCAACAGTCGGTGAGACCTCTTACCGAGCTGCTCCATGTTTCGGTGAGACTCTACTTAGTCGGCAAGACCCCTCGCCGAACTCAAAACATTATATCAAAGGAATAAACCCTTCAGTGAGACTCTTCTTGGTCGTTGGGACCTCAAGCCAAACACAAACCACTCTCCTCGATGCTGGCCTAGTGAATAACTGTTGGTGTGACTTCTTTCTAGCGGAGAGATACATAAAGACTCATAGCGACCCGAAAGTTTTGGCTAAACCTCACCCAATATACTCAAGCAAATAGAATGCACTGCTAGTCGGCAAGACAATAGGAGGGTCTTGCCGACTTTCATCTCTGATGAGTTTTGTGCTAGAATGGATCAAGGCATGCCTTCCAATGGACTTCCCTATGAAATAGCGTCAGATGTATGATCTAACCTCTAATGCAAATATCCCATTTGACCTTCTTGAACATCTAAAACACAATTTCCTGCCTGCTTGAGCCCGTAGGTGAAAATTGGGCAACAAGTGTTCCCCTTGTCAATGGTTGCATTAGAACATGAAGAAGTTTGACCTTGTTGCAAGGTAGAACTTAAGTTCACATGTGTTTGTTGTGATGTGGCTTGATAGGTTGATATGGAATTGACATGCGAAGATGTGGATGGATTAGATTGGTATGAGGTAGAAGGGGATGGCACATAAGGTTGAGGTGGCATTGGTTGATAATGAATGGATAGGGGATGATGTTTTTGTTGTTGGATTTGAAAAGTGGCAATGAATTGATTGGCTTGAGCTAGGAGGTGTTGGGTTTGAGGTGATTTAATTTATTGAAAATTTTGGAAGAGGGTTTGAAGTCTTTGTATGGTTTGGTGGTCTAGGGGTTGGGGTATTTGGTGAAGTGTTTGAAGGAGGTTTTAATGTTGGGATGCTAGGTCTTCTAATGTTGGAATGATGTAAAATGATGTTTATTAGATTAAAGAGATGATGACGATTAGGATATGATGTGGAATGACAAGATTGGATGATTTGGATGATGTGGTAAAATTTTATTAGAAATTTGACTTGGGAAATATCAAACACAAGATTTCACATGTAAATGCATGAACACACACACCAAACACAATGATAAATTTGTCTTTCAAGATTAAATGTTATGATTAAGCAAACACTTGAATACACAACAACAAGCCCTCTGACTAGTCAAGTGGGGTATGGCCAATTAGGTCTCAAGCTAGTTTGCACGAGGTTGACTAGGTATAATTTGAAAGCAAAATCATACCAATAAGCTAGGAGAAAGGGGTAACCCACCCTTCACCTTCACTTCCCAAAGGTATAAAGTTCTTTGGGGCTTATCCAAGAGTGACAATATTTCAACTCCCAAAGGAGCGTGTCTTTGGATTCACACTTTATTAAGGTCATCCCTTGGAGGGGTGTGTGCTCCAAGCAGGCCTCCTAAGAAGCGTATGACAAAAGCAAACCAAGTGAGGTGTTTTGGAGGACACACACACTTTATTCACACTCAAAATTGTTAATTTCCCTTTAGAAATGAAATGTGTGTAAAATAGTTCAAGCACTTGTTCTTTTTAACCCAAAACCAAAAATATGTGATGGAATACAATGGTTCTTTTTAAGCCCAATTTCAATGTGTGATTGCAAACAAGATGTTCTTTTTAAGCCCCAAATTGAAGTGTGTTGACAAGCAATGATTAGAAATGAAAGATGAAATGTGTACACCTAGACTTTATTTAGCTCCAAAATCTTTGTCCACTTGACCCAATTTTTCCTTTGAAGTGTTTATTTTTTCTGCATATTCACAAAACCAATAGCAAAGCCAAAACCCTAACAAGATAATTGATCACTAATATTAGAGGGTTGTCAAGAAAAATTTAGTTTTTGGAAATGTTTTCTACATCAAAAATAAAAATATAGAGAAAATACCCTTACTAAAATTTCTAGAGCTTTCCAATAATGTAAAGAAATATGAAAAATGTGTTGTTTTGCACTTGAAATTAATTTTTTTATGAAAAATCATAAAAAAATTATAAAAAATTCAAAACAGGTCCAAAAATTCTAATTTTTGGACTGAGGGTGTGTGACATCATTAAAAATCTATAGAAGGTTTTTTGTGAAAATATCTACCACCGTTTGTGAGATATGAGCAAATTTTTGTAAAACCCTAATTTTCAAAGATCTATTTTTTGACTAATTATTTTTCATCCAAATTTAAAACATAAAAAATAGACCCCTATTGAAATTCAGAGAGTTTTATAGAAATGTAAAAATATTAGAAAAGTTCAACAATTTTCTCTCAAAATTGATTTTTCATGAAAAATAACAAAAAAATTATAAAAATTAAAAACAACTCCAAAAAATCTGATTTTTGGACTGGAAACTCTTTATATTGTTCCCAACTTGCAAAAAAATTCTTGTGAGAAAATACATAGCCGTTTGAAAGTTATGGTTGAATCTTTGAAAACTAGGGTTTTGTCCCAAAATGATGCAAAACTTACAACAGAAAAGCTAACAAAACCTGCAACAAGAAGGATCCAACTCCAAAATTCCTCAAAATTTATCAAAATATTGAGCTAAAAATCAGTTAGGGGGTTCAAGTTGGGTTCACCAAAATGTATATGAAAAATTTGGATAAAATAAAAATGATAAAACAAATAACATGCATTACCTAATCCAAATCTTCAATACCTCAAATAGATGCAATGATGGATGGCTTATTTGATTGATTTGATATGTTGGTTGCTCAATTCAACAACATAAAAATTATATGGAGATGATAGATGAATGAAAATAGATAGAAATGGATGAATGATTTTGGAAGCATAAGGATACTTGAAGAATCAACCCTCTAAATGGCTTATGAGAGGGTTGATTTATAGGAAAGGTCTGATTTGGATTGATGGTCGAGATTGGATGTCAATAAGATGTCTTAATCAATGGCCAAGATTGAAAGTTGAGGTATGGACTAGGGTTAGGGAAAAATTAGGGAAAATGATAAGGATGAAGGGTTGAGATTGAATTATGAGGTAATTCAATCAAGGGCTAGGATTAAATGAGATGTCAAGAGATAAGATTTGATGTGGAAGATAAGATTGGCACAAATAAAGAGGTGATAGGAGAAATTAGATATTAAAAATTATTTAATTTAGGTGGCCAATGAATAATTAAATAATTATTTAATTATAGAGGAATGTGACAAAATGAATCATTTTGAATTAAATAATGATTAATTCAAAATTCAAGAGAGTGGACCAAATTAAATAAATAAAATTTATTTAATTAATCAGGGAGGAATAAAGATAGAAATGAATTAATTAAATAATTAAAATTATTTAATTAATAGAAGAATTATGACTTTGGAAAATAATTAAATAATTAAAAATTATTTAATTATGAAGAATGAAAGGGGAAATGATGAAAAACCTAAGAGTCATAGGCCTTAGGACAATTTTTAGTGTCTACATAGGTAAACAATGATTACCAAACAAAAGATGAAAAATTAATGCCATATAAAAAATGGGTGATGACTTCAAAAAGTACTTGTTGAGATCAAATTTGAGCAGATTCCACGAGGCAACAACAAAGCTTTTGATGCTATGGTGACCATTTCCTCTCTCTTACAGATTCTTGAAAAGTGATCCCGTTATGAGTTCATGGTGGAACAATTGTTCAACCCATCCTATGACAACCCCAAATCCCAAGTCATCTACCATCTAACCAAGGCTAATGCTTCTATCTATGGGAAAATCTACACCTATCTCAAAGAAAATACCCTCCCACCTGATTTATCCCGAAATAAAAAATATAACTTTATTTGACAAGCAGCTTGACATACCTTGATAGCTGATGTACTTTATCAACGAGGCCTTGATGGTACTCTCCTTCGGTGTCTTGAACATAACAAGGCTAAAACCACTTTACATGAGGTTGATGATGGTAGTTGTGGCACACATTCAAGTGGGCTAAATTTAGCTAAGAAACTCCTATGTTTGAGATACTACTGGCCGAATATGGAGGAGTCTTTCCAATATTGCAAAAGATGCCAGAAATGTAAAATTCATGGGAACCTAATACATGCACCTGCACAAGAACTGCAACCTTTCGCATCAACATGGCTTTCTGTCAATGGGGACTAGATCTTGTAGGGAAAATTCATCCATCTTCATCAAATGGACACAAGTTCATCATGATGGCCACAAAATACTTCACAAAGTGGATTGAAGTTGTTCCCCTAACTACCATCATTGAAAAACAAATTGCATCATTCATCCTGAATTACATCATTTGTCGGTATGGCATCCCTCAATCCATTATCACTTATAATGGCAGACCTTTCAAGAATCGGGATGTCCAAGAACTTTGTGAGAGGTTCCATATCCAGCATTAGTTTTCTACGCCCTACTATCCTCAAGAAAATGGCCAAGCAGAGGCCTCAAACAAGACTATCCTAAAAATCTTGAAGAAAACTGTCAACGAGGCTAGACGTGATTGGCACGTTCAACTGAACCTTGCTCTATGGGCTTACAGAACCAATATCTGCACCCTGACATGAGCCACCCCCTATGCTCTAGTCTATGGATCATAAGCCATTTTACCTATTGAGGTTGATCTACCATCACTCTATGTGTCACTTAAAGGGATCATTTCATATGAGGATTACATAGTGCTAGGTTACATGAATTGGAACTATTAGATGAGTATCCCCAACATGCAGTGGATCACTTGAAATCATATCAATAGAGAATATCCAGAACTTGCAATCAAAAAGTAAATCCTAGAACATTTCAGGTGGATGACTTAGTCTTGAAAGAGAGCCCTCATAATCAACAAGATCGAGAGAAGAAGGGGAAATTTGAACCAAACTGGCTAGGTCCCTTTGTTATTGTATTAGTCTTCGGATCAAGAGCATATCAGTTGTCCACACTAGAAGGGGATTTATTTGATGAACCCCTCAACAACTTGCATCTCAAGAAATTCTACACTTGAATCATTCAATGCATCAGAAAAAGTCCTGAAAAAATGGTTGCCTTGATGAAAACTTGAAAAATAGACATCTTGGTAACAACAACAAAAAAAAAAAAAAGAAATACAAAAAATGTGAACAATCTAAAAAATCTAAAAAATCATAAAATCTAAAAAAGTGCAATAAAAACAAGTAGTGAAAACCTGACAACAGGCACTATTTGTGAAAGGTTAGCTTTTCCATCTATTTGAGCATGTTGGCCATTCACTTTCACTATCTATCTGCCTATCATCAAAAAGCTTCATGTACATATCTTGGCATCATGATCGTGTCTCACCCTAGACTAGGGGGCAAAATCCTAAACTCACTAGGGAAAAAATAAACTCTGAGCTTGAACCAAAAGACAAACAACTATAGGACAAACATAACAAACACACCAATCATAGTGCAACCCAACATTGAACATCAATCACCATCAGAAACACATCAACCATCCAAATCAAATAGCCAAATCAATCCAACCAAAAGAAAAATTGAAATGGATGATGTTCCTTTTGAATCATAGCTTTATCATGTCAAGCATGAATGTTCAATTGTTGTACTTTGATTTTTGTTATCATATCTCTGGAGCACCTCGATGATGTATTGAACTAGAGGAGCTAAGGAGTATGATTTTTCTTTGTCTATTGTCTGTGAGTTGATCATTATTACTGTGCAATTTGTCGAGGGACGTGCTCTACAAAGTATCACTAATGACATTTTGAATTTTCATAGGAAAATGGTTAACTCTTGTCTATTTATGCAAGAAATACTTAGGTCATCTCAGCTTAATTATACTTAGATTCTTGTGTTAACTTGCAATATCAAACATCATGAAAGTAGTACTTAGGTCAGCATAGTCTAATGATACCATCAATGCTTGTACTCACTTTCAACATTTTAAAGGCTCAATTATGATAAAAAGCATGACAAATTAGATGTTATGAATGACAACATCTGCATATTAGATCTGCATGGTTAAAGTAGATTGCATCCATGATAGTTTGCATCTGTATCTATGGGGTTTCCAAAGCAGCCACAATCTCACACTAATGTTCTCTCTTATCAATGGATTTAATACACTTGACATTACCAAAAACAAATCATTCTCATATAGAAAACACATCAATTGCATCATCATTTGCATTCATCCATCTGTGCATCACATCATAATATCCACATCAGATAACATAAAAAGAGTGCATTGCATCTCACTTGCATAATCCAAATCATTTCATAAAACATGACATGGCATAAGAAGATTGAAAGACATATCCAATAGAGTAAGATTTCCAAGAAGAAAATTTGTTGAAAAAAATGACATGGCATAAGAAGATTGAAAGACATATCCAACAAAGTAATATTTCCAAGAAGAAAAAGTTGCTGAAAAAACATGACATGGCATAAGAAGATTGAAAGACATATCAAACAGAGTAATATTTCCAAGAAGAAAAGTTGCTAAGAAACATGACTAGATAGTGAAGATATAATTCCCTTGTTATGAACATCTAAAACCAGTAGTGAAGATGAATTTTTTATTACTCAAATCCAAGACTGACAAAGGACTAACTGGATCAGCATAAACATCACACATCATTTGGATAATCAAATCCATCTCACATAGCATGAAACATCATCCATAAAGCATATGGAATCATCAATCATCCATTATCATATCATCATTTGCATAATCATCATAATCATCATGATCATCATCATGTAAACATCATAAACACATAGAACTATAAATCACCATACAATCATTTCATCTATCATACATCCATTCATGGCATTATCTATTTGCATGAGAAAAGTACAAATGCATCACATTTCATTGGCATAATAAATCCATCACATAGGAACCATTCATAAAGCATCATAGAATCATAACACATCAGTTGCATCATCATTTCCATCCATAGCATATCATATCATCATCATCATATATAACATCACATAGCATAAATAATAGAAATTAAATGCATCCATCATAATCATCATGATCATCATCATAAAGTAGAAATCAAATGCATCCATCATAAACACATAGATCATAATCATCGCCACATATCATATAACCTCAAAATCATAACGTCAAAGTGTACAAGGATATCCAAGGGTATAAAGAGATACATCAATAGAAAAAATGGAAGTGTATCATAATGTCTAAAATCAAGAGGTACATCATCAATGTCTCAACTGAATAAAGAGGTATGCATCATGTCCCAAAATACATCAAAATATGTCATCATAATCGAAGTTATGTCATGCTCCCCCCAGATGGTGCTGGCATCACATGACTAGTACCTCCTCCACCTAATAGACCTACACTAGGATCCCTCTGATCTCCAGGAAGTGGTTGTGCAACACCCATCCTAATGGTCTGAGACTGGGACCTCCTTGACCAGGACTGTGCAAAACTCTTTCGCTGCTTAGGAGGAACTACATCATGATATCTAACTCTATAAAACTCTGCCTCCTGAGCAGTATGTCATATCTCTCTAAAATAATCCATTGAACCTGTGGCTGCTGGAGCCTACTATAGTCTCTCAATAGTACCCTCAGCTTGATTGAACTGTCATCTTAAGGCATCCCTCTCAATAATTAGTGTAGCAATCTGCCCCTACATCTATCCCTATGCTCGAGCCTGGGCCTGGACATGGGTAAGCTAAGCCTATATCTGTTATGCCTGATATCTAGTAGCATCCCTCTCGGTCGTCAATGTTTGAATCTTCCCCTAGGCCTATGCTAGTAAGGCCTGAACTTGCTCAAGATAACCCTGCAATGTATCAACCTATACCTGTAGTGCAACAATCTATGTTTGTTGTTGCAACAAGGGTAGTCGAATCTCCACATGTCACCTCTTTCGAGGCACTCTCATCTCTCCAACATTGGGACCTGGGCTTCCTCCACCCTCATCTCCTCCCCCATCACTCTCATCATCATCTCCTCCTCCTCTCTCCATTGCCTGCACCCATGACCTCCTTCCCCCTCCTCCTCTAGCAATGACACTGGCTTATCTAGGATGGTGATCCATGGGAATGGATACATAAACATGTACTAAGCATACTCCTCTGATACCAAAGCCTCAATGATCTTTGGATGCACCTCCCATACGATGCCCTATAATCCCTAAAAATGATGAACTATTGCATCATAAGACAAAGTGGGTCCCCACTCTATTGCATCTACCCAATGCCATGCATAGTGGGCCACTCCTTGTGGCATACTCTCAACCTAGCCATACTACCTTAGTACCCGCAATAGAAAAAATCTATCAATAATGAATCAAGTCTGCTCAATCAGGTACATCAACTAGCACAAATACAACATCTTGGTATCGTCCTCTAGCCACTACTCATAATCCAAATAGGGCCACCATACCACAAACTCGAGATCATCCAATGTCCTCCTCCAGTACTCCAATTTTCCCAGCCTAGGTTGAGCAACTCGACCTACATAAATATGTGCATATTGTCTCATGGCAGGTTGTTGTCTATCTCCAACTGGATGAAGCAAGTGATTCTTCTATAGATTGATCTGACAACTATAGAAATTCGCCCCAACTATAGTTAGAAAGATAAATTATTGGAAAGCAAGTGATTCTGTTGATCTAGCACTTGGGTGGGTAGGGGTGGGTGGGTGAGAAACTATAGTTCAAGGGGGAGGGAACTACTTTAGTTGGGGGTGGGTGGGTGGATATAGTTGAGGGGGGCCACCCACCCTGATTAGTTTAGGTTGGGGGGTTTTCCTTGTTGGGTAGGCCTATCTCAAATACATATTAAACACTCACTATGATTGATAAGCGCCTACTATATATAGGCTATGGAATGGGTCTTATTCACGGTTACCATTGATTGCTCAGACCTAAAGCAATGTGACCCCAACTAATAAACTGGCCCCTCAAAGGTAGACCACCTGGTGTAAATCATGATACAAATGCACGAGCATGCAACACCCCCATGCATTTCTAGTGCCCTAAGCAATCATGCTCTCCAGAATCTGACCCCATCCAACTGAGAGTCCCTTTGACCTGCGGTCATGACAAAGGAACCCTCCAATAAATCTGACAAGAACAGAAGGAAATGTGGCATAAGCATCAACCATATCCCTCCAGGGAATCTTGTAGCTGCATGTCATCTCATCCTCAAAAAATCCGTGCAATGCATCAGTCCCACCCTACTCCTGAGAATCATATAGTACCAGCTCCCCCACAATAGGTATTCATAGAATCTGATATACATCCTCTAGAGTAATTGTGATCTCACAAGTGGGAAAATAAAAGGTGTTATGCTCACTATGCCACCTCTCTGCTAAAGTTGTTAACAACCCCTTGATGATCCTAATCTAGGGCATATCAATCAATGAGGAAAAATTGCATCATGGAATGACAGCTACCTCAGGCGGCATTAGGTGTGGAATAAAATCCCATGTCTTGGGAAAATGCTCTCTAATCTGCAAACTTGTCAAAGACTCCTATCATCAAAAAATTGCAAATCAGTCAATCAATCAATTGACATCAATCAGTCAATCAATCAATCAAAATCAATCAGCCTATCAATCTAATCAGCTCTAGTGAGACTTTGATCAAATCTCATGAGCATCAATTAATCAATTTAACCTCACCTATCATGAGGTTTATCAATCAATTCAACCTCACCTATCATGAGGTTCATCAATCATTCAACCTCTCCTATCATGAGGTTTATCAATCAACCAATGCACCTCACCTATCATGAGGTTTGTCAATCAATGAAACTATCATTGATCCTCACCTATCATGAGGTCTGTCAATCAATCAAACTATCATTGATCCTTGCCTATCATGAGGTCAATTATCATCATCCTATCATTGAATCCCACCTATCATGATATCAATGGACATCTAATCTATCAACATCATCAATCATCATCAAATCAAAGGCTAACGTGATCAAACATCATCGAAATCAAGGAGTCTAATCAAGAAAATCATCAAACTAAGTTAAATTTCACCAATTCACTAGAACAATGCTTCAATGCGCTAAAAAACCCTATGCACCAAAAAAATTCAACAATGCACTAAAATAGAGTTCTAATGTGCTGAAGTATCCAATGCACCATTTCATTTGATCTATGCATCGGAATAGAGTCCTTATGTGTTGAATCACCCTATGTGCTACATAAGCACATCTATGTGCTAAATTAGTTCACCTAAGCGCTAAATGCACCTATGCACTACAACAGTTCTTCAATGTGCTACTTCGGGCACCCTACACACTACATCTATCAATGTGCTAATTCATTTATCCTATGTGCTAAAGCCCTAACCCTATGCGCTAAATTAGTCTATGCGCTAGAACAATTGTTCTATGTGCTACATCGGGTGTTCAATGTGTTGAAATAGAAAAATCCAAATTCAAATAAGAAAAAAAGAGGGAAAAATGAAATGCACAAATTACGAGGGAGGTTTTTGGGGTACATACCAGAGGTTCGTACGTTGTTGGGCGATTGTGGCGTCTAACCACTCAAACCGATGTGATGGTAAGGGATCACCATTTTGCTCCAAATTCCAAATTGCTAATCAATCTCAAGTTTTCAAAATGACCAATGCACAAATGAAGTCTTAATCCAACTTTTTAACCTTTTAAAGGTTAATTAAGGGGGATTTTTGGTGGGGTTGTTTTATTTTATTTGCAAAGGGGCTTTAATTCATCAATTTCATCACCTGTTGGCTTATACATCAATTTTTAGGAGATAAATCATTTATGAATCATAAAATTTTGAGATCATCATCAAATCATCGAAAAATCATCAAAATTTCAAAAATTCCAAAAAAATCTTAAAAATTCAAAAATTCACCAATTTATCTCTCAAGGGGGCATATATCCATCATCACCTGAAAATCAACATCTGGTGCATTGAAAAAAAAAATTTCAACATCAACAAATTTTTTTTCTTTGAAGCAATGCGTAAACACATTACTTCAAAGAGGGGAAAATGTATACACCTAAAATCGATCAAGACAATTAATTAATGAAATACTAGCTATTTAATTAATGAACTCCTTTATTTTGACTACTTATAAATAAATTCTCAATTTATTTATATAGTTCATACTTTTCTAAATTCTTCACCCTAAACCACATTCTTCTAAATTTAATTAAATAAACAAATGTGATAGTTTGTTTTTATTTAATTAAATATCTTCTCACTAAGTTTGAATAATTTCAAATTCAAATTTTAGTCACATGTCTACAACACATTTTTGCCATGTCATCAAATGTCACATGTAATTAAATATGACTAATATTTAAATTACATTTATTTTCAAAAAAAAATTAACACATGGTATTTTTCTCACACACTTTATTCCTTCATCCATTTGGCATGTTGTCTTTGGTCAAGGGAACATCCTTCTTGATTCTTCCATTTCCACCGTTCATCCCTCATGCTTGAATCTGGACTGTCGATCACTACCACATCACAAAAGGCTTTGGAAATCCTATAAATACAACCCTTTGCTATAGCATTTAACATCCCATATTTTAGCAAACTTATTATGGAGGAATAGCTTTGGAGCATTGGAGCATTTGGAGTTTATAGTTAGTATTGTAGTATCATGTTAAATTAGAATCATGTATTGCTTTATAGTTGCATTTTATTTCATGTTTTTCCTTATAGTTGCATTTTAGTTTATCATATCAATAGTTATTTGAGCATATGTAGAATCATTTTAGCTTCTTATCACAACATTTGCATCACATAATCTAGCATCATTATTCATTTTTCAATATCACCATTGTCATAGCATCATGGCTTTCATCACATAGTTTCATGTAGGAACTTAGATTTCTTGCATTTTGAATAGCATCTCATTCCTCAAGTTTTCATTCTAATAATCATAGTGCACATACAAATCTGAGAGCCAAATGGTTTAATGAATCCTTGAGAATAGAGAACAATGGAATGTTTCTAGAGATTTGTTTAACTACAATTTAGAGTAGTTCTTTGATTCAAATCTTTAATATAATACATCTCATTGATGTTTGTATGTCTTACAATTGATTTACTAACTCTCCTACATTCCAAACATACAACTATAAATATAGTAGATGATGGAGGATGAGATGTAGATGAAAGAGAAGGTTGGAAACATAAAACCCTTTTAGCAAGATGTAGTGTGAGTTTGATAGAATCCTTGACTCCTTGTTCCATGTTTTCATTATATACAAGTTTAGAAATAATTTTAAATCCAAACACATAATTTTTTCCCAATTTAGGAGAAGTCTTGTCTAAATGATTATTTGTTGAAAAAGGAGTAGTAGTATCGTCATGAGAAGAATTGATTCCTTTTCAAGAATGAAAATCATTGTTGGGTGTTAAAATGTTAGGATTATGAGGATATTTGTTAAATATTTCCAACACATGAGGGACAAAACATAAAGAGCCCCATCACCATCATGGGATGATAATGTTTGTGGATTTGTTGATGTAGAAGGAGTAGAAGATTATGCAAATAAAATAAAATATTACTTAGGTTTAGATTGTAATGTTTTTTACTCACCACAGAAGAGGGTGTAAAATATAATGAACCCCAATCATCACCAAAATATGTACTTAAAGATAGATCATTGTCATTGTTCGAAGGAGTTGTGGTGTTGATCTTAGATTGTGTCGATGCCACTAAAACAACTTTCAGATCTTTAAGTTTTGATGGTGAGATTTTATACTCCCAAGTGAAATTAAGTATAAAATCTAATCAACCTCAATCATTTCCAAAGATCACATTCATAGTATCATTATCATTGGATGGAAATGGTTCAACTTTTGAAGATAGAATCAAATTACTAAAAGAGTTGGAAATTTTATGGTTAGCTTTGGCTTGTAAATAACTTTATTCTTCTACTTTTACTATATAAACCTTATTGTTATATTCATACTTCATTATATGGTGAACAACAGATGGGACTCCCTTCGTAGCATGAATCCATGGTCTATAGAGAAGAAGATTATATGGTAGAGACTTAGGCATGACATGGATAAGGGTAGGAAAAATTGAAAGTCCTACTTTAATGAGTAATGTGATTGTACCCAATGGTTGTATACCAACATTATCAAAGTTCAATGCTAAAAACATTAAGACCCAATCCATTATCGATTAGAGTATGCATAATTCCATGATACTTAATGTGAACAACAATCATGAGAGCACCATATTGGTTTTGAATTTCAAGAGGAGGAAATTCTTGTTGAGGGAATGTAATGTCCAATTTTGTTGTATTCATACCATCTTACAAGGTTACTACATCATCTAGTTTGATAGAAGGTGGTACAACAATAGTTTGTAAAGCCTCTTGGAGCATACCGTGGTATGAAGGTGAAGTTTGAATTAAGTCCCAAAGAGAGATCTTAGCTAGAGTATTACAAATTCTCAACAAGATCATACTCTTTTCCCATATGCTGAGGAAGATGAGGTGCAATGGGAAGATATGGCTGAGTAAATTTGGAATGGATTTTTTCATTTGTTTTTGTTTTTTCTCATGTTGAGTGTTTTTGATAAAATAAGCTATATTTGTAGGGCACAAAAACCCTAAAAAAAAAATCCACAAAGGCCAAAGTTCACTAGATTAGATCAAAGTAGAAAAAAAATAGTAATAGTATACTAATAAAGCCAAAAAAGAAACATAAAAAAAAAAACCAAAAACCCTTAGGGGGAGTGGACAAGCCCTAGACCACTAATTTTCAATGTTCTCCCATTGTTCCATGAGGAATTCGAACATTCCCACTTTAGATTGGTTGGAGCTAGGATCATTCTCAAGAACATTCTTCTTGACTTCCTCCTTCAACACTGAAGCAAGAGTCACAATGGAGTAATGGATGACCTTGATGGTAAAGCAGGTGAGTCTATTTAGTTTCCTCTTGAGAGTCCTAACACAAGCTAGCATTTCCTTTTAGTCTTCATTCGAACCTTGACCAAGCATACTAGTCACATCATTCCCTAAATGATGGTTGGAGGAGTCTGGAGTGGACTCCCCCAACAACATCTGGTTGAGTTTAGGGAAGTGGCTAGGGCCATCGACATAGTCTTCCGCTTCCTCCATAGTATCATGCTTGTTGTCTTCTTGCTTATTCACCTGTTTCAAGCTGCTAGACTCAATTAGGACTTTAGGTTTCTATTTATCCAAATGATTGGACTACCGAACATTGTAAAATTCCACACCAACATCCAAATCCATAGCCATCATACTATCCTCCTCCCTAGATCATTTGGTGTCATCATCCCCCTCATTATCTAAGATAGGTTCTTCCACATAGAACAAGCTAGATTTTTTCTTCTTTGGTTCTGGGCTAGACTTGCTCGCCTATTTGCTAGCCCTCTTGGTAGGAGTGTTCTTCAGTTCACACAACCCAACTACAACATTCTTATGAGATTGCATAGGGTTTCATTTTTTCTTTTTTCCAATCTATTTGGGTTTAGTTTTAGGGGTGGTTTCATTGGTGAGTAGGCTAAGTTTGCACTTAGATCCATAAGCAATAGCATGGGAGGGATTTTTGGGGGAAATTTTAGGGGTCCTCGGCTCATCAACAACCCTAGTAGCATGAATGGGTTTTGGGAAACATAAATCCAAATTAAAATGATATAGATGCAAAATCAATCCTTGGTGTAAAGGGAGGGGAGGTTTTTTACGGTTCTTAGCAACCAAATCAATGGTTTCCTTCACCAAAATTTCCAAGGAGGAAAGGAAAAAGAAAGGAAAACTAATGTGGAGATTATGTCTAAATGGTTAAGAAAGGGCATGTGATAATAATAGTATCATTTAAATGACCTTCAAGTGTAACATACTTCATAAGAAAAAGACACACCTAGTCCCAAGGAGGCGGGAGCTTGCTTTTGTCATAGCCCACATGAAGCTTGGATGGTTGCTCATTTTCTTTAAAAATTGTTACATGTTTTCTGCATCTTGGACTTTGGTGTACTTTTTTAACTTCTACCCAAAGCATGAAAGCCTAGTAGCCCTGGCAATTACATCCACATTGACTTCAAAAGAAATGCCACCAAGAGTCACCTACCAGTCATTCCAACTGTTAGCAAATTAGGTCGAAAGTTTTTTGTCATGGCCTTTAAGACTATCTATTAATGGGGCCAAGCCCTCTTCAACACAAATGTGCTAGACTAGAGCATCAAAATGAAACTCTTCATAAGAACTAGGGTTAGTTTTAACCTTGTCACCACCCATCTTGCACAAAATTTTACATAGACACCCAAGAGAGAGTAGAGACAAAGAGATGTTATAGTACATAGAAGAGATAAAAAACATTTCCCAACATAAACAATAGGAAATAATCTTCATACCATTCCAATTTAATATGATAATATCTTCCCAGACATGAACTATCTTTTCCAAAGGGTCGAAGTTGGCAAAAAAATATCGAATGGAGATAGAGTACATCGAGGTAGGAGATTTCGTAATAATGACATAATAGGTCATTAATATGATGCCATGATGAAACTGAAGGGTTAAAGGGTTGGATATCAAATCACAAATCTGCCAACTTAGATTTATCAAAGAATCATTGATGTTAGCTTGAGTAGTATCATGCCAATTAAAAAAAACATATTCTTTTTATCCCATGTGTTACAAATTCAACAATGCAAAAAGAGCTAGTTGAAACTAGTCACAATTTTTGACTTGTTTGTATCCAACTCATCATTTCTAAACCACCACACCAACCGAGTCTGATGGTAAGAGAATACATATCAAATCCTAAGTAGAATAATTCAACATTCATCATGAGTGATATAATTTTTTTTCACTAAAGAGTAATCCTTTCACAAAGATGGGGAAAGAATCAAGTTTTCTCCAACACCTAGTAAATGTCCAAGGGGTCCCAACATTGGCCAAAGCATCAACCACCTTATTTCCTTCTTTGAATATATACGAAAGCTTTTCCACGTCAAGTTTATTGAGAATGTGATGAATATCAACTATAACATCCTTAACAGTCCATGCTTGAAGGCTATTATCAATGATAGCTTCAATCATACTTTTAGAATCAGCCTCAACATGCAAAGAGAGAAAAGTTGACTCCACTCAGTAAGGCCTGTAGACACTAAAAAATGTCCCAAGCTTATGAGCGCCATTTTTCTTGGTCTTTGTCCTTCGATAATTGAATAATTTTAATTATTCAATTATGTTTGATCATATTCCTCTATTAATTAAATAATTTTTAATTATTTAATTAATTCACCTTCTCATTTCTATCCCGATCAATTAAAATTATTTAATTGCATGGCTAATTATCCCTTTTCTTCTATAATTAAATAAATTATCATTTATTTAATTATTTCTCTATAGTCAGATAATAGTTATTGTTATTTGGTCTTTTATTCTTCCATGATTAAATAATTGCCAAAATTATTATCTCCCCTTTTAATTAAATTGATTAATTTAATTAAATGCTCCATATTTTATTTCCTCCAAATAAATAATTTGCCACTTGTCCCTTTTCCTCTATTTTCCTCCATTTTCGAATAAATTATTTGAAATAAATTATTTATGCATCCTCCTCTAGTCAAAGATTCCCTGTCATTAACCCCAGTCATAGCCTTCATTGTTGTCATAGCCATTAGGTGCATACCTATCATGATTCCTCCAAGAATAGCATATTTTTGGTGCATCAATTTTGGACCATTGATCTTGGCATCCTTTCTAAGACTCAATCTCAACCATCCATTTTTGTAATTTTCCTCTCATGCATCCTCCACCATTGATCTTGGAATCCTTCTAGAGGATTAATCTCAACCATTCATTCAAAAGGTGTTCTATAAAAGAAACCTTCCCCCTCCACTTTTTCCTTAACAACTAATTGTCTCCAACTTTCTACTTACTATTTTGTAGGTATTTGTACATGTGAAGCAACAAATCTGAGGGAAAATATTGCAAAAAGGAGAAATAGGAGAGAAAGGGAAGTGATTCAAGATTCAAGCATGAGGAGTATTGTAATTTCATATTTTATTTTCCTTATGCTTTCATTATTTTCTCTTGTTTAGGTGTGGTTAATTTTCTAGAGGTGTTAGTTGTCACTATTCTAGGATAGGAACTAAGAGACCCCATCTTACATTGGTGAACCCAATGTGAACTTACTTTTTTGCAAATTTTTCATATGAATTTAACTTTTTTTTGCAGATTTTTGGTATGGAATGACGCAATTGCTAAGCCCAGTGAAACATTTGTTGAGGAGCGAAACATCTATCAAATGCAATGATGCACTTGTCTAGAAACAACTCATCTATAGGAGACACCCATGGGTAGGAGAATTTGAATTTGAAAACATGATGCAACCGTCCTCGTGCAACACAATACAATGACACAACTGATGAAAGGAGTGATGCATTTGTCTGCTAGGTAAAAAGTTTCAGTTTTATTTTCTTTTTCATCTTTCTTTCACTTTCTGTGAGTAGAATAGAGTTTTGGGTTCTAATATTCTGTTTGTAGCATGTGGCTTTAGGTTGGGACTCCCAAAATTGCTTCTTGGAGCAACAAAAAAATTGAGCCCTTTAGTTTTTAGATTTGTTTGAGTTTTAGTTCAATTAATCTCTTTACTTTCATTTTTAGCTTAATTGTTAGATTATGGTTTTGGTTTGGTGCTAATCCTTTTTTTATGCTAATTTGGAGTTTGTGCAACTTTTTTCGTTGGTCCAAGGATTTTCTTTTGAAACTACTAACAAGTGGTTTTGTAGGTTTGAATGTCCAAGGATTATATTTTTAAACCACTTTGCTTGTTTTATATTAGAAAACACTTCTTTTGGTGCTCTAAAAAGAATGAATTCCTTTCTCACATAGATTTAACTAGGAGGTTAGTGAACATTGTTTGTTGTTCTTGAAGGGATGATAGGTATTATTCTCTCACCTTGTGCAAACTCGGTGATCAAAAAGCCAGACCCATATCCTTTTGTGTTTACATCTTAGATGGCCTACCTTAGTGGGAAAAAGTACTCACCCTAAGGGAATGACCCAACTGGTGATGAGCTAAAGCCAAGCTACTCCTAACCGGTATATAAATTTGAATGTTGTAGGAAATCTCAGCATTATAGGTACAAATGTGTCACACAGACAAGTGATTCCCTTAGTACCCATGTGGTGCATGAAAACCTGTAGAGTGTAACCTCTATAGGATGGGAAACCTCCTTATCATAGCTAATCTTGCCTCATGTGTGGCCACCTAAATGGGTTCCCTAACTAAAAACCGTTTGTGTAGATTACCAAAATCCTTTTCTATTCACTGGTGCAAGAGATCAAACCTCTAAAGCCATCCCACATACTCGTGGTTCTTAGTAGAGATGAAGATTTTGTCATGGGAGATTCATGAGAACTTGAAGCTTGGTTGACCTAGAGAAGTGAGTGTCATGGAGGGGAGCTAGTGTGGCCAAGCTTCTAAGTCATCCACTAAGAATAAGCATGGCTGGTTAATCCAAGTGGGAATCCAATGAATATAGTCCTTTCCATCCATAGGATTATGCTTGTCTTTTAAAACATTTTCAAACATCAAACCAACCCAAGAAAAAATTCTTGATATTGTTTGTTGTGTTTTCCAGTCATATCTTATCAGAAATAGTCAAAAACTCATATCAAAACCATTGAAAAACATTAAAATAGTAAAAAATACCATTATGGAATTGCAACCATCAACCGCAGACTCACAACTGTTACTATGAGTTGCAACTGTCAGCTAAAAGACCGTAACTTTTTTCCTGAACTACAATTGCCAGAAACAAACCCGCATTTGTCAACTTGAGTTGCAACTGTGAAACGTATCTGATAGAACCTGAATTGCAATTGCTTGCTAAAAAAATTTTCTTGAAATTTGTGTCCATAACCTAATCAAAACTAGTTTATAGTGACCTTTGTCCGATAAACCAAAGACTTGCAAGTTTTTCCAGCTCATTTTGGCATTCCCATTAGAAATACATTCCATTATAGGTTGCATTCCTTAATCCTTTCCATTACACAAATTAAATCCTCATCCTTAGGTTGCATCTAGGCTTTTAGATTTTGAACATAGGAAACCTTTGAGCCTTTGGAGAATTCTTGGTCACATACCTTATTTTGTCATTGACTATTATCCTTCACATTATCAAATCCTTGTCACTGTCACCTTTATCACATTTGAGTCTTAAACCTTTCTCATGGTCTTAGCTCAAATCTTGTCAAAATCATCTCCTTGAATGGTCAATGGTACTTGGGATTGTTACCTTGAGTTCAGATTAGCCTCATTTTCATCCTTTTTTTAAGATTCCTTTGCATCTAGATTACATCCTTATCCTCCAAAAATACAAAAAAATTAGCTCATTTTACCTTAGCATCATTATCTTTTCATTAGTATCATTTAGTCACTTTATCACTCACTTTGACCATCCATCAATATTTTAGTTTCCTTTAGCATCTATTATCCATCATATTTTAGACGTTATTATCCTTGCATTATCATCCTTGTATTTTCATACCCTAAAACCCAAAAAAATCCAAAAACATATTATAGTTTCATTACCATCTTACATTATCCCCCAACTTGCAAAAGTCTCACATCGTCAAAACGAGGTCACAAGCTAAATGAAAGGACATGGATTTCCTAAGTGACCCTTTTCCTGACAATTTCAAAGATTCAAATCATTCTACACCTTGAAAGAATACACAACAAAGAGAACAAAGTGACCCTTGGGAAGACCTAAACTTTGAAGTAGTCAAAAAACAATTGAGACCTCAAGAAATTGAAAGAGCTTATCAAGATCCAAGACTTTTAAGCATAGTTCACCAACTTGTTAGTGCCAATCCAAACAAATTTTTTTATGCACTAGCTAAAAAGAGTGTCAAGTTACCTCAAGGTTATGACATGTCAACCATCATAGAGTAAGAAACTAAATACCCATTTGGCATGCCCTCATCACAATGAATGACAAACATACCCCTTGGGACAACCATACACATGAATACTACCACTACAAAACACATTTCAAACATCCCAAATCATGCTACTACACAAGGTCAAACTTTCACAATTGGTAGTTCCTCAAACACCATGGGTAAAACTTTCACAAATCCTCTCTTTCAAAACACAAATCAAGGGTCCACATCACAAGGTTCTACACCTTTTATCCAAAATCCAAACCAAGGTCATACACCCTTAAACCAAAATGAAAACCAAGGTTCCATACCCACATCACAAAATACAAACCAAGGGCCCTCATTCCAATTCTAAAATGCACCTTCATTAAATCAATCTCCACCAAATAACCCTAGAAAGGTGTGCATTATCCCACACAAGAACCCAAGTCAAAACCACAATAAAGGGTCTACTACCAACCAAGGGTGTATTCCATCATTTCAAAATACAAGTCAAGGATCCCTTCCATCATTCCAAAACCTTATTCAAGGACCTGCACCCTCACTTCAAAATGTCAATCAAGGAAACATCCTTTCACATCAAGGGCCCACACCTTCATATCAAAATAACAATCAAGGTTCCACACCTCCATTTGCAAACCAAGGATTCAATTTTCAAAATCAAAACATGAATTAAGGTTCTATACCTCAACTCCAAAATGACATACCAAATGTGAACATGACCTTTGGAACCAACCTAACCACCAAATTCATTCCAAATCAAAACAATCCACACCCATATGATAATCAATGTCTCATATCACAAAACATCAATCTAAATACAAATCCAACACCCAACCTTAATGCCAACATTATGACATCTAATCAAAATAATGTGACATCATCCCTTTCTGACTATTTGATCCAACATATGTAGACCCTTGAACAACGAATGAGCAACATGCAATTGGGAACCAATAAGAAGACATACTCCATGGAAGAGTTGTGCCCTTTTCCATTTGATCAAAATCTATACATGCCACCATTTCCCCCGCATTTCACGACACCACCTTTGCCTAAATACAAGGGGACAAGAGATCCAATAGAACACATTCATGAATTTAACACATCATGCATGGAAGTTGCATATGACCCCACCTACTTGATGAGGTTATTCCCATGAAGTCCCATAGGGGCAGCCTTAGACTGGTTCTCACATCTTCCACAAGGAATCAAAACATGGGGTGAACTAGCTGACAAATTCATCAATCATTTTTCCTTCAATATTAAAAATGATGTCACCCTTCTAACATTGAGTACAACCAAACAAGAAGAAGGGGAATCATTTACGTCATTCTACCAAAGATGGGAATGCTTGGTTAGCAAATTCCCTTGTCATATTCCTGAAAAACAACTTGTCACCATGTTTGTTGAAACAAAGACACTCCAAAACCCAACAATGACAGGAAAATATGGGTCCTAAAACAAAAATGTCACAAATGATGGAGTTGTTGATGCCAAACTAATAACCAAAGGATCAATCATTCAAATTAAAGGACCTTCTTCATCAAGCACATCCAATACCCTAAATACCCAGGCACAAAGTCAAAACCAAATGTTGAACACTATCCAAAACAACCAACAAAGAAGAGGTCCTCCCTGAGCCAAGAGAAGGTACACCCCCTTGGGTGAACCTATCAAATCAGTCCTCAAATAGATTTTGCAATCTAATGTCATCACACTGCCAAACACCAAGAATTATGAACCTTCCTTGATCAAACCTAATTAGTGGAAATATGATGAATACTATGAATACCACCACACCAAAGGACACAAAACATCTAGATGTTGGACACTCAAGAACATCATTCAAGACCTTATTGAAGATCAAACTATTTCAATTGATAATTCACAAGGAAAAATGAATGGTGATCATACAATATTCAAGACCCCTTTGCAAGACCATGATAAAGGAAAAGCCTCTAGTTTAGGGAATAACAACAATGCCAACTATACAACTATCAAGCATGATTGCAACACCATCATTCTTAATGTGACACCTCTTGATGATCACATTTCCACCATCACCATAAACAAGACAAAATCAGATTGTGTTGTCACTACCCACAAAACCAAGATAACTATTCCAAGTACTTCTAAAAATCCTCAACCGAAGGGTCAATATAACCTCCTAGAGAAGCTAGGGAAAACTCCCACACAAATTTCTATCTTGGAACTCCTTCGCACCTGACCACAACACAAAGTAATCCTTGATAAAGCCCTGCAAGAAGCCTCCATTCTTGCAAAGCTAGATGTCAATAAATTTAAAGCTATGGTTGGATACCTTGCTATGCCACACCATGTCACCTTCTCTGAACAAGACTTTTTAGCACTGAAATCTAACCATAATAGTCCTCTACACATAGAATTATACATTAATACACATAATATTAGATGAGTCCTAGTAGACAGTGGAGCAAGCCTGAATATTTGCTCACTAAAATTAGTGAAGGAATTGGGATATTCTAAGAATTGCATTGAAAAAACCAAGAGAATTGTAATCAAAGCTTATGATGATGTCGAACAATCTTTTGAAGGCGTAATTTCACTCCCATTGAGGGTTGACCAAATTGTACAAGACACAGTATTTCACGTCTTGGATCTAGACTTACATTACAATCTCCTCCTTGGTCACGCATGGATTCATGCCATGAGGGATATTCCATCCACCTACCATCAATGCCTCAAGTTCCCACATAATGACACTGAAGTCACTATTCCAAGCAACACTAAACCTTTTCAATACTATTCCAACCTCAAAGGAACTATTGAGTGTCAAGTTCCCATCAATCGAGAATCCTCATCTTCCACTTCATCCACAACTCCATCCCACTACATCGATCCATCCACTCTTGTCAAATCATCCAATTCATTCATTACACCTTCCACACCTAAAATCCAGATCCAAGAAAAAGGTTGTGGAGAGTATGATATGAAGAACCTCTTTTTCATTGGAGAGTTACCCAATTCACCAAAGTCATATAGAAAACCACATCCTATGCAGCCCAAAGTTGTCATTCACAATCCTCCTACCATCTTTACTAAATGGGGGGAACTTGCTAAAGAATATCTAGATGACCACATTCTTACATGGTTGTACAAAGAAGAGGAGGACATTGAAACTAAGAAATTGCTAATTGAACAGTATACAAAAGGATTCTAGACAATGAAATGGCATGGATATGATGGACACAGTGGCCTTGGTCTGAAGAAGCAAGGAATGTAGAACCTCTACAACCTCTGAAGCTAATAAGTTATCAAGGCCTAGGGTTTGTTCTAGTAAAAGTGACTATCTGAGGTATCAAGTTACCCTCAAGTGAGGTTTCTAGTGCTTTAGATGAGAGTGAGACACATGAAGACCCTGAGGATTATGATTTTGATTCCAACAAATATGAATGGGATTCCCTATCCTCCATAACTTTCATGGACCTTGATAAACTATTTGGGGAATTTGACCAAATGCTTACCCCTGACTCTTCATGAAATTAATCCAATACCCATCTGAAAATGTCTTTGACTAAAGAAGAATGGCTCCAACACTACTTTTGGAAATCCATTGATCTAGCCTCCTAGGAGCCTGATGACTCTAGTTTTGTCTTTACCTTGTCTTCCTACACAATGACCCTTGATAATACTGATGGTGGCTTACCTCTTATCTACCCTCAACTCATAGATTGGTACCAACAAGGACCACTGAGTTTAGACACTTTCGAGAATGATGAATCCATTGTTGAGTTCATGGGACTTCGTGACAAAATACCAAATGGAGATCATAAAGTTGGCTTTTCCATAGAACTCAATTATGTTGCATACTTTGGTGAGGTCTTCTTGTCATCTAGTCACAAAAGTGAAAATGAAAAAAGTAGAAATAAAAATAATAGGTCTTCAGGTGAAAAATGAAAGGTGCCTATTAACTATGAAAAATTAAAAATAAAGGACATATCTGAAGGTGAAAACCTCTTAGAGGCACCCGAAGATAGAGGATAGGACTATCTCCCAATAGACTGGGAGAGATTTCCATTGCTTATAGAAGAAACAGAGCAAGTCAACATTGAAACATCAAATAACTCCAGAATAATACAATTATTAGAATCCTTGACCACTGATGAAAAGCCTAAGTTTATAGCATTCTTCTTAGAAATACAAGTCAATTTTTCATGGTCATATGTCAATATGCTTGGATTGGATCTCGAAGTGTTTCTACATCACTTACCATTGCTACCAAATTCCAAGCCATTCAAACAAAAGTTAAGAAAAATTCACCCCCAGATCGTACTCCTTGTTAAGGTAGAACTCAAGAAGCTCTTAGATGTCAGATTTATTCACCCAATTGATTATGTAGAATGGATATCAAACCTAGTTCCTATCACAAAACCAAATGGTCAAATTAGAGTTTGCATGTATTTTCAAGATCTCAATAAAGCTTGTCCCAAAGATGATTTTCCTTTAACAAACATTGACATCATAGTAGATTTAACTACTAGACATGAAATGTTATCACTAATGGATGGATTCTCAGGATACAATTAGATTAGAATTGTTACTAAAGATGAACCAAAGACAAATTTCACATGTTCTTGGGGAGCTTTCTATTGGAATGTCATGCTATTTAGATTGAAAAATGTCAGAGCTACTTATCAGAGAGCCATGACCACAATTTTTCATGATTATACGCATGTCCTCATGGAAGATTATGTTGATGACCTTCTCTCCAAAACTATAGAATGAAGTGGACACTTAGCAGTATTGGATTATATTTTCACCTGACTTGAAAAATATTAGCTCAGGCTAAATCCAAAGAAATTTGTTTTCGAGGTCCAATCAGGAAAACTCCTAGGATATATAGCCTCTCATAGAGGAATAGAAGTCTATCTTTCTAAAGTAAAAGCTATCTTAGACATGCCACTGCCAACCAATTTCAATTAGTTAAGGAAATTACAAGGAAGACTATAATCAATCCATAGGATCATTTCTCAGTTAGTAGACAGGACCCATCCATTCCAACATCTATTAATAAAAGGCATTCCCTTCAATTGGACTGACAAGTGTTAAGAAGGATTTGACCAAATCAAGAAGTATCTATTAACTCCACCAGTCCTTATGGCACTAATTAATGGAAGATATCTAATACTATATGTGATAGCTACTATATCAACATTGGGGGAACTTTTAGCACAAAATGATAATGATGGCAAGGAAAGGGAAATATACTATATCAGTCACACTTTAGTCGAGTATGAGCTAAACTATAGTCCTATTGAGCAAGCATGTCTAGCAGTAGTATTCACAACATAGAAATTGAGGCACTACATGCTAAATCACAAAACTAAGTTAATTTCCAAAATTGATCCTTTGAAATATCTTCTCAGCAAAGCAGCATTGACATGCAGGCTAGCTAAATAGGTTATGATCTTGAGTGAATATAACATTGAGTATGTTGACTGCAAAGTAATAAAGGGACAAGTAATAGCTGACCAACTCATAGATGCACCATTAAAATCATATCATCCTTTGGTATCTGAATTACCAGATCAATCAATCCTTGTCATAGACACACCAACAACATGGAAGTTATACCTTGATGGATCTTATACAAATCATGAATCAGGAGCTAGTATTTTATTTATCACACCTCAAGGAGATTCCATTCCTAAATCATTTTGGATAGCATTTTTGTGCACAAATAACATGGCTGAATAAGAAACATTATTGACAGGGATTCAAATGGTAATAAACTAGAAAATCAACGATCTTAAAGTCTATGGCGACTCCCAATTAGTGATTAAACAAGTTAATGATGACTATGATACCAAGGATGAGAAATTGATGCCCTACAAGCACATGGTAGACAACTTCAAATTATACTTTGATAATATTTCCTTTGAACAGATACCAAGAATCTAGAATAAAGAAACTAACACAATGGCTACAATTGGATCTCTCTTGCATATCCCTAACAATGCCTCACAATACGAGTTCTTGGTGGAACAACTGTTGGTCCCTACATTTGAGGTCCCCAAAACTAAACTTGTGTGTGAACATGTTGGTCTTGAATCTCCTTGGTATAAAGACATCTACGCCTACTTGCATGACCAAATTATCCCTCCCGACTTGTCCCTTAACCAATGCAAAACCTTTATTTGAAAAACATCCAAGTATGCCATCATCGAAGATACCCTTTATCGTCATATCCTAAATAGTATCCTCCTTCATTGTCTCGACTCAAATGAAGCACAAACAAATTTACAAGAGGTACACTAGGGTATATGTGGAGCTTACTCTGTTGGTCCAACCTTAGCTAAAAATATCATGAGAACATGATATTATTGGATTATAATGGAACATGATGCTTATCACTTTGTGAAGAAATGTCGCTAGTGTCAGATTCATGGAGATCTTATACATGCACTAGCTCAGGAACTTCAGCGACTTACTTTTCTTAGCCATTTTCTCAGTGGGGACTCGACCTCATAGGAAAAATTCACCCCACCTCTTCTAATGGACATAAGTTCATCCTTGTCGGTATTGAGTATTTCACAAAATGGATTGAAGCTATCCCATTGACTTAAATCACTCGAAAGAAGATAGCCAAGTTCATTCTGAACTATATCATTTGTCATTATGGTATTCCATAGTCCATCATCATTGATAATGGTCACCCTTTCAAAAACTAGGATTTCTGTGAGCTTTGTGACAAATTCCATATTCAACATCATTTTTCCACTCCATACTAACCCCCAAGGCAATGGCCAAGTTGAGGCATCTAATAAGACTATCCTAAAAATCCTTAAGACTATCAACAATGCTAGACGTGATTGGAACTTGGAACTCAATCCCACTTTATGGGCCTACCATACTAGTGTCCACACTCCAACTGGATCCACTCCATATTCCCTTGTCTATGGGTCTAAAGAAATACTTCCTATAGAGGTCGAGTTACCCTCTTTGCGAGTCTCCATACAAGACTTAACTGATCAAGAAGAATATCGTGTATCTCATCTATATGAGCTAGAGTTACTAGATGAAAAGAGATATAATGCTTTGAAACATCTACAAGCATACCAAAACCACCTTCGACATAGCTACAATAAAAAGGTCTGACCCAGAAGCTTTGGCATTGGTGATTTAGTCCTGAGAGAAAATTTGAAGAATCAAGCAGAACGAGAAAAACTTGGAAAATTTGAACCTAATTGGTTGGGCCCTTATATCATTACATCATATGGATCAGGTGCTTATCAAGTTTATACTCCTAAAGGAAATACATTGTTAGAACCTATCAACAACATGCACCTCCACAAGTATTACACTTGATTTTCAAAGTATCCCCTTAAAAAGTCAAAAATACAAAATACAAAAAAATAAAAAAATAGTAAAGAGAAATAATTCATCCAAAAGTGAAAACCACTTCGGTGGCACTTTGGATAAGTACCATGGTGAAAACCTGGCAAACAAGTGCCATGTGTAGTTAGTCCCTACTCCTTTGTCTACTATCACTCCATATGGTCTTTTAGCCTTCTACTCATCCATCCGCACATGTTACTTCATCATAATAAATTTTGTTATCCTTCCATGGCCTGGGAACCACTGACATTTGGGTATCCCAATCATCCTTTGCATTTGCTCCTACCCCTTTACACATAATAAATTAGTCTCACATTGGACTAGAGGAAATTCCTTGACCTACATCTTCATCAGAAATAATATCAGCATCATAAAACTTCAAAAAATCCAAAAAAATCAGAAAACATCAAAATCCAAAAAAAAATCAGAAAACTTCAAAAAATCAAAAAAAAATAGAAAACATCAAAATCCAAAAAAATTAGAAAACATCAAAATCCAAAAAAATCAGAAAACATAATTTTCAAATAAAATAATAAAAGCAGCAATGGCAACCCAATGGCTATTTTGCAAAAAATGATAGGAATCCTTGACCACGTGATAAACCTTTTCACAACAACCTAGGATTTCAACCCCGAGGTCCCACTAGCAATGAGCAAGGGCAACATGCAAATAAAACAAATGAAATGAGGTATCATTTTTTGTGACCAAACTGGGCACCATTTCCTTCCCATAGGGTTTCTAATAGAAATGGACAACCAATCATAGATATTTGTGAAGGTGATACCCTATTTAATAGAGAGTTTCAGAATAGACGATTTGAGAAAAATTCAGCTTTTATGAATCATTCATATCAAGAAGCAGAGGCTGAGTTGAAATCCTCCAAAAATGAGAACTCAAAAGTGTTGCATGTAAAAGGAGCAGTGATTCAAGAACATGTGGTAGAAACACACACAAAAGGTGTGTAGGAGCATGCAAATCGCCCTAGGCTCCAAGCAAATGGGAAAGGGTTTGCAAATCCTCTGTTGAATAACAGGGGATAACAAAGAGACCCTTGTGCAAGAATCACTAAAAGTCAACAAGGTGCTCCCTTCAATCCACAATCACAAACAAGGACTCAAAAGAAAAAGGGGCCCAAAAAGGATGCTTAAATGCAAATTGGCCAAAGGGCTCGTAAAGGGAAAAGATCCAAGAATAGAAAGAAGGGGTCAAAGGAAAAAGGTTTATTAAAAAAAGTGTGGAAGCACAAGGATTCAAAAAAAGAAGAAAATGTGTCTCATAGTAAGGTTGACCAATAGGAGACCAATACTCCACATTTAGGAGCTCATGATGCACTGAAGATCACATTCCTAGAATATATGCTACAAGCTCAAATCCAAGACCTAAAGGATAAAGCCATAATTTGTAAGTTTTGGAATCTAACTTTTCCATTAGATGAATTAAAGGATCTGATTTATGATGATTGGGAAGGGGTTCAACAAGTTTTTTGCATATTTGTAGTCATTTTTAATATTAAAACCCATAAAGATGTAGTGTTGAAAATTAAATCATGGGTTTTCCAAGGATTAGGGTTGTGTATGCAATCTTGGATGCCAAATTTTGAAGCAGAAGATTTCTCCTTTAGATTTGTTCGTTTCTGGTTCCAAATGCCTGCTTTACCACTTGAATATAGGGAACTGAATCTGATTGAAATAATAGCTAATCATGTAGAAATTTTTCACATGCATGATTTGGAATTTTTTCAGACCCTTCAAAACCTATTAGAACATGTGCTCTCATTGATACGAGCAAGGAGTTTCCAAGGCAGATTCAAGTAAATTCTAAGTTTTCCATTTGGCACCAACAAATACATTTTGAGTTACTTGAAACTACTTGTGCTCAATGCCACATCATAGGCCACTCTTCTAGTCAGTGCATGGTAGGATCCCCTTCTTCAAATATTAGTCACATGAATAGATCTAAAGGTGGTGTGCAAGAATGTACTTAGATTATTACACCTATTCAACAGTTGGATGCATGTAATCAAAACATAGAAAATTAGGTGTTGTCAGAACAAGGGAATGCTATCTCATTGTTTCAAAAATTTGTGAGTAAGAGAAAAAGGGGAGAAGATAGTACAAATATGGGTCTCATTATCAATTCTAGAGTAAATAAACAATTTTTTCAAGTTAAAAATGCCAGCAGACATAGAGAGACTAATAAAAACACTTTTTGGTTCTTCACTTAGTCTATACTCTCCTATGGTAAAGTTAAGCTCAAAACATCAACTTGGGGAAATAGTAAGAATATTAATGTTCCAAGGAAGGAGGGATCACTTAGCTGCATGGTCGCTTAATGTTTAGGAATAGGATGGAAAAGTTCACACTCAAGGGCTTTGTGGCTTTGATGAAGGGAATTAGGGGCTTTCAATAAGCACACATAAGGGAATCAATGTTGATAAATTAGAACTCTTAGCAGAGAGTGTTATGTTATTAGTTGGATCAAATTTTTTTGATGAAATTGCAATGGAAGAGGAATTTTGGTAAGGAAGGATTCAGACAGATGTAAAGGGTCTAGGTATTCTTGTGGATTCTTTACAACAAGAAAGCGAAATGAAAGGGGATGAGGATATTGCTATAAAGGCTTCAAATACTCAGTATTCATTGGAGAAGGTAGGCCAAGAAATTCATGAATAAATTAAAATGGAAATTCCAAAAGGATCTGATGGCACTCTCAAATTTTGCAAATTTGAAGTGCCCATATTGAAAATTTTGCCTCTGCACACTCAGAAACACCCTTGAAGAATTTGCCTAAGTGACTTACTTTGGAAGGTCATATTTTGGAGCCTATTCATTTTTGTGAAAAACCCCTTTTTGGGCCCACTCATGTGACATATGTGAACATGCATGTCAATTTTCAGCTTCCCATGATAAGTTTTGTTAGGGTTTTGAAAAGTGAAGCTGGAGGGTTTTGACACTTTTCTACTATTTGCAAACTTTCAGTTTTGCAAATGGATGATTTTCAAGTCAAAACGATTGTTACTCTCCATTCTCCATACCAAAGTGTGCTCCCATGTTAGGTTTCAGAGTCTCATGATTTGATTTTCTATTTTTACCAAGCCAAAAGCAAACACAATTTGTTCAGTTTTGCACTTGCATTTTTTGAAACCTTTCAGAGAGGTCAACTTTGACCTTCAATATCTTTTGATGAATGATGATTGAAGCCAAGTCCTCTTGAAAACTTTCTTAGTTTACCTGAATGAACTTATGTTTCAAGTGGCAGCTCACTAGGAATTGAGTTGATATTTTTTCAAAATGGTGATCGGGTGAGTTTTAATTGGCTTTGAACAGGTACAGTTTCAGAAAAGTCTATGTAAGTAACTTTGTTGATTAATATCTTTCATCTTAGGGTATATTTTTCCAAGCCATCTATTGCACTCCATTCTTTGTTCAATTGTCTACATGTCTACAAGTTTTCAATGCTCTAGGAGGTCATTTGACTAGTTTCCCAAAGCAATTCCAAAGCCAACTTGACCAGTTTTGCTCATTGCTCAAATATGCCAGAGAATGGATTTTAATGATAACCCAATTCATGTTTTTAGTCTAGATATTTCAAAAGCTGCCTCAAATCAATTCAAGGAGAAAAATTGTTTGAAAACAAAAAAAAAATTAGTTGGGCCCACATGGGGACCCGACATGCTTTACACAAGTGAAGGTGAAAATGTTGCATTTTGCACAGAGCTATTCATCTTTACAGTCCCTCAAATTACACTAGTGTGGTGTTGTAAATAACCAATAAACTATGATATTCTTGGCTAGGGCTATAGAAGCATGATGGTGTGGAAAGAAAATGTGATAAAGGGTAGTGTCTCACTTGATTTCTCATGAAACAAAGTCACAACACTATTCAATTTTGCTAGATCATTTTTAACAGCTAAAGAATATTTAGAAAACTTATGAGAAAATTGGTGCTATCCCAATAGGACACTTGAGGCTGGTCTGATGTCATGGAACATTTCAATCCCATGATTACTTAATTGGTGGCTTAGTTATAGTTATCATTTGGGACATCTTGATTTCATATGTTGATGAGTGAACACATTAATTGTTTGAAACACGAGCATGATATGTTACGGTGCAAACCATATCATCTTTATATTGATGTTTCCTGACAATGCTTCAGTTTATGAGGGCAATGATTCATCATTTAAATGAGGGAATGTAGTTGATACAAGAAAGTAATGGATAAAATACTTTGACCATACAGAGAGGGAACAATCTAAAGTCATAGTAAATTATTTCACAAGAATAGGGAAATCATAGAAACTTGTTCATAAAGAAATAAATAAATGTAGTCTTTGATGCTTTGTTGTCTGAAATTCATCTTCTATCAACATAAGTGAAAACCCAAATGATTATGTTGATTCTGTATTGGAAATGAGAAAGATGGATTGCTTAAAAAGGAGACTAAAGTTGACAAAATGAAAGATGGCGAGGGGAAACACTTCTTCCATTTGCAAATTCATGAACATACAACAACCATGCACTGCAAGATAGTGTCAATGTTTAGGGGCGACCGCCATACTATTGAGGGCACCATCAACAATAGAAGAGGGTGTTGGGGAAGATAAAGGAAAGGTTATGATGGCAATGAGGATCTATCAAATTGGTTGAGAAAATTTCTTTTGTAGCACAGACCAAGATAGGACTCTGTCTATGTATTTAAAACCATTCAATGGCCCCTTAATAGTCTCATTATGGTTTCTTCTTGCTAATTAGCAGATAGTTCAATGCAATGGAGAAGGCCCTATTTTCAACTTGTAGTGAGAAATGAATTTATTGAAAAGGCTTGAACCACATTGGAGTAGGGCACAAACATCTACCAAAGAAAAAAATTGGAAGCAAAGGCAAGGGAACGCGAGCTTCCTTGATTGAATGCCTCTTCCAATGTGATTTTTGGGGACGCCATTATTGAGGGTAGGTGCACACAATAAATTTGTTAAAAAACCTTAAGAAAATTTCAAGCCAATGCAAGTGTAAAAGGCTCGAACCAAAGGAGGTGCTAGTACAAACAATGGAATTCCATGGTGAATCATGTGTATCAACGTGGATTGCTAAGAAATTCCTTAGAAAATGGTAAGCAAATGCAAATAGAAGAGGAGGTCTTCACATATAAAAGAAGTTCCAGCGTTGCATTGAATGGGAGGATTGCACGCCACTAACTACGGTTTCTCAGAATGCCACTCTAGTTACATAGTATGCACAAAACAAATGCATTGAAGAGGACTTAGAAACTTTAAAGAAAATGCAAGGTACAACCAATAATAAGGAGTTTGAGCAGAACTGAAAATGCATCAAACTTGTATGAAGAAGCCTACCACCAGTTTGATCTTCACCAAAGGAGTCACTTAACACATTGGAGGAAGCGACATCATAAACAAAGAGAAACTTCAACAAGAGACATCATGGGAGGCATCGTAGCTTGAGAGGCTCGAACCATGGTGCGGGCTTGGATAGCCATCAAGCAATCAGTGTTTTTGTAGAAGGCACCCATATGAAATGCAATGATCTATAATTGGTAACAATAAATGGAAAAGCGAGGGATCCAATGAAACCCATTAGGAATTTTGGAGGCGTGGATGATCAAATTTTCCAAGTTTGGAGCGAGTTTTTGAACCATGGACAATGCAATTAGGGAGGCTTCCATGAATAGAAGTTTTAGAGGTTAGAATGAAAATAAAGATTAGGGAAAATGAAGGAGACAAAAGAAATCAATGGAGGAGAACCAAGCTAGAATGCAACAAGATCTCGGCCATTCCCTGCTATCTTGCAGGTCTAAAGTTCTCACCAATTAACTCTATGGGGTGAGTGAGAGAAAGGAACATGGCATGTGGGCCCAAGACTTGTGAACATTTGGGTAATAGTTTTAAAACAAAATAATAAAATATTCCATGCCCTCACATTAAATGGAAAAAAATATTTAAAATATAATTGTTTCCAAGTGAAATCGAATGTGGTTTTCAATTCTTAAAAGCATTTTTAAACAAAATGTGAAAAGGTATGCATAAGGTAAAAGGTGGTGGGGCCATTTGAAATAGGTTTTCTTTTAATGAGGTTTTTTAAATAGCTCGGTGAAAATCTTAAAAGGCCTTCCTCTCATTTATAAAGGCTAAAAATGAGTTGTACAGGAAAAGAATTTTTGCTTAGGGTAAATTGTGAAAGCCTTTTAAAAAAAGCAAATGTTTTAAAAGAGATAGGGGGTAAAATTATTTTTCCTGATAAAATGTGGCAAGTAAAATGAATAGCATGGGATATTTTATAAAGTGAATTTGTTCACTTTATAAACAAGCATTATTTGCTAGGAAATGAAATGGCACGTGAAAGTGCACAAAGTAGAGTGAATAAATATTCACTGTCTAAAAGACTCTTTTATAAAGCAAGATGAAATATTTGCTGGGAGTAATGAAAATGAAACATAGCAAATAAAAGAAGAGAAATAAATGTTTCCATGGGTAGAGGCATTTTTACATGGCTGAGTAAATGAAGTGAGATTTCCACGTGGGGATTTTTTGTTTATGGAACAAATGTGAATGCAAGTAAATAAAAGGTAGAAATAATAGTTTTCATGGGAGAACATAGATGTTTTCAACTGTTGGGTGAATGAAGATGATTTTCATGGAGGAGTGAATTTTTTGTTGCAAATTGGAGGCAAAATTTGTTGATGCAAAGGGAAGAGAGATGAGAGAATCTTTTCCAGATTAAAGAAGGGAGCTACCAAGTGGCATCATCTAATGAATTTTCTTGCTTCTTTTATTTCCTTTTATTCTCATTCTTCTCTCATTGTAAGGGGTTCCAATTTTTGAAAGCTCTACAAGATAGGCAAAAGGTCTAGGTAGAATTGTAAAGCTAGGATGAATTGTAACTAAGTTATTAATCTGAGGTGTCTATGTTTTGAATTATGCTTTCTTGTTTATATTTTACCCTATAATTGTCTCCATGGCTGAAATGTAATGCTCTTTTGAATTCAATAATCAGAGATTAGCTAGGTTTTTTCATGCACAATTGGTGCATTGGAGTTACAATTGTTATTTCCTTTTGCTCATTGGATGATGTAATTGCTTTAATGAATGAAAACTACATTTATTATTGCCTATTATTTAGGGGATGGTGTAATTGCTTCAACAAATGTGACAGGAGTGTTGTGTTTTAGGTGGATTTGTAAAGAATGATTACCAAATAAAGCTTCATTGGTCTTGTTGTCATAATATGATAACAATTGCAAAAATCTTCAAAACATGTTCAACATTGTAGGATGAAGTGCTGGTTATATGACTCCATAGCCCATTTCTTAGCGCTAGTAAATTTTCATGCATCTGTTGTTTTCAGTTTGGTCCCAATTCTTAAAATTAAAAACCATTTCAATTATGTTTTGTGAGTACTTGTATCTGCCATGTTCTCCATGCTAGTTTCTGAAATCCACTCGGTGTCTTTCCAATGTTGAGTGATATTTTAAGTTTCTTAGCATAATTCTCTGAGGGAATTATCTATTAAGAAACATCCTATCAGTTGTGTGTCTAAATATTTAGGTGTTACTAAAGGGTCACCCCCTAGGTCCTACAGATCGTGAAGTGTAGGGGAAATGTGTGTTAATTCCATTTCCTGTCAGTTTGCCAAATCCATCTTTGATTCTGAACATAAGAAATTGGCTAGTCTTTAGGATTCAATTGGTCTGTTGATTTGGAGAACCAATAGAATGGCGACTCTGTTGGGGAGAAATTTGAATCTCCAATTTCAGACTATTTAGAAGCAAAGTCATGTCATTTACATAGAGTCAGTTATATTCCATTTTGAATTTAGTTCAAATATTGAAGGAATTCAAACCTGGAGAAAGAATTTGTTGTAATGAACCTGGAGATTTCATGATCTGTGGTGCTCTGTTGGTGAAAGGAACTCAAAATGAAATTTATTTGTGAAAGAACTTCATGTTGTTTGAAGTTCATTCCTCTAAGAAGAGAGGTGGTGACTCTATCAAAAGAACTTGTTGAAGATTTGAAGAAAAGTTCCAGATCTGCAAATATTTCCAATTAGAAGAACAATTTGCAGCAGCTGCAACATTTCCAGGTATTCTTCACTCTTGGTTTTCAAGAAATTTGAGTATGAAAAACATATTTGAACATCCTAGGACAAAACTTTGGTTCCTTATTGAGTGATTAGCACTAAGAAAGGGAAAGGACAATAATATTTAGTTTGCATACTTTTGAATTGTAATTTGCAGCTTATGTATTATGTTGGAGAAGTATGTTTGTTTGAAATTTTCCCACTAAATAGATCTTAGGCTTAGATGCATCTGAATTATGCATTGTAATATTCTAATATCATGACGAAACATAGAAATAGGGAAATGAATGATCAACTGTAGGGTTTATATTTGAATTTTGAAAGAGGCATGTCAAAATGCTTCAGTATATGCATCTTGCTATGGTTCCTAGTGCAACCATGGTTTGTGATCAGTCCCAGCCAAATTTTCAAAGAAGTTTCAGCACTAGAAGGTACAAAGCTATCAATTTTAGTGGCATTAGTGGTTACCCAAATGACATTCTAGCTAAAGAAAAAACAAATTTCCAAAATTCATTGGTGATAAGTCTGAATCAACAAATAAACATTTGCAAGTATTTAGTAATGTGATGGAAGATTATGAGGTTGATTATGAGGATGTGATCATGAGACTATTTGTTCAATCCTTAAGAGGAGATACAAGGTATTGGTTCTCCTATATGTCAAATTCCTATATTCATTCATGGGAAGAGTTTAAGGCAATGTTCATGGAGCAATTTGGAGAAAGGATTGACCCTGTTTTGATAAGATGAAAGTTCATGAACATGAAGAAAGGAAAAGATGAGTTAGTCCCATCTTTTAATCTCATATTTTCAAAGATAATAAGAGAGATCCTAGAGAGTATAAGGCCAAATGATGTTGAATGTTTGGTCGTGTACTTAGGATCATTTGAAAAAAAGATGAGTTATCTATTGAGGGATAAAGAGCCTACAACCCTATAATAACCATATCAAATGGTTGTGGATATTGAGAACAATTTGAGATATTCAATGATGAAAGGACATAGGGCTATGAGTGTTGGTCATCCTAAGACATCTCATGCAAATAGAACTCATAGATTAGATAATAGAAGTGCTTGTCAAGATGGTAATGTTGCTGCTTTTATTTCTCCATTATCACAATTTGTAGATCCTAATGAGCTCCATGTTAAATGTCATCAAAATTTGAGCAATGTTGATCAAACATTTTTTGTTCAAGGATTGTCTACAATGAAGAGACACAAAGGAGAATCAACACATGATTTGTTCTCAAGGTTTTTGGATTCCTTGTGGAAAGTCCCCAAAAATTTCAGACCTAAGGATTCAATGTGCATTGATCTATTTTGTGAAATCTATGAGTCTGGGCTGAGTACCTTTCCAAAGGGGTTGAAGCCTCATAGTTTGGATCAAGTACTTGATTGGATAAAGGTTATTGAGGGCGCCTGACTTACTTATGCACAAAATGTGGTGTCTCAAAATAAAGATAGTAGTTGTCTTATTGAAGAACATTAGGACATGATACATAGGAATGAAAAGAGTGTATCAGAAAATGAAGACATGTGTAATCATCTCACAATCAACACATTTGCAGATCCTTGCAATAGTGATGAAGAGGAAGATACATGGTATGATGAGAAAATAGATATGCATGAAATTTTTTCTTGCAATATCTTGTGTGATGAAGAAGTAAAAGAGATGCATGATGTCCTTCCATGCCATGTTTTGGTTAGTGAAGATAATGCAGATGTTGATGACATCTCATCACAAATCAGTGATCAAGACATTGAAGACAAAAGTTCAAGCACTTATTCTGTAGAATTTGAGCATAGTTTATGTAGTGAAGAGTCTTCTTGGGATGAGGGTTATAATGACAACCAAACTGATTGCTCTTCTGCTGATTACAAAGGCTCATATAGAGATGAATTGAAGATATTTTCTTTACCTAAAGAATGCAATGATATGAATGCTCATGAAGTCACTTGTCCACAAGTGAAGGAACAAATTGCATGTGGTGAACACCTGGAATGCACTCCAAGTTTGCTGTCAATGGAGCATGTCAATTCTATGAGTGATGAAGAATTTGAAGATAAGCATATGTGTGTTCAATTTGTTGATCGTGAACATAGTGATGGAAATGGTGAATATGTTGATGAACCTACTTATGTCTTTGTTGCTCATGATTGTTTATATGAAGCAAAAATGAAAATTTTAGTTGTACATGAAAAGGATGATGAGGAGCACATTGATGGAGCAAGAATTTCATTTTTGAATGATCAAGTTATGCATTATGACAATCACATGGATCTAGGATCAACATTGTCACCCATAGATAATGTGAAACAATTTGATGAACTTTCAATTTTTGTTGACATTGCAAAACCTTTTGATCAATGTGTGGAGCAACCATATGATGCAAATGAAAATGGGTGTGAGGTTAGTTAGTATGAGATTGAATATGGGTATTTCTTTGATGATCTCTCTCATCTTCAGGGCATGCAAATGGACATGTTTGCTTTGAATGAAGAATGCATTAATGTGAAAAAATATGAAGGTGCTAGCTCTCTTGCTAATGAACAATTTTTAGATAATAGTGAGTCTTTGATACATAGGACAATATGCCTATCAACTGAAAGTGCACATGAAATTAATAGTGTACACGAAAGCCCTTTTATTGACCCTATTAGTCCCGAAGATTATAGCATCCAAAATGATTCAAACATTGAGCATGTTATGAAAAATCAATGTGAAGTTTTTGGCTTAGGGTTGAGTTCTGACTTATCTGAATCTTTCTTTGAGACATTCCATATGGAATTGCATACTGATCTCAAGAATGAAATTGGAATCATGTGTGAACCTGAGATGGAAAAAAATTCTTATGCATTAGATGCTAACATTTTTGCTGAATGTCATGACTTGAATGGAGATGAAAGTACTTTGGTGTTGATAAATCTGATTTTTAGAATCTGGAAACACATGACAATATGTTTGGGATATAGTGTTTAGATGATGACAAACTGACTTATGATGCAACTCAGATGAAGAAGTTACAAAATTTTGAGCAATCTTTGCTCAACACACAAGATGATTGCACGTTGTTTGTGAAGCATGATACCTTCTTTGAGCATGATCATTATAAGGGTGTTAATGAATGCGATATGACCTTGTTTTCATATGGTCTTAATCACTATCCTTATATGTTGCCACTTGATACAAAATCAAACATTGAAGAGAGTGGCAGTTAAGTGGCCTATGTGATTTGACTACCATGTGATAACAATGCCAAACAAGGAGCAAGTTTTCACTTACACAAAGGCAACTTGATACTTGTGTTTGTACAAATGCAATCAATCATGTTGTTGGTGTTTGATAGAAGCATGGGTTAAGGGAGGTTAGTTCTTTTATCATATTGGTGTTTGACAGAGGAAAATATTGATCTCCTATTTTCATTTGGTGGCTTGGGGTCACCAAGTGAAGTTGAAAAGAAAGATGAATAAAGGAGCAGCTTCACAAAACTAGATGGACTCAATTTTTGGTCTATTCCACCAGAGATCTAGAATCTTGCTATGCCCACAGGGGGAATACATCCCCAGTCGGAGCCATTGATGGAACTCTCAAATTTTGCAAATTTGAAGTGCCCATATTGAAAATTTTGCCTCTACACACTCAGAAACACCACCGAAGAATCTGCCTAAGTGACTTGCTCTGGAAGGTCATATTTTGGAGCCTATTCATTTTCATGCAAAAATTCTTTGTGGACCCACTCATGTGACATATGTGAACATGCATGTCAATTTTTAGCTTCCCACGATAAGTTTTGTCAGGGTTTTGAAAAGTGAAGCTAGAGGGTTTTGGCACTTTTCTGATGTTTGCAAACTTTTAGTTTTCCAAAGTAGCCTTCTGTTTGAACTTGTATTTTGTAAATGGATTATTTTCAAGTCAAAAAGATTGTTTCTCTCCATTCTCCATACCAAAGTGTTCTCCAATGTCAAGTTTCAGAGTCTCATGATTTGATTTGCTATTTTTACCAAGCCAAAAGCGAACACAATTTGTTTAGTTTTGCACCTGCATTTTCTGAAACCTTTCAGGGAGGTCAACTTTGAACTTCAATATCTTTTGTTGAATGATTATTGAATCCAATTCCTCTTGAAAATGTGCTCAGTGTACTTGAATGAACTTATGTTTCAAGTGGCAGCTCACCAAGAGTTGATTTGATATTTTTTCAAAATGGTGATCAAGTGAGTTTTAATTGGCTTTGAATAGGTACAGTTTAAGAAAAGTTTGAGTAAGCAACTTTGCTGATTAATATATTTCACCTTAGGATCTCTTTTTCTGAGCCATTTGTTGCACTCCATTCTTGGTTCAATTGTCTACATCCCTACATTTTTTCATGGCTCTGGGAGGTCATTTGACTAGTTTCCCAAAGTGATTCCAGAGCCAACTTGACCAATTTTGCTCATTGCTCAAATATGCCAGAAAATGGATTTTAATGATAACCCAATTCGTGTTTTCACTCCAAATGCATTCAAAATTTTCCTCAAATCAATTCAAGGAGAATTTTTTTTTGAAAATGATTTTTTTTTAGCCGGGCCCCATGGGGACCCGACATGCTTTACACGAGTGAAGGTGAAACTGTTGCATTTTTCACATAGCTATTCATCTTTACAGTCCCTCAAATTACACTAGTGTGGTGTTGAAAATAACCACTAAAATGTGATATTCTTGACTAGGGCTATAGAAGCATGATGATGTGGAAGGAAAATGTGATAAAGGGTAGTGTCTCACGTGATTTCTCATGAAACAAAGTCACAACACTATTCAATTGTGCTAGATCATTTTTAATAGCTAAAGAATATTTGGAAAACATATGAGGGAATTGGTTCTATCCCAATAGGACACTTGAGGCTAGTTTGATGTCATGGAACATTTCAATCCCATGATTGCTCAATTGGTGGCTTAGTTATGGGTATCATTTGGGACATCTTGATTTCATATGTTGATGAGAGAACACATTGAGTGTTTGAAACAACGACATGATTTGTTACGGTGGACACCATATCATCTTTATATTGATGTTGCCTAAAAATAATTTAGTGTATGAGGGAAATGATTCATCATTTCAATGAGGGAATGTAGTTGATACAAGAAAGTAATGGATAAAATACTTTGGCCATATAGAGAAGGAACAATCTGAAGTCATAGTAAATTATTTCACAAGAATATGGCAGTCATAGACACGTGTTCATAAAGAAAGAAATAAATTTAGTCTTTGATGCTTTGTTTTCTAAAATTCATCTTCTATCAACATAAGTGAAAACCCAAATGATTATGTTGATTCTATATTGGAAATGAGAAAGTTGGATTGCTTTAAAGGAGACTAAAGTTGACAAAATGAAGGATGGCGAGGGGGAACACTTCTTCCAGTTGCAAATTTATGAGCAGGCAACAACCACACATTGGTAGACAAGGTCAATTTTCAAGGGTGACCAACATGTTGTTGAGGGTGCCATCAACAACGAAAGAGGGTGTTGGGGCAGATAAAGGAAAGGTTGCAATGGCAGTGAGGATCTATCAAATTGGTTGAGAAAATTTCTTTTGTAGCGCAGACCAAGATAGGACTCTAACTACGTATTTAAAACCATTCAATGGACCCTTAACAGTCTCAATATGGTTTCTTCTCACCGATTAGCAAATAGTTTGATGCAATGGAGAAGGAGCTATTTTGCACTTGCAGTGAGAAATGGATTTATTGAAAAGGCTCGAACCACATTGGAGTAGCACACAAACATCTACCAAAGAAAAAAATTAGAAGCAAAGGCAAGGGTACACGAGCTTCCTTGATTGAATGCCTCTTCCAACGTGATTTTAGGGGACACAATTATTGAGGGCAGACACACACAATGAATTTGTTTAAAAGCCTTAAGAAAATTTTAAGCCAATGTAGGTGTAAAAGGATCGAACCAAAGGAGGTGCTAGTACAAACAATGGAATGCCATGATGCAGCCTGTGTATCAACATGGATTGATAAGAAAGTCCTCAGAAAATGGTAAGAAAATGAAAATAGAAGAGGAGGTCTTCACATATAAAAGAAGTTCCAACACTGCATTGAATGGGAGGATTGTGCCCAGCTAACTATGGTTTCATAGAATGTCGCTCCAGTTACATAGTATGCACAAAACAAATGCATTGAAGAGGCCTTAGAAACTTTAAAGAAAATGCGAGGCACGACCACTAAGAAGGAGTTTGATCAGCACTAAAAATGCATCAAACTTGTATGAAGAAGCCCACCACTAGTCTGATCTTCACCAAAGGAGTCACTTAACACATTGGAGGAAGCGCCATCATAAACAAAGAGCAACTTCAATAGGAGACACCATGGGAGGTAGCGTAGCTTGAGAGGCTCAAAATATGGTGCAGGCTTAGATAGTCATCAAGGAATTGGTGTATTTGCATAAGGTACCCATATGAAATGCAATGACCTATAACTATTAATAATAAATGGAAAAGTAAGGGATCCAATGAAACCCATCAGGAATTTTGGAGGTGTGGACGATCATATTTTCCAAGTTTGGAGTGAGTTTTTGAATCATGGAAAATGCAATGAGGGAGGCTTCCATGAATAGAAGTTTTAGAGGATCGAATGAAAATAGAGATTGGGGAAAATGAAGGAGACAAAATAAATCAATGGAGGAGAACCAAGCTGGAATACAACAAGATCTTGGTGTTTTCCCGCTATCTCGTAGGTCTAAAGTGCTTGCCAGTTAACTCTGCGGGGTGAGCGAGAGAAAGGCACGTGGCATGTGGGCCTAAGACTTGTGAACATTTGGGTAATAGCTTTAAAATAGCTTGAGAAAATATTCCACGCCCTCACATTAAATGGACAAAATATTTAAAATATAATTGTTTCCAGGTGAAATCGAATGGGGTTTTCAATTCTTAAAAGCATTATTAAACAAAATGTGAAAAGGTATGCAGAAGGTAAAAGGTGGTGGGCCCATTTGAAACAGATGTGCCAAATATAGAACCCCAATCCTATACTAGCACAAACATAGCAAACACAATATTAGATCAAATGCCAGTAAGAACCAAGATTCCCCATGAAATTCATCTACAATGCTCAAATAGGAAAGAAAATGAAGAAATTAACAAAGAAAGCAATGAAACCCTATTTTAACATGCAAACTCTCAATCCCATGGGGGAATTGGTGCCAATTTGATGTGGGAATTGGCCCTTTCCCAACTCCTATGCAAGCTTGATGAAGATTTGTGGATGATTGAAGCTCCTTGATGAAATTTTGGCATAACCTTGCTATGAAACTATGAAAATGATGAACACTTGATATGAAATGGATAAAATTAGCTCTCAATGTAAAGAGAGTAACTTTTCTCTAAGTTGTGGATCCAAAATACAAAGGAAAGCCTTCTATTTATAGAAAGACAAGATGGAGGGATGAGAAAAATGAAGAAATGTGGGATCATTCAACATCCGATGGGCAAGTTCCACTTGACAAGATGTGAATGGAGGAAGCTGGAGCACATTTTGATGAATTTGCACAATAAATGATATTAGGTGGAATTTCAAATTTGTTAAATGACTTGTTGGAGGGAGAATGGAATTAATTAAATGCCACTTGGCTCAATGCACAAGGACATGTAAGAAGAAATGAATGCCTTGTTGGAAGAACAAATCCATTTGGAGGGATTTTCAAACTTGAAGGAATATTCCCTTTTTGATGCCATTTTGAAAGTAATTAGGGAATTATTAAATCAAATAAATGATTTAATTGTGCATGTTGCAAAATCTAGAGGATTGAGGTGATTAGGATTAAGTTAATTAGGATTTGAATAATTTAATAAGGGATTAGATGATGTGACAATTTGATTTAGATTTTTAGATTGATTTAAATCAAAGTTGAGAGGAATATGATTTAGAGTTAATTAAATAAAGATTTTTGATTTATTTAATTAAAGGGGATTGATGATGTTAGATTAAATTAAATAAGGATTGATTTAATTTAATAGAAAGACTTTAGGGATTTACTCAAATAAGATAAACTATTTAATTAAATAGAGACTAGAGGGTTAATCAAATAAATTTGATTTATTTAATTAACAAGAAGTGATGACTTAATTAGATAAACTAGTTTATTCAATTAAGGGATGAAAGGTGATGAGAAGATAAGAAGATGATTCAGGACGAAATGATGTTAGTAAATTAGGATCAAGTGTGTTGGTATATTTTCCATGTCTACATTTTGCCCCTCTTTGAAGCAAAGTACTTGTTGCATTGGTTTAGAGAATAATCTTTCTTGATAAAAAGTCAAAAATATTTCAATTTTCAAAATTTCCCCACTACTGCCCCAATGAGAGAAAACATGCTGATATACTACCCCCTCAAGAGATCAGACGAAAATTTGGATTTTTGGGTGATCTCATGAAAAAAGAGGACCAGGTGCTCAACGGGTCCAAAACGGCTCCAGGGTGCCATAAATGTGCAAAAAAGCAACAAAATGATGCAAAACGACCCTTGGTTGGGCGAAAATGGGATCGAGGGTCCAAAACCCTAGCTGGATGGGTAAACAGGGTCAAAAAACCCTATTCCTCAGGCTTAAATAGGCCTTGGGGGGCCACTTCTAGTTCATTTGCACACATAGCCTTTTGAGATTCTGCACTTTTGAGCTCTGACCCCTTCGAGAGATGGCACAATGACCACTTCCTCGACACATTTTGGATCGAGTATGCATGTACAAGAGGCTACCTGGCACTGAACCACCGGTGAGTTGACTTGACTTGACCTCATTTTTCGATTTTTGTGCACATTTATTAGCTCTGGAAGTTAGGTTTTTATCAGCGGTCCAATATTGTGTCGCTCCAAACTTTGTTTCGGTGTCGCGTGGCCTCAAACCATGCTACATTCGTAAATAGCAACATCGCTACGTAGTTTTGAGTTTGGGTTCAAACTCCAAACTGAACTGCAGATGTAAAGTGCATTGCAACAGGCCTCTTTGAAAATTTAGGTTTAGGGTTGCGCTTCAAACTGTGCCATGACGACGGAGTTTGGGAGTTTAGGGGTCCTAGCGGCACAGTAAATTAGGATCACGATTTTTTATGAAACTTGACGCAGTGACTTTTTTGATGCAGGAGGAGATATAGATACTTCATTCACGCAAGTGCATATTCTCCATTCTGAGTAGATTGGTCGACATGAATGAGCGACTACAAGAGCACTTGGGGGTGATTGGCCTCTGGTACATTGCATATGCACCACTAGTGAGGACTCACTTAGGTATGATGACAATGCTTGTTGAGTGATGGCACAATGAGATGTCCTCCTTCCACCTTCTGACAGGCGAGGCCACAGTCACACTGGACGACGTGTGTGCATACTTAGATTTCCCATCTATGGAGAGCACGTGATATATGATGTGGATGTTGGGAGGGACACCTATTATGATGTGATGGACCTTGATGAGATTATCTTTTGCAAGGGCCAGATCGAGCTAGAGAATTATAGGCTCATTGTGTCTCATTTTTGCTTGGTTATAGCAGCCATTATTTCAGGTCTCATTGCCCCATATCGGTGGGGCTGATATTCAGTCCTGGATGGGGGCTCGCTTGGGAGCAGATGGTCTAGTGATGGGTATGCTTTGTGTGGGGGCCAATAATGCTAGCCTCATTGTACAAATATTTACATGAGTTTGTATATGGCGGTGGCAGAGCCATCGGGGCTGGAGTGACACTTCTCCATATTTGGGCCTGGGAGCACATTGCGGTGCTCCATCTAAGAGTCATTGCAGTTGATATGGAGCCATACAATCTAGTTGTCTAGAGGTACCAGGGAGGTGTTCAATTTACATTCATAGGACAGGCTGACATTCCTCATTGGAGGAAAGTCCTAGATGACATGCGAGCTTTCACATGGGACAATATCTTGGATGGCCCGCATGGTATGAAGATGTGCAACAACTTTTTTCGCTCGGCAAGACAGATTGATGCAGGGTAGGGAGCATACCATGATTGAGAGGTACTTACTAGGCCACGTACAAAGATAGTTCAGGGAGCCCAAAGATAGGCTTGATGACCAGTACGTGGTGATATTCATGTGTACTATGAGGGATTCTTCATGGGGCCAGTATATTCTAGTACAAGAGGCTATTGATTCTTTGCAGCAGCTAGTGGCTAGGTCGTGGCCATACGATTAGGGTTAGGTGGATGTAGGCACCACTTAGGCATATAAAGATTGGTTCTGGCCACCTCTCTGATTGAGAAATACCGGGGACACCATCAGTACGTCACAGGGCTAGAGGTAGAGGAGTAGGAGGAGGCTAGGGGTAGGGAGGTCGAGGGGAAAAAGACGAAGATGGGGATGGGCCACCTCATCAACTAGATTAGGGCAGGGATCCATAGGATCAACAACCAATTTCCCAGAGACAGGACCAGGACCAGGGGTAGCAAGATCAGGATGGACATGATGGAAAAATTCCATAGAGAGACTAGTACCCTCCACTGACACCTGATCAGAGGGATGCCCTAATACAACAGTTGCAGGCACAAGTTGTAGGGCTTCAGGGATAGGTTACTACCTTGATGACAAAGCAGGACCAACTGCAATAGGAGAGAGATCAGACTGTCTAGCAGAGGTAGGCTATAGAGCTTAGGGTTGCTCAAGAGATGGGCCACAAGAAGCAACTCCAGAGCATGTCTGCCTTCTCCTATCGGATTTTAGTTTCATTATGATCTTACGAAGAGGTGGTATGAGAGGCTGATTATTATAGAGTTCATTATCATCAGGTTGTGCCCCGAGCATCCCAAGTCCACGACTTTTCCCAGCAAATAGGATACAGAGCCCTTGAGGACCTCGGCAAGAGAGAGCTTGGCGAGGGTGAGGAAAAATAGTAGGGTTAGAGCATTCTTTGATCAGAGACATGATTCTTTTACACCCCATGGGCTCATTTTTTATAGCCCCATGGGCATTTGTACTTTATGTATTTGATACACACTTGATCTAGATTTTGTACCATGATAGTATTATTATTTGATGATATATATGAGATTATTTGATCCGCTATGATGATGTGTTCTATTCTATTTTATGCATTATGGGTGGATTTTATTTTCTATGTGTGATGGTGATGCTATGGGATGTATGACTTTATGATGATGCGTTGTAATGATCTATGGATACATTTTTCTTTTTCAGTATCTTTTCTTATGCACTTTTTATGATGATGTATGGAAAATGTAAAATGTTATGATATGCAAATGCTTAGAATAAAAAATCCATATTATGCACTTAATGGATGGCGATGAGATGTATGGGATGTAATCTTTTCTTTTTAGTACTTTTCTCATGTATGGTATGGTGATGCACTTATGATGTTATGATGATGATGTCATGTAATGATGTATGATGTTTATGAAATGATGTCTATGAAACAATGTATGTCATGATGCATATGTTATGATAATGCAAATGGATGGTATATATGCATATGATGCGATGGATGTTAATAATGTTTATGTATATGATATAAATAATATGCATGCAATTGATGCCTTGATGAGGTATATGATATGAGTTTAAGAATGAATTCACATGTATGGTTTATGAGATGCTTAGAATAACCAATCTATATTATGCAATGATGTAATGCAATGCAGGTTATATGATAAATGCTTTCTATATGATATGTTATGCATTATGCAATATGCTAACAGTTTATGAATGTAGGATGGAGCATTGGTGATGATGATTTATGTTTTATTGTCATGGTACCATATTAGCATGAAAAGAAGATAGAAGAAAGGAAGAGGCTCCAACAAGTCAAGAGATGATAATGATGATGATGATGATTTTCTTATCGTGGAGTTTGGATTTTAAAAGGGCCAATTACCTATGTTTGATAACACACATAGGCACGATGCATCAAGGTATAAATAACTAGGATGGCATTGCACCTAGTGTGATGGACTTTGACTGGACAATCGGATAGGAGTACTCTTGTTCACACCTGGCATATAGAACCTCATTCAAAATGTAGTTAAGATATTCTAGACATCTTAGACCAAAACATAGAAAAGAAAGCCTTCCTATGTGGTCAACAAGATACCTAAAACATCCTCCCTACACCCAAACAAAGCACGTATGACCAAGGTTATATTATGAGAATAATCCAACAAGCACAATAGATAAAAATATAATGATCGTTGCCCCATTTCTTTCTCTCTAAATCCCTTGATTTGGGACATCATTGAGAGGTCATTGAAATGAGCACAAAAAGATAAGTCAAAAGACAAAGATAGAGTAAACAAACAAGCTAATGTTCTTCAATACCACTAGCCAGGACTAAAAACTACGGTGATGCCTAATGTTGATGTCCATTGTAGGAAGGATGCATCCTAGGACATGACAATATCAGATGATTGATTTGGGATTGATTGGATGATAAGTTATTGACACAAAGAGTTGACCAACTTGTTTACTTACTAACCTAGACTTGAGACCTTGACGCTTGAGTTTTCACTTTTAACCTGCTAGACTTGTTTCTGACTTTCACCAAAGTTTGAGGATGATGGTTGATTTATTATGAGAAATGTTTATTACGAGTGAAAGCGAGATGAGATGGATGGATTTTTCAAATATTTGGGTGTTTTTTTTATGTTTTTGAAATGTTTTGAGGCTGTTTTTAGTATTTTTGAGATTTTGCAAATGTTTTGATTTTCAAATTTTCAAATGTTTTGGGGTTTTCTGAGATTTTTACCAAGAGACTAACCTAAAGACCTATCCTAGGGGCCTTAGGGGCTATCAACTAGATTATCCTTTCCTATGTTATACATGCAAAGATCACGTATTTTGACTAACACAAACTTGATTATTAATAAGATATGAACCAATGGATTGCTAATTTATTATGACAAATTCCTAAAGAACTGACCTAAGTGTCTTGGGGGATGATCAAAGATCAAACTTTCCTACGTTCAAATCTCAAAGAAAACATAGTTTGACAAGATGACTCTATTTTTGAATTTTTGACTTTTTGACTTGTTTTTGGGATTTTGAATGTTTTGGGATTTTTTGATTTTATGAATGTTTTTGGGTTTTTTTTTTCTGATGTTTTTGGATTTTTGGATTTTTGGATTTCAAGAACATACACAAATCTGATCTAATGAGAACATGCCCCCAGTGTGATGCAATAGACTACTTTGATAAAGGTAGGAAAAACTGACCTTAAGAATGGGCCGAGTAATACAAGGAGGGATCATGACATAACCACATAATCAAGCTATGATACAAATGCAGATGGGTGATGAATGGAGATAGATGGATGATGAAAGCATGATGGATGGATGATGCAGAACAAGCCATGGAGATCCTGGTGGATGAAAAGTGCTTATTTACACAAGGTGCCTTTTTGCTAGGTTTTCACCAAGGTACTTGCCCAGAGCGCCATCGAAGTGGTTTTCACTAGAGGATGATTTTTTTTTCTTTACTGTTTTTAATCCTTTTTCTAAATTTTTTGGACTTTTGTATTTTTGTATTTTTTTTCTATTGTCACCATGACACCTGTTTACTAGGTTTTCATTAGGGTGACCATTTTTTTAGGACATTTTCTGGTTTTTTTTGTATTTTCTGGTTTTATGCCCTACAAGATTAGGCATAGAACTTTTTGAGATGGGAGTTGTTGATGGGCTCTTGCAAAGGCTTACCTTTGGGTGTTGACAACTGATATTCCCTTGACTTGTAACTTGCTATGATGAAAAATGGTACCAACCAATTGGGTTCAAATTTACCTTTTCCATTTGGATTTTGGACATTCTTTTGATTCTCCTTCAGCACCAGCTCTCCTACCTAGAATGTCTGACTCCTGATCTTCTTGTTATAACTTTTCTTGAGTCAGTTCTGATACACCTACAAGTGGTTTAATTCCTCCATTCATCATTCATCTAGCAATTCCAACTCATTCAGTTGTGATACTTGGTATTCCTCATCCGTGATGAGATTCTGTAGTGATATCCTTAGTGACAAGAGCTCGATCTTGATGGGTAATATGGCCTCTGATTCCTAGACCATGGAAAAGGGGGTGGCACCTATTGGTGTGTGGATGCTGGTTTGATAGGCCTAGAGGGTGGGATTCAGTTGGAGATGCCAATCATGGCCAGCTTCATTGATCATTTTCTTGAGGATTTTTAGAATGGTCTTGTTTGTAGCCCCAGCTTGGCCATTTCCTTGGGGATAATACGGGGTGGCAAAGCGATGTTGGATTTTGAATTTGTCATGTATTTCATGGATATCCTTATTTTTGAATGGTGTCCCATTATCTAAGATAATGGCTTGTGGAACATTGTAGGGGCACATTAGGTAGTTCAGGATGAACTTGGATATCTGCTTTCTAGTAATGTAATTCATTGGTATGGCTTCCACCCACTTCGTGAAGTACTTAGTGGCGGTAATGATAAACTTGTGGCCACTGGATGAGGTGGGGGTGATTTTTCCAATGAGATCAGGTCCCCACTATGAAAAGGGCCATGGTGTGATGATGGGATGAAGTTCTTGAGATAGAGCATGGATGAGGTCCCCATGTTGTTGACACTGCAGGCATTTCCTAACATATTCATGTGCTTCTCTTTCCATTGTAGGCCAATAATACCCCATCCTCATAAAAAAATTTCCCAAGGTCATACCGCTCGAATGCGAACCACATATGTCATTATGTACCTCAGTTAAGGCATTCATTGCCTCCTCAACATTTAAGAAACATAACAGGGTTCCTTCAATGCTCCTACAGTAAAGGGTATCTCCTAGGATAATGAAGTCAAAATACTTTTTGACAAAGGTTCTTTTTAGTATCAAGGGTAAGTCAGCAAGTAGGACTCTTATTCGCAAGTAGGTGTATATATCATGATACCAAGGATCACTGGGACCAACGATTTTGCACACAAATTCAAACTCTTGTACGTCGAATGTAGGCATGAGAATCTGCTATACTAGGAATTCATGTTTTGGTACATTGTGAGGGATATACAGTAGAGATCTAATTGTTGCCATGGCTTATGCTGCTCTGTTGTTCACTCTAGGTATCTGCTCAAATGTGTTCTCGATGAAGGACTCTTTAAGACTTTCCACCAATTTCTTGTATGGAATTAGCTTGTCGTCCTTAGTCTGGTACTCATAATTTACTTGATTGATTATTAGTTGTGAATCCCTATATACCTTGAGAGCCATGATATGCCACTACACTAGTATTTTGAGTCCTATGGTTAGAGCCTCATATTCTATGATATTTTTTGTGCAGGGAAATGCCAACTTGTAGGATCTTGGTATGCAGTCTCCCTGTGGAGTGATGAAAAAGACCCCATCTCCTAATCCATGTTGTGTGTAGGAACCATAAAAGTTCAACTTCTAGTGGTCTTCTATGCTCATGTTGAAGATGGATTCATCGAGGAACTCTGATATTAGTGGGTTCTTTGAATACATTGTGCGTCTACCAATTGGTTTGCAATGACTCGCCTTTTGATGGCTTTCTATTCTACATATTCAATGTCATATTCTTATAGGATCATGACCCACTTGCCCATCCTTCCTGTGAGCATTGCTTTGGAAAGCAAGTAGTTGAGTGGGTCGATCTTAGCAATGAGTTTGACTTTGTGTGCTAACATGTAGTGTCTAAACTTTTGTGAGGTAAACACCACTGCTAGACAAGCTTTTTCAATGAAAGAATAATTTAACTCATGCCCTACCATGGTTTAGTTGATGTAGTAGATAGCCCTCTCTATTTTGTTTTCATCATGCTAAGCTAGGAGAGCACCGAGGGTTGTTGTTGTTACTAATATGTAGAGGATTAGAGGCTTTCCTAGGATTGGTGGCATAAGCACTAGAGGTGTGAGAAAATATTCTTTGATCTTGTTAAAGTCTTGATCACATTTTTCATCCCATTTGTATGCTACCCCCTTGTGGAGTGGGTGAGAATACGGGATTGATTTGTTTGCTAGTTGAGCTATGAATCGGCAGATTGACTGGAGCCTTCCTTGTAGGCCTCTTAGCTACTTCAAAGTCTTGGGTGCCTCCATCTCGAGGATTTCCTTTACCTTAGCGGGATCTATTTTAATCCCCCTCATAGACACAATATATCTCAACAGCTTCCCTGATTGTACACCGAAGATGCACTTCTTTGGATTAAGGCAGACCTTGTATTCCTCAAGTTTGTCGAAGATGGAACTTAATGCTGCTATGTGGTCTTGCCTCTTTTTGAATTTTTCCAATATGTTGTCGACATAATCTTCCATAGTCTTATGGATCATTTCATGAAAGATTAAGGTCATGGCCCTTTGATATGTTGCTCTAGCATTCTTTAGGCCAAATGGCATCATGTTCTAGCAATATGTCCCCCATGGACAAGTAAAATCCATTTTGTGTTGATCCTCTTTGGCTATCACGATTTGGTTATATCTAGAGAATCTATCCATTAGTGAGAGTATCTCATGTCCAGCAGTCATATCAACAATCATATCAATGTTCAATAGTGGGAAGTTGTCTTTGGGACATGCCTTGTTCAGGTCTCTAAAATTTTTGCAGATACAAATGCCCCCAGTGGGATTTGAAATAGGTACCAAGTTTGATACCCACTCTAGATAGTCGATTGGCCATATAAACCTTGAATCAAGTAGCTTCTTCAATTCCATTTTGACTAGCAATGAAATTTGAGGGTGCATTTTCCTTAAATTTTGTTTCACTAGCTTGGCTTCAGGGTAAACTACTAGATGGTGGACCACAATCTCCTGATCAAGCCTGAGCATGTTGGCATAGGTCCACTCAAATTTGACCTTCCTTTCCCTTAAGAAAGCAACTAGGAGCTCTTGTTCCTTTGACAGTAATGATTTGACATAAAATGTGATGTGTGGTGTTTCATCTATCCCCAAGTTGACTTGGTTGCACTTCTTAGCTAGAACTGCTAACTACTCTTGATGCAGAGCACTAAGAGGAAGATTGAATCCCCCATCCTCAGGCACCTCAAAGAGTTTTTCACCATTGGATGTGTCCTTTATTTTTACTATTTTTGGGTAAAAAGTGCCACAGTGTGGTCTTCACTCAAAGACCTTGAGATTATTCTCAAATTTTTTCTTTTGCGATTGAGGGATTCAACCATCTCTCCATAATATGCATGTGTATCTAGCTCAATGTCAAACCCTACCTTGTGATCCCCACATGGAATGTTATCATGCAGTCCCAAGAATTATGAGAGCACTTTGTTGTTTTCAAAAGTGTCTAGAATTGGTGGTCCTTGTTGTGTTGTAATCGATGAGCTGGGGGTATACTAGATTTATCTCATGGGGTTGATGGTCTGACTCAAAAGATAGGGTTCTAATCATGAGTAGGGAGGAGTCTTTGAAAAGAATAGGTAAATTAGTTATGGGATCCTCATCACTACTACACACATTAGTTACGTCGAAGGTAAATTTATCTAAGGGCAACCCTGTGGATACTAGTAATTGTAGAGCAGTGGCTAATGACTGAGGGGCTGATACTAATACCTGAGGAGGTGTTTTGACTTTCCTAATCGAGGCAACTTTTCCAAGTACAGTCACTCTTAGAGGGGTACATCCAAGACTAAGATTTCTCATACGTGTCTCTAGAATGAGAGGTACTAGAAGTCCATTGTCATTTTTTCTGAGCCTTTTGTTTCTATCATAGCCCATTGCGAGCATCATTTGTAAGCCTTTACTGCTGTCATCCATAGGTAGGTCAGCTGCTAGTCTGTTGTCTTGGTATAGGAGGTTTGATGGGTCCTCTTCTATTACTTCCCAGCCTAGGTCTCCCCAACTCCTGAAGCTGGAGGAGCCTGTTGTGAAGGTTTGAGATGAAGAAGCATCATTTGACTATGGCCATCCTTGTGACCTAGGAGATTGTGGTGACTCTCCCACTATAAAAGAATTTTTTCAAAATTGTATAGTCCCCACACCCATTGTCCTGGATAATGACCTTGATATCGGAAATGGCGGGGATGGTGGGTGTCTCTATCACAGAAGTGGAGGCGAGAGTACTTGGGTCAATTTATGGAGTTGAGGGACCTCCATCGTTCTTAGGAACTTGGGGGATTTTGTAATATTTTGATTCCATATTTTTGCAATAGTAAAAGGGTTCAACATCCCCATGGATAGTGACCTCTTGGCCTTGGTATGTTAACTTTACACACTGGTGGAAGGTGGAGGCTACAACTTGCATCCCGTGAATCCAGGGATGCCCCAGGAGGATGTTATAAGGCAATTCCAAGTCAAGAACTTGACAGGTTGTTTCCATGATGGCCGACCCTACTTGAATAGGGAGTTTGATTGTGCCCTGAGACACTCTTTCTTTTTCATCGTAGGCTCTGGTGGTTACGCCTTTTCCTTTTTCAACAACGTCTTTGGAGAAGCCCAAGATTTTTATTAATTTAAGGGTGCATATGTTCAACCCTGCACCTCCATCTACCAGGACCCTTTTGATCTTATTCTTATGAATGAAAGCCTCAAGGTGAAGCGCATGATTATGAGATGGTTGTTTTGGAAGATCTTGTTCTAAAAATTTCAAAAGGTGAGGTGTAGTGAGGTGTGTGACCATAGCTTGGAACTGATTCGGATCAAGATCAGTGGGGACAAAAGATGAGGTCAAGGCTTCTTCAAGGATCTTCTTGTGGGCTGGTGAGATCTTTAGCGACTCCATGATGGAGATCTAATTTGGGGTTCTTTTTAACTAGTCAAGGACATTATAGCCATTGGGAATGGATCTTGGGTTGGAAGTGGGTGCTCTAGGAAGCTGAGATGATACTATGATGGTAAATTTTCTACCTGTTGTGGTGACTCCACAATCGGCTTGGGCTCCTTTGATGGTGATGATAGTGACCATTTCTTCTAGAGATGCAACAACATGGTCGTATACATGATTCACACTTTTGAAGGTACCCTTTCCTTTATCATTGCTATTATTTCCCTTATTGTGGTTGGGCATCTGATTCATGTAAATCTTGAGATTTTGATTCCCAACTAGTTTTTCCACATCTATTATTTTGTCGTCTATGAGGTCTTGGTAAATTTTTTCAACCTCATGTAGCTAGCAGTTGTATGTCCCTTGATTTTGTGGAAATCACAAAGGTGATTTTCATTGTACCATGACGGTTTTACCAAGGGCTCTTGATAGTTGTCATAGGTGGGAACTATGATGATTTTTTCCTGCACCAATCTTTTCATGATAGATTCAATTGATTCCCCAAGGGGTGTGTACTTCCGCTTGGGAGAATTTTTGTTTCACTGATGTGGTATGCCTTGATTGTCTACATTGTTGACTATTTGGTTGTTTGGCTACTGTGTGACAATGTTGTCTTGTCAATTTTTTTGATTGTAGGTTTGCGGTTGTTGAGGTGCTTGTGTGTTTTTTCGAGGTGCACTAATGACAAATTTGGTGTTGACTACACCATCGTTGGTAACGTTTCTATTTTTCACCCATGTGCGAGGTTTGTCATTATAGCTAGTGGATGGGAAGCTTTCTTGACAAGAAGGAAATCCTCATTGTGAGATGAGGGCTCATTCAATATTGAGTGCTCTAGTTATTAATTGATCATAGGTTGTGATGCCTTGCAACTTGAGATGAAAGGACAAGAATCCGTCAAGATTTGTGATGATGGTGAACACTTGCTATTCCTCAGGCATGGCCCATTTCCTTCTATTGGATTTTGATCACCATCATTGCAAGAATGAAGCAAATGTCTCTCCTTTGGATTGTTTCATGGCTGAAATTTATTCTAGGGTCACATCCATAGGTATGTTGAAAGAATAGTTTTGTATGAATGTGTCCATGATTTCTTGGATTTTTTTGATTCCTGAGAGATGGGAGAACCAATCAATGGTATTTCCTACCAAGCTCTGAGGGAACAGTTGCATCAGATAGGTTTTGTCGTATGTGACCTCCATGCAATGTACTTGAAACTCCCTGATGTGATCTTTAGGGTTTCCTGCTTTGCGATATTTATCAAATTCTAGGATCTCAAATCCCTTTTGGAATGATTTCATGACAATGCTCCTATTGAATGAATATGGGGATAAGTTCTTTGTTGGCTTTATGGTTTTCCCTGATTGAAGATCAAGCACTTTTTGTGAAAGGAATTTTCTTTGTGCTGATACATCGCCTTAAGGATCAAGGGGTGGGATGAAGGTGTTTTCTTTTTGCTGCAAAGGGAAGAGAGATGAGAGAAGCTTTTCCAAATTAAAGAAGGGAGCTGCCAAGTGGCATCATCTAATGGATTTTCTTGCTTCTTCTATTTCCTTTTATTCTCATTCTTCTCTCATTGTAAGGGGTTCCAATTTCTAAAAGCTCTGCAAGAGAGGCAAAAGCTCTAGGTAGAATTGTAAAGCTAGGATGAATTGTAACTAAGTCATTAAACTTAGGTGTCTATGGTTTGAATTATGCTTCCATGTTTATATTTTACCTAATAATTGTCTCCATGGCTGAAATATAATGCTCTTTTGAATTCAATAATTAGAGATTAGCTGAGTTTTTTCATGCACAATTGTTGCATTGGAATTACAATTGTTATTTCCTTTTGTTCATTGAATGATGTAATTTCTTTAATGAATGACAACTGCATTTATTATTTCCTATTATTCATGGGATGGTGTAATTTCTTCAAAAAATGTGACAGGAGTGTTGTGTTTTAGGTGGATTTTTAAAGAATGATTACCAGATAAAGCTTCAGTGGTCTTGTTGTCATAATATGATAACAATTGCAAAGATCTTCAAAACATGTTCAACATTGTAGGATGAAGTGTTGGTTATATGACTCCATAGCCCATTTCTTGGCACTGGTCAATTTTCATGCATCTGTTGTTTTCAGTTTGGTCCCAATTCTTAAAATTAAAAACCATTTCAATTCTATTTTGTGAGTACTTGTATCTGCCATGTTCTCTATTCTAGTTTTTGAAATTCACTTAGTTTATTGCCAATGTTGAGTGATATTTTAAGTTTCTTAGCATAATTTTGTAAGGGCATTATCTGTTAAGCAACATCCTATTAGTTGTGTGTCTAAATCTTTAGGTGTTGCTAAAGGGTGACCCCCCTAGGTCCTATAGAACCTGAAGTGTAGGGGAAATGTGTGTTAATTCCATTTCCTATCAGTTGGACAAATCCATCTTTGAATCTGAACATAAGAAATTGGCCAGTATTTAGGATTAAATTGGTTTGTAGATTTGGAGAACCAATAGGATCTAATTTGGTGGAAAGGCAAAAAAATTGAGAGTTTTCTGAAGATGCAAATTCTAACAAAAACCTTTCCTTGTCTCAATATCTGTTTCAACCCTCAGTAAAGAAATCCCCAAGGAAGAGAGGTAGAAAATCTAATCTAACAAAATTTAAATAACAGATAGAGGTAGGACTACATAAGACAATCCTTGATTATTTACCAAACAAGAGGCCAAGGAGATCTTGTTTCTCTCCTTGGGAACAATGAATATTTCCTCATGGAATATTAGGGGCATCAATGCCTCTGACAAGCGCGCTCACATCAAGCAACAAATAGATGCTTGCAAAGCAGATATTTTTCTTCTACAAGAAACAAAGACCTCAGTAGAAGTATTTGAATCTTCAATTTAGAAATGGACAAGATGGGCCTCAATGCATTCTCCAGCTCAGGGGCATCTGGGGGCATAGTGATTTTATGGAATTGAAAGACTATAAATGTGAAGCCTTACAAAAATGAAAACTCCTGGAAACTTGTAGAGGTGACAAGGTTTGAATTACATTTTTGGCTTCTAAATGTTTATGGTCTCACATCAACTATAGATAAGAAGAATATTTGGGATGAAATCACAAGGAAAATAAGTTTACTAGGAAATGGGAAAATAGTGATAGCAGGGGATTTTAATGCAATAACCTCTTTCCAAGAAAAGAGTGGAGGAATAAGCCCACCACCAAGGGTAATTTCAGATTTTAGCATGTTTATCTTGGCCAATGCATTAAAAGATATTGTACCTATTAAGGGAAAATATACCTAGACCAATAAGAGGAAAGGTTTTCTCGAGATAGATGAAAGATTGGATAGGTTCTTGGTCTCTCCCAATTGGCTCACCTCATCACACAATCTAAATTCTAAAATATTGCCATATCCTGGGTCTAATCATTATGCAATTTTCCTTAATATCTCAAATATTACCACTCCAAGAGCAAAATCTTTTTCAAATTTGAAATTATGTGGTTCAGACACCCTCAATTCATAGATATTTTGAAGAAGTGGTGGACCAATGCCCCATATGAACAAGGAACCATGATGTTCTAGTTTAGTAGAAAATTGAAGTATGTGAAACAACAAATCAGAATTTGGAACAAACAAGTTTTTTAGAATATTTTTCAACAAAAATATTATGTTTAAAGAATTAACAACATTCCATGAGAATATAATTCAAAATGGTTTAGATGCTACTCTTCATGATAAACAGAAGAGATTACAATAATAATGGGAGGAGTTATGTGCATGAGAAGAGGTTTATTGGAGACAAAAGACTCATGAATTATGGTTAAAGGAGGGAGATCGTAATACAAATTTTTTTCATGCTTCTACATAGATTAAGAAGAAAACAAATTCAATTCAAGCAATTCAATAATTTTCTATAGGAAACTGGCTCACAAGGGAAGAAGACATTAATAAGGAAGGAGTCAAGTTTTTCACAAAATTTCTATTAGCTCCCCAAAATACAAATTTCAAAAGAATTAATGATGAAAATGAATTGTTAGAAACAATCCCCCATATTATCACCAATGAGGAAAATAATTTTCTTATGAAACCTTTCACTATGGAGGAGTTAGAAGATGTAGTATTGTCATTCCCACCAGACAAGGCTCCTGGTCTAGATGGATTCACAACCCTATTTTTTCAAAAATGTTAGGATTTTTTGTGCTATGAGCTCCAATGGGTATTGGAAAAACCCAGTAGAATAGGGAAAAAATTTACGAAATTTAATGTTACAAATATTGCAATTTTTCCAAAGGTAAAAGAGCCTAAATTTTTTCTAGAGTACATGCCTATTTCATTATGCAACACAGTCTACAAGATATTCACTAAAGCAATATATTTAAGATTGCAACCGCTCATACCAAAGATTATCTCCTGGAAACAAGGAGGTTTTGTTCCTAGGAGGGAGACTTATGAAGGGGAAATTGTTGCACATGAAGTGCTTCACACAATAGCAATATTAAAGTTGCCCTCATTTATTGTGAAACTAGACATGATGAAAGCCTATGCCAAGGTAGATTGGAAGTTCCTTAATAAAGTATTGGAAAAGTTTGGATTTTGTTCATAATGGCGCAGGTAGATAATGTCCTACTTATTTGGAGAATTTTTTTTAGTAATTATCAATGGGAGTCCTACAATATTTTTTAGTGCCACACAAGGTGTTAGGCAAGGAGATCCACTTTCACCTTTTCAATTTATTATTATGGTAGAGGCCCTAAGTAGATTCATTCATCTAAAGCATAGTCAAGGTCTGTGGTAGGGAGTAAAGATATCAAATTCTAACATCTCAGTCACACACTCTCTTTTTGCTGATGATACTCTTATTTTTGGTAAACCTACATTGTCTGAAGCTAAACAATTTAAAGAAGTCCTGGACAAATACTCACCAGCCTCTGGATGAAAAATCAATGTAGCAAAATCCAAAATATATATTTTAAATAATTCTGATGAATTCAAGAAGAAAATAGTCAAGCTTTTGGTATTTCAAGAAGCAGAATTGCCATGTACCTACTTAGGGACTCCTTTCTTTAAAGGTTCAAATAAAGCTCACTATTGGGACAAGGTAATTGAAAGACTTAAGTCAAGAATCATAATTTGGAAAGTTAGGTGGTTATCATTGTTATGAATATTTTTTCTCATAAAATCAATTTTATCTATTAAAAGGCATAGGACAACTGAGAGGGGGGGTGAATCAGTTGTCACAAAAATTCAAACTTAAAACTTCAACACTTATCAATTCCACAACCACACTATTCTGTTATTAAGTATGAACATGAAAAATAAATAACATAAATCAAAATCAATACAATGAACACCATATTTTACGTGGAAAACCCAATGAGGGAAAAACCATGGTGAGGATTAACTCACAATATAAAGAGATTGCAAAACTAATTACAAAGGCTCACTACCTAGAAGAGGACTCACTGTCCAAATACAAAGGCTCACTGCATATAGAAAGGACTCACTGTCCAACAGGGAGGCTCACTTCCTACTGATACAAAAGAGAACAAAAGATCCACCAAAACAATTTACACACATCTGTAGCCTTGATTACAAAATTGCAAAAACCTTTAGCTCACTACCTTCAAGAATCTAACACAATAAAGTACTGCTACCTCAACTCACTTTCACACACTTTTTCTCTTTTTACTTGTGGCTTACTTCGTCATTTTGCATCACCATCCAATTCTTCCCAATTCAGCTTGCATTTATACCATCTTCAACCTTAGAAACTTTCTCCAAGGTCAGCCACATAAGCTTCATTTCATAAATTCAAATTAGGTCGGCTCAACATTACTGTGGTGGAAAGGAATGAGAGTGAACCAATAAAACATTTATCCAAGACCAAAAGATAATGTATCAAATCAAACACACGCTTCCTTAATTAAATTTTATTCTTCATATGAAATATAAACACTAGGTTGGCCAAACTTAATGAAAACACAAATGAACATTGATGTACACACTTCCAAACAAGAAGATAACATGTGAATGATGCAACACACTTCATTATGCATGAGAACACATCTTAAGTTCCTTCAGATACATCCACAACAAGTGCAGCAATCTTCGAACACAAAACTCCTTCCATTAGTCCATCCAGACTGTGCATACACATACAACAACTCTGAAACTTGACTTCTAGATCACCAAACCACACACATCTTTTCCAGTACCTAGAGAACACCATTATAAGACACATTCCAAATCTGTAAGATCTGAAATAGAATAGTGGAGGACTATGGAGTAGAAAAATTTCTCCCAATCCACAGAAGACCAACTCTTCCAGAATAGTTCACACACCGATGAATGTAACTTTCACATCCCATCAAACGAAAAGCTACAACTCAGGAGATATCACCACTAGATCACCATTAGTAAACCTTCAGATTAGCACAAGCATAGGATCAACACAGGAGAAACATGGAGCACATACCAGAGCACATTCTGAACACATTCATAACTCTAACTTCTCTCTTTATTAATTTTCTCAAAAGTACTTGGAAACTCATCATTTCAACACATTTGCAACATCATAAGGATAACTCCATGTACTCACAACATCTCAATAGCATCTCAACTATATATGTACAATCTACAACATATTGAACTATGTTGAAATCAATGACAAGATTAATGACAACACCACCAAACTTGCTCATACTTGAAACAATCTCCCCCTTTGTCATTGATGGCAACACATGATGTGAAAAACCATCAAAGACAACATCCTACACAATATTCTAGGAGAAAACCTTCTCTTCCTCTGCTACTATTTTTCACATGACTTTCTCTCCCCATTTGAGATCAATGGTAGAGATCAAAAACTATGATTACTCCTCCTTAGGAATACACCCATTTAACTTATACTACAATAATTAAAACCTTTTCTACTCCCCTTGTAGAGTAGACCCATTCATCAGTCTAGATAAATGAAGAATCTGCGAATTCACTAGACTAATGCACCTTTATGTAAACCTAGTTCAGAGGGCCAATGACCCCCAACCTTTCCCTAAGATGCTCAAAAGTATCCTTCGGAAGAGCCTTAGTAAATATATCTACAATTTGTTCCTTTGTTGTCACCTACTCTAGCCTGACTTCATTCTCCAACACCTTTTCTCTTAGGAAATGACATATAATAGATATGTGTTTTTTTCTTGAATGCATAACTAGATTCTTTGAAATGTTTAAAGCACTTGTATTGTCACAGAAAATAGAAATAGGCTCATCACATATTACTCCAATGTCTTTCAAAGTTTTCTTCATCCACAAAACATGTGTGTAGTAGGATGCTACAACAATATATTTTTCCTCTACAGTGGATAAAGAAACCGAGTCTTGTTTCTTACTCAACCAAAAAACTAATCTTCCACCAAGAAAGAAAGCACCCCCGCTGGTACTCTTTCGGTCATCCACACAACCAACCCAATCTGCATCGGTATAAGCACTCAAGGTGAAATTAGAACCCTTAGGATACCATAAGCCATAATCCAGTGCACCTTTAAGATATCTAAATATCCTCTGCTATAACATGTGCCTCTTTAGGATCTGCTTGAAATCTTGCAACTAACCATACTACATGCATAATATCTAGTCTAGTAGCAGTAAGATACAACGGCCACCAATCATAGGTCTGTATTTTCTTTGATTAGTTTTAGCATATTCATCATCTTTACTCAACTTACATCTGGTCACCATAGGAGTACTAACCGGTTTGGAGTCATCCATTCCAAACTTCTTTAACAACTTTTTTACATACTTAGATTGTGAAATGAATATCCCCTTATCAACTTGATTTTCTTGAATACCAAGAAAGAAATTCAACTCACCAATCATGGACATTTCAAATTCTTTTTGCATTTCTTCTGTAAATCTTTTACACATGCCTTCATTTCCACCAAAGATGATATCATCAACATATACAACTACTATCAACATTTTGTTACCTTGCACTTTGAAGTAAATATTGTTGTCAGAAGAGCCTTTGCTAAATCCTTCCTTTGTTAGGTATCTATCCAATCTTGCATACCAAGCTCTGGGAGCTTGCTTTAATCCATACAATGCCTTATTCAACTTACAAACCATATCCAATTTGTCAGATAACTTAAATCCTTCAAGTTTTTCCATGTATACTTCTTCCTCCAATTCACCATTTAGAAATGCTAACTTGACATCCATCTTATATACTTTGAAATCCTTGTGGGTAGAAAATGCCAAAAACATTCTAATAGCTTCCATTCTAGCCATAGGGGAAAATGTTTCTTCAAAGTCTATGCCTTCAACTTGTGAGTATCCTTTGCATACTAGTCTTGCTTTATTCCTTATAACTTCACCATTCTCATTTAGCTTATCTGAGAACGCCCATTTTGAACCAATTACATTCTTATTCACAGGTCTAGGAACTAATTACCATTTTTTATTCTTTTCTATTTGTTGCAATTCTTCTTTCATAGCTCTAACCCAACTCTTATCTTCACATGCTTCACTCACAAATTTAGGTTCTATTTTAGAGAGTAAAAACATATTTACCTTAGTTGCTACTTTAATTCTTATCTTCACACCTTCACTCTTATCTCCAATTATCTATTCCTTTGGATGATTCTTCTGCACATACTTAGGAGTCTTAATAGCAAGTTCTGGGATTTCTTCTTCTTCAATATGTTCTTCTTCTTCTTCATTCTCCTTATTCTCTTTAGGTACTTGTCTATATATAGGATCATTAGGTTCAACTTCGCTTATCTCAATATGTTTGTACATCTCCTCATCAACTCTCACATTAGCACTCTCAAAAATCTTCCTCAATCTTTTATTGAAGCATCTATATGCTTTGCTACTAATAGAGTACCCAAGAAAAATTCCTTCATCACATCTAGTATCAAACTTTCCAAGATTTTCATAATCTCTTTTAATGTAACATCTACTTCCAAATACCTTAAAGTACTTCATAGTAGGATTCTTACTAGTCCATAACTCAAAAGGAGTCTTTGTCCTATTGCATGTAATTTGAACTCTATTAAGAACATAAACAATAGTGTGTATTTCCTCTCTCCAGTACACATCCAGTACATTTGATTCTTTCATCATGGTTCTTGTAGCTTCTTGTATTGTCTGATTTTTTCTCTCAACTACCCCATTCTATTGAGGGGTTCTCAGAGTAGAAAATTGTCTTTTTATGTCGTGTTGTTCACAAAATGTATTAAACTCACCAGAAGTGAATTATCCACCTCTATCATATCTCAAACAATTGATTCTCAAATTCACTTCATTTTCCACTCTTGCTTTGAACACTTTAAACCTATCCAAAGCTTGAGTCTTCTCTCTAAGAAAAGAAACCCGTGACATAGAGAATAATCATTAATAAGGAGCATGAAATACATGTCACCATTCAGGCTTCCTATTCTAGTCAGACCATAGAGTTAGTATGAATTAATTCCAGCATTCCGGTAGTAGATTTCTCTTTTCCCTTAAAAATGTTTCTTGTATGTTTCCCTAACTGACAACTTCTGCAAATAGTATTAGCAGGCTTTTTGATTCTAGGTAGACCTCGAACAACATCTCTTGAACTGATTCTGACCAGATTATCAAAGTTTACATGTCTCATTATCTGGTGCCATAACCAACTTTCATTGATTTGAGATATAAGGCATTGACCATCAACTCCCTTAAGATGATAGATATTTCCATGAGTTCTCCATCTAGTAGCAACCATATCTCCAAATCCTTTTATGTTTTCATAGGTATTATTCCAAAACACAAGTTTAAAACCATTGCTACACATCTATCCAACACTCAAAAGGTTATGCCTCAAACCCTTTACATAATATACATCGTCAATGTTGTGTACTCCATCAAAACTAATTGTACCTTTCCCACAAATCTTAGCTCCTACATCATCACCAAACATGACCAAACCACCATCATAATTTTCAAGTTTAGTGAACTTACTCTTATCTTCGATCATGTGATTAGAACATCCACTATCAATCACCCAATAGTATTCATCCTGTCTTGCATGAAAGGTGGTGACCAAAGTACCTTCCATCATATTTGTTGTGCCCTTAGCATAGAAACCCCATTCAAAATGGGGACCCTCTCTTTTCTTCGCCTTGCTAGGTCATTTTGTCATTGCCTCATTTTGTGTGCCCCCATTTTGGTGTCCTAGATGGTTAGCATGCCTCTAATGTCTTGCCTTAAGTTGACCATGTTTTCATCCCCTCCAGATTTGCTAAGTCCTGGGTCTTTGCGGAGTTCGTTTGGCAGTTTGCCTCTACCAATAGCCTAGGGACCTCCCAGGTCCGACCCGATGGGTTTCCCTCGTCAGGTTTCCATTGTCTATTTGCTGTCCCATAAAGGTTGAAGGCCTTCACCTTCCCATGTCCCAGGACCTAACTTCCCATTCATTTTCCTCATAATTTGCATTGCAAAATAGACTGCCTTTGCCCTCGCTGGGCTCGCTCTTCTGGACTTCTCTTCCCAGAACTTCGTGGTGAGTTTTCCCTATGAGACAACCAACCTACACCAACATTATAACCATCAAACCCTAGACTCCCCTTCACTGATGGTTTCCAAAATGAATTTTCAAGTGGTTGTTTTCTAGCATCACTCCAACATCTAGGTCCTGGACCTTCCGCTGTCGTCTGGGGATTTAAACTCACCTACCCTTTTGTCTGTCATAGTTGCATTAATGGGCATATTAAATGCTGATTAAGGGTATAAATATCTAGCCTGACCTATCATTTTCACAATGTCAAGATAGCTAGAGGAGTGTAGAGCAAGTTTCAAGAGGTCAAGTGCCTTCGTCGCTCACCGCCCTCACACCTGCTGCTTTAATTTGCCTATTCCTTGAGGATTTAGTTGCCATCGTCACCAAGATATTATGGTGAGTTCACCATCCACCCTTTGTTCTTTTTATTGAATTTGTATCAAAATGATTAATAAATGGGGATAAAATTACATTCATTTGATAGTGGAAGTACAAACCTCAAAAACCCATGTGGTAGAATTCCCATAAGCCTCCAGAAAATCACATAAACCAAGTCTGAAACTTTACCATCTCAGCGTCATTCTTCACGTAGAGTGTTTGTGCCCTCCAGAACCAAGCCTCTTCATTGCCGCTTATAAACCTCCAAATAAAACCTCCTTCGGTGGGATGCCTCCTCAGGCCCATGACCTTGAACCTCCTTTGGTAGATCGCCATTAAGACTTAAAAACAAATTCAAAACCTCAGCCTCCATCCATGCCTCCTGGGCTCGATCCCTTGGGATTCTACCCCAGGGATGTTGCATGATCTTCCTCATTTCGAGCGGTGAATTGGCCCATCCACCCGGGTATTAGAGTCCGTCTTGACCTTTGCTGCCTGAGTTAAGAAAACAAAGTAAAATGTTCCCTTGTATCTTTAGGTCCCAGTTTGCGGAGTTTCGTCCGCAGACTTCCGTAATGACTTTGTCATTTTCAAACAGCTATTAGACAACCACCTTCTGACCTTCGGGGCCTACCCCTCTAATTGCTGGGAAAACTTAATGAAGAAATCATGAATCCAAACATGATGTCAGGTCTGGTTCATTAGAACTCCATTCCTGGACCCCCACTCGGTGTCCGCCACTCGAAATGGGTGTCCTCCAATGGCTTCCCAGCCCTTGAGACCTAAACACTTAAAATATTAAAGAGCTTCCACCGACCACCTTTCTGCCTATCGGGCTTGCTCTATTGGAGTTCCACCCCCAAAATTTTGTTTCCTCCTGGCCATTCCAAATGGTGAACCATGGACAACTTTCCCACTTTGCACCTTTGGATGCTCCAATAAGGATCCAAATGACCTCCAATTTGAAAACCAATCTTGACCCATGTGCTTAAATTTAACCATCTCCTACATGAACCTTTCAAACCATCAAAAGCTAAGATCGGGAGAAACCACCTGAATTGCCCTACCCTATTTTCCCTCCAAAACGACAATCCTGCTAGGGAAGTCTAGCCCTTTGGGCCCAAATTGACCAAATTCCCTCCAGTGAACTATCAATGACATCTCAAATTAAATGTTTGACCTTATGAGTGATGTAATATCTAATTTGACCTCATTAATGAATATTTTGGCTAACATTGATGTCTTTAAGCTTAATTGTACTAATTATGCCTCTGTTTGTAGGATATATGGAATTAGGTGTGGGATCCTCAGGGGCATCCATAGAGAAGGACAAAGGGAAGAAATTAGGTAGAGTTCCTCATGGGAAGGAGGACAAAGATTAGATGAAATACCAATTCCAAGGGGAGCCTTGCACTCAAAGGTCGTTACAAATTGGAAAGAAATCACAGACACCAATAACAAGCAAGTCGATATTGATGAATTCAAGAAAAGGGTTAGGATTAGCTCGACCAAAGAGAATGCATGATTGATCAGAAGTTGTGGAATTGCTAAGGCTGCAGGCTTTCCTTTGTCCTTGGTCATTTTTGAATTGGTATGGGCACATAAGGAAGGCACTTGGACTAGAATACGCCCATTTGCATCATGTAGAAGATTTCTAGGAAAATTGCAAAGATGATAAGGAGGTGTGCGCAAGGCACTACATGTGAATGACCATGTACTTTGTGAAAAGAGTGAATATATTTCCTGTACCTGACCAAGTTGAAGAAATGAAAGCACCGTAATGGATCCCAGGTACAATGTAGTCGCCAACTTGCCAATGCTAGCAATAGATTGGGATGAACAAGAGGTCGATGACCTCGATATTATAACAAAGCCAATCGAGGCTTGTACCAAGGAATGGGTCAATGGACAGGTAGCCTGATTGAAGCAACAAGGGGTTGTCCTAACATATGAAGGGCTCAAAAGTGAGCCTAGTGAAAATCGTTGTGTAGATGCCTTCCCAGTCCATACTTTTTTCTATTTGTTGCTGGTAAATGGTTGTGTAAAGTTAGTCTGGGCTAAAACTTGAAGCTACTTTAAAATTTTATCTTTATTCATGCATGTATATGGTGGATGAATGGTAAAACATCTGAAAACCTTGGAAGATAGTACAAATTTCATGATACTGTAGGTTTCTTGGTTAAATGGAATCCTGTTTGAAGGAAGTTGTCCACAACAGAGCCTCCATGATCACTGTTCATAGTTGCAGATCCAGGAAACTCTCTTCTTCCCTACTCTTTTTCTTCTTTTTTTAAAAAATAACCTATCCTAAGGTTCATTGCACATTGTAAAGCCAAAACTTAAGAAAACATTGGAGTTTCAGATTCTTGTTTGAACTTGTAGAAAAATACATACCAATTTCCATCCCAGGAACTTCAATTCATAAGATCCACTTTGTATCTAGCTACATAAGTCTTCCCTATGATTACCAAAAAAATCACATAAAATATCAGCTGGGGAATTCTGTGCAAGTCATGACCTGACACCCGAGAGACCTTGGGGTGATGTTCTGCAATCTAATTGTGGAAGATTGTTTTTCAAGAGAGGTGATGCACCTATGCCTTACCTATGTTGAGAAGTGCATAAAATACACATCAACAATATTCTTTTTGTTCTCTAGAGCATTCTTCCTTGAACATTTTCCAGGGTTAGTAGATATAGATTTTTTTTCCAAAGCTAAAAACAAGCATTCACTATCATCACCCTCATTTTTAGATTCATCATTAGAAATTATGGCTTCTTCTTTAACATAATACAAATTATTGTATTTCTTATCCTTTCTATCCTTATCTTTATAATCCTTGTTCTTCTTATGTACATCTCTATTCAAACATATTGAAGCATAATGACCAATATTACCATAACTGAAACATTTAAAGGGAAAAATACCTTTATACTTTTTGGTACCTTTCTTCAACTTTCTAGTGAAATTCGCTTCCAACTCATCAGAACCATCACTATCTAGATCATGTTACATATTCATTGCCTTAAATGTTGTTTCTGTCTTTTCTTCTTTCCTAAAATTTCTCATCTCAAATGCTATCAAGGTGTCAAATAACTATTCTTTAGTATACTTCTTAGGATCACACATTTCTTCAATAATTGATATCTTATCACTCTAATAATCAAGTAGGGTTATTAAGATATTCTCAATTATATCTTCATCTATTAGGTTTCCCTCTTGATTCCTAGCTGCATTTGCTATCATCTCAACCCTCTAGAAATAACTTGTAAAATATTCAACTTCTTCCATTTTCAAATTCTCATATCTACGCTTTGCTGCCAGCTTTGTCAATTTTACTCTTTCATTTCCTTCATATAGTTCTTCCAACTTCTTCCAGACTTTCATTTGTAGTTCCCAAAGAAAGAACCTTAGTTCATTCAGTTTTAGATAAAGCACTATAAATATCATACCTCACTTTCTCATTCTCCTCATAAGCAAAAACCTCATCTGTAGTAGTAGGACTACTCACTAGAGCAACATACTTTATCTCAAAAGCCTTCTAGGTCTTGTAACCAAGAGAAACAATATATCCTCTCATCTGCACTTTCTAATCACTACAATCATATCCATCAAACATAGTGATCACCAACTTATGTGCCATCAGATCTTCCTTAAGTAGTTAAGCTCTACACCAAGGAAGCAAAGCTCTGATACCAATTTTTAAAAGGCGTAGGACAAATGAGAGGGCGGTGGGGGAATTAGTTGTCACAAAAATTCAAACTTAAAATTTCAACACTTATCAATTCCACAACCACACTATTGTATTATTAAGTATGAACATGAAACACAAATAACAAAAAGTAAAATCAACACAATGAACACCTTATTTTATGTGGAAAACCCAATGAGGGAAAAACCATGGTGATGATTAACTCACAATATAAAGAGATTGCAAAACTAAATACAAAGGCTCACTACCAAGGGCTTATTGCCTAGAAGAGGACTCACTATCCAAATACAAAGGCTCACTACCTATAGAAAGGACTACTATCCAATTGGGAGGCTCACTTTCTACTGATACAAAAGAGAACAAAAGATCCACCACAATAATTTACACACATCCATAGCCTTGATTAAAATATTGCAGAAACCTTCAGCTCACTACCTTTAGGAATCTAACACAATGAAGTACTACTGCCTCAACTCACTTTCACACACTTCTTATCTTTTGATTTATGGCTTACTTCATCACTTTGCATCACCATCCAATTACTCCTGATTCAACTTGCATTTATACCATCTTCAACCTTAGAAACTTTCTCCAAGGTTGGCCACATAAGCTTCATTTCATAAATTCAAATTAGGTTGGCAACTCAACATTGCCATGGTGGAAAGGAATGAGAGTGAACCAATAAAAAAATTATCCAAGACCAAAAGATAATGTCTCAGATCAAACACAGGCTTCCTTAATTAAATTTTATTCTTCATATGAAGTGTAAACACCAAGTCGGCCAAACCTAATAAAAACACAAATGAACATTGATGTGCACACTTCCCAACAAGAAGATAACATGCAAATGAAGCAACACACTTCATTATGCATGAGAACACATCTCAGGTTCCTTTAGATACTTCCACAACAAGTGCAACAATCTTCAAACATGGAACTCCTTCCATCAGTCCATCTGGATTGTGCAAACACATACAACAACTCTAAAACTTGACTTCTAGATCACCAACCATACACATATTTTCTAGTACCCATAGAACACCATTATAAGACACATTCCAAATCCACAAGATCTGAAATAGAACAATAGAGGACCACGGAGCATAAACATTTCTCCCAATCCACAAAAGACCAACTCTGCTAGAATAGTTCACACATTGATTAATGTAACTTTCACATTCCATCAAACCAAAAGCTACAACTTAGGAGATATCACCACTAGATCACCATTAGAAAATATTCAGATCCACACAAGCATAGGATCAACATAGGAGAAACACGGAGCACATTCTAAACACATTCATAACTCTAACTTCTCTCTTTATTAATTTTCTCAAAAGAACTTGGAAACTCATCAAATCAACACATCTGCAACAACATAAGGATAGCTCCATGTACTCACAACATCTTGAAATAACATCTCAACTATACATGTACAATCTGCAACATACTAAATTGTGTTGAAATCAATGACAACATTAATGAAAACACCACCAAACTAGCTCATAGTTGCAACATTATCATCAATTCCAAATTATTTTCTGGCTATTCTCAAAGCTCCCTCATCTGCAATCTCTGAAATTGAAAAAAATCATAAGATCCTTTCTTTGGAAAGGAAATATCAATGAGCAGAAAAAAGTGCCTCTCATCTCCTTAGAAGGTCTGGTAAAAGGGAAGAATCAAGGGGGGGAAGGAATTTATAATATTTTGTGTAGGAATAAATCCTTCAGGGCTAAACTAGTAGGAAAGATGTATTCCAATCCAGATGCTAAATGGACCAAAATATTACAAGAAAAGTACTTAGATAATGAAAATCCATCAAGGTTCCTAATAGTGGGTGACCCTCCAAAGGGATCTGCTATTTGGAATTTTATTCTTAATAGTAGGAACCTCATTACTAAGTTTTCTTCTTGGGAAGTTAATGATGCAAAAAGCGTAATGTTCTAGTCAGATTCATGGAATGGGAAACCATCATTGTTAGAAAATTTGGATCTACAAGATATAAGAACAATACTATCTACAACTTGGGGTGAAAAGTTGATAGACTATGTGCAATCTTCGAACTCCTTAACAGGGAAAGTTGTGTGGAAAAAACCTTCAAATAGTCTTCTCAATGCTCAGTAGTATGACCTTTTCTACAATGTGTTGAAGGAAAGGGTAGTCTACCAGTCAACAAAATCAGATAAAATAATATGGGCAGCTTCAAAGGTTGGGATATATACAATAAAGGAAGGGTATGGAATTTTAAGTCAATCTAAACATAATTCACAACCACAATGAGCATTTTCTTTCTATTGGAATAATAAAGTTTTACCCAAGGCAGAAATTTTTGCTTGGCTTGCTATACAAAAAAGAATTCTAACAAGTGACCGCTTAGTGAAATTGAAGATAGTGGATCCATTTAATTGTCTATTATGTGAAGAATAATTTGAAATAGTAGACCACTTACTCTTGCAATGTAATTTTTCACATCAATGTTGGAATTATAATAAGATTAAGTTAGGTCTTTTCATTCCCCTTCCAAATATGATTTAGGATCTATTTCAAAGTTGGCTGATGTTATACCAATCCTCATTCTTTGCATGTATTTGGCATGTGATCCCTATACTTGTTGTCTAGAACATTTGGTGGGAGTGTAATATGAGAATCTTTAGAAAATAAAAATCTTTAGTTGAATTGACAACTAAGAAAAATGAAAAGGAAATATTTGAAGGGCTCAACTCATGTGTTAAAAAAAAAATGATCAATTCACTATTCACGAATTAGGATAGTAACTTAAATTCAATAGAGCATCAAAGGGTAACCCAGGAAGTTCAGGGGCAGGCATTTGCATTGGAAATTCATTGGGGAAAGTTTTGGTAGCATCTTCAATCCATTTATAGCAAGGCACAAATAATAGTGCAGAAGCTCAAGCTCTATTGTTGGGTTTGGAGTTAGCACTACAACTGGGAGTTTCAAATCTTCCTATAGAAGGGGATTTAATGATAATTGTTAACACATGTAGAGAAAGAAAGATTCTTAATTGGAATTTAAGATACATATTACACAAAGTATGGGCATTGTTAGAAAATTTTAAGGCTTCCATAATCTCTCATACATATAGAGAAGGCAACAAGGTAGCACATTTTCTTGCAAGCTTGGGAAGTGATGCTCAGGAGGTTATGATTATTAATGATACAAGCTAGTTAAGTGTTTTTCCACAATTGATCAAAATTATAAATCAAGATGCAAAGGGATCCTAGAAAATTTTCCATTAAGTAAATTAGATGGCCAAAGTTTTTTTAATTAAGCAAAGGCTTGAATAGTTCATAAACTCATGCTTGATAAGGTTCTTTGTTTAAGGTCTACTTGGCTACCAACTGCCTAAGTAAAGCCAGGGAATAATAATAGTACAGTTGTTTAATCCTAATCTGTTGCCACATGTTCTTTCTAAAATTCCTTGGAGCAAGTTTAGGGCAGGGCTATGTGAGATCATTCAAGAATGATTACGGCTTGCTTAAAATTTCATCATTACTAGAACAACCAGAGATGAGTAATTAGTACTATCCAACACATTGATATGCATGGAAATACAGAACAAGAGATTACAACTTGCTGCATTATATGTTTTTCTCTAACTCTATTTTTTGTGTTTGCAGGTTGTTAGTACTAACCTTGCTTAATTCATTAAATCTACATGTGTTTAAGTCAAGTTGGTGATGACAAAAGCAAGCTAAATGGAAACCAATAAATTGATTAGACACCAAAATCTGTTTCCAAATTACAATGCAAGATTTCAAGCATGCCACACCTGATTTCTATCACTTACAATAAAGGACTAGGTTTTGCAATCTTCCTTTAAATGTGTTATTGTCATTGACATTCTACAAAGTAAAAATCCTTCCTCTATTTCTTTTGTTCATTTCAAGTTAGGCTCTTTGTGGTTATCTCTTTGCCTTACTAGTGTGAAGTTTGTCTTCTTGGATTAATGTTCACAAGATGGTGCACAATGGATGTCGAGTGGTGATTTCAAACAACTCAGAGTTTCATCCTTGGAATTATAGAATGGTGGTGATAGTTTGATCATGGGAGCTTCTATTTTCTAACTGTATAGAAGGGGAGAATTTAAAACAAGTGTTTAAGGTAAACTAATCAACAATCCTTAATTGTATCAAAACTTTGATAGGAGAAGATATTTTGCACACTGGTTCACAAAGAATAGTTTTTCTTGCAAACCTTCTTTCCATCTTCCTATCCAACTTAATGGACTTTCTTCAAAATTTTAAGTTTCTTTAGGTTGTTCCTAACAAAACTGTGAAGGAAAAATATTTGCAAGATGGTGCTTTGCTACAAAGTTTTCAAGCCTATGATCTCACACATGGCGAAGGATTTATTGGCAATCTATTTCCTAGGCATTATCTCTATCACAGACATAGATATGTTGAAACTTATGAATCCCTCAAAATTTCCTTACTCAAAGGTTCATTGGCTTACCTATATCAAGCTCTAAGTAGGTTCCACTTTGATTTTGATAAGGAAGAGATTGATAATTTTGAAATAAAGTATCGTGCACTTTCATTTCTTCTATCTCATCAGTGTGTTCAAGGTCTGCAACAATTTTTTCCTATGCCAAATCATCAAACCAACATGGTTAATGTGCAAATTCAAGTCATAAATATCATAGTTCACTCTCGAGCTCAGGCCACAAGTCAAGTTCAAATGATAGTTTTTGAAGATCAAGGAGACAATTCAGTCAATTTGGGAAATGGGGGTTTTTAATCAGTCAATCATGAAATATTTTTGTTGTTTGTAATTAGTATTATATATAAAAATATGAAACTAGTGTGATAGGGTCTAGTATGTAATGATATGTCTAGATCAATTTTGCATAAAATTATAGTCTAGTTTTTTGGGTGGTAGGGTTTGATATGTATTTTTGTACAACGGTAGTAATCATCAGCTAGATTTTGAACCACTTCTCAAAGTTTAAACTCTATGTGTATTAAATTATTTTATATTAATATATCTATAGGCTTATGACCTTTTTCTGAAGAAAAAAAATCATAAAACATCAAAACTTGAAAAACAAAGTCTAAGTCTGAGTCTGATTCAGTTTGTGTTAGTGGTGCCAAACTATGTTGTCTCTACACATTTTCTATGTAGGCAAGGATCATCTTAAATGAGCCCCTGAGACATTAGGTCAGTCCTTTTAGGTTGTCCAAATAAAATCATGACTCAATATTTTGTCGAATAAGAAAAATTCAAGTCCTGTCAAACTACAAGGTCTTTGTGCATTGCTACATAGGCAAGGCCATCTGTTGATGAGCCCCTGAGGCCCCTTAGGTCAAGTCCCTTGGGTTTTTTTTGGTCTAGTCATGTCCTTGTTTCGAAAACAATCATCATTCAAATGGAATCGTGAATCAACAAACACACATAACCAAAAAAATATTTCATCAATCAATCATCTAATTTGGTCATTGATCTTGTATCAGAATGGAGCATTATGGAATTTGTCTCATTCGATCTTATCTTTTGTCTTTTATCAGGATGTTTCCTTCCTAAGATTAGACTTTGTCAATTTGATCATTCACCTTAAGCAAGATGTGTCTTTCTTGTAGTTAGGTGCCTTGTCAACATTTATCAATTGGTCAAATTTATCAAATGTGTCCCTTGCCCTAAAATAGGATGCGTCCTTCCTGTAGTTGGGTATCATCACATCACTTAATCATCTTAGTCAATCTTTGTCAAACAATCAAACAATCTTGTCAATCTTGTCAATCAATCATACCTTAATCAGGATGTGTCCTTCTTGAAACCAAGCACAATCATTATCAATCAAATCAATTTGTCAACTTTTATCAACCTTTTTCAACCTATCAATCAAATAAATTTGTCATCTTCATCAATCAACTTTGTAAAAAAAAATTTCCTTCATCAGGATGTGTCTTTCTTAAGGCTTGGAATGGTCAATCAAATCACTTTGTCAATCCTTGTCAACCTATCAAACTCGGTCATCTTGGTCAACTTAATCAATCATATGAAACAATCTTATCATTATCACTGGAAAACACTATCTTGGTAAACACTTTATTGGTCTGGAATTGTCCTATCTTCTTGATTGGTTTTGGGTCATGTTACTAGTCTCCTCGGGGATTTCCTAGCAACAGATTTAGAGGGATGATGATGGATCATGGCCTCTTTTCTTTGTTTTCTATTTGTGGTTTGTCTTGGCAAAAAAACTGAGACAATTGGGTCCTTAGTATGAGCTAGGGAATTCCTTGCTTTTTTGACTGCTTGTCTCTCCCAAGTGGTCACCTTACACACCTTGGTCTATGTCATACCATGGTGTTTGTGGACCATTTGTGACATTTTTGATGCCCAATGATGATAAATATAACAATGTAAGCATGAAAGTTGGATCCCTTATCATTCATCATCTAACCTTCCATCCTCTTTGTCTTTGACTCGTTAACATTCATCTTCTCCACCTTCTTTGTGCTAACATTTCTTTCATCTGCATCTTGACAAGGTTCTGTGACACATAAAAACATCTTGCATCTATAATCATGTTAAATTGCATCATAAAAAGCACTATCATCATAAACATCATTTTCATATTAGGACACAAATATTTGCATAAGAAAATACCAAAACACAAAATGCATCCATATAGCATTCATATCTCATCATCATTTTAGTACCATTTGCATCATACATTTCATTCTAATATCACATCCCATACCACATAATATTCCATTCCATAACATGTTGCATTACAACACATTTGCATTACATTTCATATAACATATCATCACATTATATATCATATCACACTAAGCATTCACATTACATCTTTTCCATCAAATATTTCACATTATCATACAAAACATTGCATTAAGACATTTCCATTACACATAACATAACTAAAACATCCATAACCATAAATGCATTACATGGAACTCATCACATAATCATATAAATAATCACCATCTCATACTGTGTTTGGTAAACATTAGGTCATCCACATCGCCTATCATAAAAGCGTACACATTTATCACATAGTCATAAGCACATAATCATCATATAGAATGCATCAAAAAACATCTAAATCATATATGCATAATCATCCATCATATCGCAAATCAGTACATGAACATGTATAAATCAGTACATATTGAGGTGAGTGCTCCATCAGATCAGCAGAAAGTATGGATCCTGTACACATGGTGGGAAGCCTCTGGAACTGGAGACATCTTCGTTGCCTAGTCACTATGAGCTCTCCAAATTTCTAAATATGGAATGTGAAAATGACCCTTTTTCAATTTCACCTTTCCATTTATAGGTCCAAATTTAGGGTTTTTGACCTGCCTTGTCTTCTAGACGCACCCTTTGACACCCTAGACCTCAAATTTGACCCTTTCTTTGACCTTGATCATCAATTTTGTCTTCACCGTCACAATATTGGCGATCCTTTTGTCTTATCGGGACAATTTTTCAATTTTTTTGAAACTTTTTGAAAATTTGTCAAATTTTCTTGAGGGGGCATACTTGTACCCTCATGTCATAGGGGCATCCTAGAGCATATCTTAACTAAACTTCTTTGACATAATGTGATAAACTACATTATGTCAAATAGGGGCAAAATGTAGACATTGAAAAATGTCCTAAGCTTGCGAGCGTCATTTTTCTTGGTCTTTGTCCTTCAATAATTGAATAATTTTAATTATTCAATTATGTTTGATCATATTCCTCTAGATTAATTGAATTATTTTTAATTATTTAATTAATTCACCTTCTCATTTCTATCCTGGTCAATTAAAATTATTTAATTGCATCGCTAATATATCCCTTTTCTTCTATAATTAAATAAATCATCATTTATTTAATTATTTCTCTATAGTTAGATAATAGTTATTGTTATTTGATCTTTTATTCTTCCATGATTAAATAATTGTCAAAATCATTATCTCCCCATTTAATTAAATTGATTAATCTAATTAAATTCTCCATCTTTTATTTCCTCCAAATAAATAATTTTCCACTTGTCCCTTTTCCTCTATTTTCCTCCATTTTTGAATAAATTATTTGAAATAAATTATTTATGCATCCTCCTGTAGTCAAAGATTCCCTGTCATTAACCCCTTTCATACCCTTCATTGTTGTCATAGCCGTCAAGCATCATACGTGTCATGATTCCTCCAAGAATAGCACATTTTGGTGCATCAATTATGGACCATTGATCTTGGCATCTTTTCTAAGACTCAATCTCAACCATACATTTTGTAACCTCCCTCTCATGCATCCTCCACCATTGATCTTGGAATCCTTCTAGAGGATTAATCTCAGTCGTCCATTTGAAAGGTTGTCTATAAAATAAACCTTCCCCCTCCACTTTTTCCTTAATAGTTAATTGTCTCCAACTTTCTACTTACTATTTTGTAGGAATTTGCACATGTGAAGCAACAAATATGAGGGAAAAGATTGCAAAAAAGAGAAATAAGAGAGCAAGGGAAGTGATTCAAGATTCAAGCATGGGGAGTATTGTATTTTCATGTTTTATTTTCCTTCTGCTTTCATTGTTTTCTCTTGTTTAGGTGTGGTCAATGTTCTAGAGGTGTTAGCTATCACTATTCTAGGCTAGGAACTAAGAAACCCCATCTTACAAGGCCCTTGCTTCAACTGTCATAGAATATTACACCCTTATCCCTCCAGCATAACCAACTAATACTTTTCCTTCATGATCTCTGATGATACCACCAATACTAGTAGGGACAGGATTTCCTTTTACAACCCCATCAAAGTTGATTTTGTGCCCACCTTGCACAGGAGGCCTCCATTTAGTATTTAACATTTCCAACATTTTAGAGTTATCATAAGAATTGAGGTTTAGAGGTCGATTCCAATAACTAGAAATGGTGATCTCTAAAGCACTAGGGGTTTGCTCAGAGGTTTCCAAAAAAAGAGAGAAATGTTCTCAGTGAGGAGCATGTGTTGGAATGCACAAGACAACTGAGAGGGGGGGGATGAATTAGTTGTCACCAATCACATTCACAAATCCCAAACAATTATTAACACCACATCCAATTTAATATTTTATTAAGTATAAGCATGAAGTGCAAATAATAGATAGCAATATCAACACAAGAAACACTAGATTTACATGGAAAACCCAATAAGGAAAAAACCATGGTGAGGATTAAATCACAATATAAGAGTAATTGTAAAACTATTTACAAAGAGGCTCACTGCCAAAGGGCTCACTGCCCAAGATAAGACTCACTATTCAGATAGGACTCACTGTCTGAATGGGAGGCTCACTTCCTATAGATACAAAAAGATAGAAAGAAGAATGTTACACATAAAAAACTTTCTCAATGCAACAGAAGATCCACCACAACAAATCGCACTCATCCGCAACCTAGATTAGAGAATTGTAGACACCATCAACTCACTACTTTTAGGATTCTAACACATTGAAGTTCTTGTTGCCTCAACTCACTTTCACACAATCTCTTACATCTATCTTGCTTCTCACACTTGTGGTGTTATTGAATCCATAACATCTTTTCTTGTATTTATATCATCTTCAACCTTAGAAAATTTCTCCAAGGTTGGCCACACATGCTTCATTTTATAAATTCAAATTAGGTCAAAAAATCAACATTTCCATGGTGGATAATAATGAGAGCAGACCAAACCGACACTTAACCAAGATCCAAAACATCTTGGATCAATCACATGCTTCCTTAATTGATACTTATCCTTCACATGACATGTAAACACTGGGTTGGCCAAACCTAATGAAAATACCAATGAAATTTGAAGTGCATGCTTCCATAACAAGATATCATGTGGATCACATATCATGCTTCACCATACACTGGAACATATCTTATATGCCTTCAAATTCATCCACAACTATTGTAACAACCTTCATACATAGAACACTTTCCATCAGTTCATTTAGACTACACAAACACACATAACAACTTTGAAACTAGTCTTCTAGAGCACCAAACCACAAACAAGTTTGATAGAACATAGATAAAACCATTACAAGCCTTCTTCTAGATCCACAAGACTAGAAACAAACCAGTGGAGGGCTACGGAGCAGATACATTTCTCCCAATCCATAGACAAACAACTCTGCTAGACTAGTTCACAAACTGGTGAACTCAACTTTCATTCTTCATCAAACCAAAGGCTATAATCCATAATAAATCACCCAAGGATGTCCATAAATAATACTTTAGATCCGCACAAGCATAGGATCAACACAAAAGAAATGTGGAGCACATTCTGAACACACACACAACTTTGTCTTCACTATTTATTAATTTTCTCAAAAGAACCTTGTAGCTCATCATATCATCACACCCACAACACCATAAAGATAACTCCATGTACTAACATCATCTCAATAGTATCTCATCTATACATGCACCACTTGAAATCACTTATTTCCTTTCTCTACAACATCATATATTGTGTTGACATCAATGACAACATTAATGACAACACCACCATACTTGCAATAATATCCCCCTTTGTCATTGATGGAAACACACGACTCTCTCTCCCCCTTTGACATCAATGGAAAAGAAAAAAAGGTTTTTACATAATTTAGATCACTCCCCCTTAGGAGTGTTCCCATGACAACACACATCTCATACTGCAACAATGATACTTCCTACTCCCCCTGAGGAGTGGACCTCAATCATCAGTCCAAACAAATGAAGAATCTGTAGATCCACTGGACTGATGCACCTCCATGTACACATAGTTCAAAGAAGGAGGGACAATAACCCCCAACTTATCCCTGAGATACTCAAAAGTATCCTTCGGAAGAGCATTAGTAAATATATCTACAATCTGATCCTTTGTACACATACTCCAGCCTGACTTCATTTTCCAATACCTTTTTCTTTCAAGAAATGATATTTGATAGATATATGCTTTGTCCTTGAATGCATTACTAGATTCTTTTAAATATTTATTTCACTTGTATTATCAAAAAAGATAGGGATAGGCTCATCAAACATCACTCCTATATCCTTCATTGTTTACTTCATCCACAATACCTATGTGCAACAAGATGTTGTTTCTATGTACTCAACCTCTTTAGTTGATAAAGAAATTGAATCTTATTTATTGCTTAGCCATGAAACCAACCTACATCCAAGAAAGAATACCACCACTTGTACTCTTTTGGTCATCTATATAAACAGCCCAATCTACATCAATGTAGGCACTCAAGGTAAAATTAGCATCCTTAGGATACCACAAACCATAATTCAGAGTCCCTTTTAGATATTTGAATATCCTCTTCATAGTTGTAACATGTGTTTGTTTGGGTTCTACTTGAAATCTAGCAACCAACCATACTGCACACATGATATTTGGTCTAGTAGCAATAACATATAACAGTCCACCAATCATAGATTTGTACATGCTCTAATCAACTTTAGGAGATTCATCATTTTTGCTTAGTTTGCATCCAGTCACCATAGGGGTATAGAGAGGTTTGGAGTCATCCATTCCAAACTTCTTCAACAACTATTTAACATACTTTGATTGTGAAATGAATATTCCCTTATCAGTTTGATTCACTTGAAGTCCAAGAAAGAAATTCAACTCACCAATCATAGACATTTCAAACTCTTTTTTCATCTCCTCTACAAATTTCTTGCACATAACCTCATTTCCTCCAAAGATAATATCATCAACATACACAACCATTATCAAAATTTTGTTTCCTTCAACCTTGAAATAGAGATTACTATCTGTGGAGCCTTTGTTGAACCTTTGTTGTGTCAAATACTTGTCCAACCTTGCATAATATGCTCTAGGAGCTTGTTTAAGTCCATACAATTCTTTTTTCAACATACAGACCATGTCTGGTTGATCTAATAACTGAAATCCCTTTAGTTGTTCCATGTAGACCTCTTCTTCCAATTCTCCATTCAGGAATGCAAACTTAACATCCATCGGTATACCTTGAAATCTTTATGAGCAGAAAATTCTAAAAACATTCCAATAGCCTTCGTTCTTTCCACTAGGTAAAATGTCTCTTCAAAGTCTATTCCTTCAACCTGTGAATAACCTTTTCACACAAACCTTGATTTGTTTCTTACTACTTCACCACTCTCATCTAGCTTATTCTTGAATACCCACTTTGTACCAATGACATTCTTGTTTACCGGTCTAGGAACCAATTCCCATGTCTGATTTTTCTCTATCTACTATAATTATTCTTTCATTGCTCTAACCCAATTTTCATCTTTGCATGCTTCACACACTATTTTAGGTTCTATCTTGGAAAGTAAACACAAATTTACCTTAGTTGATACCACTTTGCTTCTTGTCTTTACACCTTCGCTTTTGTCTCCAATTATCTATTCTTCCAAATGATTTTTCTGTACATATTTTGGAGTCTTAGGAGCAGGTTTCAGAGCTTCTTCTTCTTCAATTTTTTCTTCTTCTTCATTATTCTCTTCTTGTACTTGTCCATAGATAGGTTCATTTGGTTTAACTTCACTTATTTCAACCAATCTATGCATATCTTCATCAACTTTTACAATTGCATTTTCAACAATCTCTCTCAATATTTTATTGAAGCATCTATAAGCTTTGTTATTGGTTGAATATCCAAGGAAAATACCTTCATCACATCTAGCATCAAACTTTCCTAGGTTCTCATCATCTCTTTTAATATAACATTTTCTTCCAAACACCTTAAAGTACTTAACAGTAGGAATTTTACCAAGCCATAGTTCATAAGGAGTCATTGTGTTGTTACCTTTGATTTGAACTTTGTTAAGAATATAAACACTAGTGTGTGATGCTTCTCTCTAGTATACTTCTAGTACATTTTCCTCTTGCATCATAGTCCTTGCAGCTTCTTGAATTGTCTAGTTCTTCCTCTCAACAACTTCATTCTGTTGAGGAGTTCTAGGAGCAAAAAAAATCCTCTTTATACCATGCTCTTCACAAAACATATTAAGCTCATTAGAGGTGAATTCTCCACCTCTGTCAAACCTTAGACATTTAATTTTTAGGTTCACTTCATTCTCTACCATATCCTTGAACACCTTGAATCTATCTAGAGCTTGAGCTTTCTCCCTAAGGAATGTAACCCATGTCATTTTAGAATAATCGTCAATAAGAAGCATGAAATACCTATCACCATAAAGACTTCCTATTCTTGTGGGACCACAAAGGTCTGTATGAATCAATTCTAGTATTATGGTAGTTGATTTTTCCTTTCCTTTAAAGTTGCATCTGGTTTGTTTTCCCAACTGGAATATTCTGCAAATAGTATTGGTAGGCTTTGTGATTTTAGGCAGATCCCTAAAAGCTTCTCTTTTTTAAATCTTGATTAGGTTGTCAAAGTTTACATGTCCCATCCTCTGGTGCCATAGCCAAATTTCATTAACTTGAGATACAAGACACTGACCATTAACACCCTTAAGCTAATAAATGTTTCCATATGTTCTTCTTCTTGCAGCTACCATAGGTTCGGACCCTTTTCTAATCTCACAAGTTTTATCCTGAAACACAAGCTTAAATCCTTCGCTACAAATTTTTCCAACACTCAAGAGATTATGCCTAAAGCCCTTAACATAATAGACCTCATCAATACTATTTTTTTCATCAAAACTAATTATTCCTTTTCCAACAATCTTTACACCAGAATCATCTCCAAACATGACTAATCCACCATCATACTTTTCAAGTTTAGTGAGCTTACTTTTGTCTTCGGTCATCTGATTTTAGTAGCCATTTTCAATTACCCAATAATCTTTGTCTTGTCTAGCATGAAAGGTAGTAACCAAAGTACCTTCCATCTCTTCCTTCTTATTTTCTGGACCACATTCCTTTGCACATATTTCATGGTTAGTAGACATTGATTTATTCTTTAAGGCTAGAAACAAGCATTCATCATCATCACCTTCAATATCAGATTCATCATCAGAAATTCCAACATCTTCTCTAACATAATACAATTTCTTAAACTTTTTGTCCTTTTTGTCTTTATTGTCTCTATTCTTCTTATGTATGGCTCTATTCAGACATTTTGAAGCATAGTGTCCAATATTTCCACAACTGAAACATTTAAAAGGTAACCTACCTTTGTACTTATGGGTACATTTCTTCAAATTGTAAAATTTTCTTCCAACTCCTCTAAACTATCACCATCTGGATCATCTTCTATCTTAGTGGCTTTGAAGGCTGTTTCTATTTATCCTTTTCTTTTCCAAATTTCCTGATTTCAAATGTGGTTAGGGTGCCAAATAACTATTCTTTAGTAAATTTCTTAGGATTATAAAATTCCTCAATGGCTGAGACCTTATCACTATAGCTCTCCGGTAGGTTCATTAGAATCTTCTCCATTACATCTTCATCTGTTAGAGTACCACCCATATTTTTGACTTCATTTATTGCAATGTCAACCCTCTAAAAGTAACTTGCAATGTCTTCACCTTCTTCCATTTTCAAGTTCTCATATTTGAACTTAGATGTTAACTTCTTTGATAATTTCACTCTATCATTTCCTTCATAGATATATTTTAGCTTTTCCCAAACTTCATAAGAAGTTCCTAATCAAATAACTTTGTTAGCTCATTCTTATATAATGCACTATAGATTGCATACCTTGCCTTTTCATTTTATTCATAGGAAGAAATCTCATTCGTTGAAGAAGGACCACTTGCCGACTCAACATATTTGGTCTCCACAACTTTCCAAGTCTTGTAACCAACAGAGGTCAGATAACCTCTCATCTGCATTTTCTAGAAACTATAGTTAGATCCATCAAATACAAGGATTGTCAATTTGTGCACCATTGGATCTACCTCAAGTGGTTAAGATCTTCTCTGAGGAACCAAAGATCTGATACCAATTGTTGAAATGCACAAGACAACTTAGAGGGGGGGTGAATTAGTTGTCACCAATCAAATTAACAAATCCCAAACAATTATTAACACCACATCCACTTTAATTTTTTATTAAGTATAAGCATGAAGTGAAAATACTAGAAAGTAATATCAACACAAGAAACACTAGATTTACATGGAAAACCCAATAAGGGAAAAATTATGGTGAGGATTAACTCACAATATAAGAGTAATTGAAAAACCATTTACAAAGAGGCTCATTGCCAAAGGGATCATTGCCCAAGATAAGACTCACTATCTAGATAGAATTCACTGTCCAAATGGGAGGCTCACTACCTACAGATACAAAAAGATAGAAAGAAGAATGTTACACATATAACACTTTCTCAATGCAATAAAAGACCCACCACAACAACTCACACTCATCTGTAGCCTAGATCAGAGAATTGGAGACACCATCAGGTCATTTCTTTTAGGAGTCCAACTCATTGAAGTTCTTGCTGCATCAAATCACTTTCACACAATCTCTTACATCTATCTTGCTTCTCACACTTGTGGAATTATTGAATCCATAAAATCTTGTCTTGTATTTATACCATCTTCAACCTTAGAAAATTTCTCCAAGGTCAGCCACACACTCTTCATTTTACAAATTCAAATTAGTTTAGAAACTCAACATTCCTGTGGTGGATAAGAATGAGAGTAGGCCAAGCCAACACTTAACCAAGACCCAAAACATCTTGGATCAATCCTACACTTCCTTAATTGATACTTATGGTGGAGGAGCACTTAAACATGTAATTGCAAAAAATGCACTATTATAAAGTTGGTCAATATAAAGGTCTAGGAATTAGGAGTAAGTTGGAGTCTTTTGTGGTAGTAAAGGTCTAATAAGACCAATTTCAATGTATTTGGGGGTTCTAGAATTAGTTTGATTCAAAAAGTTATATTATGATGTAATAATTGTCAAAATAAAGTAAAAAATATGGAATTTGAGAGAGTCTAGGTAGTTGAGTAGTTGGTTATAGGAATTTCATGAGTAGTCTTGGATTGGAAAATGTGTAAATGGCCTCTTGAAGGCTTGAGCAAGGTTGGTTGTAACACTTTGAAAAGAGAAAATTAATAAAAGCTATGTTTTTCCAGTTATTTTCTGAGTTTTCCTTCATTCTTAGCCTATGTACGAGTCCGTACAGCAGGGTTCAATCTTAAAATTCCTTAAATCCATCAGAGGATAGTGTTGGAACTATGTTTGGTTGCTTCCTGGGTGTTCTTATTGTGAATTAAGTCATTTGAAAGGAATTTTTTGTTGGCTAGTTTAAAACAGGGGTAGTAGGGTTTGAAGTTCAATATGTGTTAAAAGGGCCATTCCTCCTTTTGTACAGGTTGTAACTCAAAGGAATGGTCCTGTGTAAGTAGTGTAGGCATAGGTGTGAGTCTTTTTTGTGGTGGAAGAGTGTTTAATGTGGATTGGAAACACTTCCCTCTTGTAAATATGAGTTTTAGGACTTGGAATTAAGGCTAGGGTGAATGAAAGTGTATAGGGAATGAAAGCTAGGTAAAATACCTTGAAGATAGTGTTGGCATATGTATTTAGAGGTTTCTAGTAGGTCTGTGAGGTTGGAAGTATCAAATGTGAAAGAGAGGTTGAAACCCTAGTTGGAAGGGGTAAAAACAAGGGAAAAGTGGATTTTTCAAAGCAAGTGTGTGTTAGGCTTGAGGGCAGCATGAGGTAAATTTTTTTTGAGAATGTGCAAGTAAATTGATGAAGGATTGAAGAGGTTTGATGATTGTGAGTGGTTAGGGCATAGGGTAATCAATAAGCCCTAGTCTAAGTTGTGAAAAGTGAGGGTTTGAGAGAAATGGGTCTTGGTGAGTGTCTAAGGACCTAAAAGTTGGAAAATATTGTGTTTTGAAAGTAGTTTGAAAACTTTTTGGATGTTTTTAGAGTTTGTGGCAAGTTTAAGGATAAGTTCCTTATCAAAAAAGGGCTAATTGGAGCATGTTTTAGCCTAAATAGTCAATTTGAGGGTTGAAGGTCTGAAGAACCCTATGGTGGATTTGAGGTATATTTTATGATAGGTTAATGGGTCCCTGAATGTGTAAAGGCTTGGAGGATTTAGTGGGTGGTTGTGAGAAAAGGTCTAAAAACTAGTGTTGGAGCCTTAGTAGGTGAATGGTGGCTTGAGAAGGTGAAATTGTAAACAGAAGTACTTGAGACTTAAAAGGTGAGTTAATCATGTTTGTTTGGTCAATTTAATCTTGTTAGATTCCTCTTGGATTTTGGGAAAATATTGGAAGAAATTTAGAGTGTGTTTGAGCCTTTGGGTGCCCTATGCACTAAAGTGTCAAACTAGTGTTTTGAGAGACCTTTTAGGATCAGATTTTGATTCCGTAGTTCAAGTGGTTTGAGGCAACCCTTGTCTACATCAAAATGGTATCAAAGCGAGGAAGTAGATCTTTTGAAGATTGAAGGAGGAGCACTAGAAGTTGAAAATACATTATGGCCATCATAAGGTTGGATGAGAAAGAGGAACAGATGAGGAATGCCATTTTCCATACCAGATGTAAAAGTAGAGGCAAGGTATGTAAAGTAATGATTGATTCAGGTTCATTGGATAATGTTGTTTCAGAGGAAATGGTTGAAAAGTTACATTGGACAAGGATAATCCATGAATCACCTTACAAGGCATATCGGGTAAATGATAGACAACATATTGTGGTTAGAGAGCAAGCATTTGTAGATTTTTAGATTGGTCCTTACAAAGATGTTGTACTATGTGATATTATGCCTATAAGAGATTGTCATATGATACTAGGAAGGGCTTGGAAATATGATAGGTTTTCTATATGTGATGGAAGACTTAATGTGTATGAAATTAAAAAGGATGGGAAAAAGTATACCTTGAATTGTTTACAAGATGAAGGGACACAAAGGAGGATAGGAATGTGTGGAAAAAGAGAATTTTTAGAGCAAAAGGAATAGGGGAATAAGGAAGAAATAGAGGGGTATAGCATAGATGCCATGGAGAGAGGAAAGCACCATGAAGAAGTATTGAGGAAAATAGAGTAGCTTGAAAACAAAAAGGAAACAAAGGAAGTGAATGTCAGAGGTGAAAGAAACTTGAGGTCACAAGATAAGGATAGAGAGAGTGGTGAAGACAAAGGTAGGTCAGAGATTTTGCAATTGCAAGAAAATGAGGTCAAGGCAGCAAAGGGTAGGTCTGCTATAGTAATTTGTGGAAAAAGAACACGTGGGATAGTGATCCCTCAAAGATAAAAGGATAAGAGTGTAGGAGAGTTGTCAATGGAGAGGAAAGGGAGGCCTAGTGAGTTCAATGATAAGAAAATGCAATGTCCACTAAACGGATAGAGTAATGGGAGGCAGCTAGAAATTGGTGATAGAGGAGATGAGTTGTAGCAAGTGTAGAAGGATGGAAGATATGATGACAGAGAGGTCTTGAAGACTGAGAGTGCTAAGAGAGAAAAGGGAGATACAGTTAAGGAAGGTGGAAGGATGATAGAAGGAAATGAAGGGCTTAAAGGTGGTGAGAAGATCATCATTGGGATAGTGTTGTGCCCCTTAAGGGTAAATGCAAGTGAAGGGAAGACAAAGATTGCAAATACAATGAGTTATGAGGAAAAAGGTATAGAGGAAATTAAAGCAACAAGTATGATGAAAGTTTTGAAGATTGATGAACCTATGAGTGTAGATATGGTAAATGAAGAGTGTGTAGAGCAAGTCAAGATGGAAGAGAAGTTAGGGAGCCAAAGAGAATGGCTAGTGATAGAAGATGAGTTTGTGAAAGAGTGTGTAGGATGTGAAGAAGGTGTAGTCACCTTGAATGGTGAAGAAGTTCAACAAAAATGGATGAGTGAGGTCTCAGTATTGAAAGAGACTAGAGTGGAAAAGTTAATAGTCGTTGACCAAGGGAAGGTTAGAGAAAAAGAGTTTGAGAAGTCTCTAATTGTGATGGAGAAGAAAGAAAGTAATAAGGATTGGACAGTGGAATGTCCTTGGTTGTCAAATTTGGTTGTGTGGCACATGTATGCTACTATGAAGATGGTTCTAAGCATGGGGAATCTAAGAAAGTTAGTGAAGAGAAGAGTTAGAAGGCAGAGAGTGAAGGGGGTCCTATGTTACTTCCTTGTGTTGATGAAAAAAAAACCCAAGGTTAAGATGAAAGGTGAAGAACACAGTATGGACTGTTCGGTATTAGATAAGAATAATGAACATGATGGGAGTAGCAGGTTGAGATGTGTGAATGTAGGTCTGAGCATGAAGATACAGGTTCAAAGAGGTAATGCAAGTAAAGGATTGATGAGCATGGATGAAACTAAGCCCAAGGTCAAAATGAAACATTTACAAGGACAAGTAGAAGCATCAGAGGTTGTAGACACAAGTTTTGTTGCAAGTTCAAAGCATAAAGGCTTCCAAGGGACTTGGAAGAAATATTAAGGCCGGGTGTATGGTGCAGGAGCACCTAAACATGTAATTTCAAAAAATGCACTATTTCAAAGTTGGTCAATATGAAGGTCTAGGAATTATGAGTAAGTTGAAGTCTTTTGTGCTAATAAAGTTCTAATATGACCACTTTCAATGTATTTGGGGGTGCTAGTATTAGTTTGATTCAAAAAGTTATATTATGATGTAATAATTGTCAAAATAAAGTGCAAAAAAAGGAATTTGAGAGAGTCTAGGTAGTTGAGTAGTTGGTTATAGGAATTTCATGAATATTTTTGGATTGGAAAATGTTTAAATGGCCTCTTGAAGGCTCAATCAAGGTTGGTTGTAGCACTTTGAAAAGAGAAAAATAATGAAATCTCTATTTTTCCAGTTATTTTCTGAGTTTTCCTTCATTCTTAGCTTGTGGGTCCATACAATAGGGTTCAATATTAAAATTCCTTAAATCCATCAGAGGATAGTGTTGGCACTATTTTTGGTTGCTTCTTGAGTGTTCTTATTGTGAATTAAGTCATTTGAAAGGAAATTGTTGTTGACTAGTCTAAAACAGGGGAAGTAGGGTTTGAAGTTCAATATGTGTTGAAAGGGCCATTCCTCCTTCTGTACAAGTTGTAACTCAGAGGAATGGGCCTATGTAAGTAGTCTAGGAATAGGTGTGAGTATTTTTATGGTGGAAGAGTGTTTAATGTGGATTGGCAACGCTGTGCTGTTGTAAATATGAGTTTTAGGCCTTGGAATTAAGGCTAGGGTGAGTGAAAGTGTATAGGGAATGAAAGATGGATAAAATCCATTGAAGATAGTGTTGGCAGGTGTATTCAAAGGTTTCTAGTAGGTTTGTGAGGCTTGAAGTAGTCAAATGTGAAAGAGAGGTTGAAACCTTAGTTGGAAGGGGTAAAAACAAGGGAAAAATGGTGAGTTTTCAAAGCAAGTGTGTGTTAGTCTTGAGGGAAGAATGAGGTAATGTATTTTTGAGCATGTACAGGTAAATTAATGAAGGATTGAAGAGGTTTTAGTACTATGAGTGGTCAGGGCATAGGGTAATCAATAAGCCCTACTCTAAGTTGTGAAAAGTGAGGGTTTGAGAGAAATGGGTGTTGGTGAGTGTGTAAGGACCTAAAAGTTGGAAAATATTGTGTTTTAAAAGTATTGTGAAGAATTTTTGGAGGTTTATAGAGTTTTTGGAAAGTTTAAGGATGAGTTCCTTTGCAAAAGAGGGCTAATTGGAGCCCGTTTCAACCTAAATAGTCAATTTGAGGGTTGAAGGTCTAAAGAACCCTATGGTGGATTTGAGGTATGTTTTATGCTAGGTTAATGGGTCCTTGAATGTGTAAATTCTTGGAGGATTTTAGTGGGTTGTTGTGAGAAAAGGTCTAAAAACTAGTCTTGGAGCCCTAGTAGGTGAATGGTGGCTTGAGAAGGTGAAATTGTAACCAGAAGTACTTGAGACTTAAAAGGTGAGTTAATCATTTTTTTTGGTCAATTTAATCTTTTTAGATGCCTCTTGGAGTTTGGGAAAATATTGGAACAAAGTTAGAGTGTGTTTGAGCCTTTGGGTTCCTTGTGCACTAAAGTGTCAAACTGGTGTTTTGAGAGACCTTTTAGGATCAGATTGTGATTTCATGGTTCAACTAGTTTGAGGTCACCCTTTTCTGCATCAACTTATCCTTCACATGATTTGTAAACACCAGGTCAGCCAAACCTAATGAAAACATCAATGAACTTTGAAGTGCACACTTTTTTAACAAGAAGATATCATGTGGACCACATATCATGCTTCACCATACACTGTAACACATCTTAGATTCCTTCATATGCATTTGCAGCTACTACAACAACCTTCATACACATAACACTTTCCATCCATCCATCCAGATTTCACAAACACACATAGCATCTCTGAAACTAGTCCTCCAGAGCACCAAATTATGAACACCTTTGATAAAACATAGATAACACCATTACAAGCCTTCTTCTAGATCTGCAAGACTAGAAACAAACCAACAAAGGAATGTGGAGTAGATACATTTCTCCTAGTCCATAGGAAAATAGCTCTGCTAGACCAGTTCACAAACTAGTGAACTCAAGTTTCATTCTTCATCAAACCAGAAGCTATAATCTAGGATATATCACCCAAGGAAATCCATAAATAATACTTGATGTAGGAGCATCCTTGGTTCTTGGAAATATTGCATCAACCAAAAATATTTTCATTTCAATTTGTTCTTGTTTTGGATGAATTACTTGATTGGATAATGGAGATGGAAAAGTATTTTGATTTTGAAGGTACTACAGAAGACAAGAAGGTGAAATTCCCTTGTACAAAGTTGAGAGGACATGCATCCCTTTGGTGGGAACATTTATAGAAAGATAGGAAAAGAAGAGGAAAGGAGAAGATAAAATCATGGGATCAAATGGTGAATAAGTTAAAGACAAAGTTTATGCTTGTAGATTATCAAATTAATTTGTTCTAGAAGTTGCAAAATTTGAAGCAGAAGGAGTTGAGTGTGACAGAGTATACTGAGGAGTTCTACAAGTTGAATATCAAATTCAGACATTCGAAGGATGAGGTCGAATAAGTAGCTAGATATGTGAATGGCTTGAAACTGTCTATACAGGATGAGATTAGTTTGATCAAGTTGCTGAGTGTGGAGGAGGCATATCAATGTGCCCTAAAAGTAGAAGAGAAGCTGAATAAAAGATATGAGTAGAGACAGAGAGGAAGAGGTGGAAGATTTTAGAGAGGAATATTTTTTACTGGAGGAGGAAGAGGAACTTCCGCATATCAAAATAAAGATAAGGAAGTCAATAAGAATGATAATTCATACCGTAGAGATGATGGAAACTCTTACCGGAGAGGAGGTTATGGTGGTTACCAGAATGAGGGTTATAGAAAAGATGATAGAGGACATGAGAAAATAGTATTCAAGGGAACTTGTTTCAAGTGTGGCGGAGAAGGACATAGAGCATTTGAATGTAATCAAGGAGAGACAAGAAAAAATACAAAGAATAGTAGAAGGACAACCTTTGTTGAGGAAGATCATGTTGGATAATCTAATAAGCTGGAAGAGGGAGAAGGATTGGTGAACAAAAGATAATTGTGTCAAAGTGAGATGGAGCAGGAACTGTTGTAGAGAAATATTTTTTTCCAGACTAGATGCAAGGTAATTGGTAAATATTGCAAAGTGATTATTGATAGTGGAAGATCTGAGAACCTGGTTTCTAAAGAAATGGTGAAGAAATTGAAACACTTGAAACCCTATTAGATAGCATGGATTCAAGATGAGCATAAGGTATTGGTAAGTGAACAATGTTTTGTGAAATTGAAGATAGGAAATTATCATGATGAAGTTATGTGTGATATCATGCCTATGGATGTATGCCATGTTTTGTTGGGAAGACCTTGGCAGTATGATAGACAGGCTATTCATGATGGAAAGAAGAAAAAATATACCATTGTTGCTAATGGGATGAAGCAGACTTTGTTACCATTGGAGGATGTTGCTAAGGTTGAAGTTTTTACGAATGCTAGATTTCATTTGTTTGATGGAATGAGATTTTTGGATGGATTGCAACATGAGAACATGTGTTATGCCTTGGTTCCTAAGAAGACTAGAGACTTGAAGCATGTAGAAGAGCAACTAGAAGAGATAAAGGAGTTGTTGGAAGAATATGAGGAGATCATGTCAGATAATGTACCTGATGGATTACCACCTATGAGGAGTATTAGTCATTGCATGGATCTGATTCCTGGAGCTAGTTTTCCTAATAAAGCAACACACCGGATGACACCTACAAAGAATTAAGAGTTGAATAGACAAGTGTAAGAGTTGTTGAAGAAGGGTTTGATCAAAGAAAGCTTAAGTACTTGTGCAGTACCTATTGTGTTGGCACCTAAGAAGGTTGGAGAATGGAGGATGTGTATAGACTCTAGAGCCATAAACAAGATCACAGTGAAGTATAGATTTCCTTTGCCTCAGATGGATGACATTATGGATTGTTTGAGTGGAGCTAAGTAATTTACAAAGATAGATTTGTAGAGTGGATATCATCAGATTAGAATTAGAGAAGGGGATGAGTGGAAGACAACATTCAAGACAAATGAAGGATTGTATGAGTGGTTGGTAATTCCTTTTGGACTAACAAATGCACTAAGTACTTTCATGAGATTGATGAATGAGGTATTGAAGAAATTCTTGGGTAAGTTTGTGATTGTTTATTTGGATGACATCTTGATTTTTAGTGAGACTAGAGAAGAACATTTGTTGCATATAAGATGAATTTTGTAGAGGTTGAGAGAAGAGAAGTTTCTAATAAATATTACGAAGTGTGGTTTCATGAAGGAAGAATTGGTATTATGAGCAGGAGAAAACATGGTCCTAGAAACGAGCAGTGACACAAAACATATAAGGAACCACCTAAACACCTAACACCTCAAGATTGAGCAAATGATTAGCTTAACAAAACAAAATGGAAAGTTTTACCTCGTTGAGTTATTCTTTTGGTTGGACCTTCGATTGTTGATGTGATATATGCTCCTCTTGATGGAAAAATATGTATGATTGAAATGCAATATGGATGGAAAATAGGTGGGAATGGATGCAAGTGCAAGTATTTGGCTAAGTATGGCTCAAGTGGAAAATTTGCAAGAGTTTGGCTAGCACAATGATCTCCCCCCAAAATGAGAGAAAAGAGGGGGTATTTATAGAGAATTTTGAATTCTCTAGAGAAATGGACGGTTGAGATTAAACCAACAAGGCCGAGATGTAGGGCTATGGTGAGTTGAGAACTCACAAGCCCTCACATTTTGACATGTGGCATGTGAAGTGGCTTGAAAAAGATGATGTGGACATGACATGGAGGTACTACATAGTACCTTGGGATTTGGACAAGATCTCCTCATAAAAGAGGTCCTTGTTCACATGTGGGTGAGAGGACATGTGAAGAATTAAAAATTCCTCAAATATCCACATGGGAATGAGAGAAATAATTTAAAATTCTTTGAAATGCATTGGGGGATTAAATGTGAATTAAAAATTCACATGGGGAAAGGGGTGCCTTCTCCAAAAGGAGAAAACATTTAATAGGGTTGACTTATGACACATTCCATAAATGACATGGAGATTAGGTTGACCTAATTAAGTGATTAAGGTTGTGCAAGTACATGATTAGACAAATTAATGACATATTAGAGGCAAGTGGGAGATTATGGAGGATGTGACCCTAATGATGATTAGGGGTGTGCACATCCTAACCATAAATTAATTATGATTAGAAGAGGGTTAGGTGGCTAAGAGAGATTAGAGGTCAACTTACAAAATTTGGAGGATGTGACAAATCCTAATCAAGGATTAGGCATGCACACATCTCTAATGATGGGATTAGAAGATGGATTAGGATTAGATAAAAATGATGGAGGATGTGACATATGAGGAATTAAATAAATGTCATATTTATTTAATTCATTTGATGAAAGGGGCAAGGTATTTAATTATTTAACTAGATACCTTAGGGATTAGAAGAAATTTAGAGGTATTAATTAAATAATATTGATATTCCTTAATTAATGCAGATAAGGGGATGTTAAGATGAAAAGGGATAAATTTGGATAAATTAAGTGTCCAATTTTAGGTGTCTACATTTTTCCCCTCTTTGAGATGGTGTTATGAAGGTGCATCATTTCAAAGAATATTAAAACATAGAACTCAGAAGAAGATGGTCAGATTGGGAAAGATGCCTCAGTCATTCAAGGATCAACTATGAAGGAAGATGATGGGGGTGAAGATGAAGGTTAGGGACGAATGATGCCCCCTCGAGAGGACATGCGGGTTCAAGAGAACATGGGTGCGCTCTCGAAATGGATGATGTGCTGCGAGAAGGGATGAGGAAGATGATGCAAAGTGATGGATGAAGGGGTGGGTAAAATTGCCTATGAAAGGTGATGGGAAAAAGGGGAGTCTTCCAGATTAATGGGAAAATGGACATGCCCTAGTATAGGGCAAGTTCGCCCATGGAAAATGATAGGGAAAAAGTCAGGTGGGCCTTGCAGAGGGGTGTACCCACCCTAGAAGGGGCGATCCCACTAGTACAAGTCCACCCACCCGAGGGAGAGTCCACCCACATCCAAGGGTGGGTCCACCCACAGCCGGGGGCAGGTCTGCCCATAGTCAGGGGCAAGTCTGCCCCAGGCTGGGTGGGTCTTCCCATAGCTGGGGGCAGGTTTGCCCTAGGCTGGGCGGGTTCACCCATAGCCAAGGGTGGGTTTTCCCCAAGCTGGGTGGGTCCGCCCACAACCGAGATGAGTCTGCCCCAAGCAGGTCGAGACCGACAAGGAAAGGGGAAAAGAAGATCAAATGGAGGAGGATTGGATTAAGATGTGAGATGGATGAAAGGAATAAAAATGATGGGGGACAAGATGCTTAGAATAACCAACTGATATTATTCTAAGAAGTTTGAAGAGATGACGATAAGAGATTGGATGGATAGGGGAGGGAGAGTGATGAAGGATGAATGGATGGGGGGATTTTGATAGATGATAGGATGGGGGATACATGCAAGACAATGGAATGGAAAATGAAATGCAATCCTAATGCAATTTTCCATCTTCAGAGAACTGATTTTTGCTATAGCAAAAGACACGATACACCAAGGTATAAATGACCAAGACAGATTAGTTTCTAATGCATGAAACAAACACAACAAACAAGAAGGATATCTCAACACCTCAAAGTCATGATGACCTTGGTCAGGCTAGGTATTGGGATAACCACAAGCACACAAGGATTCCCCAGCGTAACACAAGACCTCAGGGATCTTGGTGGGTACTACATGGCACAACTGAGAAGACAACAACAAAGAAAATATCAAGATACACCCTATGTTGACTAGTCAAAGCACACCATGATATGATGGATCAAGGAAACCATGACAAGTGATGATAGGGAGCAAGTGATAAAAAAAAAGCCAAAAGCATCAAAAGATCACAATCAATTTCAAAATTCCTTTGCCATAGGATCAAGGGGATAGATGGGATTAATGAGGTATGTTAGGAAGGATGCATCTTGTTGAGACCAATGATAGACACTAAACTGAAAGATCAATATGATGTAGGATATTCAGAACCGATTGGATCTACTGATACAAGTGAATCTTGTTTGTTAAGAACCAGCTAGACAAGGGCATAGCTTGACAACAAGACACAAGAGACATGACACAAGATAGGAGGCTGACACATCCTACTGACCTAGGGGCTTAGGGGCCGATCAAAGATTAGCCTTGCCTACTTGAAAGCGCAGAGCCCTCATAGTTCGATAAAAGGGTGACGATAGACCATGATGGAGACTTTGATGGATGATTAAGATAGGATGGAGAAAAGGAGAAAAGTGGACAATGAAGATCGATGATAGATGATAAAAGAGAAGACAGACAAAGCCCCTGGGGTGGATCACATGATTGACCTTGCCTATGTGAAAGCGTAGGGGCAATGTAGGTCAACAAAAGACCAACGATAGACAATGGATAAAGGATGATGAGATAACTTTAATAAGGGGACAAAATGATGGGACTGATATGATAAGACTGACCTAGTGGATTGGATAGGATGATGATGATTACATGAAGCTCAGGGATGGGATAGTTATCCAAATCATTAAAATATGAATTGGGAGGATGATACAGGATGGATAGATGAATGATGAGAAAGGATAGGAGATTGAAAATATGTGTAAAAGAAGCGGAAGTAATGATGATGAGGCAGATGGAATTGGGTTGCATGGGGAGTAGCCTATATCTAGAGACCAATGACAAGGGATTATAAGATGGGATGAGGAGAAGGAGATGAGGATTGAGAGATGAAAAGGATTGGTTGGATTGATGGATAGGAAGATAAGGATTTGGATGAAGAAAAGGTGACTAGATGGATAGATGAAAAGGGATGCTATGATGGAAGGATAGGAAGATAAGGATGGGGAGATGGATATAAGGATAGGGAGATGGATATAACGATAAGGAGATGAGGATAGGGAAATGGAAGGGATTGCTCTGATGGAATGAATGATGTCTCCAAGGACTATATCAAAAAGGATGATAGATGCCCCCACTCTAGATATGTCATGTGCGAGGAGGCATGAAGGATGCAATAGAGAAGGATAGACAAATAAAGGAGTGAGATGGATGAAGATAGGATGCATGGATAAGGAAGGGAGATTGAAGGTAGTATGACAAGTGGATAAGGAAGGTAGACAAGTGCGAATGAGGATTAGGATAGTGTGCAGATGAGGGGAATGTATGCTAAGAGGTGTCCAAAGCATGTTTATATGTTTTCCCCTATCGATATCAAGATCACAAGGAGGATGGATGGATTGGGAGATGAAGGAGATAATTGGAGGAGGATAGGATGGGTGACTTAGAGATATGATAGAGCATGATGAAGGGAATGTATACCAAGAGGTGTCCAAAGCATGCATAGATAGGTGCCCCTATTTTTGATCAAGATCAGAAGAAGGATGGAAGGACAAGAGATAAACAAGATATGATGGTAGGTTGTGTAAGATAGGTGGGATGAAGGAAAATGATGTAGAGGATGTATAGCAGGAAGATGTGTGTGTAGTAGGAAGCATAGTGGATGGAGGGGATGCATATTAGGAAGTTGCCCCCAAGTGTGGAAAAGGATGGATGGGGATTTATGCATGATGCCTATTTTCTAGGTTTTCGTCATGGTACTTATCCAAGGGGCTTGTTTGCCAAGTTTTCACCATTGGATGGATTATTTCCCTTTACTTTTCTTTTTTTTGACTTTTTTTTTTTCAAATTTTTGGATTTTTGGATAGAATGTAGATGAGGATGGATAAAGATAGGGATGTGGATAATTGGATTTGGAAGATATTCTATAAGGATATGGATGAAGGAATCAAGCATCAAGTTCCATACAAGGTATTAAGAGCCCATGTGTGAAACAACTATTGTATGTTGGTACAACTTTATTAGGAGAAATGGATTATACAAGAGGATGAATTAGAGGGATTTGAGAGGGGAGATATGTGGGATAATGGATGGGATGTTGGAAAATGTATGGATGGAATGATGGAGCGGATATGTGATGGGGAGATGTGTTTAGGACCAACATTGGCACATGTGGTGGTGTATGTGAAAGGATAAGAGGATTAATGGATGGAGAATGTGGGGATAATGGAGGAGATGGGATAGTGAATTTTGGGACATAAGGACCCAAAAAAAATTTAGGAGATGGAGGATGTGTATGATTGGATTTTGGATTAGCAACTTTGGATTTTGTTATGGATGCTTCATTTGAAGGCATGGCATCTTTTTCTTTGGGATCCACATGGTTTTTAATTTTTCTTTGGTGGGCCTTTACAGCCTATGGATTTGATTTGAATGTTGGATTTGATTTTTCTTTTCTTCACCATGTCTTTTAGAGGGGGCATTGCAATCTTTAGATTCACATGGATGTTTAGATTCAGGCATTTTTGCTTTAGTATCCAAAGTGCTTTTGATAGAAATGGGATGGGTGCGAGGAGGTGGATGACATGGAGTGATGGAGGTAGGAGTATGGGGATTACATGTAGATGGGGGATGTTTAGGTATATACCTTTGTTGATCTTGATTAGGGGACATGTGAGTGGGATGTTTACGATGGATGACATGGATAGGTGATGAATGGATGAAAGGATGAATAGGATGAGATGGAGGAGGTGATTTTGGGATATAAGGGCCCAAAACAGACATAGTGGGTGGAGGGACATAAGGACCCAAGATGGATGGAGTAGATGAAGGATGGGAGATGGTGTATGGAGGGATGTAAGTACCCAAAATGGATGGAGCAGATGAAGGAGGAATATGGATGGTTGTTTTGAGGTGATATGATGAAGGAGGAGGGATGGAAGCATATGATTTGGTGGAGCGATGGGAAGAGCCTATATTTTTTTTGGAAGAGGCTCATTGAGGTCATCTAGAGGTTGTACCAACATCTTTAGATTGTGAGTCTTGGGAAATAGGTCCAAGACCTTCCGTATAGATTTTTTCTTTGAACTAGATGGGCTCTAAAATACCTTGCTCATGAAGGCCTAAACCTTTTCCTTGATAGTTCATGTTCTTGAGCATGTGATCCATGATAGGATTTGTGTTATTCTGAAAACATGTTTCGAGTCCATTATTAGGTGGAGGATGATGGGTGGTATATATGTTGTGTTTTTCTTCTGTGAGGAGGCCACCATGGAAGAATGTGAGAGTACCAAGGGGATATGCAAGCAATGTGGGGATAGCAATTTTAGGCAATGATGGGGGATCATGAGAGGGAGATGATGGGATAGCAGCATTTGGATGGGTGGTATTAGGAGAGGGATTAGGGGATATGATAGGATCTATATTTTTGGTAGTGGGCTCATGCGATGGAGATGGAGATGGAGCAGTGGAATCTTGAATGACAAGGGGATCATGGGATGAAATGGATGGGGGACTGTCATCTTGAGGTGGACTAGATGGGATGGTAGGATCTTGATCTGGAGAAGGGGATATGTTGGTATGCTTTGGATCAGGCTCTTGGCATGACTCATCATGTGCAAGAGGCATGATAATGGAGTCTTGGTGGGAATATTTAAGTGGGGAAGATGGAGGGATAGAGGATTCAAAAAATTCATGGGAATGGATTTTAGTGGATTGGATTTGGGTGTCATTGATGGGTTCGATGACTCTTGGAGTAGGAGGTGGGTGTTCAATGGATTCGGTAGATGTGATGGTAGGATATGAGGGCTCAGTGGATTCAGAGGATGTGATGGTTTCGATGATTTGAGTGGTGCTAGGGGTGGTATCATCAATGATAGGTGTTGGGTGGAGAAGAGTCTTGTCACTAATGCCCATGGATGATGGGTTGGGATGGCATGATTCCACAACTTCAAGGTGTGGAGTGGGAGATGTCTTCTTTGTTATAAGTCGTTGGAGAACTTTTGGAGTGAGAAACTTGAATACACTAGGCTGAGATGGCGTGGTAGGAACGGACGAAGGATTATGGATTGGTGGGGGATTAGGACTAGGGATTGGTGGACTAGGATTAGATGGGGGAATGGGATTGGACGTAGGACTGGGAATAGATGGGGGATTAAGATTAGATGAAGGGTTAAGATAGGGGTATTGGAATGGTGAATTAGGACATGAGGATGCAGGTGGTGGATTGTAGTAAGGGTATTGGGATGGTGGATTAGGATGGGAAGATTGAGGTGGCGGATTGAGATAGGGAAATGTGGATGTAAGATTAAGATAAGAAGATGTGGATGTTAGATTAGGATAGGTTGGTGTGGATGTTGGATTAGGATAGGAAGGTGTGAATGTAGGTTTAGGGTGAGTAGATTGGTATGGAAGATTAGGGTAGTGGGTATATGCGGATGAAGGATTGAGATAGGAGGATGTGGACGGGGGATTAGGATAGGGGTATTGTGATGGCAGACTAGGATAAGAGGATGATGTAGATGAAGGATATGATGGATATGATGGATATCCCTTGTCAAAGGTAGCATAATGAGCATGATTAGGCATGGCTGAAGACATAACAGGATAAATCGAAGGGGTGATTATATTTTGGAAAGCAGGTGGAGAAAACTTACTAGTAATGATAGTGTCAAGGGGATCTATGTCATATTCTTCTTGATCGACAAGACTTTCATTATCGTTGTCAATGTAATTAGGGTTTCCATTGACTACTATTGATGGAGGATAAGGATTCTTGATGATGAAAGGATAAATGGATCAAAGATTTGGGATCGGAATGGACTAAAGCTCAAATCAAGATTTAGGTTAAGCTTAGATCAGGATTGGATTTAAAGCTTAAATTAGGATGATTGGATGATGCAATGGGATTGATTATGATGATCAGATTTGATTACCAAAGGATGACCTCAGCACCGAATCTACTTCAACATGGAAGTAGATTGATTGGGTCAAAAGTGATTAGATAGGGATGTGATTGGATTGGATTGGACAAGATCAATTGATGATTGATAAGATCGAATGATGGATTGGATAGGATGACGAAAGGGATTGGAAAACCCCATTTAGAGATTACCCTAGGTGACTTAGGATACTGATTGATTAGATTAAAGGATAAATGGATGATTATGACACCGAATCCACTTTGAGATTGAAAATGGATTTATTGGGCCAACAACGATGATTGATTGACTCAGGACAAATGGCAATCCTAAGCAGATGTTGATGATGATGATCAGATCAGACACTTAGGTCAATTTGGATAATAACCCGAGGCAAAGTTCAAGGGATTTGGATGGGGAAAATGATGATTTGATTAGAGGAATGAATGATAAAAAAATGGATGAACGAATACTCAAAACAAGTAAATGATTGATCGAAACAGATGAATGACTACTCAGAATGAGTAAACGGATGCTCACAATAGATGAATGATTCTCTGAACTAGAAGATGAAGGTTTGGAATAGATGAAAGATTACTTAGAATGAGTAAATGATCGATCAGGACTGGTGAATGAGAGTTTGAAATGGATGAATGTTTACTCAGAACGAGTAAACAAATGATCAAAACGACAAAATAAGAGTTTGAAATGATGAAAGGAGGTTTGAAATGGATGAATGTTTACTTGGAACAAGTAAACGAATGATCAGAATGACAAAATGAGAGTTCAAAATGATGAAAGGGGGCATGAAATAGATGAACGTTTACTTGGAATGGGTAAACAAATGATCGGAATGGCATAACAAATATTCAGAATGGATGGATGAAAGGTCAAAAAAAATGGAAGATTACTTGGAATGAGTAACCAAATGATCAAGAGGGATGAACGACTACTCAAAAAGAGTAAATGAATGCTAAGAACAGATAAATGACTCTCAGAAGGAGAAGATGAAAGCTCAGAATGAATGATAGATTACTCAGAACGAGTAGATGATTGATAAAAATAGGTGAACAAGAGCTTAAAATGATAGAAAAAGGTTAGGAATGGATGAATGAGGACTCAGAATGGGTGAATGGATGCTTGATGGAGGTTGACTTTCAAAATGAGGAGAAGAATGTTCAGAACGGGTGAATGATCACCCAGAACAGGAAAATGACAACTTGAAATGAAGGAATGACTTCTGAAATGACTAGACAAAGGACCATAAAAGTTTTCTAAAGGTCAGGTTTGCTCGTAGATCAAGTCCACCCCTGGAATTGAAAATGGTCAAAAATAGCTGTCTGAAATTGAAAAATAGGCAGAAAACAGTCGTTTGAGATATGTAAACGGGCACTCCAAATAGGGAAATGAATGCTCAAATCGAGGGGAAAAAAGTTTAGGATGATGAATGGATTCTTGAAATAGGTGTACGAATGTTCAGAATGGGGAAATGAGTGGTCAAAATGGAAAAATGGGCACGTGAAATGATGAAACGAGTGTCTAGAATGATGAAATAGATGATAAAACTGACTAGTCAAGGGTTAGGTCCGCCCCTGGAGGGAAGGTCTACTTGTCTGAAGGTCAGGTCTTTTTGTCCAAAGGTCAGGTTCACCTGTTCAGAGGTTAGGTCTGCCTATCTGAAGGTCAGGTCCGCCTGTCTAACAAAATTTGGTCAAAATTGGCTAAAACAAGCTGAAAAGGGGCTGGTTCAGAGGTCAGGTCCACCCCTAGATAGGTCTAAACTTGAGTTTTGAAAAGAAGACTAAGGCAAAGGACCCAAAAACACAACACGCATCAATAAAAGGATAGGGCTGACTCAATTAAACAGAGAATTACTAGTTTCGCACAAAGAAAACATTTTAGACAACACAATCCTAAGACTAGTAGAAGGGGTATGGCCAAAAAAGTCTTCTATTATAGGATGAACATGGTTGCTAAGGAGTATTTGATATACACCCGGTACGTGAGGCCCAAACTGTGAACACCAACTCGTTACAAGCGTGAGTCAGGAACCTTAGCAAGATACTAGAGGCTTAGACCAACTCTTCACATCATCTCGATGCTTTGCCAATTACAACATGGTTGGATTAAGGTACAACTTTCACTCTCCCTCCTTTATATACCCCGCCGATATGCATGGTTGGAATCATCCCTTGGAGTGATGAAATCCCTAAGCAGGTCCAGCAAAGAAAAGAAAAAGGGTGACTAAATGGACTTGGTAAGCTACAATTTCTCATCACCTAGGATCACCAAATGGCGCAAGGGGATTGGATACATCAAATAGCTTACCATCAAGCATGACACATAAGATTAATTCACACCCCTAGTTAAACTATGTGCCTAAGTTATGCAAAACAACAAGTAGCAGTTGATAAATAACTAACCCTACAAGGAAAATTTTTAGTGATTTTTATCCTTGTTTCTTGCCAAATGTTTGATCAGATGCTTGCACAGACTCGAACATGACACATTAGGAGGTCAGAAACACTTAAAACAACAAAAAAAAAGTGTTGAAAACAAAAATTTCACCTTCTGAAAAAAGTTGTCCAGGTCAGGTCCACCTATCTAAAGGTCAGGTCTGCCTATCTGAAGGTTAGGTCCACCTGTCTAAAGGTCAAGTCCTCCTGTCTGTTAGGTCAGGTCTGCCCCTCTATGAAAAATCTACAAAAAATCAATTTTTGGAGTCTGTGGAGGGTAGGTCTGCCCCTAGGCATGGTCAGGTCCACCTCTGGTGGTCAGGTTTTACTATCTGTCAGGTCAGGTCTTCCCATCAAGGCCAGGTCTGCCCCTCTGTTGGTCAGATCCACCCCTCTGTAACCCGCACCTTGTTGAAAGTGAAAAAAAAATAAATGTGAAAGATACAGACCCATTTGTGGGTCCCACCGAGCATGCCAGAAATGTGAGCGGGAGAAAACGTGGTCCTAGAAATGAGCAGCAACACAAAACATATAAAGAACCACCTAAACACCTAACACCTTGAGATTGGGAAAATTATTAGCTTAACAAAACAAAATGGAACATTTTACCTCATTGAGTTGTTCTTTTGGTTGGCCCTTCGATTGTTGATATGATATATGCTCCTTTTGATGGAAAAATATGTATGATTGAGATGCAATATGGATGGAAAATAGGTGGGAATGGATGCAAGTGCAAGTATTTGGCTAAGTATGGCTCAAGTGAAAAATTTACAAGAGTTTGGATAGCACAATGATCTCCCCCCAAAATGAGAGAAAAGAGGGGGTATTTATAGAGAATTTTGAATTCTCTAGAGAAATGGACAGTTGAGATTAAACCAACAAGGCCAAGATGTAGGGCTATGGTGAGTTGAGAACTCACAATCCCTCACATCTTGACATGTGGCATGTGAAGTGGCTTGAAAAAGATGATGTGGACATAACATGGAGGTACTACATAGTACCTTGGGATTTGGACAAGATCTCCTCATAAAAGAGGTTCTTGTCCACATGTGGGTGAGAGGACATGTGAGGAATTAAAAATTCTTCAAATATCCACATGGGAATGAGAGAAATAATTTAAAATTCTTTGAAATGCATTGGGGGATTAAATGTGAATTAAAAATTTACATGGAGAAAGGGGTGCCTTCTCCAAAAGGAGAAAACATTTAATAGGGTTGACTTATGACACATTCCATAAATGACATGGAGAATAGGTTGACCTAATTAAGTGATTAAGGTTGTGCAAGTACCTGATTAGACAAATTAATGACATATTAGAGGCAAGTGGGAGATTATGGAGGATGTGACCCTAATGATTATTAGGGGTGTGCACATCCTAACCATAAATTAATTATGATTAGAAGAGGGTTAGGTAGCTAAGAGAGATTAGAGGTCAACTTGCAAAATTTGGAGGATGTGACACATCCTAATCAAGGATTAGGCATGTACACATCTCTAATGATGGGATTAGAAGATGGATTAGGATTAGATAAAAATGATGTAGGATGTGACATATGAGGAATTAAATAAATGTCATATTTATTTAATTCATTTGATGAAAGGGGGAAGGTATTTAATTATTTAACTAGATACCTTAGGGATTAGAAGAACTTTAGAGGTATTAATTAAACAATAATGATATTAATTAATTAATGTGGATAAGGGGATGTTCAGATGAAAAGGGATAAATTTGGATAGGCATTGCAGTATTTGAATAGTTAGGGTAAGTTGAATCAAAGGCACATGAGATGGGTGGAATTCTTGCAGAGTTATACTTTTGTTTTGAAACATAGAAGCGAAAAGTAAAATAGAGTTGTTGATGCTTTGAGTAGAAGGAATTTACTGGCAGAGATGAGAGTGGAGGTATTAGGCTTTGATGAATTGAAGAACTTGTATGAGGAAGGCCCAAATTTTGAAGAACCTTGGAAATTTTGTAATGAACTAGTCTTGGAGGATATGAGTTAGTGGTTGGATTATTTCATTTAGGAGGATATGTTGTTCAAAGGAAATCAATTGTGTATACCCCAAAGTTCAACGAGGGATAGCTTGGTGAAAGAAAAACATAGTGGATGATTGGCAAGACACTTTGGGATTGATAAGACATTAGCATTGGTAAGTGAGAATTAATTTTGGCCACAGATTCATAAGGATTTTAGGAAAAAATTTCAGAGTAGTAGAGTTTGTGAAGTTGCAAAAGGAAGTAGTCAAAATGTTGGATTGTATAAGCCTTTGACAGTTTTGAAGAGACCTTGGGAGGATATCAACATGGACTTCATACTTGGTTTTCCAAAGACACAGAGAGGTAATGATACTATATTTGTGATAGTGGAAAGATTTTCTAAAATGGTGCATTTCATACCTTGTAAGAAGACAACATATGCATTACATGTAGCAAACTTTTTTTTCAAGGAAGTGGCCAGATTACATGGATTTCCTAGAAGTATTATTTCAGATAGAGATACAAAGTTTGTTGGTTACTTTTGGAGGACACTTTGGAAGAAGTTAAAGACAGATTTGATGTTCAGTTCTACTTTTCACCCACAGAATGATGGAAAAAAAGGGTAGTAAACATAAGTTTGGGGAATTTGCTGAGATGTTTGGTTGGAGAAAAAACTGGAAGTTGGGATTTAATCCTTGCACAAGAAGAGTTTTCATACAATAACTCAGTGAATAGGAGTACCAGAAAAGAAAAAAAATTGAGATTGTTACTAGAGTTCATCCTAGAAGTATATTAGAGTTGTGAAACATCAGTAAGGAAGATAAAAGGAGTGCAACAGTAGAGGAACTTGTAGAACATATGAAGAAAGTGCATACTCAAGTAAAGCAACAATTGGAAGATATGAACCAAAATTATAAGGAGAAAGCAGATGAAAAGAGGATACATAAGGAGTTCGAAGTTGGAGACAAAGTGATGGTGTATCTGAGGAAGGAAAGATTTCCAGTTGGCACATACAATAAGCTCAAGATGAGGAAGTTTGGACCTTGTAATATTTTGAAGAAATTTGATTCAAGAAATGCATATGAAATAGAGTTACTGGATGGTGTGGGTATATCACCTATATTCAATATTGCAGATCTACATTCGTACCATGAAGCAAAATTCAGTGAAGACAATAAAGAAAAAATGGAGAAAAAGTTTCCTAAACAACAACTAGATGAGATAGAAGAAATTCTGGACACCAAAGATGGGAAGAAAACACGTGGAAGACAATACAAGGAATATCTTGTGAAATGGAAGGGTAGACCAGTGGAAGATTCTTCTTGGATTTCTCAGGCTGAGGTAGACCATATTGGTTTCCCTTTATCCCTAGAAAAGTGAGGGGCTCACTTTTCAATCAACCTTGGATGTCTGATGCAGGAGCATCCTTGGTTCTTGGCAATCTTGCATCAACCAAAAATATTTTCATTTCAATTTGTTCTTGTTTTAGTTCTTGCTTAGTTCAAGTTGGAAGATTCAACATTTTTTCATATTTGCTCACTGGACCTTGTGGATCTATATTTTCATTGTGGACATGTTCATTTCCCTTATTCCAATATTTTAGGTCGATTGGATCATTTTCTGGCAAGTTATCACTTCCGGATTAAGTGGCAGTTTCTAGAATAGAGCATCGAGCAGTTTCCAGTCTAACAACTAGTTTGATATCTTGTGGATCCTTCCCATAAGTTGTAGATCCTTACAATGTGCTTTGAATTGTTTCATGGAGTTTCCTTGACCTTAATTTAGGTCCACACTTCATCCTATGCACTCGTCAAAGAGAAATTCAAATTTAAGGCCGACCTATTCCATGCACATGTTACGTTTCCTTCATCAGAGATTGTAATGATCTTTGGCCGACACATATGATTCTAGATCTCAAGATGTGATATAAATCATTGTAATATATCATTAGAAAGTTAGTAAAGTTAGAATATAGGATATGATATGTAATATTTCAGCTCGCATAAGGAGCATATTAGAACATTGTACTTTTAGCATGTTGTATCAAGCCTGTGAGCCCAATTTGTAAACCCGGATGTTTCCGACTAGTTGTAGCTGAAATTTCTAATAATAAGAATGTTTGAATCTAAATTTTCCTCCATATTTCATGTTGCTTCTATTGTGTAACTTTTGCTGCATAATCCAGATTATTCTCGTTGAGGACCCTCCTACCCTAGCTGCACCAATACTTTAGATTTGCACAAGCATAGGATCAACATAGAAGGAATGTGAAGCACATTATGAACACACACACAAATTTTTCTTCACTATTTATTATTTTTCTCAAAATCACTTGGTAACTCATCATATCAGCACACTTGTAACACCATAAAGATAGCTCCTTGTACTCACATCATCTCAACAGTATCTCAACTATACATGCACCACCTATAATCACTTGTTTAATTTCTCTACAACACCCTATACTATGTTGACATAAATAACAACATTAATGACAACACCACCATACTTGCAATAGCATGAAACAAATATTGAAAACCTCCTTGGGAATCTTTTCCTCATTATGGAAAATCCTATTGTTCCTTTCTTTCCATATGCACCAGCAAATGAAGGGAGGGACCTATTGCCAAATTTCTTTGGGTAAGGGATGAGAATAGAGACTGGTGCAATTTTCCACAAATATTTTGATGTTCCCATTCATGTTCCAAGAGATCCAAAGTTTTTATAGAGTATAAGCTCATACCTCAACAACAAAGGGACAATGGAGTAACAGGTGATTAATATAATCCTCTTCTCTCTTGCAAAGAAAACATCTATTAGGGATTTGGAACCCCATTTTCCTTAGGTTGTCCTAGGTGAGGATTTTTTTTGTGGGCTATAGTCCACCAAAAGAAATTTATTTTTAGAATAAGGTGTTTGTTCCAAATCAACTTTCAAAAACTACCATAAGTTTCCTACATAGACAATAGTCTATAAGATGATTTGATAGTGAGGTTGCCCTTACTCTCCCTAGTCCAGAAAAAATCTTCTTGGATGGAAATAGGTATTCTAGTCAAGGAAAGAGATTCCTAAATTAACCTAGCTGAGTGACTTAGATTTTAAGATTTATGATAGTAGTTTTCCAAAATTTTCCACTTTTGAGTGTCATGTTGACCAGTAATGTAGTCCTCAACCTATCTACCAAATATCCAAAAGAAGGGTCCATAAAATCCTTAAGAATTTATGTTGCAACCATCACCAAGTTTCTATCTAAGGCCAAACTATAGTATTTATTTGACTTTATTGATGTTGTTCCAAATCAAGGAGCCATGAGGGTGACCATTGGAAAGATAGTTGATCAGGGGAGTATTATTGAGATACTTAGCATTTAGAATAGTGTACCATTCCTTCTTGTTTCTCAACAAGTCCCAACCAACCTTAGCAAGGTGATATTTGTTAGAAGTTTGGTTTTTTTTTATACTGAGCCCTCCACTAAACTTGGGAAGACAAACAATATCCCAACTAACTAAGGAAAAATTCTCCTTAGTACCAAACTAGAGAAATTTTATTTGGATTCTTTCCAGTTTCTCAGTAATGTATCTAGGGATTTTAAATAGGGATAGGAAATACACAGGGATCCCTTGGAGAGCAACAACAAGGAGTTACAGCTTACCAACATGACTCAACATGGACCCTTTCCACCCAACCAATTTTCTCTACACTCTTTTCAACACTAAATTCCAAAAGTTAGGGGTGACTTCCTTGATAGTTAATGGAGACCCATATACACAACAGGAAGAGTGGCACTCTCACGACCTAGGATGGTAGTCACTTTTTCTTGAAGGTTTTGTGAGGTGTTAAATAAGTAGATCATGCTCTTATTATAGTTTATGCATTGACTAGAACTCAAAGAATAATTGTTAAGACAACACTTCCATTTCCTAGCGTCCACAACTAAGGCTTTCCCAAATAGGATGGTGTCATCCATAAACTATTGTATTGTTGAGGGGTCCAGAGACATAGCCAAATTAACCCCCTTGATAGTACCTTCATTTCATAATTTTGAAATATTGTGGCTTAAAACATCAACAACCATAATGAAAAGATAAGTAGAAAGGGGGTACCCTTATCTAATCCCTTTCCTATCCTTGAAGAAACCATAGGGAAACCCATTAACTTGAACATGTAGTACTTAACAATGGAAATGCATTCATTAGTGAGGTTTATAACTGATTGATTGAACCTAAACTTATTAAGAACTTTGAGAAGAAACTTCCAAAAGACTTTATCATACACTTTAGAGATTTCAAGTTTAAAGGCCATACTTGCATGATTACATATGTCCATGGAATATAGAATTTCATGAGTGGAGATGGAAACATCAAGAATTTGGTGTCCAAGGACAAAGCCTTTTTGATAGGGGTGATAATCTTCTCCAAAAGGGGTTTCTGCCGATTGAAAAGGATTTTGGAGAATATTTTGTAGATAGTATTGCATAAGTTGATGGGCCTTAAATTAGTCATAGTTTGAGGGTCAACATTTTTGGGAATGAGATCTATAAAATTATGGTTCAACTATTTCAAGAGTTTTCTAGTTTTGAAGAAGTCTTTAGTAGCGAGGAAGACATATTCACCCACAATATCCCAAAATTCTTGGAAGAAGGGTGGTGGAAAGCCACCAAGCCCAAGGGATTTGAATGCCTCGATGCTAAAGATACCCATCTTGACTTCACTAGGAGTGACAAGCCTAAGAATAGTAGTGTTATCATTTTTAGTTAAAATGGAGGGGGTTTTTTTCCAACAGTTGATCATCCAAATTAGTGGAGGTATTGACAACAAATGCTAAAAAATACTATTGAAAGTAGGTAGAGGCCATTAACCCAATCTGAGTTGAGGTAGTGCATTCAATTCCAAGGTTATATTTAAGCTTCCTTACCTAATTCCTTTTTCTATGTTTGAGATCTAAGATATGGTAGGAGGAGTTGTGGTCCCCTTCTTCCAGCCATTGTATTCTAGACTTTCGTTTCTAGACTAATTCTTCTTTTTTTAGAATATTAGCCCAATCAGTGTGGTAGTTCTCAATTTGGAAAGTCTAATCACCCACATCACCATTCACCATTTTTACCTAGATATCCTTGAGTTTAGTCATCAGGTCTCTCTTTTAGTAAAAAAAATCACCAAATACCCACTTGTTATATCCTTTTACCATATTTTTGATAGACACGATACATAGGTGAACCATGAATGGGAATATTCCACCAAGTGGAAATTTTTTCCTTAAGTTATAGGTGGGAGCTCCACATGATCTCATATTTGAATGGGTAAGGACCAACAATAGAGTCATCATCCAAATAAAGTAGGATAAGGTTATGATCCAACATAGTCTTAGGAAGAGCCTGCAAGTTGGATCCATGGAGGCCTGCCTAGTTGGGGGAAAACAAGAAGTGTTTGAGTCTTGCTTGTATAATATTTTCCCCAAGCCTTCTATTAGTCCAAGTGAAGGGTTGGCCTTGAAGATCTATATCAATTAGCTTGGTAGTATTGAGTAGATCAACCAAATCAACCATACTGTTAGTAAAATCCATCAACTTTCCATACTTATCAAAGGGGTAGAGGGGGGAGTTGAAGTCCTTGGAAATCAACCAACAAGCTTGTTTATTACCTAGAACCCAATCAAAAAGCTCAAGCCAGAGGATTTTCCTAACATTCCTAACATTAGGGGCATAGATATGGATGAATATCCAAGAAATCCTAGTGGTAGAGAACTAAACAACCAAACTATGCTTGATCTGGAATAGTTTAGAACCACACAATTTATTTAGATTCCACATAACTGTAAGGACCCCTAAGGGACCAGAGGCATCATTGACCAAGAAGTGGGCATTAGGCTAGAGATTCTTAGCTATCAAATCAATTTTTATTTTTATTTTCATCTTAACTTATTGCAATAGTAGAATGTCAATCTTGTGCTCCCAAATATATTTTTTTAGAGCCAACTACGTGTGTGGGCTATTGAGACCTTTAACATTCCAAGAGAGTAACTTCATTTAAAAAAAAATTGAGGACACTTTCAACATCCTTTGCTTTCCAATAGTGATCTCCTTAGTTGTTCCCATGTTCTTAGTTTACCTTTGGGAAGGTCTAACCACTTTGATCTGAACCCCCATATCTACCTATTTTGGCTTGCCTTTTTTCTTGGGAGTTAGCCAGTCAACTACTCCATTTTGTTGGTTGTTAGTTTAAGTGTCATTTTTTGTTTTTGTCAACTTGGTTCTTACAAAGTCTACATGATACTCCTCACATATATTGAGATTTGAAATTTCCCCATCCTCAAGATCCTTTCTTTCTAAGGTAGTTTGCAGACCTTGAGCAACCAAAGGAGTGGCCATCTAAGCAACCTTACAAATTGGGGCAATAGGGGCACCGAGGGAGCCCATTTGAGAACCATTCAAACATAGATCTTCAAATGATAGGTCTGAATTAGAAATTGGAATGATAAAAGGTGCCAAGTAAGCAACTGAACTAGAACATGCCTCAAACACAACTTTGGGAGGGGACTTGAGGATATTTAAGATATCAGCTTTAAAGGGATAGTTGGCAATGAGATCTTCCTAATGAACAACATGTTCATTGGGTTTATGTTGGATTTTGACCATGGATTTATAGTAAAAAATGAGGTGCCTAGGTTTGGAACATTTCTCACAATAAACAACAACATTCTCATAGCAAACATGTTGGGACCAAATCATAAACTTGGATCTCAAATTCATAGAGTTAGGTAGAGTTTTATTAATATTAGTATTGATACAAAATGGGAAAACACTAACCTAGACCTCATTTTGGTAACGATGTCAGTATTTATGAAGTGGTTGATCAATTTCCCAATGCATTGAAAAATGACTCATCTCAATATTCAAACAATAGTCCAGGGAGGCGAATCCAAATTGAGGTCGATGGTAGGGTTGAAGCCAAGCTTCCAATGGCAAAGGGAAATGCTATATTTACAATAAACCCACAGACCATAGGAGAGAATTAGAAGCAAATCCTTCGGTGAAGTAAACTTGAAAAGAAAGAAATCTCCTACCATTGCACTAACATCCACACTACCTTTCAAGTGCCATTTAGCTTTTGTCCAATGACGAACCATGTCAATGGAAGGTTGAAAAGAGAAAAAACTTCCCACCAAAGTGTTTTTCATTGTCAAAATAATTCTATCAACTGTTGATTCTAGGAGAGAGATTTCATTCCCATAAAAAAATTCCAAAATCACTAGCTAGAAATGATCACGTTCAACATAAGGACTAAGAGGAGAGTTGAGAAGCACACTCTTCTAACCCTTGGGCCTCAAACTAGAAAAAATAATGAGCACACCATTAGTCCCCTTAAAGGGAGGATGGACCCTCAAGGAAAGTGGAGAATCATGTGTGAGGTGCAGAGCCAGGTTAGGAAGGGACATGGGAGGAGGACCATGGGTTACCCCAAGGGAACATCTGCCATGCACAAAGAGAGTTCAAAAATAAAAGCAAGAAATCAGTGGGAATTATCTTATGCATATTTTTCAAAAAATCATGTGCAATTAAAATGTTTTATGTCAACGCAAGACAAAGAACTAGTTAATTTTGTCAACAAATAGTTTAAGTTATTCAAAATATAAAAAGTATGAATGATAATATCAAATTTAAATTAAAAACATGTCATTAGAATCATCTATGTTAATACAAGATAAAATATTTAGTTTAGTTAAACAATGATTGTAATTCTTTAAAATAATAAAAATGTGTGATTGTATGCCACAAAATATGCATAGTACATAGAAAAATAAAGCAAATGGGTCTAAAATTATGGTTTTCTCCTTTTTTGTAGATTGTTTCTCTATTTTAATATGTTAATCAAAATATGTGTGTGTCATATAGAACATATATTATAAATTAATTTACCTTAAACATCCAACCCAAAAGGTTGGACTTTCATGTGACATTCTCAAGTACGTGTTTTGCATAAAACATTCAAAAACAACTAAATATTGAGTATATTTTTTCCATCAATTTTACACATTTTTAGATCTTATTCTTAAAAATGTCATGATAATGTCAAGCTCTCTATTGTATTTTTAAAATGTGTTTTTCTTTTCTAAAATTTGAATACGTCAAAGTTTCTATCTTCAAGCTAGTTTCTCAGTTTCTTGTTGAAAATCTATGTATAGATATTGTTGTGTCATCTTTTAAATTTACTCATCTAAATTTAACATTATATTCTAGACTCCATTATATACACATTAAAAAAGTATATTAGTTTTCTTAAAATTAAAGGGGAAGCACATTCAGTTTTTAATTTTAAGGTTGTGTGCACTTTGAAAATTAATAAAAAAACATATATCCATTAAATAAATATAAAAAATAAAATAGACATAAACTATGTGATGCTAGATAACTTTATAACAAAGGTATTTTGCGAAATACTAAAAAAATCAACATTTTAAGGAGAACATTCCTAACACTATATTATATTTTTCTAACAAAAAATAGGACCATTTTGTGTGCTCCCCTATTTGACCCTCTTAATATCCACTATTTTATAAAAGAATAGTAGCTTAGAATCTAAATTTTGAGTACTCTAAATCTTGTTCTTGTTGCATATTTAGATCTTGAGCATGGTATCATGAATTTTCTATTGAATATTATTTTTTATTGATTTTAGAAAAAAAATTGACCAATTATTAACCTATTTTGGTACCCCATTTCTATGCACATACTCTATTGCAAGGGTAGTTTATTTTATAAATTATTTGCTCCTTTATCCTTATTCTTGTTGTTTTTCACCTTTGTGCCACATTTGTTATATCCTTGAGTCTATGTTATCTTATCCTTTCATACTATTTTCATTTCATTTTTACATATTAGTGAATCTAATTTTATGCCCATGGTTACATGTTTTCATCTTCTATGACATAAATTTTATGCTTTCATGATATATCTTTCTATGTTTTTTCTTATTTATCCTCACCATTGGGGTTAACATTACAAGCACCTCCTTTCCATTTCATATATGTTCTTAGATGATTAAATTCTTATATGTTCTTGATTGATTATTGCATAATGTTATCTTGACACTTATTTACATGATTATTGCGTTTTAAATGATCACATATTTTGGTCTTCTCCTCCAACCCTTGTATCCCTTATATGAAACTAGCTAGAGGGTGATATATGTAATGAAACAACTTGCATAATAGAATAATAATAGCAAATATGCTACAAATACTTAATAATAATATGCCACTTTAAGGGGGTAACCTCCTAATCTACTTTTGGGGGGATGCACCTCCAATAGTATTCTAAGAACAGAATACTCAATAACATGATAATAAACTATCCATTATCTCCTATATACCCTACTTATATATTTAACATGTCGCCTAGAACAACTTAGATACCTAAATATAACACCTAGGATGTCATAGTTATCTAAATAAGAGTATAACAATGGTCATATCACTTAATTAATAGTTAAGGTAGCCACAAGTCGACTACTCATAACCTTATACACATTATGGATTAAGGGTGTAGTAATATATAATATCATTGTTCTTTGATGACTATTATTGTAGTAATTAGCTCATGGTTATGATATTTTTTGTCCTAGGAAAAGTTTTAGTATTACTTTTTTCCAAGAAGAATACTTATAATGTTAGTGTAGAATAGTAGTATTACTTATTAAGTAATTATGTATGTAATTCTATACTTGGTATTAAGCCATCTAATTAGGTCGCTATAAATGGCAACTTGGAGAGTTGGTCAAATTTTTCCAAGGTATGTGGCACATATTTTGCTATTTTGGAGAAACAAACACACCACCACTATTAGTGTGTATGAGTCAAGTTCTTATGCAACTCAACCACTTCTCACTATATGTACATACATTATTAATAATATTCAATAGTTTAGATTATTCATTCTTGTGTTCTTGTTTGTATAGTTTATCTATTTTGCAAGACATGCAATTGCTTTTCTTCCGTGGTCTAGATAGTATTTGCAGTCTATCTAGATTCCCAGTGAATCTAAAGTATACTACTTATTCTCAAGGTAGAATCCTATTATATTTGTTCTATTTGGGGTTTTATTATTATTTTTTCTTAAGGAAAAATTATATTATTTCTATTTTAGGTTGTCACATTTCTTTTTTTATTCTCATTTGGAATTTTTTTTCTTAAATATCATTGAGTGATTATGTTTATACCTTATTTAAATGTTTTTTAGATGATACTCATTAACTTTTTTACAATTAGGTTTTGATATGGAGTAATCATTGTGAGGAAGTATTTTGAATCACCATCCTTATTTTTATTCTTTATATAAGTTTTCAAATATATTTATTTTTACTTTGAAATACAAGTAGTTCACATACAAATCAAAGTGGGATTTAATCTTGAAATGTTCATTTCTTACACTTTTTTCTTTGTTTTGAATACACTTTGGTTTATTAGTCCCTAATACAATTACTAGTGCAAAAAAATGGCATGTTTGTGTGGAATTTGTTTAAAATACCTAGAGATATCCATACACATCCCAAGGATCTAAATTTGATCTTCAATATCAAAATTCCTTCACCTTGGGTTGATTTTGTGGTGAAAAATAAATTTTATTCAAATCCATGAACACATAATTAATCCCAAAGCATTAAAATTCAAGTTTAGAATTATGACCAAGCTAAAACACAAAAATATTTGAAATTTGGGATGTTGTGTAGAAGGATTGGTCTTAATTCATTATTGTCAACTAAGAATCAACTAAGAATCAATGAGCACATGTAGAGGGATCACAAGAGAGATCTCTATTACAAATTGCATTATCATAAATCTTATTTTAGTAGCATTATCAATTTCAACTCTTTAGTTCTAAATGTAATCAATAATTATTACTTAATTATATTTATTCAACTATAAAATTAATAGAAGTGTGTTTTAAAATCACATACAATTATATATATGAATTTTCAATCCTAATTTGAATGTTTGTCTAAAAATTATGAATCCATATTTCACTTTATATATAATAAAAATATTAATATAAAAACTATAATTTTTATACAATATCATATAAAAATAAAATAACAAAAAAAAAACATTTTCCCATTTGGTGGAACTTTTATTTTCATCAGTCCACTTCTATTGTGTTCAAGCCTATGGGTTATTATTCTTCACCATCATTGGGGTTTAGGGATTTTTTCGTTCTTTTCATTCATACCCTTCCCCCCAATCTTTTCATCGGCTTATGTTTGCTTGTTGACCAGTTGCACCAAGTCACCATCTGAGCTAAGTGGTTTCTGTGACACTCACCATCGTTCAGTACCGGCCCCATCTCTCAAGTTACCAGATGTGCCTAGGAAGGTGTTTCCTAATAAACGACTTATGCACACATGTAGCCTTATACTTTATGAAAGTTTGTTCATGGTCTATAGCTCATTGAGGGCTCTATTCTAGGATTCCACATTTAACTAGTGATGAGTGATGTTTTTCCACTAGCACTATCAAGATCTACAATTATGAGCTCATCGCTCATCGTAGGTCGTGCTTCATCCACTGCAAAGGAACTAGCAATGAGCGATGTTTGATCTTCATGACCATAGGCTATCATTACCTATCACGAGTTCTGCCCTCAGGTTTGGAGAGTAACACGCGACCAGTGATATAGTTATCTTTTGTAACTCATCACCGATATTTACACTATCATCGGTTGGTTGTTTCCCTTTGAAGAGTAACCCATGAATGCCAATGGGTTAAGTTTTCCCCATTGTGTGGTCATAGTTCATCACTAGTTAGGTCAGTTTGCTGGGAGGAGAACTCACAATGAACGATGAAGGATGAAGATTTTTGGGTAAAATCTTTCAGGGGTTAGATCAACAGTTAGTATGTCATCGTTGACTCTTTATCCATCGCATGATTATGTTTCAAAATATATTTCAAACTGGCGATGAGGTGATGTTGTAGACATATGGTTGGGATTTCTCCATGATTCAAATGATCGATGATGGAAATAACAAGGATGATCGGGTAAGGATGTGAATGGATGCATGGCTACTTTAAAGTACTTCTTCAATGTTTCTTGGTATGGTCCATAAAGCAAGTGGTGATTCTTAATATGCATCGTCGATCTAGTTTTAAATCTGTAGTGATCAATGATGGAGATTTGACATGCAGTAATGGAGTTCATGTTCACGCGATCGAGCCGAGATAAAAATTAATTATAGATAGCCTTACACTCTCTTATTTAATGAGGATTTGTTGTAGATGAATCAAGTCATTCACAAGTTATAGCCAAAGTTTGGAATTAATTGTTATAACTGCTGGTGAGAGAAACTTATAGGAGGTTTACAATGCAAGTGTTGCTAGGGTGGTGGCATAGTGTCTTATGTTGTGTGTACGTTCTACATTTCCAATTATATTTTGAGAAGATGAATGAACCTAGTACTCCTATTGTACTAGTGCGAAGGTCTCAGAGGTTGAGTATGCAGGAGCCAGTTGCATACACACTAGAAGCTAAACTTCCTTCGAACGAGGCACCTGTGGTTCTGAAGAAGAGGAGTGTACATAGAAAACTAGAGAAGGTGGCCATCAGGAGCACATATATTCTAAGGAGCCAAATTGGTTCATAGAAAATGATTGATGGAAAGGAGAAGGGACCTCTGTTTGTGAAAGAATTAACAAGGTCTAGTCTGAGTCTTGGGGTTTGTTTGAAGAAACCCATTACTCCTATCCTGGTCTCTGATAGCTCAGCGAGTGATGAGGGAGGAGTTGACCCTAGCTCTAGCTAGTGACCTACTTCTCTGGTGCCTTACAGTGACTTTGAGGATGAGATTGTGGTTGCAACTCCACTCTTTGTGATACAACTTGGCGAGGGTGGTTACTATGTGGCTAACAAGGCTAAGTAACACCCATGTCCTTTGCTAACAGTGTGGGGTTTTGGGTGATGTGATGACGTGGCCTTTGGATGGTGGGTTTTTTGGTTCATTATAATGGTGACTAGTTCATGGATATGTGTTGATAATTGCGATGGTGATCAGTTTGAATATTGGTGAATGTGCCAGTTTTGTTGATACCTTTTGGAAGACTTACATGGCATCTCCGAAAAATAGGTTAGCGCTCATTTTTTCCTTTTTTCTTTTCCCATGCTTGTGAAATGATTAATGTTACGGTTTGGGAATTAACCCCATTGAAATGAACTTTGAAATGAATATCAAATGTAATTACATTTTGAACCGGATTCTTTGTTGCTCCCTTGTACTATAAAAGGGATTTCATTGCTCAATGTAAGTGGTTCTGATCTGAATTTTTTTGGGTCTAGTCTGTCTTAAGTATAAAATGATTATGGTAAGCAAGGAGAATGTTGAACACTCAATGAATTCACTGGAAAGTTTTCTCATGTTTAGGTCATATAGGTCACAATCTTAATAAGTTTTGTATCGATTATTGGTATTAGTATATAATTCTAAAGTCCAAATTACATGTTCTCCTCTATATATTTTTCACAGACTATAAATGAAATTATCAAAGACCTTTTTCATCTATCATTAATTGTTCAATTGAATGCATGGCTTAATTTCTTTGCTTTAACTCAAAGGGCTAAATAAATTGCTTAGGAATAGTCATGGGTGTGTGAGGATTTACGAGGATTTGGTAAGAAACAATGTTTTAATAACATGATTCTTTGCAATGTAGAGCATTACAGAGATGGTTTAAATATATTAGAGATAGATAATCAATGTATTTTTGGTTGTTTCCTATTTGACTCCTTTCACCCAATTTGATAAGGCACTGGTGATTTATTGATTGTCTAGTAGTGAAACAAATGAATCCCACATTAAGCTATGGACTCAACATCAGAACAAATTTTATAAAACTATGATAAAATATTTGAAATATATCCTCATTCTTAGAAAAATAAACATTAATTTGTTTAAAGTTCTGCCAAATCTTTGATGAAGTTAGTGTGGTTGCATTAAATAAGAATGAATTTGTAATGAAGTGTTCTTAAAACTCGGTACACCAAATGAACACCTTAGGGAACACCCTCCTTGGTCCTATAGAGCCTAAAGTGTAGGGATAGAGACCTCAAAGACCTCTATTCATTGTGTTGGCGAGTAGTCCTTGGTGATTTTTGAACATAGAGGTTGGCATCCCCTTAGAAAATTCCAAGGTTAGCTGGAAAAATTACCAACAAAAATGGTGACTCTACTAGGGAAAATATTTCATCATCCAGTTGCAGATGGTTGTGATACAGAGTCACATGGTGATGAATCTAGACTTTTAGTTTAGATTTGATACATTTCTTGAACTTGGTCAAAATATTTGTAGTAGCAAAGTGTGTGAAATTTAATGGCAATTTTGTTGATGAAATAACCCAGATTTTGATCCATTTTGAAATGTTTCAATTTATTTGAAACATAATCCTCTAAAGAAGAGGCGGTGACTCTGACTTGAAGAACTGGACAAATAATACAATAAAATATCAGATCTACATAATTCAAGACCGAAGGTGAAAAGCTGCTCTAAAATGCTAGGTATTTTCATAAATCTGAGGGAATATAGTTATATTTGCAGAAAATTTGTGAGAATTTTCAATATCTAAGCCATAAATGTTTCCCAATTTGATGAAATAACACTAAAATAGGGAAAGGAATAATATCTTTGCATAATATTGAAGTACAGTTGAAATAAATGTTGAAATCTGTCATGTTCATGAATGTTACCTGTTGAATAATATTATACAAATAAGTACTAAAATGTATACATCATAAAGGCTTACTCCCATAAAGGAAATTTGGGTTACCCTTTTGATGATACTGACAAGACCAACAAAGGATAGAACAAAGTGTCTTGTCAAGTCATACATCTGGGACCAAAATGAATACAACCACACATGATGAATACCCCTTGTCACATCAAGGGAATTTTAGTACTGAAAGGTACATGGCCATAGATTTTAGTGATATTATAGGTTACCTAAATATTATACCATCTAAAATTAGGGACAAAATACTAAGATTCAATGGTGAAAAGTTAGAATCAGCAAGTAGACATGTTTAGGGATTTGCTGATGTAATGGGTGACTATGAGATTGATTGTGAAGATGTGGTTATGAAGTTATTTGTTCAATCCCTAAAAGGAGATGCAAGGGATTGGTTCTCTTATTTTTGAATGTCTTCCATACATTGTTGGAGTGAACTAAAGGCAGTTTTCATGGGACAATTTGGTGAGAGGATAAACCTAAGCATTGCAAGAAAGAATTTCATGGAGATTCAAAGGGGTAAAGAGGAGTTAGTTTCTGCTTTTAACCTTATATTCTTGAAAGCAATAAGAGAAATCCCTAAGTATATTAGGCCAAATGATGCACAATTCCTTGTGGTGTATTTAGGGGCATTTAATAGTAAGATGGGTTTCTTGTTGAGGGATAAAGAGCCTGCTACTTTGCAACAAGCTTATCAAAGTGCTATGGATATTGAGAATAATTTGAAGTACTCAATCATGAGGGGACATGTGATCGAAAATATGGGTGATAGAACTCAAATTATTGAGCCAAGCCAGTTAAGGAATAAAAGTTTCTGCCAAGAAAATGAGCCCTTAAATGTTACATCTGCCTTGCTCTCAATAGATGTAGGACAAGAGCAAGCATCAACCTCACATCAACCAGGGTCGAGAAGGGTTGATTCAATTTCCTCTATCAAAAAATTGTATGAAATAAAGAGACATGCAAATGAGTCACCATATGACTTGTTTTCAAGATTCTTGGATGTTATAATGGAGATACCCAAGAACTTTAGGCCTAATGATATAATGTGCACTACTTTTTTTGGTGATGCTTACATATCAGGATCAAGCCAATGGTTTGAGAATTAGAGGCCTCATAGCCTTGACCAAGTAATGGATTAGATAAGCGTTGTAGAATGCACTGAGCCTGATCACATGCCATTCATTTTTATCCGAAATGAGGAGAACTATTTCCATGATGAAGAAAATCAAAGGGTAGAATTGCTAAATCAAGAAGATGCATTGGAAGGAGGGAATTCAACTCATGATTCTTGTTATTTCACAAGTATTCTAGATGTGGGGCCTAACAATAGTGATGAATATGAAGAGACATAGTGTGAGGATGAGGAGACTTCACTTAATCTTCCTCTTTGGGATGTCATAGGATATGAGAAAATATAGGAGGAACATGGTAAAACCTCACAAGTGGATGTAATCATGAACAATGATGCACCAATCAGTGATTTGAATACACTAAATTTGAAGTATGTGGCACATATGAGGAATTAAAGGGATGAGATCGAGTTTGGGAAGTCTTCAATTGAATATGATTCTTCTTATGAAGTGAAGGTAGAGTCCTTTGCTTCAAGTGGAGGATGTTTCAATAGCCTTGAGGGGGTTTGTTTCCTTGGTAGTGAGTAGTTCTCTTCATGAGAAGAATATTCTGAATGTGGATCAATTGTCATGAGTGCAAATGATGAAGAGGATATTGAGGGTGTTTCTCTTTGTTCTTCAAGTAATTGCACCAATTTTGAATATACTAATGATCATGAGTGTTGGGATCCAGACTCCAATAAGGATGAGGCACATGATACCATCATAAAGACATGGTAGAATGCTTTATTTGATGAATTTACATTGGAAAGTGAGGTTATAAGTGATGACCCATATTGGTGTAGAGGTAATCCTCTTTTTTAGGAAAACCCCGATGGATGCTTGGTAAACACTGCTAATGAATGTGTTGGGGATAATGCAAACAAGAGCCAAGCTAACACTGAGTTAGATCAGTTGGTTTGTCAAAATGTCAAATCTTTCTTACTAGTTCCCCAACTGAATGGACAATGGGATAATGAAAATACTAATGAGGTAGTGCACTAATATATGATTGAACAAATTGTGCTTGATAAGCAATAAGAGAATAACTCAGTCCTAATGATATTTAATTGTGCCAATGGACCATTTGATGAGGAAACTAAAGGTTGTGATGGTAACCTTGAATATAGTGTTACTATTAAGGAAGATGTGCTTGAAGAGATGGTGGAAATGTCATGCGCTTGGGTTCTAAGTGATGATATTTGCCCTTGCATAGGTGGAACTCCACTCTTGGATGCCCCTAAGGAAAATGGGGATGAATAAATAGATACTCGGACAACATCATTTTATGTTGAAGAGAAGGAACTATTTGATGACTCTCCAAAGTATGCTAATATTTCTAGATTATTTGATCCATGTGAAGAGTAACTCAAAACTAGGGATAATCACAAGAACGATAAAGGTTGGTATGAGGCTGCATTGCAATATTTTATAGGGGTTCCATATCTTATGGATCTTATCATGGGTTTGCTTCCAAATGAGGGAATGGATGTTATGGTGGTGCAAAATGTTGATCCTCCTGTGCTTGCAAGCTATTTCTAGGATACCTTAAAGGAGACTGAATATGACATGCAAGATGTTCATGAATACCTTCAACTTGATGAACAAGTTGAAGGTAATGTCACCAGCTATGATTAGGTGGAATATGAGAGTTTTACTTTTCCAATATATCAGGGTGAGCCTACAATACAATAGGGTAATGAGTAGAATAATCCCATAATAAATGGGATGGATGAGGCCAAATATCATGAGATTTATGGTTCTGAAGTGTACAATGTAGACCTAAGTCCTTTGAGAGTAAGGAAAAATAGGGTATTAGATAGAGGAAAGTTGTTCTTTTAAGTTTTGGAGGCCATCAGGCCTCCAATTTGAAAAGGTGAAGCTAATAAAGTGAATTTCCCCTTGACGATATGCTCAATCAAAGATTCTAGATCTTTGCTATTCCTGTAGGAAGCACACATCCCTAATCAGAGGCACTGGTGGAAATTTTATTTTCATCATTCCACTTCTGCTGTGTTCAAGCCTATGGGTTATTATTCTTCACCATCATTGGGGTTTAGGGTTTTTTCTACTCTTTTCATTCATACCCTTCCCCCCAATCTTTTCATTGACTTATGTTTTCTTGTTGACTGGTTACACCAAGTCACTATCTAAGCTAAGTGATTTTTGTGACACTCACCATTGTTTTGTACCGGCCCCATCTCTCAAGTTACCAGATGTGCCTAGGAAGGTGTTTCCTAATAAATGACTTATGCACACATGTAGCCTTATAATTTATGAAAACTTGTTCATGGTCTATCACTCATCGCGGGCTCTATTCTGAGATTCCACATTTAACTGGTGATGAGCAATGTTTTTCCATTGGCACCATTAGGATCTACAATTATAAGATCATCACTCATCATGGGTTGTGCTTCATCCACTGCAAAGCAACTGGCGATGAGTGATTTAGTATTTCTTTCCAAGCTTGGTTCATCACCCATTACGTGATCTATTGCTCCTTTGGGAAGGTAACTAGCGATGAGTGATGTTTGACTTCATGATCATGGGCTATCATTGCCTATTGCAAGTTGTGCCCTCGGGTTTGGAGAGTAACACGTGACCATCAACATGGTTATCTTTTGTAACTCATCATCGGCATTTACACTATCACCGGTTGGCTATTTCCCTTCGAAGAGTAACTCATGACCATTGATGGGTTAAGTTTTCCCCATCGTGTGGTCACATTTCATCACTGGCTAGGTTAATTTGTTGGGGGGAGGACCAACAATGAATGATGAAGGATGAAGATTTTTGGGTAAAATATTTTGGGGGTTAGATCAACAGTTAGTATCTCATCATTGGCTCTTTAGCCCTTGTTTGATGATGTTTCAAAATGAATTTCAAACCGGTGATGAGGTGATGCTACAGACATATGGTTGGGATTTCTCCATGATTCAAATGATTGAAGTCAGACATAGCAAGGATGATCAGGTAAGGATGTGAATGGACACATGGCTACTTTAAAGCACTTCGTCACTGGTTCTTGGTACGGTCTGTAAAGCAAGTGATGATTCTTAATATTCCTTGTTGATCTAGTTTTAAATTTGCAACAATCAACAGTGGAGATTTGACATGCATTAATGGAGTTCTTGTTCATGCGAGCGAGCCAAGATGAACATTAATTGAAAATATCCTTACACTCTCTTATTTAATGAGGATTTTTTGTAGATGAATCAATTCATTCACAAGTTATAGCCAGAGTCTAGAATTAATTGTTATAATTGCTGGCGAGAGAGACTTGTAGGAGGTTGTGAATGCAAGTGCTACTAGGGTGCTGGCATATTGTCTTCTGTTGTGTGTATGTTCTACATTTCCAATTATATTATGAGAAGATGAATGAACCTAGTACTCTTGTTACATGAGTGCAAAGGTCTCAAAGGTTGATTATGCAAGAGCCAATTGCATACACACCATAAGCTAAGCTTCCTTCGACCGAGGTGCCTATGGTTTCGAAGAAGAGGAGCGTATGTAGAAAACTAGAGAAGGTGGCCGTCAGGAGCACATATATTCTGAGGAGCTGATTTTTTTCACAAAAAACATCTAATGGAAAGGAGAAGGGACCTCTATTTGCAAAAGAATTAACGAGGTCTAGTCTGGGTCTTGGGGTTTGTTTGGAGAAACCCATTACTCCTATCCTAGTCTCTGATAGCTTGGAAAGTGATGAGGGAGGAGTTGGCCCTAGCTCTAGCTAGTACCTTGCCTCTCTGGTGCCTTACATTGACTCTGAGGATGAGATTGTGGTTGCAACTCCACTCTCTGTGATATGACCTAGTGAGGGTGGTTACTCTATGGTTGACAAGGCCAAGTAACACCCATGTCCTTTGCTAATGGTGTGGGGTTTTGTGTGATGTGATGATGTGGCCTTTGGATGGTGGATTTGTGGTTCATTTTAATGGTGACTACTTTGTGGATATGTGTTGATAATTGTGATGGTGTTCAGTTTGAGTATTGGTGAACATGCCATTTTTGCTAATTCCTTCTAGAAGGCTTATGTGGCATCTCCGACAAATGGGTTAGCACTCATTTTTTCCTTTTTTCTTTCCCCATGCTTGTGGAATGATTAATGTTATGATTTTGGAATTAACCTCATTGAAATGAACTTTGAAATGAATATAAAATGTAATTACATTTCGAGCAGGATGCTTTGTTGCTCCCTTGTGCTATAAAAGGGATTTCATGGCTCAATGTAAGGGGTTCTGATATGAAGTTTTCTGGATCTAGTCTGTCTTAAGTATAAAATGATTATAGTAAGCAAGGATAATGTTGAATGCTCAATGAATTCACTAGCAATTTGTCTTGGGTTTAGTTCATATGGTTCACGATCTTAATAAGTTTTGTATTGATTACTAGTATTAGTATAGAATTCTAAAGTCCAAATTACATGTTCTCTGTATATTTTTCACAGACTATAAATGAAATTATCAAAGATATTTTTCATCTATTTTCAATTGTTCAATTGAATGCATGGCTTTATTTCTTTTCTTTAACTCAAAGGGTTAAATAAATTGCTTAGGAATAGTCATGGGTGTGTGAGGATTTACAAGGATTTGGTAAGAAATAGTGTTTGGATAACATGATTCTTTGCAATGTAACACATTATAAAGATGGTTTAAATATATTAGAGATAGATAATCTATGTATTTCTGGTTGTTTCCTATTTGACTCCATTCACTCAATTTAATAAGGCACTGGTGATTTATTGATTGTCTAGTATTGAAATTGATGAATCCCACATTAAGCTATGGACTCAACATTAGAACAACTTTTATAAAATTGTGACAAAATATTTGAAATATATCCTCATTCTTAGAAAAATAAACATTAATTTGTTTAAAGGTTTTCCAAATCTTTGATGATTGCATCAAATAAGAATGAATCTGTAATGAAGTGTTCTTAAAACTTGGTACAGTGAAATGGATGAATCCCACATTAAGCTATGGACTCAACATTAGAACAACTTTTATAAAATTGTGACAAAATATTTGAAATATATCCTCATTCTTAGAAAAATAAACATTAATTTATTTAAAGGTTTTCCAAATCTTTGATGATTGCATCAAATAAGAATGAATCTGTAATGAAGTGTTCTTAAAACTTGGTACACCAAATGAACACCTTAGGGAACACCCTCCTTGGTGCTACAGAGCCTAAACTGTAGGGGTAGAGACCTCATAGACCTCTATTCGTTGTTTTTGCCACTAGTCCTTGGTTAGTTTTGAACATAGAGGTTGGCATCCCCTTATAAAATTCCAAGGGTAGATGGAAAAATCACCAACACCATTCTTATAGAGAAACTGAGGCTATAAAATTTATTGATGTATTCAATTGGAAAGAAAGAATCAAAATAATCTAATCTAATTTTCTCACATATTAGTTTACATAAACTAATTTACTTATTATATTGAGAAGTATTCTATAGTGGTATCAAGGGAGAGAAGCATATGATCTCATCATTGTGTAAGAAAAAAATGGCATCTTTTATCTCAAATTTTATATCCATTTACACACCAATGCATCAATATTTACTAAGAAGCATATTACTAGTGATGACATTTAATAAGAAAATAGTTCTTATGTAAAATATAAAGTAAATAGGAAATTTGAGTTTATTTAAAATAATAAAAATATAAATAAATTTATAAATTGTCTTTTACTCAACTTGAGACACAAGTGGAATAAACATCTTGAAAATGATATCTCTAAACATCTTTTACATAAATTTATCTAAATTATGTATATCAATCTAGACACAATGTAATAATAGATATACATATATTGACAAGTGACCAAATTTAATAAATCGTGATATAAGCCTATGAAAAGTGGTCAAGTACAATAAATATAAGATATAAGCTTATAATAAATGATCCATTACAATAAATCAAGACATAGCTTTATCCTACCACTAATTTATCCCATATTTTAGAATGCTACTACAAATTATTATATAATATATGATAATATATTATAACAAGATTGAAGCATATGTCCTCATACACGACATTCTTCAAACAAGCAACAACAATAGAAGCCTACAAAGTTGCAATCACGAACAAAAAAAATACATGTTAGAATATAACTTTATTTTATACATATAAGAGTTGCAAAGAAGAGTTAGATGAATGGCGCATACCATCCTTTTATAAAACCTTTCTCTCCTCTTCTTTGTGTTTTGATAGGACCACCTTCTACATATTGTGATGGCAGAGCTTGAGTGGGATACCCTAAAAGAAATGTACATTATATATCAATAATTAAAAAAATATAATTGAAGGATAATATATTGTCTTGTCCTTCTTAACAAAGATCTATCTTCTTATGAAACTTTATTTGATCTCTTAAGAAGAAAATAAGTATTAAATTAATATTTTATTTTATAATAATTTAAAATAATTTCAATAACTATAAAATTAAGGATAATATCTCTTGTTATCCTTCTTAACACATATTTATCTTCTTAGGGGGAGGTCTCATGGGGGGCTCGGGGATCTATATTTAAGGAGCAAGGGGTCCCATGAAGCAAAAAATAAAATGCTACAAGATAAATTAGAATCTTTTCCTCAACAATAGCAGTCCCTACTTTTTAGATAAAAAATTTAAGTGGATGCAAAAGGGGTGGGGCTAGAAAGTGCCCCACTAGCTTAGGATTTTTTTTGCCACTTGTCAATCATATGAAGTTTTAAAATTCTCACCAATTATTTTTTTATTATTTTATATTTATTTAAGTTGTTGAATTGAATATGCAAAATAATTAAATTCATGAGACCCATCATCTTCCATAAATATAGGAGCTTAAAATTTTAAACTTAAGCTATGATACAAAATTCATGGGACCACCCACTTTAACATAATCCTAAAAATTCTCAATAGCACCCATTGATTTTTTTTAGGAAGCCCCCCTCCATGGGACCCCACCCTTATGAAATCTTATGGGATTTTTTAAGGAGAAAAACAGATTGTAAATCTGCCATAATAATTTAATACTATGATCAAAATTCAAAATATTATAAAAAATTATTAGTAATTTATATATAGACCCAATTAAATTTATATTTTATGTCATACCTTATATTGTATTACCAAAATAAATGCCAAACCTCTATGTCTATATTCTCATTATTTAAGATTATGAGTATCCTTTTAACTGTGAAATCTTAAATGTATATGCATAACCTAATAGAGAATGATATCTTCCCTTTCACTGTAGTTCCCCCTTGGCCATTAGCATACCAGAAATGAAGCTCAACATACTAGAAAGAACAAAAAAAAAAGACCCATTTCTAACACCAAAGCTAGAAAAATAATTAATCCTTATTCAAAATTAAGAAAGAATATGTAAAAAATATTTTTAATACATATTTGTACAATAAATTTGGAGTCAATTTGAAAATAAAGTAAAAATTGATTCTCACAATTTCAACATATTTAAATAATATTTAAAAATACATATACTTTTTATAGATATATAAATGTAGTTTTCAAAAATATTATTATATTTTAATAGTTTAATTAGTGAATATTTATTTTTTATTTTTAAAAATTTATGTCATCAACACCAAAGTATAGAAATATCCATACCTCTTCATGGGGATGTAGTCTTGATGGTTAAGGATAGGACTTGGACTCAACTGTTAGATTATGAGAGCCTCCCTTTTCATTGTCGTCATTTCTTTGTTATTGACCACTTGGCTTCAGATCGCTCTCTCTTACATTGGTCTAGTTCTTCTACTTGGTGGAATAATGCTTCAGAAGATCATTTGACTGTTGAGGCATCTGAGGCTCCTCCTTCCCCATGTTCCCCTCCTACTCCAACAACTACTTCTCAACTCCCAACCATTGTTGAGGTAGTGGTAGAGGTTTCTCAATGTTCTCCTCTTGCTTCGTTGACAACTTCTACTCAGATCTAGGCCTTTTCTATCATTGTGGAAAACTCTATACCTTGTTTTCCATATGATCCTCCTTTATGTATTGAGGTTCTTCCTATGGGGAAGTCTCCTCTTGTATTCCCTTTTAGTGAGAAGCTAGATGGTTCTATAGCATGATGTTCTTTAAGGTGAGACCTTTCATGAACTAAGAAAAACCTCTTTGAATATCCTATTGCGTGTATCAATGCCACCAAGAACAACACAACTTGTTTTCCAGTGGAGCCTTTATGTTTTTCAAGGACACCAAGCATAACACAACTTGCTTGTTAGTGGAGCCTTTTTCATGAGTGCCTAGCATAATGCAGCTTGCTAGCCTTGTGACCATTTTTGCGTGGAACCTTATCAAATTTATCAGGAGGTATAACTTTGGTATGGTTGGTACATGGGAGCATGTAGACCTGGCATGACTTTCCCATTAGCCACCCTTTTGGGGCTCACCTAGTGACAATGGATTTCACTAGCCCATGTGAGTATGTTTTGTTTGCATAGTGGATAAAAGGTTTCCACTTGTGAATTTTTTTAGGAAAATAGCTAAGGTTTGATCCAACTAATTGGAAAAACAATTGAGGCTTGATCCACCCCTCTTTCTCACTGCATTAATTTTGACATTGTATGATTGTGTGTCTTGTCTTGTTGTTGCATATTTAACATAGGCATGTGTCTATGTGTGCCTTTGTAGGTTTGTCATGAGATCTTAGATCTTGGGGGCTTGATATCCTCCTTGACCTTTTTTGTCTTATATTTCCAACAATTGTACAATTAGACCTCTCTTGATGCTTGTTTGACTACTCTAGTGTGAGTTTGAGTGTAGGGCTCATCCTCTCACTAAAGTGGGGGCTAAATGTAGCATCGAAAATGTACACCTTTACATTTACACACTATGTTTGGGTCCCTTAATTATTTGGACTTAATTAAGCCTCTAATTGGCCCAATTATGTATTAAAAATCCTAATTAATCCTATTTTCTAAAAGGAAAACTTGTATTAAAAAAATTGCAATCATTAATTAAATTTCCTTCAAATCGGCATGTCCTAGTTTTGGGGCCTAGGACCTATTTTCCCAAGGGTGAATGGGTTCCTCTTAAGTTTAGGACCCCAATTTTTAATATGTTTTCGACAATATTTGTATGATTCAATTTCAATTTACAATTGCCAACCTTTAATGTTTAATTTTTGAGAAATTAGAAAATTACCTATAAATACAAGGTCTTTTTATCAATTCAAATGCTAATTTTTTTTGAGATACTTCACAAGAGCTAAGATTATTGTCAAAGGTGTTCAAGAGCTAAAGAAACCTACTAATGACTTGACAAATATAGTTTAATGCAATAAAAAAATAGAAAATAACTGAATAACAAGAATATTGAGAAAGCACTCTAGCTATGAAATGATGAAGAAGGGTAAGGGAAGAGCACCTTCCTACCCACGAGTTGATATCTTCAAAATCGTCACTTCACGAGCAACCTACACACACAAGACAAAAAAATGTTGGGGCTTTGTATAGAGGATTGTTGCAGTCAATCCCCCGCTTTGGTGTTTCCACCTCCACAGACATCCAATATAGCAATGATAGAGAAATGTGATAAAGAAAGGTATTGAAATGTCGGTACTATGCACTATGCTAAACATCAATATGCTACGAAAACAACACAATGATTCTAAGTGAATAGAAAAAAGAATAATATCACTTTCAACCATGTCCACTAAAGAAAAGTGGGAGGAGTGATCTCACAATCTTACAAATGTCAATGTTGCCACAACAATGAGGAGATTGAGTCCACAAAACACCAACTTGTTGCCTAAATGGAGGTGATAATTTTGTGAAAATGATATGGAGAGAGTGAAGAAAAAGTTGTCAAATGCTTGAATGATCAAGAAGTTGAAGAGAATGAATGAGATAGCAATTTGAAGATGAAATTAAAGGCAAAGGATCCATTCAAGGTCAGTCAAGGGTGTAGAAAAATTACACTTCATTGCTAATGTAGAGTTGTAATGCCTTTGAAAATTCTAGAGTCAAGAATCCGGTCAGGACAACAATGCTCCACATAGACATCCATGCGTCATGTTAGCATATCCCACATAATATCCTCCATCGACACTAAAAAAAACTACCAAATGGATGGGAAACAAATGAGGGATATGGGATAACATCATCAGATTTAATTTTTCTTAATGTAGGAGGTGCATAAATGGGGAATTTGCAAGGGGTGCAAATTCACACCATTACACCTCCTTCACATTTCTCAAGTTTAAAAAAATTACTTTTGTCAACGGTCATATGATTTGAGCATTCACTAGTAATAATCAAGTAGTTCTCCTCTCTAGCATGAAAATCAGTCACCACAGTTCCCTTAGTGTTATTACCTTCTTCTAGAGAACTTTCCTTCACACATCTTTTAAAGTTAGTAGAATTAGTTCCATATTTAACAGACATGAACAAGCATTCACTATCCTCATCATCTGCATAGTCAGATTCATCATCATATATACTAACATCTTCTATAACATAATAACTTTTCTTAATTGCTTTACCTTTGTTTTCTTTATTATTGTCATTTAAAGCTATGTTTGGACATCTTGAAGCAGAACAACCTATCTTACCACAACTAAAACATTTGAAAGGAAAATTACCTATGTATTTACTAGTACCCTTTTTTATTTTCCTCAAAAAAATTTCTTCTACATCATCAATATCCTTCCAATATGATTCCTCAATCTTTTATGATTTTCCAACCTTAAAAGAAGTCTCAAATTTTTCATTACTTATACCAAATTCTCTTATTTCAAAAGTAGATATTGTTGTGCAGTTTTTGCACACACGCCCTACTGAAAGCAGGAACCCTCTTTTCTTTCTTTGTTTTCATTTTTTCTTTTCGTAGGGTCTCGACTTCATCCCCTTAAGGGATAAGTCCCTCAATTTTGGTCTTGATTCACCCAAGTGCTTAACGATAAACTTGCATTTAAAATGTCATCATGCAAGCTTTAAATGGTGATCTGGCTCTTGAAAGTTGGCCTATGGTCAAAGGGTTTAAACTTTGGAAAAAATTGACTAAGTTATGAGGAGTTTCAGAAAATATAAGCTAGGTTAGATTGACCAAACCTTAATCCAATTAGATAAACCAAGCTACCTCGGATTACTCAAATTTGGTCCCTCATCGTATCTCTGAGATTTCCTCAGAACCTGTATGTGAATTTATTGCTTAAAATTAATGAGTCCGAAAATTAATTTGGGAAATATAAAGCAATTTGAGAGGTCTTTTTGTCATTGTCCTTTTGTGTGAGCTTCGGTTTTGGAAGGTTGTTTTCATCTCGCACTCAGCTTGTGCTTCAACATTGCATTTGTGCCCTCTGTCGATCGCTCTAGGGTTTGAAGTCAATTTCTGGAAGTCTACCTCTGCGTCCTCCTTTCCAAACATTGTCTCAAGGTAAGTTCCTATATTTTTGGCTATCTTGATACATCTGATACTCATATTTTAGGAGTTTTCCTTGGGTTAGCCTTCAGTCTATTGAACTCAGGGATTTGTGGCTGTCATTTCTTGTTGTATTGATAGGGGTTTCATTTTAGGGGTTTCGTTGTGAAAAGATGAGGGAGTATGGTTTCAATCCAAGAATGTATAGTGTATGAAAATGGATATTGAGTGCTCTTGAAACCCATTTGTTGTTGCCTATTTGAGTAATCTAGTTTGAATGTCGAATCATCTCCCTGTTTTACACGGATTTATCAAAATCCAAGTTTTCATGATCACAATTTTGATAAGTGGATTGGTGTTAGTAAAATGTGAAGAATTTTTTCATTGGATTTAATCTAAAAACATCATCAATTCAATCTTGGAGGGATTCTACATTCATTTTTTATCATTTTGAAGGGATTGAGACTCGACACTTAGGAAAATCTTGAACCCGTGCAAAATTCAGAAATTTTGAGGCAGCTCAAATTTTTTGAGCTTTAATCCGCTCTTAGAATCTGAGCCCCCTTGGATTATCCAAGTCTCATAGGTGACCTTAAGCTTGATTTCAAAGGTTCAACCCTTAGTCAATTTTTAGCTTTAGCTTTTGTTTCAATGGATCTAGTCGAGCTTGGATTACCCAAACGATAGTTCATCCAAGTAATTCGAGGTCCCTAGGAATTCCTGAGATTCTAAGTCTTGTCCTGTGGTGCATGAAATCATTTAAACTTTGGAAGGAATGTGGTCAGTGAGATGTCTTTAAAGGGATTGAACCTTAAATTTGATTGGTCAAATGGTTGCACTCCATCCTCATTAAATTTACTTGATTAATAGAGAAAATGCATGTGATTGGAAAATTTTGGTGAATCCAAGCTAGCTCGGATTAGCCGAACCTTAATCCATTCAGAAAATCTGAGGCTGCTCTGATTATCTAAACTTTTCCTCAAGTTTTGGATTTCAAGTGTTATGGGTAAATAGGTGGCTTGTAATGATTTCTTGACATTTTTTGATGGGTGTTTATTAGTTTAGATATGATTTGATCAACTCATATATTTAAGGATGTTGTTGCCATTAGAGTTGGAATGGTTAAATTTCTCTTATTAAATGGCATTATTATCTCATATTAAGTGGACATGTTGTCATCTTCCATTTTGGTGATTGTGGTCTTTTCTCTAACAGATGTAGGCTAAGGCTAAGGAAATTCCTGACAAAACTACCAAGACCAAGGCTACTCTAGCACAGGAGGAAGTCAGAAAGAGGAAAGAAAGGATGAAGTATCATTTCAAAGGCATTTGGCCAAAGACAAATATTGCTTCTACATGTTCAAGGATTACAGATACCAATATGGTCCATGTTGACTATGACGACTTCCATCAGAGGATGTTTGTAAGGCACCAACTAAGTTGGCTGAAAATATCACTCACACCAGATTAGCGCAAGCAGTAGGATTCCTACCCACATAACTATGTCCAGAGCTAGTTGTGGAATGTGCAAAGCATTATGACTCTAGGATAAGAATCATAATTGGGCCTCAAGGTAGAGTTATGGAAAATTTGACTAAGGAATCAATTGTAGAGGTCTTTAACATTGCCTCCCATCACAAGCTTATTGAAGAGATCAACATTGGGGAAGCCACTAAATTCTATGAGGAAGATCCCAACAAAGCTTTGGAGATAATGAATAATGCATGGATATTGAAGCCAAAGCCATACTATTCAAAACTACCTAAGTAGCTGCACATAAGTGATTTCAAGGTAGAATACAATGACATCATAACTCTCCTAGGCAAAGTAATGGGAGTATAGGAGGCACGCATATTTCAACCTTGGATGTTCCATCCCATTACCTAGATTGTAGCAAACAAGAATTATCATTGGGAAAGGATCATCAACAATAATATAGATGCCCAACTAAGAAGTGTGCAGGAGACTAACAAGTTTACTATGACTTCATATTTAGTATATGTGTTGGCACACAAGACCAAGTACAAGGGTCTCAACTACAAAGGAATCCCGGGGTAGGATAGGATATAGGAGGTATATCCCCAACTCCAGTATAAAATATTAAATTATAGAAGGGCTAATGATGCTTTCTTCATGTATATTTCTAGGTTGCTGCAAGATGCCCTTCATATGAGGATCTTTGCAGATCCAATGGATATTAATAAAACAATATGGCCAATGGTTCATTCAATTCCAAAGGTTCACCTACATTCGGGTGCAGGGATCACTAGTTTTTCCTCTCTCAAACTACCTCAGTATCCCACCAACAAGCTCATCCTACTAGAATTGACAAAATAGATGGTTGATTTTGAAGAAATATTGCAGCGGGGAAGCATAAAGAAGAAAGGATTGGGATCAGAGTTACCATTGAGGAAGGGAGCATTGGAGGCTTTCCCTTCTATTCAGAGTTCCCAACATTTTGAGAAGGATATGACCCAATTTGAGTTGTACTCCCACACTAATAGAGATAATTTTGATCCTTATGGAAGGACATGAAGCAATCTAATAGGAATTTTAGGCACAAAGACCACATTGAGGACTACTAGGCCAATTGTTGGGATGAGTGGGAAGTCTTCAAAATAATATTTTCAAGACTACCTTTGAAATCAATTAGACTATATAGGGTTGTTGAAGTGCATAACCAAGTAGAAGATAATGATGCAGATCTTCTTTAGCACCATGACTATGAAAATTATAGAAATAGGACATTGTCTCCAATTAATTAGTTTGAAGAGGAAATATCTGACTTGAATCAAGTTACTAAGCCTATCAAGAAGTATTCTAAATTATGGATCAATAATAAGGTGTTGGAACTGGAAGCTGAGTGTGTTAAGTTCACATATGATCTAATGGGAGACATGGAGTCTCATGATGAAGAAGAAGTTGAAGCTAGCAAAGAAGATGAAGTCACTGAACCTCATGATGAGGAAACCCTTGAAGAGACATTATCTATAAAGAGAAGAACTAGGAGCCAAGTACAAACAAATCTAGGAGAAAAGCCATCTCCTAAAATTAAGAAGCCTCCTTAGGACAACACTAATGTTGAAGGAGCGACCTCATAACCAGTGAGGAAAAGAATAATACTTACTGAGAGGTAGAAGGCTGCAAAAGCTAGAAAGAATGAGGCTACCACAAATGCCTCTTCTACTACAAAGGTGGTATATTTGGAGAGTTCAGGGGAAAAGCCCATATTTTATGTGAGAATAAATTCTCCCAAGTAGAAGATTTCTAAAAAAAAAGAAGTGAAGATAATATTAGAGGAGTTGCAAGATGAAGAGGCACCTATAGATGATGCAGAAAAGAGAGCAACTCCAGGAAATAATTATCCCATCCCTTCTCCACCTTCACATCAAAATGTACAAATATTTGAAGAGGAACTTCTAGAGGAAGGAAACATATCTAATAACCCTAAACAACTGAATGAGGAGGATGACAACATTTCCAATCCTGATAGTGGAAAATGGAGAAAGTTTGTTCAAGAAATAAAGAAATCAACCTCTAGAGTTGAAAGCAAGAACATAGAATTAGAGGTTGTTCAAGGAAAAATATCAAAATATCTTGAGAAGTTAATACTTGATGAGCCACAAAGTAATCCTGAGGAAGAGGATAATAGAGAAGAGGATGTTGTTGATAGTCCTAATCAAGACAAGGAAAGACAAGAGAATCAACCACGAGTTGAGAAGGATGTTGAAGTAAATGCAGATGATAGTCCCAATAGGAAAGTGACAACTGAACCATCTGCAGCTCCAAAATGGTTAGAAAAGAGGCTTAGAAAGAAGCCAATTATTGTACAGGAGGAGACCTGAAGTTGGGATAAATTTTTTGAACAATGGGGGAAACAAAAGCAAAGAAAAAGGGCCAAGAGGATAAGTTTCTAGGATTGCCAAAGATGAATTTAATAACAGGGTCATCCATTTTGTTGTTCCTCCATCAGATAAGTTCAAAGATGAGGTCAAGTTTCTGATTACAAGGTACAAACGATCAACCTAAGGCCTACAACTAGAGAACAAGAAAAGCAAGAGTTCCAAGAGTCCTCTCAGGCCATTTTGAGAATATTAGATAAAGAAACAGAGGAAAAAGAAATATTGCAAAAGAAATTAAATGATGTGTACAAGTATGTACAACATTTAATGAAGCCCCTGCAGACTATGGGTAGTGAAGGAGTTGTGCCAGAAGGATTGTTTCCTAAGGAGGTAGTCACTGAAATTAAAAAACTACAATCCTCTATGCATTGTACACATAGTTGGCTCCTAGAGGTAAGCAGCAGAGGAGATGAGGCAATTGAGAAATTTTTGAAGATATATACCAATGCCTTTGATTTTCTAGAGCACACTTCTCAATTTGCTACAGACTGTAAGAAAATTGATGAGTCAACTGCTGATGAACTGAAGAGGATTTTGCAGGTATCAAAGGAAGAAATGGACAAGCTAGAAATCTTCTCTCAAGATGAGATTTTCAAGGTGAAAGAATGGATTGAGGTCTGGAACTACAGGAAAGAACTTCTCACCAAGGCCTTGAAGAAGATAATGAAATTACAAGGGAAGATGAAGGAAATATACAATAACTGCATAAGTTTCCTAGAAATCATGGCTGGAAGGAAGAAATTTGGGAAAAAAACCATGAATATTGGAAGATTGAAGGGTTGGTGGCATGAAATCTATGCTCCTACTAATGGTGCTCCGATTTTCAAAGAAAATCTAGAGGATTCAACAATATATATTTCAAAGTTAGATAAATATCATGAGCTACAAATAGAATGGAATAAGGTTATGCCACAATATTTGGAGGAGTTTAAAAATCATAAAAATAGAATTAAGTTTATTCTAGTTCTAGATCCAGAAGATATGAAGGATATCGTAGAAAAGGAAAAAGAATTATTTAATAAATTGGGAACCAATTAGGAGGGAGAGAAGGAGAATAATTAGTAGCCAGTTGCCTTGTTTTTTGTGCTGAACATGTGACCCCCCATCCAGTTAGATGGGAAACCTCAAATTTTGTGCCATGAAAAAATGCTATTGGAGGATCTAGGCCGACCTGGAAGGAGTCTCAAGTATTAAATGTAAAATTGTTATTTTATTGAAAGAACCTTCTAGGCTAACTTGTTTTGGATGACCTTTTGATGTAACCCTAATTGGGCCAACCTAGTGAAGCGATTTCCATAAATTGGGCATTATGCCTCATTTGTAAGGGTTAGAAGTTGGAGAAGTTAAGTGGTAGTTGCAAGAGCTAGAGTTAGGAGTTAGTATTTTCTGAGAGCAAGTGTTGTTACACTGAATACTGGAATTGTTACAACATTGGGTCATTCAATATAAGTAAAGACATTGTTCTTTGGTACTCTTTCTTGTGTTGTTTTATCTTGCATGTTTCTCATTATTCCATCTCTTTGAGATTGCTTTGAGATCATTAGATATATGTTAGATTGAGAAGTTATATGTGATGCAAAGGTGTTCATGATTTGATACTTGAAGTGTCTGAGCAATCCTTGGTCCATACTTTTAGCAGCTTGTTGATTGTAAGTTGTGTAAAGTTAGCCTGGACCTTAAATTTATGTGCTAAGTTCAATTGTTTTTATTTATTCATTTCAATTGCAAAATAGGGTTGATTTGAGTGGATGCTTCATGATTTGAAAATATTTAATTCCTTAGAAGATTGCACTATTTCTATGAGATTGTAGATTAAATCTAGGTTAAACAAGAATTGGTTTTGAAGGATTGGTCCCAC
>VDFB02000003.1:449394851-449455874 GCA_007258455.2 Sequoia sempervirens | reverse complement strand
CCATCGAGATAGAGTTTTGGGGATTGGAAAAGTGTTCAAGTGAGTTTGATTTTAGTTTATTTTGGTTAATGACTCCCTGATTGACATCAATTGGTATCAAAGCCTAGGAAGTAGGTCTCTTGAGGGAAAAGGTTGAAGGTTTGTGTGCAAGGAAAAAGGTGGAATTGGAGCAATCAAGATGCCTCCTAAAGGAAGCACTGTTGTTGGAAAGATTGATCAGAAGGCTAGAGAATTAGAAGCCTTGAAGAAGGAGATGGATACATTGAAGTCTAAAGTTGGGGTCATCATGGATGAAAATGATTCTGAAGAGGAAGAAACTTCTAATGAAGAGGAAGAGTTGGATCGAGAGGATGTGAGGATGCTAAAGCTTTTGAAGGATGCTAAAGGTGATGGACATAGAAAAATGGATTTTCCTATGTACGGGGGTAAGCTAGATGGTGAAGAGCTCTTGGACTAGATAGGAGCCATGGAGAATTACTTTGAAAGTGAAGAAGTATACAAGTATCACAAAGTGAAGAAGGCTAAGACCAAGTTGAAAGGGCATGCTTTGTTGTGATGGAACTTTGTGCAAGATGAAAGGTAGAAAAGGAGAAGAGAAAGATTAATTATTGTGAGAGAATGAAGACAAAACTCAAAGGTAAGTTCCTTCATAGTGATTATAATGTTCAATTGCTTAAAAAACTTCAAAATATTAAGCAAAAGGATCTAGATGTGAAAGAATACACTAAGGAGTTTTATAGGCTAAGTATAAGAACAAAGCATGAGGAAGATGAGGAAGAAAAAGTAGCAAGATATATAAATGGTTTGATATCTTAAGATGTGCAAGATATCTTAATGGTTTGAGGTATAATATTCAGGATGAGATAAGTTTGGTGACACCAAAAATAGTAGAAGAATGTTTTAAAATGGCTATAAGGGAAAAAGAAAAATTAAAGAGGAGACAAGAGAAGACAACAAGAGGAAGAGGTAGTACTTATAGAGGCAAAGGAAATTTTTCTATTCCAAAACAGTCCAATCAAGATCAAGAAGATGTTGGTAAAGGTAAAGAACAAGTGGCTGAATCTAGAGGTGGAAGAACAAGTTTAAGGGGAAAATATACAAATCAAGGAAGAGGTTCTAATATGTTTTTAGGAAGGTGTTACAACTATGGTGAGTATGGTCATCCATCCTTTAAGTTTACTAAAACTTTTGGTGCTACTTCAAGTGGGGGTGAGAGAAGAGGCGAAAAGAGAGTCCAAATTGTGCAAGAAGATGAAGGAGAAAGTGTCAATTCTTCAAGTAATGTTTTTGAACTAGAAGTTGGTGAAGCTTTGTGTTGAATGTTGTGGTTGTGTTGCTAATATGTGGTTGTCATTGATGTCATTAGAAGTTGTATATGTCAAGGATATTGAGAAAATTGTAATAAATGAGTTGCGGGTTGTTAGTGGTGAAGTGAAGTTCAGTCAGTTCATGAGCTTAGTACGTTGATGATCAGAGGTTGTGGACTGAAGGCTTTGTTGTTGAGTATATCTAGTTTATCCACATTCAGTTTCAGATATCTATATGAAGATTTGATTGAGTTATGAGCAGTTATGTTTTGACAGGTTTTTTGTTGCTTCAGTTGGTGTTCTTGATTGAAGATGTGATTCTAGTAATTTTAGTTGTTGTGGATGCTTCTCTAGTGATTCGTGATGTTTGTGGATATTTATAGATCATTCTCTATCTGTGTTGCACATTTGCATTGATCGGTGTGCTCGCGATTGGTGATTTTCTTTTGTGTGTTCATGTTTTTCATGTTCATGGACGATAGGGCGATGGTAGTGTGTTGTGGATTTTCGAGGAATAATTTTTTAAGGTGGTTAATGTTTGAGAAAATTGTTTTGGGTATTCACTATGTTGTGGCCAACCTTGGTTGATTCACATTGATATTTTTTATTGATTTGAGCTGACAGTTTATATTCATTTTATTATTTTGTTGATGTCAACATGTAGCAATGTAATTTCTTGTTGCAGATATATATAAGTGATTGTTTATTCCATTTGAAGGTATGGTGTGTGCGAATAATGTTCTAAATATTTTGAAGGTAGAGAAGAGAGTGAAGAAGAGTGAATAAGTGTTCATGTGCTTAACCAAAACTGTAATCAGGCATTAGCAAATGCTATTCTCTCAGTTCAAAATCCTATGGATGTAATCTAAATTTTTCTGTAAGACAGTGTGTCTTCCTTTGGGCAGTAATCCCTGTTGTATTTGAGCAATGAGCTCTAGGCAGTGTGCCTGAATGCATGTGCATTCTCCATTTTATTCTTTATACTTTTAATAGTCTATAATCTTGTGGACTAACCTCCACCATGATTTTTCCCCTAACAAGGTTTCCATGTAAAAAATCTTGGTGTTATGTGTGTTTCAGATGTGTTGATGATTTATGCTTTCATGGTTTTTAATTAGATCTGAGAATAAGGATTAATAAGTTTAATAAGTTTGAGTTTCTCTAACAACTGGTTCACCCCCCCTCTTAGTTGTCTACCTTGTGTTGCCAATAATTGGTATCAGAGCAGGTTCCTTGGAAGAAGTTTAATAGCTTGAGGTGATCTGGGATGGTGACATACAAGAAGGATAGTCTGAGATTTGATGGAAAAAATTATTCTCTATGGAAGACTCAAATGGAGTGTCATATGAGATGCATTGGTGAACCCTACTGGAACATTACAAGAAATAGGTATATTATTCCATAGAATGGTCCCTCTACTCCTACTGAAATTAAGGATGGTGAGTAAAATATCAAGGCTAAGGAAGCATTGTTGAGTGCTTTGACTGATTCTAAGATGAAAAATGTTATGGATCTGAAGACTGCTTATGAGATCTGGAAAAAGTTGAAAACTTTGTATGAAGGTGATGCAAATGTGAATATTGCTAAGTTGCAAAGTTTGAAAGGGAAATATGAAATGTTGAGAATGGGTGATGATGAGAACATTACTTCTTTCATGCAAAGAGTGAATGAACTTGTGTGCAATATCAGATGTGTTGGTGGGAAATTAGAAGAATCAAAGATTGTAGCTAAAGTGCTTAGATCCTTGCCTACTGCATACAAAGTCAAAGCTACTGCTATTGAGGAGCTCTTGATTGTAACAAATGTAACCAGAGATATGTTGATTGGTAAACTTACTAATTTTTAGTTGAGTGAATTTGGTGATGCTCTTCCTAAGATAGAATCTACATTCAAAGCTACTACCTCTAGAAGGGATAAACAGAGATATGATCTAGGAGAAAGTTTATCTAGAAAAAATATTCAAGTATGAGGAGGAAATGAGAGAGATTGAAGAAGAAGAGAGAAAGCTAGAAGATCTTGAAGCACTTATTGTCAAGAGAGAATCCAGAGGAGAAGATAAGTATAAAGGGAAATTTCCCCTTAAATGTTTTTCTTGCAATAAGATAGGTCATTTTGCATCAAGGTGTATGGAAAGAGTTCCTAAGCCAAGAAATAACAAGCCTAGATTTCAAAGAAAGTGTTATTATGCTACTGATGAAGGTGTGACAAATGATGAATCTGATAAAGGGAATGTAAGTGAGGGTGAATGGGTATTTATTGCTATCAAGGAAAATAATATTGTGTCTACTGAATCTTCTAGTTGTACAAATGTGGAGAAAGCCCTAGCTGCTCGAGTTGAAGAGAAAGACAAATGAGTGATTGATAGTGGATGCTCTCATCACATGATAGGTGACAAAAGTAAGTTTGTGAGCTTGGAAAAGTATGATGGTGGTGTTGTAAGGTTTGGTGATGACAAAGTTGGTGTGATCCGTGGCAGAGGATGCATTTCTCTTGATGGTAAGCATAATATTGATGATGTCCTATATGTGGAAGGTCTAAAGCATAATATTTTAAATGTTGGACAGATGGTTGATAAGGGATACAATCTTCAATTCAAGGATGGAAATTTCAGAATATTAGGGAGTTCTGAAAATGTGATTACATCAGGTACAAAAACAAAAGGTAATATCTTTCACCTGGGTGCTACTAGTAAAATTTGTTTGATTGCTCAAGTTGATGAAAGTTGGTTGTGGCATAGGAGAATGTGTCATGTACACTTTGATAACATTATCAAGATAAGTTCTACTTAGGTTGTGAGAGATCTTCCTAATTTGATGAAACCTACTAATGCCATATGCAAGGAATGTCAGTTAGGGAAGCAAACTAGAATTTCATTTCAGAGCAAACAATATTATTCAAATGAATAGTTTGAGATTGTGCATACTAACTTATGTTGTCCTTCTAGAGTCAAAATTTTACAAGGATATAGGTATTTCATGTCACTTATTGATGATTATTCTAGAATTATGTGGGTTACTTTCTTAAGGGAGAAATCTGAAGCTCTAGATAAGTTCAAGATCTTTAAGGCTATGGTTGAGAAAGAGATAGGTCTGAAGATTAAGTGTCTGAGATCATATAGAGGTGGTGAATTCACTTTCAGTGAGTTTGATTCTTTTTTTGAAGAACATGGGATAAAGAGACAATTATCTGCCCCGTGGACCCCTTAGCAAAATGGAGTTTTGAAAAGGAAGAACGTGAAAATTGAAGAAGTTGCTAGAACTATGATGTTGGAAGGAAATGTCCCTCATATCTACTAGAGAGAAGCTCTGAGTACTTTTGTTTACACACTCAACCAGGTACAAATCAAAGGTGATACTGGTAAGACCCCTTATGAGCTATGGTATGGTCATAAGCCTGTTGTTAGATATTTTAAAATCTTTGGAAGTAAATGCTATATCAAAAGATATGAAGATATAGGAAAGTTTGATGCTAGGAGTGATAAAGGAATCTTTCTTGGTTATTCTACTAAAAGCAATTCCTACTGGTGCTACAATAAGAGATTGAGGAAAATGGTTGAAAGTGCAAATGTCAAGGTTGATGAAGACATAGCTAGACAATCCAGAACCTGTGGATATGATTTAGATGATTAGAATGAAAGTACAAATAAAGGAAAGCAAGTTTAGACTTCAAATCAAGTTCAAATCATTCTAGTGAATCAAGAAAATCAAGAGGAAGGAGAAACTAGTGCAAATGCAGAAGAGAGATCACAAGATCCTGAAGTTCAAGAATGTCCTAAGACTCCAAGGTATGTAAGATTAAATCATTCAGAAGATTAGATTGTAGGTGATAAGAACAAAGGTGTCCAAACTAGGAGAAAATTTGCAAAAGAATACTGTTTGATTTCAAAGACTGAGCCTAATAGTGTGAATGAAGCATGTAAAGATGAACATTGGATTGAAGCAATGAAAGAAGAATTACTGCAGATTGAGAAGAATGATACATGGACTCTTGTTCCTAGACCTAAGGATAAAAATGTAATTGGAACTAAATGGGTCTTTAGAAACAAACTGAATGAGCAAGGTGAAGTTGTTAGAAACAAAGAAAGACTGATGTGTAAAGGATATTCTCATATGGAAGGAATTGACTTTAAAGAAACTTTTGCCCCTATTGCTAGGATTGAAGCTATTAGATTGTTTCTTGCTTATGATGCTTACAAAAAATACAAGGTTTATTAGATGGATGTCAAGTCAAAATTTCTAAATGGAGAATTGGAAGAAGAAGTGTATGTTGAGCAAACTGATGGATTTTAATTGATTGATCAGGGAGATATGGTTTGTCAGTTGAGGAAAGCATTGTATGGACTTAAGCAAGCCCCTAGAGCATGGTATGCCAGATTGGATAAGTATTTGTTGAAGCTTGGATTTAACAAAGGTATTGTTGATAGTATTTTGTATTTCAAGATTGATGATGATAAATATTTGATTGTGAAATTCTTTGTTGATGATATTATTTTTGGAGGAGATGATAGTTTGTGCATGAATTTTGTTGATGCGATGCAAAGTGAATTTGAGATGTCTATGATTGGAGAGATGAAATTCTTTTTGGGATTGCAAATTAATCAGTTAGATAAAGGGATCTTTATATCTCAGTCCAAGTATGTGAAATAATTGCTGAAGAAGTTTGGTATGCAAGATTCAAAGCCAGATGGTACACCTATGGTGACTGGATGTAAGTTGACACATGATGATGATTCCACAAAGGGGGAGATTGTTGAATGTTGTGGTTGTGTTTTTGATATGTGGTTGTCATTGATGTCAACACTATTGGCCCTAATGTCATTAGAAGATGTATATGTCGAGGATATTGAGGAAATTGTAATAAATGAGTTGCAGGTTGTTAGTGGTGAAGTGAAGTTTAGTCTATTTGTGAGCTCAGTACATTGATTATTAGAGGTTGTGGACTAAAGGGTTTGTTGCTGATTATATCTAGTTTATCCATGTTGAGTTTCAAAGATTTGCATGAAGATTTGATCGAGTTATGAGCAGTTGTGTTTTGACAGGTTTTTGGTTGCTTCAGTTGGTGTTCTTGATTGAAGAAGATGCGATTCTAGTAATTTCAATTGTTTTGAATGCTTCTCTAGTGATTCGTGATGTTTTTGGATGTTTCTAGACCATTCTCTATCTATGTTGCATGTCCACATTGATTGTTGTTCTCGTGATTGGTGATTTTCTTTTGCATGTTCATGTTTTTCATGTTCATGGCCAACAGGGTGATGGTAGCATGTTATGGATCTTCAAGGAATAATTTTTGAAGGCTGTTCATGTTCAAGAATGTTGTTTTGGGTCTTCACTATGTTGTGGACAACCTTGGTTGATTCACATTGATATTTGTTATTAATTTAAGCCGACAGTTTATATTCATTTTATTATTTTGTTGAAGTCGACATGTAGCGATGTAATTTCTTGTTGTGGATATACATAAGCGATTGTTTATTCCATTTTAAGGTATGGTGTGTGTAAATAATGTTCTAAATATTTTGAAGGTAGAGCAGAGAGTGAAGAAGAGTGAAGAATTGTTCATGTGCTTAACCAAAACTATAATCAGGCATTAGCAGATGCTATTTTCTTAGTTCAAAATCCTATGGATGTAATCTAAATGTTTCTATAAGACAATGTGTCTTCCTTTGGGTAGTAAGCCTTGTTGTATTTGAGTAGTGAGCTCTAGGCAGTGTGCCTGAATGCATGTGCATTCTCCATTTTATTCTTTATACTTTTAGCAGGGTATAATCTTGTGGACTAACCTCCACCGTGGTTTTTCCCCTAACAGGGTTTCCATGTAAAAAATCTTGGTGTTATGTGTGTTTCTAATGTGTTGATGATTTATGCTTTCATGGTTTTTAATCAGATCTGAGAATAAGGATTAATAAACTTAATAAGTTTGAGTTTTTGTAACAATTGATTCACCCACCCCCCTCTTAGTTGTCTACCTTGTGTTTCCAATACTTTGATGCTGAGAAGACAACTTTTGAAGGTCTCTAAGGAGAAGGAACCATTGCAAAGGAGAAATATTTTCAAAACCACATGCAAGAGAAAAGGTAAAGTATGCAAGGTAGTGATAGATTCAAGCTCCACTGATAATATAGTATCAAGAGAAATGGTAGATAAATTAAATTTGGTGAAATTCCCTCATGAAACACCCTATAAGGTGTCATGGTTAAATGATGATCAGTCACTTCTAGTCAATTAGTAGGCTTTAGTTGAGTTTCAAATTGGATGGTACAGAGATAGGGTACTTTGTGATGTTCTACCAATGGAATGTTTCCATTTGTTTCTTGGAAGGCCATGTCAATTTGACAAACATGCACTCTATGATGGAAGGGCTAATACATATTAGATTGAACATGATGGGAACAAATTTACTTTGCTTCCATTGCAAGAGGAAGTTAAAGAGTAGAAAAAGGAAGCAAAATTAATCATGATGGGTAAAAAAGAGTTTGTGCAAGTTGAGAGTGAAATGGAGATGAAGGTTATAGCCACCCCAAGGATGGAAGAAGCCATGACAGTGAGCTTGAAAAATGATTTCATGTTGAAGAGAAAGGTTGGTGAGTTGCTAATGAAATCTGATCATGGAAAAGTTAAAGGTGAATTTTTGTTGAAGGCTCAAGATGGGTTTATGAAACATGATAGGATTATGGTGGGGACATGACCTTGTCCATTGAATGCAAAAGAGGGAAAATGACAGTTCAGTTGTGTTGCTTTAGGGGCTAATGGACCTGATGGAATAAGGGTTAAAAGGACAGAGAACCTGATGACTAAGGTAAAAGGTAAAGGTACAGGAAGTAGGGATGCTTGACAAGGGAAAGTGAATGAGCCTAAGTATAAAATAATAATGATGGAGAGTACAATCATAGGGAGAGTGGTCAGAGGCCAATTTGCAGAGACCAATGCAGATGTAACATCAACTAATGACAAGGGAAAGATGGAGAGACAATCAACAGAGCAAGTTGCAAAGAAGAAGCAAATACTAGGAAGAAAGGAGTCCATCAATGTAGTGAAAAAATCAAGGTTGTAGTACTTGATCCTATAGAGGATATTTCCATACCAAGTAGTATTTTGAAGACAAATAGGTGCTATGAAAGAGCAAGGTTCAATGAAGTATAGTCCTCATGGGATATGAGGTTTTCTTTCAGGTGGGTTGTATGGTGTAGAAGTACCAAGTAATTTTGGGTAAGTGGGTTAAGTGATAAGTTTTTAGGTTTTTTGGTTAATTTCAATGTATTAAGGCCATGATAAGGCCATGCATAGGGTTTTGTGGTTATTTAAGTCATTTTGGGCAACAAAGGTAAGAGTTGAAATCATTGATAAAAGTTGTCAAGAAGGGTAAAATGAAATTTTTATTGTTTGGATTCATGTTCTTAGGTTGATAAGGTATAATTTTACCATTTCTAATTTTTTAGGATGGTTAGAGTGAGTTAGGGGTCAGTTGTGCCAAAATTGCAAAAATTGCAAAACAATGTTAAAAAGTTGTCAATGAAAAATGTAAATTTGTAAAGAGGGAAGCCAACTATCATTTGGGTTTGAAGGGTAGTTGTAATTGGTGAATGTGGTTGGAGAAAATTTAAAAATTATTGTTAACTCGAAGTGATGGGTTGGATAAGTTGATCATTGGGGAAAAATAATAAAATGAATATAAACTTCCTTGTAAAATACTGTGTTTTTTAGAAATTTTGATGTTTCCTTTAACTGTACAGTTCTATACATGTTGATATTTCTCTCTTATGGATTGAATCTAGTGGTAATTATGATTAAATCTATTTTAGATTTGGTTTGGAGTGTTTTCATTAGATTTTCTGCATTCTAGAGGAAAATTACTGTGAACAGGCCTATATACCCTATTTAAGGGTTTTGCGTGTGTTAAAATGTCTTTTTAAGCCTTTTGACCCACTTTTTCTTTTGTAACTTGGTGGAAAGGAATAATAAGGGTTAGATAACATGTGTGAAATATTTAATGAGCAAGGGAGGTGAATAGAAGGTTTTTAGATGATGCCCTAGGTCTAAAAATGGAGGATTTTGAGTGGATTTGAGAGGTTTGAGTGGTGAAATGGGAGTAATTTGTGGGGGAAGAAATATTTTAAGGTCTTTTGAGTTTGTACAGACCTTTTTAAGGTTGATTGAGGTTTTGGCTGGTTTTGGGCAAGTCTGAAATGTGGTTTTTCAATAAACCCTTATGAAATTGGTGAAAAGAGAGGGTTTTGAGGTTTGTGGTGTTAGAGGGCTTATCACACCCTAAAGGTAGTGGATTTTGTGGTTTGGAACACTGGTTGATGCTGCCCAATGGTGTTTTTCACTTGGAGGAAGAATAATGAGGGTTTAGTTTGGAAAATAGGCCTATTTGACCATGTTGGACAATATAGTTGCATGAAATAGAAGGTGTTGGTCTGAAATAAGCATTTGTGGTTTTGATATATGTTGGATAGGCGGTTAATGGGTCTCTGAAAATAACAAGGTTTAGTTGTTTTGTTGAGAATATTAAGAGTTAGGGTCAAGAAACCCTAGTTGCACACCTACAAGGAAATAGTCAAGGGATAGTCAAGATCCATTGAGATAGAGTTTTGGGAATTGGAAAAGTGTTCAAGTGAGTTTGATTTGAGTTTTTTTTGGTTAAGACCTACCTGATTGACATCAATTGGTATCATAGCCTAGGAAGTAGGTATCTTGAGGTAAAAGGTTGAAGGTTTGTGTGCAAGGAAAAAGGTGGAATTGTAGGAGTCAAGATGCTTCCTAAAGGAAGCACTGTTGTTAGAAAGATTGATTAGTAGACTAGAGAATTAGAAGCCTTGAAGGAGATGGCTACAATGAAGTCTAAAGCTAGGGTCACCATGGATGAAAGTGATTCTGAAGAGGAAGAGTTGGATCCAAAGGATGTGAGGATGCTAAAGCTTTTGAAGGATGTTAAAGGTGATGGACATAGCAAAATGGATTTGCCTATGTATGGGGATAAACTAGATGGTGAAGAGCTCTTGGACTGGATAAGAGCCATGGAGAATTACTTTGAAAGTGAAGAAGTATACAAGGATCACAAGGTGAAGAAGGCTAAGACCAAGTTGAAAGGGCATGCTTTGTTGTGGTAGGAATTTGTGCAAGATGAAAGGAAAAAAAAGGGGAAGAGCAAGATTACTTCTTGTGAGAGAATGAAGACAAAACTCAAAGGTAAGTTCCTTCCTAGTGATTATAATGTCCATTTTCTTTAAAAACTTCAAAATATTAAGCAAAAGGATCTAGATGTGCAAGCATATATCAAGGAGTTATATAGGTTAAGTATAAGAACAAAGCATGAGGAAGATGAGGAAGAAAAAGTAGCAAGATATCTTAATGGTTTGAGGTATAATATTCAGGATGAGATAATTTTGATGGCACCAAAAATAGTAGAAGAATGTTTTCAAATGGCTATAAGGGTAGAAGAAAAAGTGAACAGGAGACAAGGTACGACAACAAGAGGAAGAGGCAGTACTTCTAGAGGTAGAGGAACTTTTTCTACTCCAAAACAGTCCAATAAAGATCAAGAAGATGCTGGTAAAGGTAAAGAACAAGTGGTTGAATCAAGAGGGGGATGGAGAGGTGGAAGAAGAAGTTTTGGGGGAAGATATACAGATCAAGGAAGAGGTTCTAATATGTTTTCAGGAAGGTGTTACAACTCTAGTGAGTTTGGTCATCCATCCTTTAAGTGTCCTAAAAAGTTTGGTGCTACTTCAAGTGGGGGTGAGAGAAGAGGTGAAAAGAGAGTCCAAATTGTGCAAGAAGATGAAGGAGAAAGTGTCAATTATTCAAGTCATGTTGTTGAACTAGAAGTTGGTGAAGCTTTGATGCTGAGAAGACAACTTTTGGAGGTATCCAAATAGAAGGAATCATTGAAAAGGAGAAATATTTTCAAAAACACATGCAAGAGAAAAGGTAAAGTATGCAAGGTAGTGATAGATTCAGGCTCCACTAATAATATAGTATCAAGAGAAATGGTAGATAAATTAGATTTTGGGGAAGTCCCTCATGAAACACCCTATAAGTTGTCATGGTTAAATGATGATCAGTCACTTCTAGTCAATGAGCAAGATTTAGTTGAGTTTCATATTGGATTATATAGAGATAGGGTACTTTTGTGATGTTCTACCAATGGAATTTTTCCATTTGTTACTTGGAAGGCCATGGAAATTTGACAAATATGCACTCTATGATGGAAGGGAAAATACATATTAGATTGAACATGATGGGACCACATTTACTTTGATTCCATTGCAAGAGGAAGTCAAGGAGCAGACAAAGGTAGCAAAAGTAATCAGGATGGGTAACAAAGATTTTGTGCAAGTTGAGAGTGAAAGGGAGATGGAGGTTATAGCCACCCCAAAGATTAAATAATCCATGACAGTGAGCTTGCAGAATGATGCCATGTTGAAGAGAAAGGATGGTTAGTTGCTGATGAAATCTGATCATGGAAAGGTTAAAGGTGAATTTGTGTTGAAGGCTCAAGATGAGTTTATGAAGCATGATAGGATTATGGTGGGGATAGTACCTTGTCCAATGAATGAAAAAGAGGGTAGAGGATAGTTCAGTTGTGTTGCTTTAGGGGCTAATGGACTTGATGGGATAGGGGTTAAAAGGACAAAGAACCTGATGACTGAGGTAAAAGGTAAAGGTACAAGGAGCAAGGATTCTTGGAAAGGGAAAGTGAATGAGCCTAATTATACAATAAGAATTATGGAGAGTACAATCATAGGGATAGTGGTCAGAGGCCAATTTGTAGAGACCAAGGCAAATGTAACATCAATTGGTGATAAGGGAAAGATGGAGAGACAATCAACAGGGTAGGTTGCAAAGAAAAAGCAAATACTAGGAAGCAAGGAGTCCATCAATGTAGTTAAAAAATAAAGGTTGCAGTACTTGATCCCATGGAGTAAATTTCTAGACCAAGGAGTATTTGGAAGACAAAGATATTTTGTGAAAGAGCTAGGTTCAAGGAACTATAGTCCTCATGGGACATGTAGTTTTCTTTTAGGCGGGTTGTATGGTACAAAAGCACCAAGTCATTTTGGGTAGGTGGGTTAATTGATAATTTATTTGTTTTTTTGGGTCATTTCAATGTAATAAGGCCATGATAAGGCCATGCATACGGTTTTATGGTTATTTGAGTCATTTTGGGCAACAAAGGTAAGAGTTGCAAATCATGACAAAAAGTTGTCAATCTTGATAAAAGTTGTCAAGTAGGGTAAAATGGAATTTTTCTTGTTTGGATTCATGTTCTTATTTTGAATAAGGTCTAATTAGACCATTTATAATGTTTTAGGATGGTTAGAGTGAGTTAGGGGTCAGTTGTGCCAAAATTGCAAAAAATGCAAAACAATGTTGAAAAGTTGTCAATGAAAAATGTAAAAGTTTTAAAGAGGGATGCCAATGGTCATTTGGGTTTGAAAATAAGTTGTAATTGGTGAGTGTGTTTGGATAACCTTTAAAAATTATTGTGAACTTGAAGGTATGGGTTGGAGAAGTTGATCATTGGGAAAAATCAATAAAATTCATTGTTTTCCCTACAAAATACTATGTTTTTCAAAAAAATTGATGTTTCCTTGAACTATATGGTTCTGTACAGGTTGATCTTGCTTTCTTATGGATTGAATCCGGTGGGAAGTAGGCTTAACTCTATTTTACATTAGGTTTGGAGTGTTTTCATTAGATTTTGTGCATTCTAGAGGCAAATTACTATGAACCAGCCTATATACCCTATTTAAGGGTTTTGAGTGTGTTAAAATGTCTTTTTAAGCCTTTCCACCCATTGTTTTCTTCTACAACTCAGTGGAAAGGAATAATTTGGGGTAGATAACATGTGTACAATATTTCATGAGCAAGGGAGGTGAATAAAGGGTTTTTAGCTGATACCCTAGGTCTGAAAATGGAGGATTTTGAGTGGATTTGTGAGGTTTGAGTGGTGAAATGTGAGTAATTTTTGGGGGAAGCAATATTTTAAGGTATTTTGAGTTTTTTCATACCTTTTTAAGGTTTATTGAGGTTTTGGTTTGTTGTGGGAAAGTCCAGAAAGTGGTTTTTCAATAAAACCTTATGAAATTGGTGAAAAGAGAGGGTTTTGAGGTTTGTGGTGTTAGAGGGCTTATAACGCCCTAAAGGTAGTGGATTTTGTGATTTGGCAGGTTTTTTGATGCTACCCAATGGTTTTTTACACTTGGAGGGAAGAATAAAGATGTGTTTCTTTGGAAAATAGGCCTATTTGGCCATGTTGGACAACGTAGTTGCATGAAATAGAAGGTGTTCATTTGAAATAAGCCTTTGTGGTTTTGATATATGTTGGATAGGGGGTTAATGTGTCCTTGAAAATACCAAGGGTTAGTTGGTTTTTTGAGAAGATTGAGAGTTAGGGTCAAGAAACCCTAGTTGCACACCTACAAGGAAATAGTCAAGGGATAGTGAAGATCCATTGAGATAGAGTTTGGGGGATTGGAAAAGTGTTCAAGTGAGTTTGATTTAAGTTTGTTTTGGTTAAGACCTCCTTGATTGACATCAATAAGACCACACCATTGCACAAGCAAGGTGATAACAATAGAAGAATTACCAACATGGAACAACTTACCATGAGGAATCAATAGGAGAGAGATTGACATCTCTACGATGAGCGACTAAAATCCACAGTAGCACTCTCTCACAAGAATACAAGAGGATGGGATGAGGGAATCATCGACCTCCAACCCACATCCAACCAAGCTGACCAACACAAGGTCAAGCTACTACACATGAAAATGATCACTAGATCAACTTCTATGTAATGATATTTGATCGTAGCTCTAAGATGTACAAGCAGAAGACTAATGGTTTCACAATGTGAATCAATGCTACAAGACAACACTGAAACTCTAGGAAAGGTCTACTAGACTCCTACCAGAACCACCAAGACACACTTAAATGCTCACAAAAAATGATTTGGATAACATAAGGTTCTAAATTAATTTTAAAACCCAAATAAGATTCCTATATTCATTCATCCATTATGCAACAATTAGAATGGAAATGACAACAATAATTAGGTGCTCGACACCCACATTGAGTCACCAAATCTAGTCTAATAAAGAATACAACTATTCTCAATATCATATGATTACAACATCCTTCATGAGGAAGGTCTAATAAAAAAATTACAATTTCAAGCTTAGGACTAAAGGTCCTTGAATTATACATTTATAACCTTTACACTAATAAGAAAGCATGAAGAGGATACATGGAAGCACAACAAAAGGAGGACAAAATTGAAGTAGATCCACCATGTCGAGATCAACAGTCCCTAACGGTGGTTTGCAACACCACCCAACCATGTGGAACCTGTAGGTCAACCCCTATGCCCATGGAGATAGTCACACAACCCAAAAAATCAAGCGAGGTTCAAGTACAAAGGTGTAGGCTTACACACGCACCAATCAAAATGAATACACTTCATTCAAGATAAAGGATAAGCATCCCAATTAGGGGAAACTAACATATATGTTAATAAAACTCAATTTACACAAGGGAGAAGAGTAGAATTCATGTAACTACATAAGGCATTTAATACATCAAACACGAAGTAAGAGAACATTCCAACACATGGAATACATGGAATACAAGCTACTCACACATGGAAACCACATGCTAAACACGTCACTCATAAGAGGAATCAAATGAAGTACAATCCATTACAATTGATATACCAATCACTCAATAAGAGGAGTGAAATGACATACAAGCCATTACACATGACATGAACATAGTATTCAAAATCAACACCAAAAGAGGAAGGAACATACATCTTCTAGGTGCTACTAAAAAATGGATCTAGATGCTAGAGTGCAAGTATAAGGAGAGTCATAACATGTGCTCAAAGGGATGGCATCATAGAAACTTGGAATCCTTTCATACAAACAAGAATGCACAACTACACATGTCCTATGCTTCACGAGCGGGCATGTCTCCCCAAACATCCTTAGCCTATAAGAGCACTAAAGGCATGTAGGGGTATCCAAAAAACCATGTATGGCTTCCACGATGCACTCTACTACCTAGTCCTAGGGTTCATATCATTCTATATGAACAAAGAAATATAGCCAAAATAATAATGCAACACACAATGAAATTCACATCTGAAAACACAAGGCATTCACACTTCTTGCAACACTATTCACATTTTTACACTAAACTAGCAAATTGGGAATTTGAACAAGAAAATGCATCCAAAATGATCCCATTCAAAGAATTCATATGCATTTTCTATAATTCCCTATTATAATATGAAATGATATTCTCAAAAATCCACTTTTAAACAAAATTCAATTTTCACAAATATCCAGGTTCCACCATTGATGAAGCTTGAAGAAAAATCTAAAAAAATTCAAAATTCAAAAATAAAAAATGTAAGAATACCCTTTTGATCCAAAAGTGCTCAACAACACACTATTAACATAAAAACACCAATTTGATCCTCCAATTAAAAATTGGGCATGGTAACCCCGTATTTAGGAAAATTTTCAAAAAAAATTCAAAATAAATTCTACACTATCAATTTGATCCAAATAAAATACATGGAAGGATTATAACATACTACCAATGCAATTAGAATCATTCAAACCATTTAAAATCAAGTATATATGAAGAAATGATAAAATACCTCCATTCCCAAGCAAGAAATTCAAATGAGAGGATGTTTTCAAACAAACAATGAGAACACATGAGATTGCAACCATCATTTCCTTTCCCCATTCCTATCCAAATGCAACTGATCCCATGCAATTTCATTCCCAATTGCTCCCACAATGAACAAATCAATTTTCCTTCAAAAAGAGTCTTTTTCCCTACATTTTCTCTCCAAAATATGCTAAGGCTAAAATGAATTCTATTTTCCTTTTTAAAACTCATTTTCACATTTCACTTTTTAAAATGCAATATTAAGTATTACCTTTTGAAATGTATTATTTGATCAATATCATTTCCTTCTTTTCCAATTTATAATTTAAACATTCAATTTATAGTATAAATCAACATTCAACATTAAAATCACAATTTAAGTCTTTATAAGCACAATTTAAAATTAAATAATAAAATAATGCTTGTAGACACCTAAAAATGGTCTGGAGAATCCAATTGATTAAATATGATTTATTTGATTAATTAATCCTAAATTCATCTACTTAGTAAATAAATAGAAATATTTATTTATATTAAGTTCACTTTTAATTCTTCTATTTTATCACATTATTTTCCTCTTAATTAAATAAAAATAAATAAATACTTTGTTTTATTTAATTATTATCATTATTATTTCTTCTATACTTTATCCATTAATTCTATCTTAAATTAAATACACAACTTCAATAATTTCTATTATTTAATTATCTTATCATATTCTTCTTTATTAAATGGGCAAATGTCAAATATTTGTTTTATTTAATTAAATCTCTCTTTTTGCTAATTTAAATAAACCAAAAATATTTAAATAAAGGCATAATCAAATCCCTCTATTCACTCACCAATAAAATTAGATTTTTTTAATCTAATTAATGCAACTGGCATTCACGGGAAAAGCCTCGGGGACAAACCTGCAGGTAATCCTCTCAATTTTCTGCCTCAAATCTTTCCTCTCATCTTGCCCAGTGTTTTCATGGGGAGGAACAATCTCCCATGATTAGCTCCACCTTCTCATCTAGTAGCGTTCAAATCTCCAAACTTAATCTCAGCCTCTGTTGTGTTACCCCTGTGCAAAACTGTTGCCAGAAATCTATATATACAACCTTCTGAAGCATCAAAATGATCCGAGAATTATCATCTTTTATGCAAACTTACTCTGCAAGAATTACTACTCAAGCAACCAAGCAATCATAAGCATTAGCAATAGCATTTTAGTATCATCTTAGCATCATGGCATCAGTAGATTTCATATCACGACAACATCATTAGTTTTTACTGTAGCTTCCATTTAGCAGGTTTCATGTTAGGATATTCATGTTAGCATCATATCATCTAGGAATCATTAGCAGTCATCACATCATTGTATTTAGCATCCATTTCGTTCTCTAGATAGGCATTTTAAACAGTTACAGTGCTTACAAATCTGAGAGCTTCTGTAATTTGATAAATCTTTGGAGATAGGAGACAATGAGATGCTTTCAGGCTTTTCTATGTTTTAAATTAGTTTAATTCATGTTTAATCTTGATACAATGTTTCATTAAGAGGTGTATTTAATTGTATTTAGTTTACATTTTTTTGACACTTACATTCTGGCGCCCATCACATCATTGTATTTAGCATCCATTTCATTCTCTAGATAGGCATTTTAAACGGTTACGGTGCTTACAAATCTGAGAGCTTCTGTAATTTGATAAGTCTTTGGAGATAGGAGACAATGAGATGCTTCCAGGCTTTTCTATGTTTTAAATTAGTTTAATTCATGTTTAATCTTGATACAATGTTTCATTAAGAGGTGTATTTAATTGTATTTAGTTTTTCTGACACTTATATTTTGGTGCACACTGTGGGGCTGTACCCCATGTTTTTAACAAGTTTTTCTGGAAAGTTTTCATACAAGAATCTAGCGTAATTTGTTTTAGCATGATCAAAATATTCTATAGTGCTTATGAGGAAAACTATAGCACATCCAAACTCTGTTTTAGCGCTTTCGAAGAAAAGTATAGCGCTTTGAAGGACTGTTTTAGTGCTTCTGATAAATTTTGTAGTGCTTTTGACCTTTGTTTTAGCGCTTCTAAAAATTTTGTAGCACTTTTAACCTCTGTTTTAGTGCTTCTAATAAATTTTGTAGTGCTTCTGCATCTATTTTAGCACTTCTGATGAATTCTATAGTGCTTATGACCTCTGTTTTAGCGCTTTGATAGTCAATCTTAAAATGACCATATCTTGGTCATATGGAGGTCTTTTTTGAAACTTTATTTTTTGAAATGGGGTAGAATTTGATAAGCTATTCAATGGTGTAGGTATTTCTCACTTTTTATAGAGTTAAATTTTTAATTTTACATTTAAAGTCAAATCACATTGTAACTTGGTCTAAGTTTTAGGGTTTTTATGCTTAATCATTCATCTAACCCTTATATCTTCTTATTTCTTCATCTCATCTAACATTTTTGAGCATTTATTGTAGGTTTTAAGAAGAAAATGGAGCATTGAAGTGAAAGAAAGCATTTGATATCCATTGTAATAGTGTTTTCAAACACTCATGGGAAAATAACCCATCATATGTTATTTTTCATTCATGCTTTAGGACCAACTAGCATTTCTTTGGGCTTAAAATTAACCATCTACACAAACTTTGTCAAAGTTGGTTAAAATGAACAATAGAAACTCACTGGTTTTTGGATTTGGACTTAAAAAGAATCAATCTAGGATAGACACTTCTTTAGTTGGTTTTAAAATGAATCAATCCTAGGATAGTCACATTTTCCTTTGGATTAAAAATTTACCAATCTAGGGTAGTCACCAAATTTTTCAATTTGGGATTTAAAAATGAACACCATGTCTTTTTGTGAAGAAAAATCTTCACTGTGAAGCAACATCTTCAATATCAAGCAACATCTTCACATAGATTAGAAATTTTTTCGTTTGGGCTCTAAAATTTGAACAAGTGGTTTTTGTGTTTGAATGGTTGATAGACATATGCTCTCCCCTTAACTGGGTGATCCAAAAAACTAGACTCATCCTTTTTATGCATTCTTCAAGTTTTATTACATCCTTTAGAAGGCCTTCCATAGTGGGAAAAAGTACTCACCCTATAGAAATAACCTAAGTGGGTTCAAACCAAAGCTAGGTTTTTCCACCCCACTATAAAATTTAAAGCAAATCTGGAGAAACCCACTTTTGTCAGAAGTGTGCAAGATAACCATCCCCAAAACCTTTGTTCTAAAGGTTGGGAGGTCTCCTGATGGATTTTATCACTTGTCGCTCTAAACGGAAACCTTTTCTAAGAACCATAGTGTAGTATCTAGTTGAGTCAGTAACCAAACATTGTAATACTTGCAGTGCAAGGGAAGGGAAGAATCTGCCCCCAAGACACTCACCATATAATTTTCAAGGACCGTTTGCTCAGGGGATCAAGAAATCTAACCTTGAGTATGCACCTGGAAAAGATAAAAACACGAGCGCCCTCTAGGGGGTGACATGGCTGTGTGAGTCGACGCAATTTTAAGATGTGGGTTGTTGAGTATAACGATGACCTTTTGACCTTAAGAGTGAGTCTATCTAAAGTGCATTTTTGTTATCAAACTAGTGAAAATAGGACCATGCATGGTTATTTTGAACATACACTATCTGTTTAGATTACAACTCTTAAAAACAACTGTCTTCATTTGAGTGTTGTGTATTCCAAAATCATTAAAATCTAGATAAAGATCATCCAAAAATTAAAAAAAATAAAAAGAACACAAAAGAGTCAAAACATAATCAAACACTGAAATTTATGAATAGGGATTGGAAATCCACAATTTTTTTCAAGAAATCCCTCACAACAAGAGTCAAAACATCCAAAGAACAAAAAATTGAAACTCAAACCACCATGGCAGAAATAAATAAGGATCAATTGAATGCTTTATCTCATCAAATGAAAAAACTTCAACAACAAATCTAGGATATGCAAAGGGAAACAAACACAGAAAGATATATGCTTCCAAACATCTACCCATATCCTCTTGACCAAACAATGTTCACATGAGACCTTCTTCACCAAAAACTACATCATCCAAGTTCAATGTCGTTGAATTTTTGCAAAAGTTCAAAAAGCCCAAATCTAAGTCCTCAAACACAAATGATATTGAGCAATCCTATCATGTCATGCATTTATCTCCATCCACCATAAGCCAAAATAAACCTCAAGATTCTTCCACTCAAGTTAACAATTCCATCCAATCATCCTCTTCTATCATATCTTCAACATCCAATGATTCATGTCCATCTCTCAATCCAAAGCATGCTAGCATAGACTCCCCTACAAATCAAGATCAAAAAATTATTTCCACTCCATCCAATGATATCAAAATTCCACAAATTTTTCCAATCTTTCATCAAGATCCCATTTCTCAAGAATTTTATGATGATCCCCTCCTTTCACTTTTCATCCAAAATAATTCCCTTCCATCTCAAGAGACAAGTATTCTTCCAAGTTATTCCACATCATCTAATCAATCCATACTATCTCATGATTATATTGCATCACAAGAGCATGATAGTTCTTCCATCCTATCTAATGATGTTTTACCAACTGATGATCAAGACATGATTTCTACAAAATCTCATGATTCCCTTCTTCATCAAGATCAAGATATGCTTCCATTCAAGGATACCATTTCATCCCATGAAGATGATTATCCTTCTCATGATCAAGATATTCCTTTCATACCACTTCATAATCATTTTCCAAGTCAAGATCAAAACACCCCATCATCCCCATGTCAAGAGCCTATCACACCTATTCAAGTTATCTATGAACCCCACACCTATAAATTGGGATCCTCCACCTTTATCCATTCTGGTTTACTTCCAACACCTATCCTCTCATCCATATCATATCCTCCTCATAATGGACTCACATCTTGTTTCACAAACAATACATATCCCATTGGTAAACGAATGTGTCAAAGTATGAATTACAATGGAAAAGGATTAGGCCTTCATGAGAAAGGTATCCTAGAACCCTTTTTTGTTCAAAGAAACCCATATCACCACAGCCTTGGTTATACACCTAAGTGTCCTAGTCCATCAAACCTACCATTTACCTTAGGTCCTCATCCTAATCCACCAAACATTCCATCTATCCAAGATCTTCATCCTAGTCCATCAAACCTTCCCTCTATCCTAGGTCCATATCCTATTTCTCAAGAACAACAAAGGCACACATCCTTGATGCCCTTTCAAAATTCTACCCACATTAACTCATCCATAATACCTCCATATCATTCATCTCAATCTACCTCTCACATTGCTCTTGGAAGCAATTTGGGTGCCAAATATCAAAAGCTTCTATGTCAAAATCCATATGTATCAAAGGATCAACATGTCTCCTCGAAGAGACATGCACAAATAAAATAAAATTTGATCCAAAATCAAAAGAAAAATCTAAAAGGCCACAAAGGCCCATCAAAGCAAAAATGCAATTTTCAAAGACCAAAAAGGTCCATAAATCAAAAAGAAAAATGTCAAAGGTCACAAAGGCTCCACAAAACAAAAATCAAAGTCAAAAGTCATGTGGATTCCTAAAAGTCTCATAGAAGCAATCAAATCTAAATTGGCATCCAAATTTGCTAATCCAAAAGCTTCCTCCAATTTTCCATCTAATAACCTATCACCTTCCAAATTCATTTTTCCTCCATCACTCCACCACCCTTCAAGGTGTGTTCCAATGTTGATATTTCCATCCTTTCCATCTATCCATCAACAAACCTTCCAACCTACTATCCATTATCCAACATTCATCCCCCATCATTCTCCTTTAGTCCAAACCTTTGCATAAGTCCTTAGATTCTTCCATCATATCATTAATCTGCCAACATTTAGGAGTCTAATTCCCGTTGCCATGGTTTATTAGAGGGATATTTGGTTGTGAAACTTGATGTTTAAGTCCTTCCCCCATTTCCCTATCATCCCTATCCTATCTTCTATATTCCTCTTGCAATCTACACTTAGGGACAAGTTTCATCCATCTTATCATTCATGGTCATTATCCTTTCTATGCTCATTCCTTACATTTCCACCTTTGATCTTAAAAAGGGTAAGGATCTTATTGAACATCATATATCTTATCCAATACAATTTTTCCATATCTTCTATACCATATCCTTCACCTTATCTGTAATCCATCATTCTTACTAGATACATCCTTTCTTCCCATCCTTGGTCTTAATGAGGAATAGGGACAAAATACTTGGGCCTTGTGTCTATTTCTTATCTAGTGGACCTTGATCATCACCATTCATTATCTTTATCCTTGCTTTCTTCCATTCCATATCTCCTCGCTTATCAAAATCCATGTTATCATGTCCCTTTGCAACCTTGAATCTTATTATGCACATCATATTTGAGCCTAGCTACAAAACATTATCCAACCTCAATCTTATCGTACTGAGGGGAATCAATGATCTTAAGTACTTATCATCATCATGCCTTATGGAATCAATCATTCCTGGCATCTTAATCAATCAACCATTATCATCTTTTGATAAGAGATATGTTGCTTGTGTGACATGTTTTGTAGTGAATCTTTCATTTTGATCTATCATTTATCCATGGTTGCATTACCCCTATTGTGGGGCACCTTGTTCCTTCAATCAGTCATATCATCTCATTTCATCTTAAATATCTTGAAAAATCCAAAAAAACAAAACAAACAAACAAAACAAAACAAAAAAAAATTGAGAATTTGAAAAAGTACAAGAAAACCTCATGTACATAACTTGGAAATATAGTTGTGTCAAACCCTAGTTTGGGGGAAACATCTCAACCTCACTAGGGGCAATAAATCTCGAGCTTAACAAAATGGACAAACAATGGGAAGACAAACAAAACAAAAACAATGTTCAAAACACAACCCAACATGGAATATCAATCACCATCAAAAACACATTGGACATCCATATCACAATAGAAAATCCAAAAACAAGTCAAAAAGTTAGTGTCAAAAAGTCAAAAACATGTGTCTATGTCAGTTGAACTACATGGTATTTGCTTGTATAACGTAGGCAAGGCTAATATTTGATCAGCCCCCAAGGCCCCTAGGATAGGTCTTTAGTTTGGGTTTGATCCAAAATCTTGAAAACACAAAAACATCATAAAATCAAGATGAATGATCTAATCTAAATAAATGATTGAATACTATAAGCAAATGTAAGTCTGATAGGTCGAATGTAAGCGTTAGAAAAAGAGCAGCAAGTAAAAGAGAGCAAATAAACACCAAAACAACATACACCTCAAGATTAGCCTAAGTTGGAAACAACACAAGATAAAAAGCAACAAAATGGAACTCTATACCTTGCGTCGAATCGATCCTTTGGTTGGCCCTTCGATCTTTGATGTGTATACTCCTTGGATGGCAAGATATGCAAGCTAAATGATGTTGTAAAGATGAATGCAAGTGGATGAAATCATGAATATGGCTAAGTGTAGGTTGAGAAACAAAATTGCAAGAGTTTGGCTAGCAAAATGGTCTCTCCAAAATGAGAGAAAAGAGGGGGTATTTATAGGAATTTTGAGAATTCCTAGGGGGAATAGATGGCCAAGATTGAGCCACCAAATATCAAGATGTAGGGCTAAGGTGAGTTGAGAAATCACAAGCCCTCACATCTTGACATGTGGCATGTGATGTAGCCCTAAAAGGTGAAGTGGACATGAGGTGGAAGGAGAGGACATGACATGGAGGGGGGGTACAAAGTACCTTGGGATTGGACAAGATCTCCTCATAAAGGAGGTCCTTGTCCCCATGTGGGTCAGAGGACATGTGAGGAATTAAAAATTCCTCAAATATGCTCATGGGGAGATGGGAAAGAATTTTAAATTCCAAAGGGTGCATTGGGGGATTAAATGTGAATTAAAAATTCACATAGGGAAGGGAGATGCCTTGTCAAAAAAGAAAAAGCCTTTAATAAGGTTGACCAAGGACACATGTCATAAAGGACATGGGGAAGAGAAAAGGAATTTAATATTCCTTGAAAGATGAGAGGAATTAAAAATTCCTTGAGAGGCTGATTAGGCTAGTTAGTGAAGGATTAGAGGATGGTTAGGTGGCTAAGAGAGATTAGAGGCCAACTTGCAAAAGTTGGAGGATGTGACACCTCCTAATCAAGGATTAGGCATGTGCACATCCTAATGATGGGATTAGAAGAAGGATTAAGATAAGATAAAAATGATGGAGCATGTGACATGAAGGGAATTAAATAAATGGAATATTTATTTAATTCAATTGATGGAAGGAGGATTAAAGAGATAAGGTATTATTGATTAAATACCTTAGGGATTTGGCAGAATTAAAGCTATTAATTAAATAATAGTAGTATTACTTAATTAACGAAAATAAGGCGAAAGGGGATGAATTTGGATAAATTAAGTGTCCAAATTTAGATTTCCACATTTGCCCCTCTTTGAGATGGTGTTCAAGTAGCATCATTTCAAAGAATATTAAAACATAGAACCTAGAAGAAGATGGTTAGATTGGAAAGATGCCCCAGTCATTCAAAGAAGTGACTAGGAAGGAAGATGATGGGGGTAAAGATGAAAGTTAGGGATGAAGGATGCCCCCTCGAGAGGACATGCGGGTTCAAGAGAACATGGGTGGGCTCTCGAAATGGATGAGGTGATGCAAGGGGAGTTGAAGAAGGTGATGCAATGTGATGGAAGATTGGGAGGGGAGTGTGATGAAGGATGAATAGATGGGGGGGATTTTGATAGACGAGAGGATGAAATCCTAATGCAATTTTCCATCGTCGGAGCACTGATTTTTGCTATAGCATAAGACACAAGATGCCAAGGTATGAAGAACCAAGGCGGATTAGTGTCTAATGCATAAAACAAACATAACAAACGAGAAGGCTATCCCAACACCCCAAAGTCATGGTGACCTTGGTCGGGCCAGGTATTGGGATAACCACAAGCACACAAGGATGCCCCAGCGTAACACAAGACCTCAGGGATCTTGGTGGGTACTACATGGGACAACCGAGAAGACAAAGAAAAGATCAAGATACACCCCTATGTTGACTAGTCAAAGCACACCATGATATGATGGATCAAGGCGACCATGATAAGTGATGATAGGGAGCTTAAATGATAAAAAAAATTCAAAAGCATCAAAAGATCACAATTAATTTTAAATGTCCTTTGCCATAGGATCAATCAAGGGGATGGATGGGATTGATGAGGTCTATTAGGAAGGATGCATCCTATTGAGACCGATGATGGATACTAAATTAAAAGATTGATATGACGCTGGATATTCATAACTGATTGGATTTGATGATACAAGTGAATCTCATTTGTTAAGATCCAGCTAGATAAGGGCATATATTGACGATGCAACACAAGAGACATGACACAAGAGACATGACACAAGACAGGAGACTAACACATCCTAGCGACCTAGGGGCTCGGGGGCTGATCAAAGATTAGCCTTGCCTACGTGGAAGCGCAGAGCCCTTGTAGTTTGATAAAAGGTTGATGACAGACCATGGATAAAAGCGGAAAGAGGATGATGAAGGCTTCAATGGATGACCAAGATGGGACAGAAAAATAGGAACAAGATAAGAAGATTGATGATAGATGATAAAGGATAAGATGGACAATGTAGAAAGATTGATGATAGGTGATAAAGGGACAAAGTAGACAATGAAGATCGATGATGGAACCCCAGGGGCAGATCAAATGATCGACCTTGCCTACGTGAAAGCGCAGGGGCAACGTAGTTCGACAGAAGGCCAAAGACAAGTGATGGATGAAAGATGATGAGATAACCCTAGATAAGGGGATAAAATGATTGGACTGACACAATGGGACAAGATAAACCTATTGGATTGGATTGGAGGATGATGGGTGATCACAAAGCTCAGGGATGGGATAGTTATCCAAGTCATCAAAAGAAGAATTGGGAGGATGATATGATGGATAAATGAATGATGGGATGATGAATGATGAGATAGTAGGCTATAGCGAGATACCGATGACAAGGGATTATAAGATGGGATGAGGAGAAGGAGATGAGGATGGGAAGATGAAAAGGATGGGGGAGATAGGTAGGGATGGAATAGAGGGGATTGGATAGGTAGATGGATAGATTCTAGGATGGATGGAGAATGATAAGGAGGTTAATAGGAAGGTTTGGATGTATAAGAAGACAAGGACAGGAAGACACAGGGGATTGGTAGGAAGGAAAAGATGTGGACATGAAAGGGAGTGTTTTGATGGATGGATAGGAGGATGAGGATGGGGATGGAGATATAATGATAAGGAAATGAGGATAGGGGAATGGAAGGGAGTGATTTGACAGGATGAATGATGTCTCCAAGGACTATAGCACAAAGGAAGATAGATGCCCCCACTCTAGATATGTCATGTGTGGGGAGGAATGAAGGATGGAAGACAAGTGGATGGGAAGATAAAAGAGTGAGATGGATGAAGATAGGATGCATGGATAAGGAAGAGAGATGGAAGGTAGCATGATAGGTGGATTAGGGAGGTAGACGAGTGCGAATGACAATTGGGATAGTGTGCAGATGAGGGGAATGTATGCTAAGAGGTGTCCAAAGCATGCTTATATGTTTGCCCCATTGTTATCAAGATCACAAGGAGGATGGAAGGATTGGGATAAATGAGATATGCCAAACAGGATGTGTAAGCTCGATAGGGTGGAGGGGATGGATGAAAATGATGTATAGCAAGAAGATGGGTGCATAGCCAAAAGCGTAGCAGGAAGCATAGTAGATGGAGGGAATGCATATCAAGAGCTGCCCCCAAGTGCAGATGGGGATTTACGCATGACGCCTTTGTTTGCCAGGTTTTCATCATGGTACTTATCCAAGGTGCTTGTTTGCCAAGTTTTCACCATTGGATGGATTATTTCTCTTTACTATTTTTATTTTTTATTTTTTGATTTTTGTTTTTGATTTTTGATGTTTTGATTTTTTGGATTTTTTGAACTTTTGGATTTTTGGACTTTTTGGATTTTTTTTTGCATAGCATGCAGAAGGAGATGGATGAGGATAGGGAGGTGAATAAGTGGATTTAGAAGACATGCGATAAGGATATGGATGAAGGACTCAAGCATCAAGTTCTATTTGAGGTATTAAGAGATCATGTTCGAACCGACTGTTGGATGTTGGTACAACCTTATGAGGATAAATGGATTATGCAAGAGGATGAATTAGAGGGATTTGATGGGGGAGATACATGGGATAATGGGTGGGATGTTGGAAAGCGTATGGATGGAATGATGGGGTGGATATGTGATGGGGAGATGAGTTCAAGACCAACATTGGCACATGTGGTGGTGGATGTGAAAAGATAAGAGGATTAATGGATGGAGGATGTGGGGATAATGGAGGAGATGGAATAGTGAATTTCGGGACATAGGGACCCAAAACAGACTTAGGAGATGAAAGGTGGGTATGGTTAGCTTTTGGATTAGCAACTTTGGATGTTCTTACAGATTTTTCATTTGATGGCATTGCATCTTTTTTCTTTGGGATCCACATGGTTTTGATTTTTGCTTTAGTGGGCCTTTGTGGCTGATGGGTTTGATTTGGATTGTGGATTTGATTTTTCTTTTCTTTACCATGTCTTGTAGAGGGGACATGGGAAGCTTTAGATTCATGTGGGTGTTTATATTGATGCATTTTTCTTCTGGCATCCAAAGTGCATTTATTAGCAATGGGATGGGTGTGAGGGGATGGACGATGTGGAGCAATGGAGGTAGGAGTATGGGGATTACATGTAGATGGGGGATGTTGAGGTATGTGCCTTTGTTGATCCTGATTATGGGATATGCGAGAGGGATGTTTACGATGGATGACATGTATAGGTGTTGGATGGGTGAAAGGATGAGATGGAGGAGGTGATCTTGGGATATACGGACCCAAGATGGATAGAGTAGATGAAGGACGGGAGATGGTGGATGGAGGGATGTAAGGACCCAAAATGGATGGAGCAGATGAAGGAGGAATATGGATAGTTGTTTTGAGGTGATGCGATAGAGGAGGAGGGATGGCAGCATATGATCTGGCAGAGCGATGGGCAGAGCCAAAAGTTCTTTTGGAGAAGGCTCGTTGAGGACGTCTAGAAGTTGTACCAACATCTTTAGATTGTGAGTCTTGGGAAATAGATCCAAGACCTTGCATGCAGATTTGTTCCTTGACTTGGATGGGCTCTAGAATACCTTGCTCGTGAAGGCCTAGACCTTTTCCTTGATAGTTCATGTTCTTGAGCATTCGATCCATGATAGGATTTTTGTTATTCTGAAAACATGATGTGAGTCCATTATTAGGTGGGGGATGATGGGTGGCATATACACTGTGTTTTTCTTCTGCAAGGAGGCCACCATGGAAGAATGTGAGAGTACCAAGGGGATATGCAGGTGGTGTGGGGATAGTATTTTTAGGCGATGATGGGGGATCTTGAGAAGGGGATGATGGGATAGCAACATTTGGATGGGTGGTATCCGGAGAGGGAGTAGGGGGTATGATAGGATCTGATTTTGTGGTAGCAGACGAAGATGGAGTGGTAGAATCTTGAATGTCAAGAGGATCATGGGATGGAATAGATGGGGGATTGTGATCTTGCGGTAGACTAGATGGGATGGTAGGACCTTGATCTGGAGGAGGGGATATGTTGGCATGCTTTGGATCAGGCTCTTGGCATGACTCATCGTGTGCGGGAGGCATGATAATGCAGTCATGGGGGGACTCTTCAAGTTGGGGAGATGGAAGGATAGAGGATTCAAAATATTCTTGGGAATGGATACTAGGAGTGGAAGAAGTGGATTGGATTTGGGTGTCATTGATAGGTTTGACGGCTCTCGGAGTAGGGAGTGGGTGTTCAATGGATTTGGTAGATGTGATGGTAGGAGATGGGGACTCAGTGGATTCAGAGGATGTGATGGTAGGAGATGGGTACTCAGTGGATTCAGAGCATGTGATGGTAGGAGATGGGGGTTCAACTGATTTAGAGGACATGATGGTAGGAGATGGGGACTTAGTGGATTCAGAGGATGTGATGGTATCATCAATGATAGGTGTTGGATGGAGAAGGGTCTCGTCACTAACGACCATGGATGATGGGTTGGGATGACATGGTTCCATGACTACAATGTGTAGAGTGGGGGATGTTTCCTTTGTTATAAGTCCTTGGAGAAACTTGAATACGCTAGGCTGAGATGGCAAGGTGGGAGTAGATGAAGGTTTATGGATTAGTGGACTAGGATTAGATGGAAGATTAAGACTAGATGGAGGATTAAGGTAAGGATATGGGCATGGGAAATTAGGATAGGATGACATGGATGGTGGATCCTTGGTAGAAGTTATGGGCCGCATGTTGTAATAAAGGTATTGGGATGGTGGATTAGGATGGGAAGATGCAGATGTTGGATTAATATAGGGAGATGCAAATGTTGGATTAGGGTAAGTTGATGGGTGTGTTTGACTAGGATAGGAAGGTGTGAATGTAGGATTAGGCTAAGCAGATTGGTATGGAAGATTAGGGTAGTGGGTACATGTGGATGAAGGATTGAGATAAGAGGATGTGGATGGGGGATCAAGATAGGGGTATTGTGACGAAAAACTAGGATAAGGGGATGATGTAGATGAAGGATATGATGGATATGGTGGACATCCCTTGTCAAAGGTAGCATAAGGAGTGTGATTAGGCATAGATGAAGACATGATGGGATAACTTAATGGGGTGATTGGATTTTGGAATGTGGGTGGAGAAAGCTTACTAGCAATGATAGTGTCAAGGGGATCTATGTCGTATACCTCTTGATCAACAAGACTTTCATTATCATCATTGACGTAATTAGGGTTTCCCTTGACCACTATTGATGGAGGATAAGAATTCATGATGATGAAAGGATAACGAGGGTGGATGAAAGATTATGGATGGAAATGGACTAAAGCTCAAATCAGGATTTAGGGCAAGCTCAGATTGGGATTGGATTAAAGCTCAGATTAGGATGATTGGATGATGATTGGATTGGATTATCAAAGGATGATTACAACACCGAATCCGCTTCGAGATGGAAGTAGATTGATTGGGTCGAAGGTGATTGGATAGGGATTGGATTGGATTGGATTGGATTGGATAAGATCGATCGATGATTGATCGATAAGATCGATTGATGGATGATGAAAGAGACTACAAATCCCATTCAGAGATTATCTTAGATGACTTAGGATACTGATTGATCAGATTAAAGGATACATGGATGATTGCGGCACCGAATCCACTTTGAGATTGAAAATGGATTGATTGGGCCGACAATGATGATTATTTTAGAATGGATGACAATCCTAAGAAGATGTTAATGATGACGATCAGATCAGATACTTAGGTCAATTTGGATAATAACTCGAGATGAAGTTCAGGGAATTTGGGTGGGGAAAATGATGATTTGAGTGGACAAATGGATGATAGAAATGGATGAACAAATACACAAAATGAGTAAACGGTTGATCGGGATGGATGAACGATTACTCAGAATGAGTAAACGAATGATCAGAATGATAGAACGAGGGTTCAAAATGATGAAAGGGACTGTGAAATGTATGAATGTTTACTCAGAACGAGTAAACGAATGATCAAAATGATAGAACCAGAGTTTCGAATGATGAAAGGATGTGTGAAACGTATGAATGTTTACTCAGAACGAGTAAACAGGTGATCAGAATGATAGAACGAGAGTTCAAAATGATGAAAGGATGTGTTAAATGGATGAACGTTTACTTGGAACGAGTAAACGGATGATCGAAATGACAGAACGAGAGTTCAGAATGATGAAAGGATGTGTGAAATGTATGAATGTTTACTCAGAACGAGTAAACAAATGATCAGAATGACAAAATGAGAGTTCAAAATGATGAAAGGATGTGTTAAATGGATGAAAGTTTACTCAGAACGAGTAAACAGATGAGTGAAATGACAGAACAAGAGTTCAGAATGATGAAAGGATGTGTTAAATGGATGAACATTTACTTGGAATGAGTAAACAAAGAGAATGGTAGGGTATACCCCCCTCGAGGAGGTAGATGGTGAAGAAAAAGGTGCCCCAGCCAACTTCTCAAAAGTATGAAGTGGTATATATCATCGAAAAGAGCACAAAAAAATGAGAAGAATTTCCTTTGAACAGAGTCAATCAGATAAACAGTGTGGAAATGGTGACCCCGGGAAGAAAGAGTAGAAGGATAGGTCCGCCACTCTGTAAGGAAAGGTCCGCCACTCTGTGAGGACAGGTCTGCCATAGCACAAGGATAAGTCCACCACTGCACAAGGACAGGTTCACCACCGCACAAGGACAGGTCCGCCACAACACAAGGATAGGTCTGCCACTGCACAAGGACAGGTCCGCCACTACACTAGGACAGGTTTGCCACAACACAAGGATAGGTTCGCCACTACACAAGGATAGGTTTGCCACTACACTAGGACAGGTCCGCCACAGCACAAGGACAGGTCTGCCACAGCACAAGGATAGGTCTGCCACTACACTAGGACAGGTCCGCCACTGCACAAGGACAGGTCCGCCACAGCACAAGGACAGGTCTGCCACAGAGTTAGGACAAGTCCGCTATAGCACAGGGACAAGTCCGCCAAAGGATAAGGACAAGTCCGTCAAAGGATAAGTTTAAGCTTGATGTTTTGATAGATGGGTAAGGCAAAGGACCCAAAATATAGCAATCATAAAAGACTTGGCCAAACTGATAATCACTGGTTTTGCATGAGAAAGATAATTTAGACAACACAACCCTAAGATTTAGTAGAAATGGGTATGGCCAACAAAGTTTTCTACTCTAGGATGAACATGGTTGCTAAGGAGTCCTCGATATACACCTGGTACGTGAGGCCCAAACTGTGAACACCAACCCGTTACAAGCGTGAGTCAGGAACCTTAGCAAGATACTAAAGGTTCGGACCAACTCTTCATGTCATCCCGACGCTTTTCCAATTACAACATGGTTGGATTGAGGTACAAATTTCACTCTCCCCCTTTTATATACCCCGCTGGTACGCGTTGTTGGAATCGTCCCTTGGGGTGATGAAATCCCCAAGCAGGTCCCACTAAGCAAATGAAAAAGGGGTGACTCAAAGGACTTGGAAAGCTACGATTTCTCATCACCCAGGATTTCCAAATGGCGCAAGGGGATTGGATACGTCAAATAGCCTTCCACAAGCACGCCAAACAAGGTTTATTGACCCCCTTTAATTAAACTATGTGCCTAATTTACCAAAAGACAATCGGCAAAAACTTGAAATTTTACCTTCGGGAGGACAGGTCCGCCACTCTGCAGGGACGGTCCGCACTCCTCAGGAGCAGTCTGCCACTGCATTAGGGAGCAGTCCACTGCATTAGGAGGGCAGATGCCGCGGAAGGACAACAAGACAGGTCTGCCACTACACTAGGACAGGTCAGCCATAGCACAAGGATAGGTCTGCCACTGCACTAGGACGGGTCCGCCACTGCACAAGGATAGGTCTGCCACTGCACTAGGACAGGTCCACCACAGCACAAGGACAGGTCCACCATTGCACTAGGATAGGTCTGCCACTCCAGGATAGGTTCGCCACCAGAGAAAAAAGGGTGCCCCAGCCAACTTCTCAAAAGTATCAAGTGTTATATATCGTTGGAAAGAGCACGAAAAAATAAGAACTGCCTTTGAACGGAGTCAATTGGACAAACGGTGTAGAAATGGCGGCCCCGAGAAGAAAGAGCAGAAGGACAGGTCCGCCACTCTGCAGGGACAGGTCCGCCACTCTACAAAAAATGCAAAAAAATAGCAAACGTGAAAGAAAAAGACCTGTTTGTGGGTCCCACCGGGCATGCCAGAATGTGATAGGTCGAATGTAAGCGTTAGAAAAAGAGCAGCAAGTAAAAGAGAGCAAATAAACACCACAACAACCTACACCTCAAGATTAGCCTAAGTTGGAAACAACACAAGATAAAAAGCAACAAAATGGAACTCTATACCTTGCGTCGAATCGATCCTTTGGTTGGCCCTTCGATCTTTGATGTGTATGCTCCTTGGATGGCAAGATATGCAAGCTAAATGATGTTGTGAGGATGAGTGCAAGTGGATGAAATCATGAATATGGCTAAGTGTAGGTTGAGAAACAAAATTGCAAGAGTTTGGCTAGCAAAATGATCTCTCCAAAATGAGAGAAAAGAGGGGGTATTTATAGGAATTTTGATAATTCCTAGGGGAATGGATGGCCAAGATTGAGCCACCAAATATCAAGATGTAGGGCTAAGGTGAGTTGAGAACTCACAAGCCCTCACATCTTGACATGTGGCATGTGATGTAGCCCTAAAAGGTGAAGTGGACATGAGGTGGAAGGAGAGGACATGACATGGAGGGGGGTACAAAGTACCTTGGGATTGGACAAGATCTCCTCATAAAGGAGGTCCTTGTCCCCATGTGGGTGAGAGGACATGTGAGGAATTAAAAATTCCTCAAATATGCTCATGGGGAGATGGGAAAGAATTTTAAATTCAAAGGGTGCATTGGGGGATTAAATGTGAATTAAAAATTCACATAGGGAAGGGATATGCCTTGTCAAAAAAGAAAAAGCCTTTAATAAGGTTGACCAAGGACACATGTCATAAAGGACATGGGGAAGAGAAAAGGAATTTAATATTCTTTGAAAGATGAGAGGAATTAAAAATTCCTTGAGAGGCTGATTAGGCTAGTTAGTGAAGGATTAGAGGATGGTTAGGTGGCTAAGAGAGATTAGAGGCCAACTTGCAAAAGTTGGAGGATGTGACACCTCCTAATCAAGGATTAGGCATGTGCACATTCTAATGATGGGATTAGAAGAAGGATTAAGATAAGATAAAAATGATGGAGCATGTGACATGAAGGGAATTAAATAAATGGAATATTTATTTAATTCAATTGATGGAAGGAGGATTAAAGAGATAAGGTATTATTGATTAAATACCTTAGGGATTTGGCAGAATTAAAGCTATTAATTAAATAATAGTAGTATTACTTAATTAACAAAAATAAGACGAAAGGGGATGAATTTGGATAAATTAAGTGTCCAAATTTAGATGTCCACAGTAAGATATGTTGTACTTTTGATCATTGTTATCATTTCTTTGGAGCAACTCAATGATGTATTGAAATAGAGAAGCCACGACTAAGAAATGGTATTTTCTTTGTCTATTGTCTATGAATTAATGATAATTACTGTGTGAATCGTCGCAGAAAATTCTCTACAAAGTATCATGGATGACATTCCAATTCACATAGGAAAATGGTTAATTCTTGTTTTTTTAGGCAAGAAATGCTTAGGTCATCTCGGTTTAATTATAGCTCGATGCTTGTGTTCACTTGCAATATCAAAAATCATGGAAGTAGTACTTAGGTCATCATGATCTAACTCATACCATCAATTCTTGTACTCACTTTCAACATTTTAAAAGCTCAATGATGATAAAAATCACGGTAAATGGACTGTTAAGATGCCAATGCTTGCATATGTAGATTTGCATGGTTAAATTAGATTGCATTCATATTAGTTTTGCATTTGCATTATAAATTTTCTAGATCAATTGATGATATCTATATCAACCTACACCAGATGCAGAATCATGCCCCACATATTTGGGAAGAACTCTAAAATCCTCCTATGATCATAACATATTGCAAATCAGCAATATTATCAATCAACCTATCAATCTATTCAGCTCCGGTGATACTTTGATCAAATCTTGTGAACGACTATCATTGAACCTCGCCTATCATGAGGTCAATCAATCATCAACCTATCAGTGAACCTCACCTATCATGAGGACAATCATCAATGCATCAAATCAACCTCACCTATCATGAGGTCAATCATCAAGCATCATTGAACCTCGCCTATCATGATGTCAATACATCGAATCAACCTCTCCTATCATGAGGTTCATCAATCAAACTATAATTATTCCTTGCCTATCATGAGGATAATTATCATCAATCAATCATCAGACCTCGCCTATCATGAGGTCAAACATCATCTACTTGATCAAATCATCAATCATATCAAATCAAAGGCTAACACGATAAAAAATCATCAAACACAAGGATGCTTAATTCAAACCTCATTCAGAGGCACTTTCTACATCAATTATCGGGAGAGAAATTATTTCATCATCAAATCTTCATCGAATCTATATCAAATCATCAGAAAATCATCAAAAATTGAAAAATTCCAAAAAATCAAAAATAAAAATTTATCTCCCGAGGGGGCATGTATCCATCAATCACCTGAAAATTATGTCTGGGGCATTTTGAAAAATTTCTCATTGATACTAGCAGTAGTAACACAAAATTTTCTTTGAAGCAATGCGTAAACACTTCACTTCAAAGAGGGGAAAAATGTAGACACCTAAAAATGGTTTGGAGAATCTAATTGATTAAATATGATTTATTTGATTAATTAATCCTAAATTCATCTACTTAGTAAATAAATAGAAATATTTATTTATATTAAGTTCACTTTTAATTCTTCTATTTTATCACATTATTTTCCTCTTAATTAAATAAACAAAATTAAATACTTTGTTTTATTTAATTATTATCATTATTATTTCTTCTATACTTTATCCATTAATTATATCTTAAATTAAATACACAACTTCAATAATTTTTGTTATTTAATTATCTCATCACATTCTTCTTTATTAAATTGGCAAATGTCAAATATTTGTTTTATTTAATTAAATCTCTCTTTTTGCTAATTTAAATAAACCAAAAATATTTAAATAAAGGCATAAATCAAATCCCTCTATTCACTCACCAATAAAAATAGATTTTTTTAATCTAATTAATGTAACTGGCATTCATGGGAAAAGCCTCGGGGACAAACCTACAGGTAATCCTCTCAATCTTCTACCTCAAATCTTTCCTCTCATCTTTTCTATTGTTTTCATGGGGAGGAACAATCTCCCATGATCAACTCCACCTTCTCATCTTGTACCGTTCAAATCTCCAGATTTAATCTCAACCTCTATTGTGTTACCCTTGTGCAAAACTGTTGCCGGAAATCTATATATACAACCTGCTGAAGCATCAAAATGATTCGAGAATTATCATCTTTTATGCAAACTTACTCTGCAATAATTACTACTCAAGCAACCAAGCAATCATAAGCATTAGCATTAGCATTTTAGTATCATCTTAGCATCATGCAATCAGTAGATTTCATATCACGACAACATCATTAGTTTTTACTGTAGCTTCCATTTAGCAGCTTTCATGTTAGGATAGTTCACAGTAGCATCATATCATCTAGGAATCATTAGCAGTCATCACATCATTGTATTTAGCATCCATTCCATTCTCTAGATAGGCATTTTAAATAGTTACGATGCTTACAAATCTGAGAGCTTCTGTAATTTGATAAATCTTTGGAGATAGGAGACAATGAGATGCTTTCAGGATTTTTTGTGTTTTAAATTAGTTTAATTCATGTTTAATCTTGATACAATGTTTCATTAAGAGGTGTATTTAATTGTATTTAGTTTACATTTTTCTGATACTTACAATGCTTATAATTTCCTAAATGAACCTAATCACAAAAACTATGCGATTATGGTAAAAATGAATATATGTAAGCCCAATTAACCATTTTTAAATATTGAATTCCCCCATTTAATCATAAAATGTGTTTCCTATATTAAAATTTACAAAAAAATGCAATTTAACTCAAAAGCTTAGACACTCTTCATAGGTCTACCATATAGGGGATTAAGGTTTTTCAAAACGTTACCAATCATGGTATCTGGAGTTTACACTATTTAATCAAAGATAAGACATACTCAACTGGGTATGATGATAAGGGTTTAGGTCAAGGGTTGGCCAATGTGCTATATCCTATTAACCACCATTAGGGAAGGTACGCTCAGACCTATGGAGCCAAGTGGGGTCAATACTTGGTACCTATAAATATACACACACAATGGTGTACTTGTGCATATACATATATACATATCCGAAGCATATACTACATCCTGACTATAGTTAACTACCATATATATCAATTAATTATATTAGCATAGCTATTCATGATAACTTTTCACTTAGTAAATAATGTGTAATCTCATTATGGTAACATTTAAAATTTAGAATACCAAATCAAAATCAAAATGCTATCTTGCCCAGGCTAGGGTTAGAGAGGTGTTACATCATCCCTCCCTAAGATTTGACTTACACCTAGAAGTCACATAAACTCAATATGTAGCCATGTCACATATTAGTACTCAAAATCTATTAATCAACATTAAAAGATTGTACTTCATCTGAAAGATGAGAAATATAATATATATCATTCATCACTAAATGAAATCTAAAGGACATCCATTTACCATTCACCTTTCTAAGAATAATTACCGATATATTGACATATGCCTTACTCATAAGGTCTCAACATAAAACAAAATAGCATGGTTAATCTTGCTAACATCACATGTGTCACAATTCTCAAAATGAGAATTTATTTTAACATCCACATTCATTCAAGGATAGGTTAAGATACACATTAATTTCCACTAATAATAGGGTAAAGAAGATGCATAAGCACTCAATTCTTTCCAAAACACCATTATTTGCAACAATATTTGTTTGCCACACACTTCCAATCTCACACATTAGAACATATTTGGCATCATTTTCAACGAAATGGAACAATATACACTTTCTAAAGCATAATAAGCCAACTTTTGAACTTTTCATATGTAACCATATCCAAGATCAAACATGCATTTATACATACTATATAGGAGTGAATTTGTACCCCATGTGTAAATTCCCCTTTTGCCTCTTTCCACTTTAGAAAACCAAGTTAAGAGGCTTAATTCCACCTAAGCCTGCTACTTGCATCCCACTTGGCACCTATTTTGAGTGTCGGTGGAGGAATTTCTATTGGGGATGCCCTCACGATGCGAAGACGTCTGTGCAATGCGCTTACGTCCCTAGAAAATTCCTGCGGCTAAACCTATAGAGGCTTTACACTTCTCATCGGGAGTCAAGTTGTAATGCCCCCTTCAGTCGACCGACCCAAATATGGTTGTTTCTTTCATTCCATTCTTCAAATTCACTCCTTCAATATGCATTCTAACTTCTTTTGAGCTACTACACACTTCAAGCATCCATTATCACACTCTTGCATCCACTTCAAGCTCTCAAACATCATACTAGCACCCCATTGCAACAAACACAACACTCCATCACTTTGGTAGAACAAGTTGGGAATGAAACACCATTACAATAGAGGCTCGAGTACTCTCATTATCTCCCCCAAGTAGCCTTGAGTGCTCTTGGTGGAGGTGGTAAGCATCCCTTCCTTTCCTCCTATCACTTGGTTGAGTTAACACTTTACTATTTTGTATTTCTTTTATGCTCTTTACTACATTATTCTCTTTATCTATCTTTCTTGGTTGTTCATGGAGGTGGAAACATCTAAACGGGGGTTTGACTAAGGTGAGCCCCTATACAACCACCAAGCATTTTCCTCTCTTTCTGTGTGTAGGTGTATGTGCTTTGCAAAGCTAGCTGGCGAATAGGCTCATCTACGAAATCATCTTCGTCACCCTAGCTCAAGTATATTTTATCACATTCATTTGTATTTCTCATATTTTATAGTGTTATTTTTCTCTCTTAGAAGTTGCTAGCTAGGCTGCTAGCTGATTTTTTGACAAGTTCATATTGTGCTTTCAGTCCTCTAGCTGTACAAATTCCAGTGCACTACGCTGTCCTCCCTGAACTATAGTCTTTTCCTCAGACAGAGAGCTATCTGAGATACAGTGTTGAACTTGAAAACCAGCTCGCCTATCCCTTATTGAATCTCAAGATTGTAGAGTGGTTGTAGGACTCTATCATCCTCATCATTACCATCCTCATACCATAAAACATCCCACTAAGTTGAGGTAAGTTAGGGCAGTTTCTGCATCTTGGCCCTCCATGACCTGGGGCCTTGCACGTGGAGGTCCCCCTATCTTACACATACATACATACTTACATCATTGGGTAACACAATACAATGTCTACATTAGGTCCACCATAGTTCCATAGTACCAAGAGTCCATGCCAATCCTCACTAGGTAGCTTGATGGTGTTAGGCCACATACAAGGGTGATACCATCCATATGAGTCCACATGACTAACCCCTTGTTTGTGTAATTTTTTTAGCCTCCAAGGAGCAGTCAACACACATAGGAAGGTAGTGGAACCTAGTTGTAAACTATCTTGACATACCCCCATCCTCAAAGTTCCCCGCGTCTACTTCCTCATATACACTCAATTGAGTTTGAATCTCCCATTCTCAATGGGGAATCACATTACAACACAAGACCAACATTTGAAAAAAACAAATAGAAAACTAGTTTAGCCACCAAAGATCATCAATAAGAAGAGAATAAATCTCAATTCCAACAATAAGATAAGAAAAATCAGAAATTTCAACACTAAATCAATGTAACTACAACAGCTACGTGCAAAGAAATTTCACAATTTATGGCTAAACCATTACAAACAAGATAAATCAATTTTTTTGGTTGTCAAAATAAAAATAAAAGTCATCAATAACCAAAAGAAGATTCAAAATCTTTGAAATGGCACAATACATAACTATGTGACTAAACTAGCCACTAAACAAGGAAGGAGGGAATAACATGACTATAACAATAGTCCTTCATGTGTGTTTGTGGCCTAGTCATGCAAATCCCCACATGGATGGAAATGCACCTCCTCGAATATAGCCCCTTCATGTCTACACATGGCATGGTCATATGCCAAGCAGACAACACACAAGATGGCCATATACTACATGGCAATGTGCACTACAGAGAAGACACACATTGGAAACCCCCCGCATAGCGATGCACCTCGTGGAGAAGACACACGTAGGCCATATCCTGAAGCCAAAGGTATACATGGAAAGGTAAACTCATATGCTAACCAAAACAAACCAATTGAAGGAAAACATGAGGCCCTCTCTACAAGTGTGCAAGCATCCCCACACCACTCAACACCAAGTAGGAAACATAAAATACAATGTACCTTCACATATCTATGTACATGCAATCATTCCCTCAAGCCCAACTCGCTACCATCAGCAGCATGTCATCATCACCTACACTATGTCAGAACATCAGTGTGCTGTGGCATCATATCTATGGCATTGTGGCAAAACATGTGTAGATGTGAAATCCATCTCAACATGGGGTAACTCATTCTTCTCATGTTGGATGCCACATATATATATATCATAGAAAAGGAAAGAGCAAACTTATCATTGGTAACCAGTACCAAAAGATGATGTCCTCATCAAGATCTATGGTGAATAGGCTATCACTATGAACCAAATCTGTGGTCCATTCATAAGGGGAAGTAGGTGAATTACCCTTCTTAGAAAGGACTGGGTGGCAAGATTACTCCATACCAATGTCACAAAATATTCCATATCATTCCTCAGTGTATCATGATTCTACTTGACCCCACACATGTTGACTTATCAACCACCCTTGGGTGGGCTCTCAACAAGGTGACATAAAAAAACACAAGAAGTAGTATGCTTCCACCATACTATTAGCAAAACATATCATCCATGGATGGGTACCCTGTACCATAATCCCACAGAAACACAACTCAAGCACATGATATTCACAACACTCAACATGAACATTAGTGCATGATGTTCACATAATAGGGAGTATCTTTTTCCAATTTCCTCTTACCAAAATAAAACCATTATCCACCTCTAATTATGCAAGATCAATACAAAATTCCCAACAATGTGTACTCCCAACATCCATACAATCTTCTCTTTTCAAGACGATAATGTCATTAAACATAATTTTATCATTACAACCTTTATCACATACAATATATCATAGTGCTACATGGAGTAAAAAAACAATGCCATAATAACTCTCACATTCACATTCACTATTACTAACAATCAAACAAATGGTGTGCAATGGGTATGCCGAATAAGTTTATGATAATATTGGAATTGTACGGCATAATGGTTGAAATTGAAAAGTGTGTCTTAAGATATTTTAGTTAGATAAATAAATGTCTAAAAAATTTCTTACTTTCTAAAAGAGACATGTAAATAATGTTAAAGAGATATGTTAATTAAAAAAGAAATTATTTTATTTTTTTGGCAAAAGTGGCGAGCCACTGTAATTATATTAATAAATATATATAATTTTACAAAATCCTAGTTCAAGCGAGCATACTGGTGAGAAAGAACTAGGAAATAAAACCCCTATTTATAGCTCAAGTAACTAATGTTCTTCGATTTGACCATTTTACATAGATAACTAAATTTCAACTCTTTGCAACTTGCAAAACTAACACCTAGATGAGAAAAAAATCTGGATGTAATGCTCGACCTTTCACATGACCCTATACATTATAGACCCCATTACATAATTTCAAATCCCATTACATACCCCATTACATGATTGCAAACCCCATTACATGAACAAGACCACCCTATACAAAATAACATGATAACCTGAAAACCCTGTACCACCCTATACAAAATAGCATGATAACTTGAAAACCCTATACAAATTACACAATATTGGTCGAATGCAAAATTGAAAACTTAGATCTGTTGTGCATACCAAGGTATGAGAGCTGAATTAAAAGGAATCCGACTTATTTCCAGCTCTACACGGACTATTTACAGAGCTTTCATCATTCACCACCTATTTTTGCTTGTAGTCATAATCATAAGATGGAACTGTTTTGTTTATGTCTGGAACATAACGATAACAAAATTTTCCCTTCACAGCATGAGGGAGAGTTCATAATGGTAGATCATGCATACATGTATAATTCCTCAAGAAAGAAATTGCATGATATTTTTGCCTAAAATTATCTATTTCCTCGATGGAAATTACGAACCTGTACTTGTTAAGAGCTTGGTACAGGTGAGCAGAGGTATCATGCATTATTGAAAAAAACATTCCTTAAAAAAAAATTGGATATATATTTTTATAATGGATTAGATTCCTTGGGAATAAACCTCCCACTAATCCATCACCCTTTGTCCAATCCTATTTAATCCTATTTAGTTAGATATTTTATTTAATTCTTTTGTAATTTGTAAAAAATAATTTTAAATAATCTCATATATTTTTAATACATTGACATAAATTGTTAAATATAAACATTGTAATATAATAATGTATTAAGTCTATATATTGTTTATAAATATTGAATATTATGTTGTGTTAATAATAACATTATTTACTAGTAAAATGAGTATATATAATATATAGACATAAATTATAGTATTAAATATAAGTAGTATTTTTTTTTAAATAATATTAAAAAAAATACATTTTAAATATAATTTACCTGATTAATTAAAAAGAAAGACATAAAAAGCCCTTATTTTATTAAGATATTATGTAGCACACCCGGGGCATAAGTTAATTCAAAAATATATTATTTAATAGAATAAAGGAAGTTTGCTACAAGATATCTTCCTAACAGATTAACCAGGTCATTTTGTTGACTCGGCCACATGCATAATATTTAATCAAACAACTAATGGAGCTCACCTTGGGAATTGAGAAAATGATACCCTTATCTTCCTACAATTAATTTAACCTTTAACCAGTCAACTCTTATCCTATTTCTTCATGGAATATTTACCGACATACATTATTCATCATTGTAATGAAATATATTATGTAGTGCAGGTATCAATGGACCAAATAGTTTCAAGGGTCGACAGTCTAATGCCAACCATTGATTGGTAGTTTTAGGTTTGTCTTCTTCAAATAGGATATGCCTTTGGTGTAAATTAAGTGGTCAATCACCTTACTACACACACATGTTAACCACATTTATTTCCTATACATAGTGCAATATCATTACAGTGTTTACTCAAGACAAGGTATGCAAAATTATCACTTCAAAATACATTTAATATTTTGCATTTTGAATCAAGGTATAATAATTTAACATCTACATTATTTCTTAAGAGCTAACAATGTAGTTGGGGACTATAGGTCTCACCAACAAGATTCACCTATTATGCAATTATCATTAACATGCAAATGGTTTCACTATTCCCTTTTTCTCTAAACTTTTAATTAATGCAAAATAATTTTCTATTCAAATTCATACATGTTCCATGATTATGAATGCAACTTGGGGACTTAGGTCCTTTACCCAAGGTTTGATCTAATAAAATTCATGAATGCATAAACATTTACTCATAAGAGAAACAAATACAAAGTATTTCAGTACACCGCACACTCAAAGATAGGAATCTTCATTAAACCAATGATAATAGAGAGAAGGAGAGAGAGATTTACAATTTTGACACAGGCACGAATGCAAACATGGTTTCATCATCACATAATCACTTTCACACAAATGCATCAATCATATGAGAGCATACAATAATCTCTATGAACTAACAACATGATCGTTCATTTTCTATTACCATATTTTATAATCTCAATGCAATATAACATGCAAAAGCAACTCTAGAACCACATAGGGTCAATCTAGCAATCACTAGCACAAGGAGGTAAAGCACAAGAAGATAATACACACAAATGGAACTTCTTGGAACCCTCAAGGTCAAATAGACATTCCAACAACATGAAATAAGAAACCAAACAAGGGTAATTTTAGGCAACACATGTCACCTACAACCACCAACATGCTAAGGTCCGATATTCCCACCTGCAACAAAGGATATAGGGAGATAATCAATCTCAAACTTGGGAGAATCTCAACCAAGGGAATCACTCTAATCCTGTAGGGTAAAGAAATGCCTAGGAGGGATCATTCCTCCACAACACAAGTTAGTGTTGGGAAACTCAACCCTCTAAAATTCCATATTAAGGAACTCAAGGAAAGAGGTCCTATGACTATCTCACCACAACAAGAACTTGGAACACACACATTAAGAACACTGCAACCACATTGGCTACAACCACACTTAGGAACCACTTAAGGGTCATAAACCTTTACACAAAAAAAGAGCCACACATCAAGAAGGAGACCAATCAAAATACACTTCTTGGTAGGCTTGAGGGTCTAACTAAACCTCACAAAAGCATTCCTCAACAAGACATGCAAGGGGAGGGAAATAACAATACTTGTTGCCATCCACCACACACAACAAACCAAGTGGGTAACAACCATAAGTAGAGATCCCAATGCTGCAACATGGGCTCTAATACCATATGTAATGACCCACTAGTTAGGAACAAGTCAAAACCTGACCAAACAAATTTTTTTTGCAAACAACAACTAAGAACACTAACAATGTGAAAACAACATGTTGCAACTACAAACCATGTGCACAAACAAGTGTCATAAGAACACAATGATACTACAGAAAAACTACAAAGGACCACATCATTGCACAAGCAAGGTGATAACAGTGTAAGACTTACCAATGTGGAACAACTCGCCACAAGGAAGCAACATGAGAGATATTAACATCAGTATGATGAGCGAATAAAATCCACAATAGCGCTCTCTCACAAGAATACAAGAGGAAGAGATGAGGGAATCATTGACCTCCAACCCACATCCAACCAAGCTGACCAACACAAGGTCAAGTGACTACACACAAAGAGGATCACTAGATCAAGTTCTAGCTAATGATCTCCTATCATAGCTCTAAGATGCACAAGCGAAAGACTAATGGTTCCATAATGTGAACCAACGCTACAAGACAACATTGACACTCTAGGAAATAGTGCAACCACAATAGGAGGGGCCTTAAAGAGAACAATCTAGACTATTCAATAGGAGTAACACAATGAAAGCAACATGGAATATGGAGGAAAATGAAGATTTAAACATTCTCCTTAATAGAAATCTTAGTTACATTTGACCGACAATATCTGGACTTACAAATTTGGCTCACAGGCCTGATACAACATGTTCAGAAATACTATATTCCAATATGCTCCCATATGCGAGCTGAAATCTTACAAATCTAATCCAAACTTATCTATCTATTCTTCACTGCCTATTCTAATGATCTATTACAAGCTTTATACTATATCCACAATTCTAGAAACATCCGTGTCGGCCCAAAGATCATCACATTCTCCAAGGAAAGAAAATGTAACAAGCACATGAATAGGTTGGACTCAAATTGAATTACTCCATCAACAAGTGCATAAGACAAAGTGTGAACCTATAATGAAGGTTTGGGACACTCCAAGGAACATTTAAAATTACACTGTTAAGATCCACAAGTCACGGGAATGATCCACGAACGATCAGTTTAGCTGTTAGGCTTGAAAACTATTCCAGTGTCGGTTCAAGAAACTGGCATGAAATCTGGAATCGGTAACTTGCTAAAAAATGATCCAATCTCACTCAAATCTTGGAATAAGGAAAATGAACATATCCATGATGTACATATAGATCCACAGGGTCTAGTGAGAAAAGGTGATGAATCCACCAACATGAACTAAGAAAGAACAAAACAAGAAAAAAATTGAATGGAAAATATTTTTGGTTGATGCAAGATTGCCAAGAACCAAGGATGCTCCTGCATCAGACATCTAGGGTTAATGAAAAGTGAGTCTCTCACTTTGCAGGGGCCAAAGGAAAACCAAGACAGTCTACCTCAAATGAGAAATCCATGAAGAATCCTCAACTGGTATACCTTTCCACTTCATAAGATATTCTTTATACTGTCTTCCACGAGTCTTCCTCCCATCTCTGAAATCCAAAATATCTTTTATCTCATCTGATTGTTGCTTAGGAAACTAATTCTCCAATTCCACTATATTTTCTTCACTAGATTTTTCTTCAAATAATGATGTAGGTCCGCAATGTTGAATATAGGTGATATACCCATACCATCCGGTAACTCCAGTTCGTATGCATTTAATGAATCAAAATTCTTCAAGATCCTAAGAGGTCCAAACTTCCTCATCTTTAGCTTATTGTATGTCCCAACTAGAAATCTTTCCTTCCTCAAACATACCATCACTTCATCTCCAACTTTGAACTCCTTATGTCTCCTCTTTTCATCTGCTTTCTCCTTATACTTCTAGTTCATGTCTTCCAATTGTTGTTTCACTTGAGTATGTACCTTTTTCATATGTTCTACAAATTCCTCTACTTCTGCACTCCTTTTATCTTCCATACTGATGTCTCTTAACTCTGATATGCCTCTAGGGTGAACTCCAGTAACAATCTCAAAAGGTGTTTTTCCTGTACTCTTGTTCACTAAATTATTGTATGCAAACTCTGCTTGTGCTAGGACTAAATCCCAACTTCCGGTCTTCTCTCCAACCAAACATCTCAGCAAATTCCCCAAGCTTATGTTCACTACTTCTATCTATCCATCAGTCTATGGGTGAAATGTAGAACTGAACTTAAAATCTATCTTCAACTTCTTCCAAAGTGTCCTCCAAAAGTAACCAACAAACTTTACATCTCTGTCTAAAACAATACTCCAAGGTAATCCATGCAATCTGACCATTTCCTTGAAAAATAAGTCTACTACATGCACTGCATATGTTGTCTTCCTACAAGGTATGAAATGTGCCATCTTAGAAAATATTTCTACTACCACAAATATAGAATCATTACCTCTTTGTGTCTTTGGCAATGCAAGTATGAAATCCATGTTGATATCCTCCCAAGGTCTCTCTAGAACTGTCAAAGGCTTATACAATCCAACATTCTAACTACTCCCTTTTGCAACTTGACAAACTCTACAACTCTACACAAATATCCTAACATCCTTATGAATCTATGGCCAAAAATAATTCTCACTCACCAATGCTACTGTCTTATCAATTCCAAAATGTCCTGCCAATCCTCCACTATGCTTTTCTTTCACCAAGTTTTCCCTCATTGAACTCTAGGGTATACACAGCTAATTACCTCTGAACAACATATCCTCCTGGATGAAATAATTTAGCCACTAGATTCTATCCTCCAAAACTAGTTCCTTACAAGCTTTACAAGGTTCTGTAAAATCTGAGTCTTCCTCATACAAGTTATTCAACTCATCAAAGCCTAATACCTCCACTCTCATCTCTACCAGCAAATTCCTTCTCCTACTTAATGCATTAACAACTCTATTTGACTTTCCACTCCTATGCTTCAAAACAAAAGTATAGCTCTGCAAGAATTCCACCCATCTCATGTGTCGCTGATTCAATTTACCTTGACTGTTCAAATATTGTAATGCGTGATGATCCGTATATAACAAAAACTCCTTAGGAAACAAATAATGTCTCCACTTCTTCAAGGATTGAATTATAGCATAAAATTTTTGATCATACACTAAATATCTTCTCCTAGCATCATTCAACTTCTCACTAAAATAAGCTATAGGTCTTCCTTCTTGACTCAACACTACTCCAATTGCATTTCCACTTGCATCATAGTCTACTTGAAATACCTTAGTGAAATCTGATAAAGTCAACATAGGCTGCTCAGTCACCTTTTGTTTCAACAATTCAAAACTTTGATCTGCTCTAGATGTCCATCTAAAATCCTTCCTACCTCCTCTCATTGTTTCTATCATAGAGCTACAAATAGAACTGAAATTCCTAATGAACTTTTAGTAGAAACTAGCCAAGCCATGAAAAGATCTTACCTCTCCCATGCTTTTAGGTGTAGGTCACTCAAAAATTTCTCTAACCTTCTCAAGATTCATCTTCAATCCTTCCATAGATATCACAAATCCTAGATATAATAATTCCTCCTTCATGAAACTACATTTCTTAATGTTTATCAACAACTGCTCCTCTCTAAACCTCTACAAAACTTGTCTGATATGCAACAAATGTTCTTTTCTACTCTTACTGAAAATCAAGATGTCATCCAAGTAAACAATCACAAACTTACCCAAGAATTTCTTCAATACCTCATTCATAAATCTCATGAAAGTACTCGATGCATTTATCAATCCAAAAGGAATCACGAACCACTCATACAATCCTTCATTTGTCTTAAATGTTGTTTTCCACTCATCCCCTTCTTTGATTTTGATATGATGATATCCACTCTTCAAATCTATCTTTGTAAAGTATCTAGCTCCACTCAAAAATTTCATAATGTCATCCATCCGGGGTAAAGGAAATCTATACTTCACTATGATCTTATTTATGGCTCTTGAATCCATACACATTCTCCATTCTCCATCCTTCTTAGGTGCTAGAACAACAAGTATTTCACATGGACTTAAGCTCTCTTTGATCAAACCTTTCCTTAAAAATTCTTGCACTTGTCTATTCAACTCTTCATTCTCTATAGGTGTCATCCGGCGTCCTACTTTATTAGGTAAACTAGCTCCAGGAATTAGATCCATCAAGTACATTATTTGAAATGATCTCATCATATTCTATCAGCAACTACTTTATCTCTTTCGGGTGTTCTTCCACATGCTTCAAATCTTCAACCTTCTTAGGAACTAAGGCATAACACACATTCTCATGTCTCAATCCATCAAGGAATATCCTTTCGTCAACCAGATAAACTCTAGCATTCATACAAACTTCAACTATAGGAACATCTTCTAATGGAAACAAAATCTACTTCATCCCATTAGCAACAATAGTATATATATTCTTCTTTCCATCATGAATATCCTGTCTATCATACTACCAAGGCCTTCCCAACAAAACATGGCATATATCCATAGGCATGATATCACACAAAACTTCATCATGGTAATTTCCTATCTTCAATTTCACCAAACATTGTTCACTTACCAAAATCTTATGTTCATCTTGTATCCATGCTATCTGATAGGCCTTCAGGTGCTTTAATCTTTCCAACTTCAACTTAGTCACCATCTCTTCAAAAATTAGGTTCTTAGAACTTCCACTGTCAACTATCAACTTGCAACATTTACCAGGTACCTTGCATCTTGTCCAGAATAAATTCTTCCTCTACAATGGTTCTTGCTCCAACTCACTCTGACATAGTACTCTTCTATTCATCAAAACTTCTTCTTTCAGTTTGTTAGATGATCCAGCATGATCTTCCTCAACAAAGGATATTCTTCTATTATTCTTTGTCTTTTTGCTTGTCTCTCCCTAATTGCATTCAAATGCTCTATGTCCTTCTCCACCACATTTATAACAAGTTCCTCTGAATACCTTTTTCTCTTGTCCTCTATCATCTCTTCTATATCCTTTTTTCTAGTAGCCACCATATCCTCCTCTTCTGTATGAGTTTCCATCACTTTTCTGATATGTATTATCATTCTTACTAACCTCCTTATCCTTGTTCTAATCCGGAAAATGTCCTCTTCCTCCAACAAAAGTTCTTCCTCTTTGAAATCTTCCACCTCTTCCTCTCTGTCTCTACTCATGTCTCTTATTTAGCTTATCTTCTACTTTTAGGGCACACGGATATGCCTCTTCCACATTCTACAACTTGATCAAACTAATCTCATCCTGTATAGATGACCTCAAACCATTCACATATCTGGATACTTGCTCCATCTCATCCTCTGAATGTCCAAATCTGATATTCAACTTATATAACTCCTTAGTATACTCTATCACACTTGAATATTTCTACTTCAAATTTTGAAATTTTCAAAACAAACTGATCTGATAGTTTGTAGGCATAAAGTTTGTCTTCAACTTATTGACCATCCGATCCCAAGGTTTTATCTTCTCTTTCCCTCTTCTTTTCTAATCTGTCTACAAATGTTCCCACCAAAGGGATGCATGTCTTCTCAACTTTGTACAAACAAATTTCACCTTCTTATCTCTAGTGGTACCTTCAAATTCAAAATAATTTTCCATCTCTATAATCCAATCAAGCAATTCTTGTGAATCCAATTTTCCAGTATAATCTGGTGGATTGAAATGTGGCTTCGTATTTTCTACCTCTTCATCACTTATATCATCAATTGGTCGACCTCTTCTCTAGGCCGTTTCAATTGCATCTAATCTAGTAGTAATTCCTCTTAGCATCTCCATTATAGCTTGATCTGCGTTTTTGTGCGTTCCATTTCCTTTAACATTTCTTCTTCCAACCATCTTTACAACAGTCCTCTATAGTTGCAGGTTGGATCCACAATCTGTCACCCCACAACAAATATTTTACAGGACTCTACAAATTCTGTTGACCTCACATAGATCTAACCTTGCTTTGATACCAATCTAGTGCAACCACGATAGGAGGGGCCTCAAAGAGAACAATCTGGACTATACAACAAGAGTAACACAATGAAAGCAACATAGAATATGGAGGAAAATGCAAATTAAAACATTATCCTTAATAGAAATCTCAGTTACATTTGGCTGGAAACATCCAGACTTACAGATTCGGCTCACAGGCCTGATACAACATGTTCAGAAATACTATATTCCAATATGCTTCTATATGCAAGCTAAAATCTTACAAATCTAATCACAACTTATCTATCTATTCTTCACTACCTATTCTAATGATCTATTACAAGCTTTATACTATATCCCTGATTCTGGAAACATCCACGTTGGCCAAAAGATCATGACATTCTCCAAGGAAATAAAATGTAATGTGCACATGAATAGGTCGGCCTCAAATTGAATTACTCCATCAATGGGGTGCATAAGATGAAGTGTAGACCTATAATGAAGGTCAGGGACACACTAAGGAACATTTAAAGTTACACCATTAAGATTTACAAGTCACGGGAACAATCCACAAATGATCAGTTTAGCCGTTAGGCTTGAAAACTATTCTAGTGCCGGTTCAAGAAACTGGGATGAAATCTGGAATTGATAACTTGCCAAAAAATGATCCAATCTCGCTCAAATCTTGGAATAAGGAAAATGAATGTATCCATGATGTACATAGAGATCCACAGGGTCTAGTGAGAAAAGGTGATGAATCCACCAACATGAACTGAGAAAGAACAAAACTGAAAGGAAAATATTTTTGGTTGATGCAAGATTTCCAAGAACCAAGGATGCTCCTACATCAAGAAAGGTCTACTAGACTCCTACCAAAACCACCAAGACATGCTTAAACGCTCACAACACAATAGTTAGATAACATAAGGTTCTAAATTAATTTTAAAACTCAAACGAGATTCCTATATTCATTCATCCATTATGCAACAATTAGAATGGAAATGACAATAGTAATCAGGTGCCCGACACCCACACCAAGGCACCAAGTCTAGTCTAATAAAGCATACAAATATTCTCAATATCAAATGATTACAACATCCTTCATAAGGAAGGCCCAAGAACAATATTACAATTACAAGCTTGGGACTCAAGGTCCTTGAATTATATATTTATAACCTTTACACTAATAAGAAAGCATGAAGAGGAGACATGCAAGTAGAAAAAAAGGAGGAAAAACTCAAAGTAGATCCACCACGCTGAGATCACCAGTACCTAACATTGGTTTGCAATGCAACCCAACCATGTGGAACCTGTAGGTCCACCCCCATGCTCATGGATATAGTCACACATCCCAAACACTCAAGCAAGGTTCAAGCACAAAGGTGTAGGCTTACACACACACCAATCACAATGAATACACTTCATCCAAGATAAATGATAGGCATCCCAATTAGGGGAAACTAACATATATGTTAATGCAACTCAATTTATACAAGGGAGAAGAGTAGAATCCATGCAACTACATAAGTAATTTAATGCATTTAACACAATGTAAGAGAACATTCCAACACATGGAATACATGGAATACAAGCTACTCACACATGGAAACCACATGCCACACATGTCGCTCATAAGAGGAATCAAATGAAGTACAATCCATTACAATTGATATACCAATCACTCATACGAGGAGTTAAATGACATACAAGCCATTACACATGACATGAACATAGTATTCAAACTCAACACCAAAAGAGGAAGGAACATACATCTTTTGGGTGCTACTCAAAAATGGATCTAGATGCTAGAGTGCAAGTAGAGGGAGAGTCATAACATGTCCCAAAAGGGATGGAATCATAGAAACTTGGCATATTTTCATACAAACAAGAATGTACAACTACACAAGTCCCATGCTCCACGAGCGGGCATGTCTTTCTAAACATCCTTAGCCTATAAGAGCACTAAAGGCATGCAGGGGTATCCAATAAACCATGTATGACTTCCATGACTCACTCTAGTACCTAGTCCTAGGGTTCATCTCATTCTATAAGAACAAGGAAATATAGCCAAAACAATAATGAAACTCACAATGAAATTCACATACGAAACACAAGGCATTCACACTTCTTGCGACACTATTCACATTTTTAAACTAAAACAGAAAATCAGGAATTTCAACAAGAAAATAGATGGGAAATGATCTCATTCAAAGAATTCATTTGCATTTTTTATCATTCCCTATTATAATATGAAATAAGATTTTCAAAAATCACTTTTAAACAAAGTCCAATTTTCACAAATATCCAGGTTCCATAATTGATGAAGCTTGATAAAAATGTTTAAAATTTCAAAATTCAAAAATAAAAAAGGTAAGAATACCCTTTTGATCCAAAAGTTCCCAACAACACACTTTTAACATAAAAAGACCAATTTGAGCCTCTAATTAAAAATTGGGCATGGTAACCCTATATGTGGGAAAATTCTCAAAAATTTCTCAAAATAAATTTACACTATCAATTTGATTCGAATAAAATACATGGAAGGATTCTAACATACTACCAATGCAATTAGAATCAATCATACCATTTAAAATTAAGTAAATATGAAGAAATGATAAAATACCTCCATTCCCAAGCAAGAAATTCAAATGAGAGAATGTTTGCACACAAGCAACGAGAGCACATGAGATCACAACCATCACTTCCTTTCCCCATTCCTATCCAAATGCAATGAATCCCATGCAATTTCATTCCCAATTTCTCCCACAATGAACAAATCAATTTTCCTTCAAAAAGAGGGATTTTCCCACATTTTCTCTCCAAAATATGCTAAGGCTAAAATGAATTCTAGTTTCCTTCTTAAAAATCATTTTCATATTTCACTTTTTAAATTGCTATATTAAGTATTACCTTTTAAAATATATTATTTTATACCATTTCCTTCTTTTCCAATTTATAATTTAAACATTCAATTTATAGCATAAATCAACATTCAACATTAAAATCACAATTTAAGTCTTTATAAGCACAATTTAAAATTAAATAATTAAATAATGCTTATAATTTCCTAAATGAACCTAATCACACAAATTATACAATTATGGTAAAAATGAATATACATAAGCCCAATTAATCCTTTTTAAATATTAAATTCCCCCATTTAATCATAAAATGCATTTCCTATATTAAAATTTATAGAAAAATGCAATTTAACTCAAAAGCTCAAAAACTCTTCATAAGTCAACCACAGGGGATTAAGGTTTTCCAAAACATTACCAATCAAGGTATCTAGGGTTTGCACTATTTAATCAAGGACAATTCATACTCAATTGGGTGTGACAATAAGGGTTTAGGTCAAGGGTTGGCCAAAGTGCTATCTCTTGTTAACCACCATCAGGGAATGTACACTCAGACCTATGGAGCCAGGTGGATTTGATACCTAGTACCTATAAATATACACACACAATGGTGTACTTGTGCATATACATATATACATAGTTGAAGCACATACTACATCCTGACTGTAGTTAACTACCATATCTATCAATTAATTGTATTAGCATAGCTAATCATGATAAACTTTCACTTAATCAACAATGTGTAATATCATAATGATAACATTTAAAATTTAGAATACCAAATCAAAATAAAAATTATTTTTTACCTAGGATAGGGTTAGAGAGATGTTACATCCTCCCTCCATAAGATTTGACTTACTCCTCAAAGTCACGTAAACTCAATATGCAGTCATGTCACATATTAGTACTCAAAATCTATTAATCAACATTAAAAGATTGCACTTCATCCCAAAGATGAGAAATATAATATATATCATTCATCACTGAATGAAATAGAAAAGACATCCATTTAACATTCACCTTTCTAAGAATCATTATCAATATATTGACATATGCCTTACTCGTAAGGTCTCAACGTGAAACAAAATAGCATGGTTAATCTTGCTAACATCACATGTTTCACAATTCTCAAAATAAGAATTTATTTCAACATCCACATTCATTCAAGGATAGGTTAAGATACACATTAATTTACACTAATAATAGGGTAAAGAATATGCATAAGCACTCAATTCTTTCCAAAACACCATTGTTTGCAACAATATTTGTTTTCCACACACTTCCAATCTCACACATTAGAACATATTTGACATCATTTTCAACAAAATGTAACAATTAATAATTTCTAAGACATAATAAGAAAACTTTTGAACTTTTCATATGTAACCATATACAAGATGAAACATGCATTTATACATACATACTTACATCACTGGGTAACACAATACAATGTCTACATTGGGTCCACCATAGTGCCATAGTACCAAGAGTCCATGCCAATCCTCACTAGGTAGCTCGATGGTGTTAGGCCACACACAAGGGTGATACCATCCACGAGTCCACCATAACTAACCCCTTGTTTGTGTAATGCTTTTAGCCTCCAAGGAGCAATCAACACACATTGGAAGGTAGTGGAACCTAGTTGTAAACCAGCCTGACATACCCCCATCCTCAAAGTTCCCTATGTCTACTTCCTCGTATACACTCAACTGAGTCCGACTCTCCCATTCTCAATGAGGAATCACATTACAACATAAGAACAACATTTGAAAACAAGAAATATAAAAGTAGTTTAGCCACTAAAGATCATCAATAAGAAGAGAATAAATCTCAATTCCAACAATAAGATAAGAAAATTCATAAACTTCAACACTAAATCAATGTAACTACAAGAGCTACATGCAAAGAAATTTCACAATTTGTGGCTAAACCATTACAAACAAAATAAATCAAATTTTTTGATTGTCAAAATCAAAATAAAAGTCATCAATAACCAAAAGAAGATTCACAATCTTAGAAATGGCACAATGCATAATGATGTGACTAAACTAGCCACCAAACGAGGAAGGGGGGAATAACGTGACTATAACAATAGTCCTTCATGTGTGTTTGTGGCCTAGTCACACAAATCCCCACATGGATGACAATGCACCTCCTCGAACACATACCCTTCACATCTACATGTGGCATGGTCATATGCCAAGCAAACAACACACACAATGGCCATATACCACATGGCAATGTGCCCCATAGAGAAGACACATGTTGGAAACACCCCACATAGCGATGCACCTCATGGAGAAGAGACACGCAAACCGTACACTGAAGCCAGAGGTATACATGGAAAGGTACATTCATATTCTAACTGAAATAAACCAATTGAAAGAGAACATGAGGCCCTCTCTACAAGTGTGCAAGCATCCCCACACCACTCAACACCAAGTAGGAAACATAAAATATAATGTGCCTTCATGTATCTATGTACATGGAATCGTGTCCTCCAACCCAACTTGCTACCATCAACAACACGTCATCATCACCTACACTATGTTAGAACATCAGTGTGATGTGGCATCATATCTATGGCATTATGGCAGAACATGTGTAGATACAGAATCCATCTCAAGATGGGGTAACTCAGTCTTCTCATGTTGGATTCCATATATACATATCATAGAAAAGGAAAGAGAAAACCTATCATTGGTAACCAATACCAAAATTTTATGTCCTCATCAAGATCTATAGTGAATAGGCTATCACTATGAACCAAATTTGTGGTTCATTCATAAGAGGAAGTAGGTGAATTACCCTTCTTAGAAAGGATTGGGTGGTAGGATTACTCCATACCAATGTCACAACATATTCCATATCCTTCCTAAGTGTATCATGATTCTACTTGCCCCCACACATGTTGACTTATCAACCATCCTTGGGTGGGCTCTCAACAAGGTGACAAATAAGCAAACACAAGAATTAGTATGCTTCCACCATAATCTTAGCAAAAAATATCATCCACACATGGGTACACAATACCACAATCACATGGAAACACAACTCAAGCATAGGATATTCACAACACTCAACATGAGCACTAGTATATGATGTTCACATAATAGGGAGTATCTTTTTCCAATTTCTTCTTACCAAAATAAAACCATTATCCACCTCTAATTATGCAAGATCAATATAAAATTTCTAAGAACATGCACTCCCAACATCCATACAATCTTCTCTTTTCAAGACAATAATGTCATTAAACATAATTTTATAATTACAACCTTTATCACATACAATATATCACAATGATACATGGAGAAAACCAACAATTCCATAATAATGCTCACATTCACATTCACTATTATGAAGTGGTAAATCACCTTACTACACACACATGTTAACCACATTTATTTCCTATACATAGTGCAATGTCATTACAATGTTTACTCAAGACAAGGTATGCAACATTATCACTTCAACATACATTTAATATTTTACATTTTGAATCAAGGTACAATAATTTAACATCTACATGATTTCTTAAGAGTTAAAAATTCAATTAGGGACTATAGGTCTCACCAACAAGATGCACCTATTATGCAATTATCATTAACATGCAAATGGTTTCACTATTCCCTTTTTCTCTAAACTCTTACTTAATGCATAATAATTTTCTATTCAAATACATACATGTTCCATGATTATGAATGTAACTTGGGGAATTAGGTCCTTTACCCAAGGTTTGATCTAATAAAACACATGAATGCATAAAAATTTACTCATAAGAGACACACATACAAAGGATTTCAATACACCACACAGTCAAAGATAGGAATCTTCATTAAACTAATGAGAAGAGAGAGAAGGAGAGAGAGATTTACAATTCTGACACAGGCACAAATGCAAACATGGTTTCATCATCACACAATCACTTTCACACAAATGCATCAATCATATGAGATTATACAATAATCTCTATGAACTAACAACATGATCATTTATTTTCTATTATCATATTTTATAATCTCAATGCAATATAACATGCAAAAGTAAGTCCAAAACCACATAGGGTCAATCTAGCAATCACTAGCAAAAGGAGATAAAGCACAAGAAGAGAATACACACAAATGGAACCTCTTGGCAACCTCAAGGTCAAACAGACCTTCCAACAACATGAACTAAGAAACCAAGCAAGGGTAATTTTAGGCAACACATGTCACCTGCAACCCACCAACATGCTAAGGTCCAAAATGCCCACCTGCAACATATGATATAGGGAAGTAATCAATCTCAACCTTGGGAGACTCTCAAGCAAGGGAATCAGTCTAATCCCGTAGGGTAAGGAATGGCCTAGGAGGGATCATTCCTCCACAACACAAGTCAGGGTTGGGAAACTCAACCCTCTAAAATGCCATGCTAAGGCATTCAAGGAAAGAGGTCCTATGACTATCTCACCACAAAAAACACTTGGAACACACACATCAAGAACACTCTAACCACATGGGCTACAACCACACTCAGGGAGCACTCAAGGGTCACAACCCTTTACACAACAAAAGAACCACATATTAAGAAGGAGACCAATCAGAATACACTTCTTGGTAGGCTCGAGTGTCTAACTAAACATCACAAAAACATTCCTCAACCAGACATGCAAGGGGTGGGAAACAACAACACTTGTTTCCATTTACCACACACAACACACCAAGGAAGTAACAACCATAAATAGAGATCCCAATGTTGCAACATGGGCTCTGATACTAGATGTAACAACCCATCAATTAGGAACAAGTCAAAACCTGACCAAACAACTTAAAAAAAAAAAAAACTAACAACGCTAATAATGTGACAACAATGTGTTGCTAGTGCATACCATGTGCACAAACAAGTGTCATAAGAACACAATGAAACTATAGAACAACTGCAGTGGACCACACCATTTCACAAGCAAGGTGATAATAGTGGAAGTCTTACAACGTGGAACAACTCACCACGAGGAAGCAACAAGAGAGAGATTAACTTCTCTACGATGAGCAACTAAAATCCACAATAGCGCTTTCTCACATGACTACAAGAGGATGGGCTAAGGGAATCATTGACCTCTAACCCACATCCAACCAAGCTGACCAACACATTAAGGTCAAGCAACTAAACACAAAGAGGATCACTAGATCAACTTCTAGCTAATGATCTTCAATTGTAGCTCTAAGACGCACAACCAGAAGACTAATGATTCTGCAACGTGAACCAATGCTACAAGACAACATTGACCCTCTAGGGAAGGTCTACCAAACTCCTACCATAACCACCAACACACACTTAAATGCTCACAATACAAGAGTTGGATAACATAAGATTATAAATTAATTTAAAAACCCAAATGAGATTCCTATATTCATTCATCCATTATGCAACAATTAGAATGAAAATGGCAACAATAATCAGGTGCTTGACACCCACACCAAGTCACCAAATCTAGTCTAATAAAGCATACAACTATTCTCAATATCATATGATTACAACATCCTTTATGACGAAGGCCCAATAACAATATTACAATTACAAGCTTAGGACTCAAGGTCCTTGAATTATACATTTATAAAATTATACATAACTTTACACTAATAAGAAAGCATGAAGAAGAGACATGGAAGCACGAAAGAAGGAGGAAAAACTCGAAGTAGATCCACCACGTTAAGATCACTAGTCCCTAATGGTGGTTTGCAACACCAACCAACCATGTGGAACCCGTAGGTCCACCCTTGTGCTCATGGATATAGTCACACAACCCAAAAACTCAATCAATATTCAAGCACAAAGGTGTAGGCTTACACACACACCAATCATAATGAATACACTTCATTCAAGATAAAGGATAGGAATCCCAATTAGGGGAAACTAATGTATATGTTAATGTAACTCAATTTGCACAAGGGAGAAGAGTAGAATTCATGCAACTACATAAGGCATTTAATGCATCAAACATGAAGTAAGAGAACATTCCAATACATGGTATATATGGCATATAGGCTACTCACGCATGGAAACCACATGCCACACACGTCACTCAAAAAAGGAATCAAATGAAGTACAATAAATTACAATTGATATACCAATCACTCATAAGAGGAGTTAAATGACATACAAATCAATTACACATGACATGAACATAGTATTCAAACTCAGCACCAAAAGAGGAAGGAACATACATCTTCTGGGTGCTACTCAAAATAGGATCTAGATGCTAGAGTGCAAGTATAGGAAGTCATAAGATGTACCCAAAGGTATGACATCTTAGAAACTGATGCAAGAGCATCCAGTGTGTAAGGGCAATCTTGCATCACCCAAAAATAGTTAAATTTCAAGTTTCTCAGTTTTTAGATATTTTTACATTTTTGGATACCCTTTTCGTCATAATGAAATTCCCAATTTATGGTTTTTATTTTCTATTCTTGGGTTGAAAGATATTGCAGTTTTAGTTTCCTAGATTTGCACCTAAAAATCTTTCGAGTTAGATTTGAGGCACTTAGAGTTTCTGAAATGGCCCTGAAACTTGCCAAAATTGGCATAGCCAATTTTGAGCATGTTATTGACTTTGATACCTTTCCAACGGTTCAAACGGTTCATGAATCGGAGTCTTGGATCAAAAGTTATGGCCCTGGGAAGTTAGCACACTTTCTAGAAGATACAATTGCAAATGTTCTTTCGAAATTTGAACTTCAAGTTGTAATTTTTTGGCGCCAAACTACCTAAACTCAAATTTGAATGTTGTTTTGGCTCCAAACTAAAGAGGAGCTCTATTTATGGGTGGGTTTCTAATTTTTGGGTAGCTTTTTGGGGACAAGCTCGCATATTGCGAAAGGGTGATTCCAGAGTCAACTTGCATGTGTTGTAGAACTGGGGATTTGAGATCCTTGCATGTGAGAAGCCCATTTTTGAAATCGATAAAATTATTCTCTTGTTTGTGGGTATTTCATGTCTCGGTTGCACCCCTCATCAAGTGGTATCGAGCAAAGTTTTCTGTTTATGGACGATCGGCCGATCGCGAGGCGCTCGCGACCAAACCGCGGGTTGTGGGTTGAGGTCAAGAAAGATGCCTCCAAGAGTGATGCCCGTAGGCATGCAGGATTCATACCGAGGCGTGGTAGAAATGCTGGTGGAAGAGATGCACCGGGTAGCCCTCCGTAGACGATTGATGCTACAAGAGCAGCTGAGAAGAGGGTTAAACCCAAGGGAGGAAAAAGTGAGGATGAAGGAGAGGAAGAAGGTTCAAATGTAGAAGAGGAAGAAGAAGCAATTGATCAAGACCAAATGCGCTAATATTATTTTGAAGATCAAGAAAAGACTCCAAAGTAGAAGTCCCCAGTTATTCCAGAAGTCTGAACCCAGAAGAGTTAATCGACTGGGTCAACGAGCTAGAAGAATATTTTGAGTATAAGGAAATAGAGGACCCAGATCGGGTTAATTTTGCAAAATTGAAGCTGAAGGGCCATGCTAGTATTTGGTGGAAAGAGGTCCAGTTGGAAAGAAGTTGAAGAGGAAAAGGAAATATCACCAGATGGGATCGCATGGTAGAGAAATTGAAGAAGCAGTTCATACAAGTGGACTACGAGTTAGATCTATTGAAGAAATTGCAAGGGTTGAAGGAAGGAAGTAGATCTGTGAAAGAATATACTAAATATTTTTACAAGATAATCATCAGAACGGGTCACACAGAGGCCAATAAGGAGAAGGTAGCCCAATATCTTAATGGGTTACGACTGAGCATTCAGGAGGAGTTAAGCCTAGTCAGAATGGCCACCATTGAGGATGTGTATCAGTTTGCTCTGAAAGTGGAAGAGAAGTTAAACAAAAGATTTGATGGCAAGCAAAAAGGACGAGGAGGTCAAAGTGGAAGGGGCAGTGGAAGACCTTCAGGAAGCTGAAATGATGATGAAAAGAAAATTGAAGATGTGGGTACCAGCCGGAGCCAAAGGAATAAAAACTTCTACCACCCTTGTGATCAAAATAGTGGTGATCAAAGAGG
>VDFB02000003.1:449342069-449393904 GCA_007258455.2 Sequoia sempervirens | reverse complement strand
TAATGTACCTGAGGGTTTACCACCAATAAGGAAGATCAGTCATCAGATTGACTTGATTCCTGGAGCCAGTTTGCCAAATAAGGCAGCTCATAGAATGACTCCAGCAGAAAATGAGGATTTGAATAGACAAGTTCAAGAGTTGTTGAGAAAGGGTTTGATACGAGAGAGTTTGAGTTCATGTGCAGTACCTGCAGTACTAGCACCAAAGAAGGATGGGGAGTGGAGGATGTGTACTGATTCCCGAGCCATAAACAAGATAACAATCAAGTATGATTTCTATGGCGATGGATGACCCGATGGACTATTTCCAGGGAGCTCAAGATTAGCGAAGATTGATTCAAGAGTGGATATCACTGTATCTAGATTCGAGAGGGAGATGAATGGAAGACTGCCTTCAAGACCAAAAAGGGCCTGTACAAGTGGTTAGTCATGTCTTTTGGGCTAACCAATGCACCGAGCACATTCATGCGGCTCATGAACGAGGTACTCAAAGAATTTTTGGGAAGTTTTGTTATTGTGTATTTAGATGATATTTTGATTTTTAGTAAGACATTGGATGAGCATCCGATGCATATTCGGAGAGCCTTTGAGAAGTTAAGAGAAGAGAAACTGTTGATTAATCTAAAGAAGTGTAGTTTTGTGAAGAGGGAGTTAGTGTACTTGGGGTTTGTTGTCTCAGAAGGTCTCAAGATGGACCTAGAGAAGGTGAAGGCTATTCTGGAATGGCCTACCCCAAGAACTACTACCGAGGTGAGATCTTTCCATGGTTTGGCTAGTTTTTATAGAAAGTTCATTAGAAACTTCAAAAGAGTATTTCAGGGACCCTTTGATCAAAACAATGAGAGGGGAGGAAAAATTCAAGGGAGCATTGAGCGCAAAAGTTTTGAACTATTGAAGCAGAAGGTGACAGAGCAACCTGTTCTAGCCCTCTCAGATTTCAACAAGGTGTTTTAGGTGGATTGTGATGCCAGTGGTTGTGCCATTGGAGCAGTGTTGAGCCAAGAAGGTAAGCCCATTGCCTATTTCCATGAAAAGTTAAATGATGCCAAGAAAAAGTATTCTATATATGATCATGAATTTTATGCAATAGTTCAAGAATTAAAGAAATGGAGACATTATTTTTTGTCAAGGAATTTGTTCTATATAATCGATCAAGCCTTGCGAAGACCTAAATAATAGTCAGGGAAAATTAAATCAGAGGCATATGAAATAGGTAGAGTTTTTGCAGAGTTATACCTTTGTTTTGAAACATAGGAGTGGGAAGTCAAATAGGGTTGTAGATGCCTTAAGTAGGAGGCATACATTGATGACAAAAATGCAGATTGAAGTGGTTGGATTCAATGAACTTAAGATACTATACGTAGAAGATCCTGATTTTGCAGAGGCTTGGAAAGCTTGCAAGGAACCTGTTATAGTGGACAGGACAAGGTGGCTGGATTTCATAATCCAGGATGGCATGTTATTTAAGGGAAGTCAATTGTGTATCCCAAGGAGTTCCATGAGGGAGAGCCTGATAAAGGAGAAATATAGTGGAGGAATGGTAGGACATTTTGGTTGGGATAAGACCATTACCATTATCAGTGAGCATTATTATTGGCCTCAGTTGTCACAGGATGTGAAGAAGTTTATACAAAGCTGTAGGGTATGTCATATGGCTAAAGGAGTGAGCCAAAATACAGGCTTATATCAGCCCTTACCTATACCAGAGAGGCCATGGGAGGATATAAGTATGGACTTTGTTCTTGGTTTTCCAAGGACACAACGAGGGAATGATTCAGTCTTTGTCGTGGTTGATAGGTTTTCAAAAATGACACATTTCATTCCATGTCAGAAGACCCATGATGCAGTCCACATTGCTGACTTGTTCTTCAAAGAGGTGGTGAGGCTGCATGGTCTGCCAAAGAGTATTGTTTCAGATCGTGACACCAAATTTGTGGGGTGCTTTTGGAGGACCTTGTGGAAGAAGCTGAAGATAGAGTGGAAGTTCAGTTCTGCACACCATCCACAAATAGATGGGCAGACAGAGGTTGTTAATAGGAGTCTGGGTAATCTACTGAGATGTTTGGTAGGAGATAAACCCAAGGGATGGGACTTGATCTTACCCTAGGCAGAATTTTCTTACAACAATTTTGTCAACAGAAGCACTAGTAGATCACCGTTCCAGATTGTGTATGAAGGTAGCCCCAGAACAGCTCCAAAATTGAGGAAGATGGACCAAGAGAAGAGAATAAGTGTTGAAGCCAAATATTTTGTAGAGCACATCAAGAATATACATGAGAAGGTACGAGAACACATTAATAAGATGAATATGCAATATAAGGCTAAGGCAGATCAGAAAAGGAGGAATAGGGAGTTTCAGATTGGCGATGAAGTAAGTGTCCACTTGAGGAAAGAAAAGTTTCCCGTGGGAACCTATAACAAATTGAAGATGAAGAAATTTAGTCCCTGTAAGATTTTGAAGAAGCATGATTCAGGGAATGCATATGAGGTAGAGTTGCCTGATAGAATCAACATTTACCCTGTGTTCAACATTTCAGATTTGACAGAGTATCATGAAGGTGGAACAGAGGAAGCACCAACAATAGGGCAGTATGGAATTCCAGCACCTACTTCAGAAAGGGAGGAGATTGAAGCAATCTTGGATAGTCATGTGGGAAGGAGTACCAGAAACAGGCAGTATGAAGAATATTTGGTGAAATGGAGAGGAAGGCCTGTGGAAGATTCATCTTGGCTATCTAAGGTAGCGATTGACTGGTTGGGTTTTCCCCAACCATCTGAGACGTGATGGGGTCACTTCTCAAATTACCCTGGGTGTCTGATGTAGGAGCATCCAGTGGTGTAAGGGCAATCTTGCATCACCCAAAAATAGTTAAATTTCAAGTTTCTCAGTTTTTAAATGTTTTTACATTTTTGGATACCCTTTTCGTCATAATGAAATTCCCAATTTACGGTTTTTATTTTCTATTCTTGGGTTGAAAGATATTGTAGTTTTAGTTTCCCAGATTTGCACTTGAAAATCTTCTGAGTTATATTTGAGGCACTTAGAGTTTCTGAAACGGCCCCAAAACTTGCCAAAATTGGCATAGCCAATTTCAAGCGCATTATTGACTTCGAGACCTTTCCAACAGTTCAAACGATTCACGAATCGGAGTCCTAGATCAAAAGTTATGGCCCCGGGAAGTTAGCGCACTTTCTAGAAGATACAATTGCAAATGTTCTTTTGAAATTTGAACTTCAAGTTGTAATTTTTCAGCGCCAAACCACCTAAACTCAAATTTGAATGTTGTTTTGGCTCCAAACTAAAGAGGAGCTCTATTTATGGGTGGGTTTCTAATTTTTGGGTAGCTTTTTGGGGACAAGCTCGAATATTGTAAAAGGGTGATTCTGTAGCTTTCTGTAACTTGCATGTGTTGTAGAACTTGAGGATTTGAGATCCTCTGCATGTGAGAAGCTCTATTTTCTGAATAATAAAATTATTCTCTTGTTTGTGGGTTATTTTCTATGTCTCTGGTTGCGCCCTCATCAGAAACTTGGGATCTTTTCATACAAACAAAAATGCACAACTACACAAGTCCTACACTCCATGAGTGGGCATGCCTTCCAAAACATCCTTAGCCTATAAAAGCACTAAAGGCATGTAGGTATTTCCAATAAACCATGTATGAATTCAATGAATCACTCTAGTACCTAGTCCTAGGGTTCATCTCATTCTATACGAACAAGGAAATATATCCATAAAATAATACAATTTACAATGAAATTCACATATGAAAACACAAGGCATTCACACTTCTTTGCGACACTATTAACATTTTTACACTAAAATAGCAAATTGAGAATTTGAACAAGCAAATGGATCCAAAATGATCTCATTTAAAGAATTCATATGTATTTTCTATCATTCCCTATTATAATATGAAATAAGATTCTCAAAAATCCACTTTTAAACAAAGTCCATTTTTCACAAATATCTAGGTTCCACCATTGATGAAGCTTTAAAAAAATGTTAAAATTTCAAAATTCAAAAATAAAAAATGTAAGAATACCCTTTTGATTCAAAAGTTTCCAACAACACACTTTTAGCATAAAAACACCAATTTGAACTTTCAATTAAAAATTGGGCATGGTAACCCCGTATTTGGGAAAATCATCAAAAAAATCTCAAAATAAATTCTACACTATCAATTTGATTCAAATAAAATACATGGAAGGATTCTAACATACTACCAATGCAATTAGAATAATTAAAACCATTTAAAATCAAGTAAATATGATGAAATGATAAAATACCTCCATTCTCAAGCAAGAAATTCAAATGAGAGGATGTTTGCACACAAGTAACAAGAGTACATAAGATCACAGCTGGGTAAAAGCACAAACCTGTGTCACACTTTTAGCCAAAAAAGTATTTCTAAGAGAAATGGTTTCAACCGGTAAGTATTCAATCAAGAGGGTTTCGGCTGAAGCCACGGGGCAGTGACATGGCGCCTACGTGGCAGTACCTTTTCGACCGAGTGACTTTCGGCCGAAAGTTATGTGACCGATAATGTACCAACTGAAACTGTCGAAATAAAATAAAATAAAAATCACAGCCTAAGCATTTTGCATGCTCAGGTGAAAGCATTTTGGACAAGATCTCATCGACTGAGGTCACGATTAACAACTCCCATATATACCCAGGTTCTTTCTATCTATCATATACATGTGATTTTGTAGCTCTATGGGATGTATTTCATTTTGGAGTTCTGTTGAAGTATTTTGAGCTAGGGTTTGATTTATTGGTTGAATGAAATTCGAAGGGTTCCATTTTGTTGGCTGAATTTTTTGAAAACTTGTGGTGTTTTTAATTTTCATGAAGGAAATTCCTATGTTTTATGATTAGTAATGAATAGAACTTGTTGTTTATCAATGATTTAATTTTCTCTGGTGGAATAGAAATTTGGGGTTTTGTTTATCAATGATTTATTGATGAAAAAATTGGTAGAAATTTTGTGTTTTGTCTATCAATGTTTTATCGATGAAAAAATTGGTAGAGACATACTGCTTAGATGTCACAGTGATGTATATCTTATTTTGAGAATATTTTATGATGCTTGCACCTGGTCTCATTCATTGAGGTTCGTAGATTTACTCTTGCACCTAGCATAGTTCATTAAGGTAGACCACACCTACAGTTGGATGTGGGATACTACTTAATATGTATTTTGACAATGTGAACCTCAATCGAGAACATTTGTTTGGTAAATAATTGGTTTCTTACCTCCCTCACCCATTTGAGTCATAGATTATGTTTCATCTCAACTAATTTTATATTAGGCTACCCATTAGAAATAAAATAATTGGATGAGTTCAATATGACATTCTCCTTCAACAAATTGTTGGATATGCTAGACCGAGCAAGTGAGTATTCAATCTTCTTACACTATCTACAATTTTGCACATTATGTGTGCCATGAGATTCGAGTCTTTAATATATTGTTGAATAGCACATACTTGGTAAGATTTGGCTTTGAGAGTTGAATAGAAATTTCCTCATCTTCACTTGGCATTGGGCTATGTGGATTTGATAGGCTATATAACTCTAATGTGCTATGTGGCATTGTTGGGCTATGTAACTCTAATGGGATATGTGGCTCTCCTTGCACATTTGATGCATTATCTTTCTACTTAGGGTGTTGTTTAGGAGTTATTTTTTCTAGAGTTGTAGAGGAGTTATTTAGGAGTTATCTTTCTACTCTAGGAAATACTTCTTTTTGAGACATACTCTTTTACCTAAAAAAAATGGCATGATTATTTTAATCTGTTCCCTAAGTGGATTCACTAAGAAACCTATTGTATTGAAATAAGATGAAGAAGCACATGCTTCAAAATACATGGAATAGCTGGAAATATTAGAACAGGAAGGTGTTACTAAACATCAAACTTCACAATATGTACAAAATTCAAAAATCATGCAAGGAAAAAACATCACCTACCCTTATTTATGATCGAGAAAATGGGTTCTTGAACTCTGAATCATCTAGTTTTTTGATCTGAGCATAAACATAAAGAACTCGAGATCAAAGAAAGACCAGTATAAAATTTTAAAAACATCAAGTTAAATATGTATCAATAAGAAGAAAATTATATTACATACTGCATATTTCATATCATTGTAGTTAGTGTAGTCAACAACTCTAGTTGTGCCTACAAATTCAAAATAAGAGACCAAGGAGCCAAAGCTCCATATGGGACCATAACATTATGACTGTTATCATCAAAAGATGAATACTTCTTCACTATCCAAGCTACCATTACTTCAAACAATGTATATCTCATGGAAATATTTTTGACATCAACTAATTCATGCACCTTTTGAGAAACACAGACCATTGAAGTTATTAAGCCACTATTTCAAGTAAGGATAAGATGCATACAAAATTTCAAATTTCCATCAATTAAGCAGAATTCACAAGCAATCAACCATAGGAAAAGTATAGGGAAAAGAGTACTGTAACCACTGTCATTGTCAATATGTTGCTACAAAGCAATACTTAAGTTTTAAAAACAACACTATTGAAAAAAAAATGCATCCCAAGAACATTTTCTTATTTACAAATTCCTGCTATCTTCAACAAGGAATTACAATTTGTGTCACACACTATTTCCTTAGATGATGGAATTGAGTTTAACTGATGTCGTGCACTCCTAAAGGATACTCAACTAGTCGGTTATACTGTTATTAGTGTAGGGTAAGTATCATCAAGACAACAAATTTTGGATAAAATGATAGATTTCTCATAAATCTCTTTCCACTATTAGGAAAAGATTTTAATGAATTACAAAACATGAATGCATTCAAATCATTTCTTGATAGCTGTTAATGAATTATCTCCACAGTTCAGTCCTAACAAATTGACATAAATTGGTACCATTTCTCAACTTTTATTGACAGTTTTCCCACAAACTATAGAACAATTAACATGCATTAAAATTCCATTGACTCTTCTTAAAATACAAGAGTCAAGCTCAAAAAACTGTCCACAAATGGCATGTAGTGTTATTGTGTTTCAAGCATCCTTCACACATTTTATACTGTGTTTTTATCACTATCACTTTTAGAGAAACATAAAGCATCCAATGCAACTTCAGTAGAAATATGGGAAACTATCATCCACTAGCATGATGATCTATATGAACCATAACATTATGACTGGTATCATCAACTCATTGTCACTATTATTCCCAACATTATAAGTTCTCAAAATTGAAAACCCCAAATTTCTAGTTCACCATGTGTGCATGTACATGTATACATATTTTTATGTACATGTGTGTACATATATATGTGTATGTGTGTACATGTATACATTATGTACATAATGTGTGTGCACATGTGTGTATGTGTACATATATGTACATGTGTACATGTATGTATGTATGTATGCATATATATGCATACATGTATGTGTATATGTATGTATGTACTTGAGTATGTATGTATAAATATATGTATGTATATGTATGCATGCATGTACATATATATATTTATGCACACATATTTATGTATATACATATATACATATGTATTCATACACATGTACATGTATGTATATATACATGTACATAAATATGTATATGTATGTACATGTACATACACACATACACTTGTATATGCATACATATGTACATATATATACATGTACATATGTATATGCTTTAGTTTTGAAAATTGAAAATTTTGTTTAATTTAAATATATATTTGTTTTAGTTTTGAAAAAAATCTAATTTAAATTCAAGTTTTTATCACATTTATCTTTTGTTTTAATGATATGCAGATCTCTATCTATTTACATATACAAATATATATATATATATCATGGCCGATGAGGGATCTCATCATTCCCCTTGTTCTGAGCAAGATGCTCAAACTAGATCAAATTTATTTCAGGATAGTATGGCTAGATTAGACAATGATCTAAAATGTTTAGAGAAAACAATTCAAAACTCCCCCAATTTGGCTAATCAAGATAGATTAGTCACTATTAGACAAGAGATTTATAAAATGATTGAGACAATTTGATCATCCAATCCTTATGATGAAATCAGCATTGAGCAGTTTTATTTTTCTCTTGCCAGGAGTGTTACTGGAACTGTGAAACATGGAGAAGTTGCCAAATTAGTTTCAGGTGAAAATGTGTTATCCATGTTCCCATTTTATAGAGGAAAAAATAATATTAGAGGATATGTGGTTATGAGGTGTGTAGATCCTCTTGTTGTGCCATTCATATACCCTAGATGGTTGGCAGTACATCATAGATGGCCTCACAATGATGAGCTTCCATAGTATTTTGTCAAACAGTTATATGTAGAATTTCATTTACATATAGAGGTGGACTACACATCTTATCTCGAGCATGTTGGCCAAGGTAAATGACATTTTTCTGACAAACCATAGTTTAGATGTGCATATTTACTAGTGCTTGTGGATAAGAGGGCATTAGTTGGCCCAAACCTTTTGGTTTTACCAAAACGTTTGGAATTGGTAGCAATAGGGGAGGCAACAACAAGCTCCACTCAGAGGCAGATTTTTTATAACATTGCCTCTATTACGATGAAGATTGATCAGATTTCATCTAATCGAGTTGGTAGATACTTATTATGCCCGCAGATCAGCCTTCCTCCCATTGAGGCTACATTTGCATCGTATGATCCATTTATTCATGATGATCTACCTACTCTTTTAGATATTGAGCAGATGACCCACACGACTCTATGTAATATGTGTAGAGTCTTAGTTTTGGATTTAGTGGTAGCATATTAGGTTATCAATGAGGACCATGGGATCCCTCTTGACTAGGTATAGGATTTTATTAGATGATGATATCCTAGTACACATACGAGCCATGGGGTGTCAAATTCAGAGCATATTACACATCATCCTATAGGTTCCCATGCACATCATGTTTCCATTGATCCTTTAGCTTGTACAGGTTGTTGTTAGGATGTTATAGGTCATGTTGAGGCTACTGGCATGGTACCTGATGTTGTCCATGGGACATACAGTCAGCTTCTTTTTGGTACTGATACAATTGTACATGCTAAAAATCCCTAGGCTGTGATGTCTTTACATTCTCGTGATCTTAGTGATATTGGTAGAGCCATTGATCAAGCACACCAGGTACTTGAATATAATTTATACATATAAAATTGTGTTCTAATTTAAATTATATGTATACATGTAATGCATTTTAAAGTCTAGTTGTTTAACTCCTAATTGAAATTGTGTACTTGGAAATTTTAAGCAGTATGGTGATTTGTCAGACTTTGGAAATTTGGCGCATGATGGCGATCCTCCGAAGTATGCAGCTGAGGTACATTTCAATTTAATAGAAAAATTAATTAAACTTGATGTAAGTTTGAACACATTGAACTTGTACATTGTAGTTTTAGCTAATTTTACATATATGTGTACATATATAACATGCAATTAAAAATTAAATTTAAACATGTGTATACTTGAACACATGCAAGGGTTGGGACGAGGCTCAGGCCACAGTTCGGGAGATCGTGGATTGAGCCATGGATCCACACATCCTAGATTAGCAAAGGGATCGGTCCATGGATCGAGGGAGCTATTGGGCTATGGATTGAGGGATAGATCAGGCTAGAGATCTGATGATTCTATTCATACTAGACATCCTTCTCTTTGAGATCAGTTTTACATCTTATTACATGTTTGAGACCAGATTATTATGCTGGAGACACCTTTTTATGATTTATCTATTGAACATTTACATACACTTATGTTTTATGCTACATATACTTGTTATAATTTACATCACATTCATACATTTATGTTTTATGGTTTGAATAGGTTTGTTATATACTTGCATTATTATGGTTTGAACACTTGTTATATCTATAAATATATCGTGCATCAAATTAATTTGTACATATGGTCTTATTTATTTAGCAAGTGAACTTGAGTACCTTTATTTAAACTTATTATATATATGTTTTGTTCAAATGCACTTGTACAGATCTATTTACATCAAGAAATCAAAATGTTGGACTATCTAATGGTTGAGCTATTTGTAAATTTAATAAGATGGACATGCACATGTAATTATACATACATGAACTCATTTTGTTATCGATATGGGAATACAAACTTATGTTGATATCTTTGTTTTTTTTTAAGTCAAAAATTGAGGGATGCATGTCAAATTAAACCATCAATGGACATGAAAATTAAATATTTTTTTAGATAATCTTAAGATATTGATATGCTCAAAGGATACAAATATGGATGATGATTTTTGAACTCTCCTTGCAAGGAGTGCTTCATCATAAAATTTCAAAATAATAAAATTTCAAGATTAATGCTATATTTAAAAGTGGAACATAAAAATGCAATTGGGAATCGATGTTAACTTGAATTCTTAGCTCTAAATGTTCATTTGTAAAGTTTCAAACTCTAGGTTAAATACATAAATTGTGCATGTATATCATGCTATACACATGAACTTAAGAATTTCATATAATCTAGTACACATGTGTTCATTTGAATGTGCATGCGAAGAATTTGTGTTCACTAGATGATGAGCTATACTCAAGTGTCTAGTTGAATGTACAAATGAAATCAAATAAATTCAAGTGAACTTAATAATTCCATATAATCTAGAACACACATGAATTTGATTGTGCATGCAAACAAAGTGATCTAGATGACTTGAGCTATAAGTGGAGTTGAATGTACAAATGAAATCAAAATTTTCTATTCTTGAAAGTTTAAGAATTCCATGGAACATTTATATGCAATTGGAAATTGATATATTTAAATCTCAAGTTATGCACATAATATAAGTATCTAGATCTTCCTCGATGACAATTAGATATATTTAAATGTAATTTAATTGAACAATCAATCCATAAATAATTAAACAAAAGATCTAGACCATTACATACATGGACTCAAGCTATATACATATGGTAAACAAAGTTAAATTGATGCCAAAATACATAGCTATCTCAAGCACCCCAAACACCATCACTATGATTCAAGTTACAATTTTCATGTATATTGGACAATGCACCTTGAGGTGAAAAAGAAAGACCAATCCAAGAGAACCTGGATACAATCTAACATTCACAAAATGGATTTAATAACTATACTTGAGATAGGCTAATGCTTTTAAGAAAATTTGGATTAAAGATGAAATCAAATTTTAAGGGACCTTGATTTTTTATTAGGAGATTGGATTTGAAATGGATGATAGTCCTGATTAAGGATACTTGGTCCCTAGATACATTGAAAGCTTTGGGTGATGACGAAAGGACAATATGATGTATGGACTAGATTGAGACCAAGAAAAACCAAATTTGATGTTCAAGTTCAATGATTTTTTATTAAGGATGGAGAATGGATGTATGATTGAGATGGATCTAGATGGATAATTTAAATGTTTATATTTTGGATGAGGATAGATGGATTAGATTCTAGTCCATTTGATTAGGATAAGATTAGGTTGATAATGTGATTAGAACATAATTTAATGAATGATTAGGTCTGAAGGGATGATTCTAGGATGATTATGGTTAAATGGGAACTATTACCTAATAAGGCACGATATTAACTTGATGATTAGGATGGGGGATGCTTACTTGATGAAAATAATAATTAGGATGTGATGATTAGGATACATGAAAAATCCAGATGATCATTTAAGATTATTGAATGTCACATTAAATTCACATATAATTTAAATAAAGTTCAAGTTCTATCCAGACAACATGTATGTCTAGATTCTTTAGGTCACTCAAACACCAAATCAACTCTATAATATACTTTTGGAGTTGAATTTTCAAATGAAATGAAAGATTCATGAACTTAAGAATTCCATGAAACATAAATTTAAATGCAAAATTGGAACATAAACTAGGTTTTGTACAAATTGCATGCATGTGTATATTCAATCTAGCTCATATATATAAGTGGAGTTGAACAAATATTTATTCAAATCTATTTGAAAGTGAAAGTTTAACAATTCCATGTCAAACATAAAAATACAACCAAGGAATCTAGATGATTTAAAGGAATTTATGCAAAATGTGAACTTTTTAATTTAGTCAAGTTCTAGGTAAATCAAGTAAATTGTGCATGTACATGTATATATATATGTATTCAGTCTAATATTCAACAAATGAAATTGAAAATTCTTGAGTGAACTTAAAATAATTTCATGACCAACATAAAAATGCAATTGGAAATAGATGATTAAAAAGGAATTTAGGCATTAATGTTTAAGTGATTTTTTTTTAAAGTCACTAGGTTTTGTATCAAGCATATATGATCTAACATATATACATATTTAAGTGGAGTTTCAAATGTAAATTATGATTAAATATCAAAGATTAGATTAAACTAAAGTAAGAATTCCACATGGAACAAATTTATTTAAATACAATTTTCCAAAAATAAATGACCAAGCCTTTGAATTAAAAACCCATGTTCTAAATCATGTCACATGTCCAATCAATATAAATATAAATTATATATACATATATATATATATATATATATATATATATATATATATATATATCCAGTCATACACATACATATGTATATATCCAAAAAACAACTTAAAGCTCCTGGTACATAAAATTTTGATCCTCTCTATCTTTAATTATCTCTAAAATCTTTTCATGATCTTCAATAGGAAGCCTCCACTTTTGTTTGGCACGTCCTCTTTTAGGTAAATTTTCTAAATTTATTTTTGTTGCCAAAACTAAGTGACTATAATGTAGAACCTTTTGTCCTGGCCTATAATCAACAAATATAATACCTATTTTTATCTATCTTTATTTGTTGATAATATGTGCCTTCAATAATGACTAATCCAATGGGATACTCTTGTCCATCACCATATGTCATTGATTCCATCAATTTTCTTTTTGGTTGCGTACATCTTAGTAGATAGTAATCTACACCTTCCGCATTTTTAGGATCTGCAACTATAGCAAAAATATCTCCTGTGTACACACACCACATATATATATAAAATAAATACATAAATAAATTGTAAATATATATATATAAATTTATATATATATATATATAAACATGTTTGAAACTTACATAAACATATAGAATATATATTTAAATCTTGATTTTAACTAAATTGAAATCAATTTCCATACCTGTAACAACTAAATCAGATACATGTTCATAATTAGCTGAATATAGTGGATTGTAGACATCAACATTGTCATCTTCAACAAAAGGAGGCATTGATATTAATTGTTTCATTTCCCATTGTGAAACATACCCATCTCTAATATTCTCACATTGATCAATATTTGCATTGTCCACAATGCAATCAACACAAAAAAATGATTTTTCTCTTACATAAATTGCATAAGGCCTACTACTCCCCGTTGTCATGATTTGATGTAGACTTCTAATACCATGAATTTCTTGACAATTATAAGGATTTGATCGATCAATATCTATTTAAATTAAAACTTAGAAATTCAATTTGAAATCATGTATACATACTTGAACTTTGAAATTCAAAATTTTAACAAATTTTGACTAGATGTACCTGTAACTTCCCAAAAATACCATGTGTTATATGTTGAATCATTAGTGGAAAAATGAATTTTGCACCATTCAACAATTTCATTTGCATTCCTTATGGAATTACCTACAAGTACACAAGTTGGCACAATTTTTCACTTATTACTTTCAAGGAACTTATATCTGATCTTTTAAAAAATATGATCAAGCTAGATTCCATATATATATGGTGAAAGTTACATACTAGCAAGTTCATGTTGATGAAGTGCACAATTCACACATGCTCCTGCTCCATCATGCCCTCCTTTTGCATGTCCACTCTCATAAAAATTCCACAAAAAAATGGTCTTGCATCTAGCATGTTGATTGCTTAACCAAACAAAAGATTTTACAGACTTAAATTGTCCTGTGAAGTTACAAATAATTAAACACTCAAAACAAATTAGTTTCAAAAAAGTAATTATATATATATATATATAAGCAATTAAACAATTTAAGTCTCAAAGTTAAAAGTATATATATATATATATATATAAATTTAAAAAATAATGTACTTACCAACACATCCATCAGACCATATCCAGTGTTGTTCTTGATGTATGCCATGTCATCTTAGGTCTTCAAAAAATATTTTGAAACAATGAGCTACATAGCTTCTATCATGATTTGTATCATCACTGATATAAAAGTGAACCTCTTTGATGATAATTCAATCATCTTTTCTACTTTGTATTCCATCGACCACTACCTCTACATGCTTGTAGCAAACTTGCACAAAAATTGCAACTTACTCTGAATGATAATATTGACTTTGGATCTCAGTTTGAGGACTAAATGTATAGTTCTCAGAGAAATCTACAATAGAGAGAATACAACCTGGTGGAAAGAAATTCTTTGAATCACAAAATTGCTTAGCTTGCCATCTTGCACCATGACAATTGTGTTGTGCTTCCAGCGATGGCTAAATTTTGATCAATTGTTGCCATAAATTTTCTATATGATTGCAGGTGTAGATCAAATTCAACATGATTTCGACAACAACAAGTTTCATGTACTTTATTTATACGTAAAAATGATGGTCATATTGTTTCAAACATCCTTTGACAAATCTTCACATTTGAAATTTTTTGTTTAAATGCTTCAAAAAGTTCACTTTGTGTTGTATCTATAAAATGTTTTGGATGAGAAATTTTTGTACCATCATCACCTATTATTTGTATAGTATCCCTTCTATTAGAAGAAACACGAGAGTGGGTGGTCCAATATTCAACCACCTGTTTCTTGAGATCTTCTGAAATTCTATCTTTTTGGGGAACCCTACAAATATTTACCCAATTTTTCTCAAATTTTCCATCTATTTCATTTCTCTTTTCAATATACCTTTGAAAATTTCTCCTAGAAACATTTAGTAATTCATTAATTACTTGAACTTGTCTTCTATGTGATAATTTCTTACTAGAAATTACAGTCATCAATGCTCTACGTGCAACACTTAAATCACTAGATCGACTCTTCTTTTCAATACATTCCAATGCTTGTTGCAATTTTTCAACAATTGTTTGTTTTAAATCTGATGACCTTTTCCTATTATCAACCCCTAACAACTCCAAAACAGGGGTCATTTATTTTCGTATAAATAACTTTGCAACTAACTGTGCTCTTCCAATTAGAGATTTTTCTTCAAAAAATTCATCCCATATTTTTTTAGAGTGTAATTTTAATATGCTTTTAGATAACATATCTTCAGATGAAATATTATTGAAAAGAGAATCCTCATCCATCTCCATCAGATTTTCCATACCATAGTCCAAAAAAATTATATTAGTAGGTTTAGTTTTTTCTTGTACCTGTACGTCACCTTGATCATCAATATTTTCCATGGGTTGTTGTTCAGTAGATGTTCCTTCATCCACTTTTCTCTTTCTTTGTCTTACTCCTGTTTGATCATACTTCCTCGATCTAATCCTTGGATTTTCCATCACAAATTGCACTCAAATTTCAATTCACCTGCATACAAATTTGTACACACATGAGCTTTCAATGAAACATGTACAATTAATATAGCATTTATATTTTAAAAAGCTTGTACAACATAACTAGATGCAAAACATAAGTTATTTAATTTAAATAAAATTCTAAAAAACATAAACATGCAAAACATAAAATATTTAATGTAATAATATATATACATGTATAAAAGATAAGTCCAAGTTGGAAATAAAAGTAAATACAAAGGTAAATTTAATAGAACATAGGTATTTAAGGAGGACATGTAAGAACAAGAATGGAAGAACGTAGAATTGGTGATCATTAATAATGAAATCTAAGAATTTAAATAATGAAAACAACAAATGCATTCATGTTTGAAAACACTTTTTAAATAAATAAAATAATTGTTCAATAAATAATATAAATAAACTAATCTCCTTTCCATATAATTCTTTATAAATATATAATTTTACATAAGAGACACTTAAAACTATATCTATAATTCTCAAATAAATAAATAAAAAATTAACTTATTGATAATGATATTTTTTATGTTTTTTATATAAATTTTACTAAACATAAGTATGCTAATTTTAAATGTATATATAAAAGTAATTATCAAATTATCTAGTATGCTAATTTTTTATGTTTTTTATATAAATTATGCGATTATGTTCAAAATGAATATACGTAAGCCCAATTAACCCTTTTTAAATATTAAATTTCCTCATTTAATCATAAAATGCATTTCCTATATTAAAATTTGCAGAAAATTATAATTTAACTCAAAAGCTCAAACACTCTTCACAAGTTGACCACATAGAGGATTAAGGTTTTCTGGAACATTACCAATTAGAGTATTTGGGGTTTGCACTATTTAATCAAAGACAAGTAATACTCAACTAGGTACAATGATAAGGGTTTAGGTCAAGGGTTGGCCAATGTGCTATCTCCTATTAACTACCATCAGGGAAGGTATGCTCAAACCCGTGGAGCTAGGTAGAGTCGATACTTGGTACCTATAAACATACACACACAATGGTGTACTTGTGCATATACATATATACATAGCTAAAGCACATACTACATCCTAACTATAGTTAACTACCATATCTATCAATTAATTATATTGGCATAGCTAATCATGATAACCTTTCACTTAATCAACAATGCCTAATCTTATTATGATAAAACTTAATGTTTAGAATACCAAATCAAAATCAAAATGCTATCTTACCCAGGATAGGGTTAGAGAGGTGCTATAGTTACCATTTTTCCACTTCACCTAGTGGACATGCTCCTTCTTCAACTTCTGAAGAGGAGGAACAATCACTTCATTCAATACATTATCTATCTCATTCACTTTGGTTTGCTTCTTTTCAAGTGTTTTTAGAGTGAGTTCCTTTTGGATTACATACTTTCTACTACCTACTAGTCAAGTTTTTTGTTGCCATTTTCTGATTGTGCATACTGCACATGCACCTTCCTCAACTTCTGAACAGTAGGGAGAATCTCTTCACTCAATACATTTATCTTTTATCTATCTCATTCAATGTGGTCTACATAAGTTTTGAAGGTGATCTTGATTACATTCTTATTGTGTACTAAAAAAATATTTTTCATTATGTTCATACAGTCTATATATAATTGCATGTTGGAAAACACTAGGTGTGTAAATAAATTGAGGTGAGAGGTGAAAAACTGATTGGATTGTTACTATGTTAATCAAAAAGGGTTTTGATTACATTCTTACTATTTTCTAAAATTCCAAGTTGGAAAACAATGTGTGTTATAAAACCTACAACCCACATACTATTTTAAAACCCTTTACAAGTAGCAACCCAATTGCTTAGTCACCCCTCACCTCAATTTGGTATGTTTTTTGTATTCCCCACCTGCAACTCCTCCTCATGCTCATGCAAGACATAGGCCTAGTTTTATCAGCTGACAAGAGGTGGGAAAACCAACCTGATGGTGTTGTTATCTCCTTACTACTATTTCCCTAATGTTTGCTCTTATCTGCAAATTTTGCCACTTTTATCCCCCATATGGTGGGCCCCACACTATGCTATCTAATCATGTTATGTATGTTTCCATGTATGGTTTCATGCATTTTTGTATGTACATAGGTGTGTTTTCTCTAGAGATTAGTTGCATCCCATTACATTCTTACTATGTACTAAACAAAAAATTTCCATTACGTTCTTACTGTCTATATATAACTACATGTTGGAAAACACTAGGTGTCTAATCAAATTAAGCTAAGGGGTGAAAAACCAATTGAGTTGTTATTGCATTGATCAAAAAAGGTTTTGAATACATTTTTACTATTTTCTAAAATTCTAGTTTGGAATACACTAGGTGTTATAAAACCTGCAACCCACATACTGTTTTAAAACCCTTACAAGTAGCAACCCAATTGCTTAGTCACCCCTCACCTCAATTTGCTATGTTTTGTGGTTTCCCCACATGCATCTCCTCCCTATGCTCTTCACCCTTTAGGTTTGAGCATGGAGATTGAAACATAGAGTGTTATCCACTGTGTAATTATTTTGTGCATTATCATATTTAACCAATGCGATCAATTGCTATTTTTCGGTCAATCAAGGCAATCACCAAGGTTTTCATTGACTTCTTAACCTTTATTCTTGAATAGATGATGCACACTATACTTTACAACCAATGTGTCTTGTAATAATCTATATTTTTTTCAGTTCTCTATACAAGTAATGATATAAACAAAAGTTTGAAAGTGGTGTGTGGTATCTTTCTTGTTTGTCTTGTCTACCCTTATTGATTATTCAAGTTATGGACTCTTTCATATGCTAGGAGAGATGAGTTTGAGATATATTTGACTGAACAGTCAGCGCTTCATAGTTCCAGCAAAATGGAAAAATGGTAGATATAATTGCTAATATATATTACTAGTGTTAGCGATAGGTTAAATTGGAAATTAAATTCCCATTGTACAATTTAATATGTTTGTTTATTGTTTGTACAAGCTGGCATGTTGCAGCCAACACAACATAAATCCAATATCGGTGAAGTTTGGAATGAAGTGAATTCTTTGTAGCACCAAATGTCTTTAATTTGCTGATTTAATCTATCACTCACTAGTAGAATTTGGAAAATAAATGACTAGGTGACAAAAACTTTTAGTCACAACAACTAAAAATGACTAAATTCTACTCATTTTTTTGTAACTCAACAATAAATGAGTAAATAAATGACTGATTTGGTCATTGACTAAAAATTATTTAGTCACACAAATAAAAATGACTAAATAGTTAGTCATTTATTTAGTCACAATCCATTTGAATAAATCATTTAAGGAATCAAGAATATTTCCTGCCAAAATACTCTAAAACTTTAATAAACATACTCTAAAACTTTTGTCAAAATATTATTTTTAGACGTAGCCTACCAAAACAAAGTTTTCATTTTAATAAACATACTCTAAAACCTTCATCGAAACCTTATTTTCAGGCGTAGACCGCCAAATGGAGAAGTGTTTTAGTAAATAATGATAGAGAATGGTAAGGAGATGTACATGACAGGAGGCATAGGATTCATTGATGCTTATCTCATTCCTTCTTTGCTCAACAAGGGTTACATTATTCATGCTACTGTTTGTAATCCAAGTATTTAATTGACATATATTTGCATAATCTCAAATTCCTTCAGATGCTTTTGAAATATCAATGTATCTTAATAGGGTTTAGAATGATTTCTTTTAATTTAAAAAAATTAATCAGATGCTTTTGAAGTATCAATGTATCTTATATAGGGTTTAAAATTATTTCTTTTAATTTAAAAAAATAAATAAATGATGTATTTTCTAGTGATTAGATAATGTGGAGATCTCCTAAATCTACCCCAACACAGTGTGCTCTTTGTTACTGTATTCATTACTCTAGCTACTAGGGTTTTGCATGTGACATATTTAATATCTTCATGATAGTGGCTTTTAAATAGATCTTAGTCTTTTCTTTAATCCTTATCATGGTAACTCTTGAGTTCCATAATCCACCTTCAATCTCTTCTAAGAATGTTATCTAAGCTAGACTGCATAGTATATATACCACCCACTAACTTGCTTAAAATGTTGCCTCCATAAGCACAATAGCATGTTTTAAAATCATGGTTGCTAGTGATTGACCATTAAGGTCACTACTTTAACCAAGTTGGAGAGTACCTTGAGCGAGCCTAAAACACTTTCGGGTGTTTTGGCTTGGAAGCAAAACTTAAGTATAGGAATTTCTGAATATTTGACAGAGGAAGTTCCTTTATTCTAAAGATAAAATCATAAATCTACTAGTCCAATTTGACATCCAACCTAAGATCTTTAATATCTGATAGAGAAAATCCATACATTCTAAAGATAAAAATCATAAATCTCCTGGCCCACTATCGGATCCAATTTGAGGTTGTGAAGCTTCGACAAAGGAAGTTCCTACATTCTAAAGATAAAATCATAAATTTTATTGGTCCAATTTGAGATCCAATTTGAGGTCGTGAAGCTTCAAAAATGAAAATTCCTACACTCTAAAGATAAAACCATAAATCTGCTTGGTCCAATTTGAGGTCCAATTTGAGGTCCAATTGTAAGGATTTGTCTTTTTAATTATACTTTCTAACATTTAGCTTGATACAAATTGTTACTTTATAATTATGGTATTTCTTTTCTTCTAATGTTTTCAACCCTCATTTTAGGGAAGAGCTTTGAAGATGGTTCCTTTAGATGGAGACTACACTTTTTCGCTATAGGTTCCATCTAGAAACACTAGAAGCTCAGGTACTATCATACTTAGGTACAAAAGAGTTTGAGGTGAATTGCACTTAGTATTTTATGCTGATATGGATATGTTCTAGCCTGAAGTTAATTGTTGTAGCATAAAAAATAGGCTAAATAGACGTTGTTCATGTACCATTGTTTGAAATTTTAAATTGCTATACCTTATTCTAGGAGAAAATCATAGGGGGAGTCTATACATAAGAAACCATTGTTTCAAATTCAAAATTGTTGGCTCTTTCACAATTGTTTGCTTCATTTATTTGATCTAATACAACCTATTGTATAGAAGATGCTCTCAAAATCATAGTAAAATCTCTTATTTCGGGATGACTGTTCAGAATCTTTCCCATCATAACAATAAACAAAAGCATCAGTCATTAACCTGAACTTTGCAAGAGTTTTATCAAATTCCAGTTTTCCACTCTCTTTTCCATTTTGAATTTTATTCCCAATTTCATCCATGAAGAACTTCCACAGCCTGTAGATCCTATTGCTAGCCATAACTTTACTAGGTGTTCAAGATAGCTTTCAGTTTTTACCCAAGCAACAATTGACAAAATTTAGCCTTACCAAATTAGAATTTGTTAAGGCCGAATTTTGTCAGTTATCACTTGGGTAAAAACTTGAAGCCATCCTCGACACCCAGTAAAGTTATGGCTAATAGCAAGATCTATAGGCTAAGGAACTTCTTCATGGATGAAATGGGGAATAAAATTCAGAATGGAAAAGAGAGTGGAAAACTAGAATTTGATGAAACTATTGCAAAGTTTAGGTTAATGACTAATGCTTTTGTTCATTGTTATGATGGGAAAGATTATAAACTATCACCCCAAAATAAAGGATTTTACTATGATTTTGAGAGCAACTTCTATACAATAGGATGTCTTAGATCAAATAAATGAAGTAAACAATTGTGAAAAAGCCAACAATTTTGAATTTGAAACAATGGTGTCATATGTATAGACTCCCCTTGTGATTTGCTCCTAGAATAAGGTGTAGCAATTTAGAATTTGAAACAATGGTATATGAACAACTATTTATCCTATATATTATGCTACAACAATTAACTATAGGTTAGAACATATCCATATCAACATAAAATAGTAGGTGCAATTCCTTTCAAACTCTGCTGTGGTAATTTCTTTGTATGGAAGTTTGCACTCCATGACCATTCTCTATGCACATCAGTATGTTGGTTATTATCTCCATCTCCTTTGTGATCAAAAGAATAGTGAAGTTCATTGCATAACTCATGACCATTTTGCAGTGCTATGATCTAGTGCTCTTTTACTTCTTACTCACTATGTTATCAATCACCATGTGCAAATGACTTAGAGGAAAGATCTTTGTCACCATTTGATAGTCACTTTCATTGTTTTTGGACAGTTTGTTATGATTCAATCACTATTTGATAGTGTTCTTCCTTTCTCAGTCCTATAGGACAGAGGACAATTCACAGTTTGCAACTTTCTAACAACGGTAAATAGATACAATAAAGATATTTAAAAATTTTGAAGTGGATTTTTTTTGAATTGCTAAAGCCTATTTATCAGTTTTATAACTTAAAATTATTTAAGCTATTTGAATAGCTAAACTTCATATTATAAATCCTTAAAGTACAATAGAATCATGTACTTAAAATGATTACAGAGAAGTTGAATGAAAATTAGTAAATTACTATTGATTTAGCTTTTCCTTTTGTGTGTTTACAGGATTATTTCTTCCAACATTTGTTAGGCCTATTTTGGATTCTATGGAAATAGAAAAGGAAGTTACAAGTCTAGGTCTAAATGAGGTGATGAACCATCCTTCTATGATGAATTTTGTAGGATTCACCCAAGAATAGATCTAAAAATATCATATTTTTAGACCTTTAGATCTTTGAGATCATTGCAGATTTGATTTGATTTTTGTACAGTTGAACGGATCTAAAAAATTGTTGCTTGAAAATGATGTAAATGAAATTTTTATTTGTTCATAATAATGTAAGGGTGTTATTTTTCACTTGTACAATTTTTTTTATCTACCTTAAGATAATTGTTAAAATTATCATTTTGTTAATCATAATATTTCATTGTATATTTATATTTTGTTAGATTGTATTGGATAGTTAATGGTTAAGTTTAAAAAAAAGAAGATAAATTCAACATAATATACTTTCCATGTACTTCTTTTCATCACTTGTAAATCTAAATTTTTGTTACTTTTTGTTACTTTTGTGATCATCAAAAATCTTTTAGCTATGATATTAGTTTAAGTTGTCATGGGATGTCAGGTTTTGATTGACCTTTTATTGGGATCATTTATAAAAAAATTCGATCGGATCTTTTGCTCAAACTGTATCTTTTGGGGCTATAACCAGAGCTTTTCTTCCTGGCTCTTTCCTACTGGTACGCCCCCCTAAACCAAGATTTTGTACTATATTATTTATATATTAATAATATTATAGTAGTCTACCACTTTTAACCAAAAAAAAAATAGAGATGATTTTAGTCTCTGTGAAATATTTTCATGCATGTTTGAGATCTCTACAAGGTGATGAAAAAGGCCCTAGGGTTTGGTAGGGTTTTGAGTATCCTTATTATTTTGTTGGTAATGTTGTCACTAAGTTCTCTCCTTTCCCAAATATAGTCACCTGAGAAATTTTCGTGATGGTCTTGACTGTAAATTACTTTGTTCTCCCTACCTTCTCACTATAGGTCTAATTCAACAACTCTACCAACTTCCCTTCCATCTCAGTGTTTTTTCATGCTCTTGCATATATTCTCTTATGAATTTATTCTTATGACTCTAAAAGCTATCACTAGGTCTATTATGACTCTTAGGTCTTTGAGGGTATATGATTTTCTACTGTGACCTCTTAGATTATTATACTTTTGATGACAATTCTCCAAGGATGTTTTCTTGCTAACTTAAGTCCTTCTATATTCTCCATTATGCATTCAAAATTCATGGTTTCTAGTTAACTATTTATTGGTGTAACCATTTCCATTTTTCTTGGGACTGCCATTCCTATAGGATAGTTTCCTTATAGATCTGAATGTAATTTAAAAGGTGGCCATAAATATTGGCAGGTTTCATAAGACTATTGTGTCAAGGTAGTAGATGGTTGTGACAAGTTTCATAATATTTCCATACCACAAGAGCTAAGAAGACACGGTGTGGTGTAGCGGTAACATCTTGCATTACCGTGAAGGCCGAGCAATAAATGTGTGGTATGGTAGTAACTCAAAATACTTATCCTGCATCCTTGTATGAGCCAAGAAGGCACAGTGCAATGTAGCGGTAACATCCCGCATTACCGCAAAAGCTGGACAATAACCTTACGGTGTAGTGGTGACATCCTGCATTATTGTAAAGGCCAAGCAATAATGGTGTGGTGTAGTGGTAATATCTTGCATCACCACAAGGATCATGTCAAAAAGGTATGGTATCGCAGTTAAACTATAAAAAGAAATATCACATTTCTTTGAGGCATTTTTATGAAACAGTTTCCTTGTCTTGTGTATATTGCTTCCATATTTTCATGTATGTTTAGCAGGGCACTTGTAACTACAACATATGGCAAAAAAATTTCCTGTTGTTATGCTTTGATGGATGTCCCTTCGTTATTACTGGATATTTGATGTAGTGAACATTATTATAGTGTAAGCCTATTTTTCAAATTATTTCATTTAGCATCACCAATATTCTCCACAAGAACATTGTCCATGTTTAAAATGATGGAAATGGTGCACATCTCTTAGAACAATTTCTCTTGCAACAATCTTGGAGATGAATTTAGATGCAATGTGAAAATTAAAACATACTCGAAGGTTCTTAACAACTCTAATAGTTGTGCCAGGGGCCATGTTTAACAAACCAAATGCAATTACTAACTTTTCACTATGGTGGCAGATAAATGATTCTTTTTTCTTCTATTCCACAACATTGAGTAAAAGTCTTGAATCTAGAAATACCCTACTGCCTTCATTTGCCAAGCCAATTTCTCAAATTTTGCATAGATCTCCCATGTTTGTGGATGTGATATGTCTCCTACACAAAAATCATGTACCCATTTATGCCCTTCAATCCAACTACATGCAGGTATCTTTTTAATTCCTCAATCTTTCATCAATCTCCTTACTGTTGGAACCTCACGACATGTGCTCTCTTCTGCATAGATGTTTTAGAGAAGAACATAAGTTGTAGAATTTTTGGGATCTAGCTAAAAAAACAATGTTGTTGGAATACTTAGCCTATATTCATATATGATCCATAGGAACCAAAGGTTTAACTGGAATCTCAATAATAATGTTTAGGATTTCCTCAAGATAGCCAGCACGGGCACGAAGGTCAACCATTCACACCTAATGATCAACTATATATGTAATGCAATAAGGGTTACTGACGTGTGAAGTATGTGTAGCCCTCATCCACTAAACCTACATGACTTCATGTATCTAGAACACAAGAAAAGCTTACAATTTTGGTGTTCTAGAGTGCTTCATTAATTCAAAGATTTTGAGAGCTTCCTTGCAAAATCCATTTTGTGCACATTCTGCAATCATATCATTTCATTCAATGAGATGACATCTCTTTGAGGCATTCTATCAAGCAATTCATTTTGTACTACATTTTTGTGTCAAATATTTGGTGATTATGGTTAGTTTCATTACATTCAAATTCTGAATTCTAGGAAATTACATGCAGTAAATAGATTGATCGTTGTTTGGATAGTGAAATTATCTCTCTTAGAAATTAACTAAAATATCTAGAAGGATTATTTTAATTAAAGAGGATTTTGTGGTTATTTTTGTAACAATGATTTTATAGTGTAGCTAGCTTACTGTTTTCATTCAAGATACAAGTCATCAAGGTCAAGCACATACCAAGAAGATGGTACTCTACTTCAAACCCTCAGCCTCACTTAGTTTAGTCTACTTACATGGGGATATTAAGGAAGTTGGTAAAAAAATAATATGTCTTTTTTGTTTGTGAAGGAGAATCCTATGAGATTCAATATGGTAGTGGATCAATATCTTGTTTCTTTAGTAAAGATGATGTCACAGTTGGGAAAATTGTTGTGAAACATTAGGTTAGTAATTTTTGGATGTTAAGGCTTCCCGGTTGGATATCAAAGATCTTTTCTCATCAACTTAATTTGAAATTTATGTATAAATGGATTCTTCCATGGTGCAAGTCTTTACTCAAACAACACATGAACCAGGGTTGACATTTTTGTTGTCTAATAAAGTCTGGTGGCATTCTTGGGCTTGGTTTCCACAAAATCTCTATTGATAATGTTGTTCCAATCCGGTTAGTGTTGATAGTCTTCATTCTATAATGTCAACTTCATTCTATAATATGAGCATATCACCCTTCTTAAAATTTGAACAAGGTTCTGAAATCAAGGGTTTAATATGCATATTTTAGGCCTATGTTGAACACTCTATTTAAGGAATTTGTTGATAAGGCTATAGTTTTTTAATTGATTTATCTTTTTGTTGTGTTTGGACTTTCTTTTGTAAAATTGTAGTATACAATGCACTTTTATTCTTTCTAAATTGAGACTAATATTAATTTTGTTGTTTGTATTGAGGCACAACTTCATTCATGGTGGAAAAGGTAGCACCTTGCTGCTCATATCAGATGGCATGTTGCATATAAAGGAGGAAATATTCTAGTTGGGTTATTGTTGATTGTGTTGAAGGAGAGAGCTTCATATATGGGACACAATCAACACTCTCCTTGGATTCTACACGTTACAACTTGCTCCAGAAAGATTTCCCACATTGTAGAAGTTTTAAGAGATGAAAGGGGCATGTGCTCACATTGAAGGGCTTCAAGCATGCATTTCCATCATTACAAAAGTCATTTGGAGAAGTTTCTTTCTTGCAGTCATTTCTCTGCAATATTGTAACTCAGATTTTTAGTCTTGTGACTGAAAATAACAATTGTAATACTCTATTTGTAAGTTGTAACTAGAACACCTTTCTTTTATTAATAAAGTTCACCAATTTTTCCTTCTCAATGGTTGTTTTATTGTGTGCAATTGATGATTGATGTGTATTTTTGTTTTATGCTTAAATCTTCAAATATCAGTCAATTAAATGACTAAATATAATACTAATTGACATCAATTAATAATTAAATTGACTAAATATACTACCAATTGATAAAAATCAGTGAACAATGAATAAATATGACTAGATATATGACCAATAAAATTAGTGAATAAAATGACTAAATATACTATCAAATTACAACAATCAATGACTAAATCAACAACTAAATAAGTGACCAGTTAAATCTATCAGTAAATGAAAAATGACTAAATAAGTGACCAGATTACAACAATCAATGACTAAATATATCAGTGGAAAAAAGTGACTAAATAAGTGACCAGATCATAACAATGAATGACTGAATCAACGACTAAATATACTACCAAATCGATCAATCAAAACAACTAATAAATGACTAAAAATAGTTTAGTCATCAATCTAGTTGCGTTATGTTTGACTGGAAATAAAATACTAATGGTCACGTGACCAAGTGTAGTCATTTATAAGTTTTTAGTAGTTTTTTCAGTAGTTTATTGTTGTTTCTATACTAGTGGCTAAAACTTGTCTTTCTTCTAGTGGTTGATATAGGGGAGGAAGAAAATTTAAACAAAACAAGGGTAGGTGGATTGAGAAGGATGCTTTAGGAGACATGAAGCTTCTGCACTAAATACAGGTGATTCTAGCTGTTAGAGCTTGAATTGCAAGTGTAGTGGATGGTTAAATTTCCAAAATTTAATTTTCATTTAGAAGTTCTACTTTATATGTAGATGAGATGCTTAGTGTGGGGAATGCAAACAATTTGTAGTTTAATTTAAATAGAATAAATGTTACATTATAGTGTGTGTATTATATCCCAAAATTTTACATGAATCATGTTTCCTCGTTCAAGTGTGAGTGTTACATGGGAAATTCTTAAAGCATCAATGAAGGGTGATACTGCATCCTTTTAATTATCCTTCTAATAATTAATTTTAGGATGATTTCTGCAACACTACATCAGTATCATTTATCTATGAAAATAGAACAGGAACCTTTAGATCCTTGGTAATTAGATCATATATATTTTGAAAAGAACATAATATTTATGATATTACATTACAATATTTCTCATTTTAGATCATGTACCTATGTTCATTTGTGAAGCATCATTGCATAGTTGGATTTCATAATGTTGTGAATTTAAGGAACATTGTTATTGTAATTGTTTTTACTCAGTATAATCTACCATAAAAAATGCAAAGTTGAGGACATAATAACACAAAAATGGCCATTAGGCTTCACAAATTTTGTAATGGAATTATTTTTCTATAAACACAATGTGTTTTGCGATGTAGCAACCTCTTTATAAATATGAGTTTTCCTTGTTGCCCATTTTGGAGGTTTAGAAGCACATTGTGTTTTCAATTGTATAGATGTTTATGACGAAAAGACACACCTATGTACCTATGCACATGGAGGAGTTGGAGGAGAAAAATAACCAAATCGAGGTGAGGGGTACTAACCAATAGTGTTGTAGAGGGTTTTACAACACTATTTGGGTTGCTTGTTTCTTAACACCTAGGGTTTTCCAACATGAATTTTTACAAAATAGAATGAAGTGTGTAATATGAAGTACACTATGTATTGATTATTAATAGATCCCCCCTTAAATGAGAAATGTGTTATTCGATAAAATAGAACCCCATCTATATGTTTATATATCTGCATTTCAAGATAAATTTTGGGTATAAGTAAAGGCAGGCTTTAAAAGACATTGTGTTTGTCAATATACAATACACAACGTTCACCACTTTCAATAAGTTTATTCATTATTGCCAATAATGGCAAGAAATTGGTGTTCTTTCTATTTGTAATGCACATCTACATATACAGGTTTAAAAACTAGAAGGGCTTGGGTATGTTGTGATGTGGAGGTTGATAGTGTGTTATGAAGTATGCAATTTGTTATATACTTGAAATTTAAACAAAACAATGGAAGGTGTGATTTTGAAGACATTCATACTATTTTGTAACATTCCATGTTGCAAAACCATATGTGTTAAGAAGTAAGCAACCCACAGTGAGACAACTCCTTACATTTAAACAAGGAGATTCAAATAACTAAAATCCTACATTGTGTTTTCCAGAATACAACTATTTTGTGCACTTTGTTTTTCAATCATGCCAAATTTAAACACAACTATGGAAGGTGTGATTTTCAAGACATTCATACTATTTTTTAAAACTCCATGTTGCAAAATGGTATGTGTTAAGAAGAAACCAACCCACTATGAGACAACCCTTTACATTTAAACAAGGAGGTTCAAATAACTAAAAACTCACATTATGTTTTCAATTAATACCTCTGCTATATATTTTGTAGATGGGAAAACCCTTAAAAACCCGTTAATGAATACCTTGTTATATATTCTACATGGTTTTTGATTTCTTTAAACGTTATTCAATTATTTCACTCATTTTAGCATAATGGATTGTCAATTATTTCATTTGGAAATCACAAGATTTCCAAACCAGGAGATGGGAGGAAACCAAAATTTAAAAACCCTCAACACAAAAACACATAAATAGCTTTGCATTTCAAATGAAAACCCCTTTTCCCAAGGAAAACCCTTTGTTTTCCCATCAATGAAAACCCATCTTCACAACCAATAGCCATTCATTTCTTCACAGTTCCTAGGTAGAATGGAAAAATGGCATATGTTTTTGATAGATATACATACCTACTAGCTAGCTAGCTACCCATGCCTATCAAATGTGTTTTCATATGGAGGGTGGCCACACTGCTTCAGCCTCCAAATGCCTACAAATCCTTCATGCTACTCTCTAGCAACATGCAAAATGTTAGTGTGGAAAATGGCGGTGAAAATGGGACCTCGTCTATGCTTTTTTCTATTTGCAAATAATGGTTTCAAATACCATGTTTTGGGATATTTGTCCATTCTAAAATATGATTTTTAAAAAATGATGATGGTTATAATGCATCTGAAATGCATTTTTGTAGGGAGAATAGCCTCGTCCCAATTGCAAAAGGTGATCTCCTTGCAAAACCACGTGGATTACACATGATAATGTATTGCCCTTTTTCAGGGATAATAGATGTCTGATTATGTTATCATGTCAAAGACATATGTTTTCTTAGGGATAATAGCTTGATTTTACTATATTTTGTAGGGAAATTAGCTTCTACCCTACAATTGGACATGGTTATTTCCCCTAGAAGAATTCATATTAGAGGCATCATAACATACAAAAATATATACACCACATGATGGGACAACATATTGCAGAAAATAATTAGAGGTTCGAAAACACTATGTGTTGTGAGTTCTTTCAGTCTACATGTTGAAAGTTGAAGGTTTGAGAGCATGGGGGGGAGTTGTAGGTGCGGGATATATAAAACCATCTAAATTCAACTGAGGGATGAGTAATGAATTGTGTTGTTACTTGTCAAGGGTTTTAAAATGATATTTGGTGTGCAGGGTTAATAACACCCAGTGTTTTCCAACCTACAATTACACATTGTTGGCCTTGTCATTGCATGAAAAGGTCGACCTGCCAATGCCCTATACAAGCTAATAATTCTACTTTGTATGGTGAAGATGTGAAAGCTAATAATTTATTTGATGTAGCTATGTAAGATGTCGTGTAATGCTGAAGCATGTGTCTATACTTGGTTGACCAACTACCACTTATATTTTTTATGTAATGTCCTCTCTTAGATAGAGGAATTGAGTCTCCCATATAGGTTGCAGGAAAAGATGTAAAGTAGAATTGAAAGAAAAGGGCCAAAGTGTAATGACATCAAATAACATAATTATGTTCATTTCTTTGACTGTGTCTTCAGTGTATGGGTGAAAATGAGCATGGACATTCAATATCACAATATACAAATAGAGAGTGTAAATTTCTATGACTGGCCAATTCATTTTTACTAAGAGATGTGAGACCTTTTCCTAGCTAGATGCATCTGGAAGGTATCCATTAAACCAATAGTAATCATCCAGAAGCACAAAATTCCCAAGGAGCTGAGCATGAAATTTATGAGATTCGTTAAGGGGGAATCTCAAATTAGTCATCACATGGGTCCTATCGAGGAATGGTTGCTTGTTGTGTTGTATTTCAACTACACTGTCAGTTTGGTATTAGAGTTGGGTCATAGGTTCGAATCATGTGGTCATGCTAGGGGGGATTGTTAGAAGCTTGGAACTTCCACCCCTCATTCAGTGTTGTTTGTGTGATTCATGATATGGTTTAACCGCCTACCATGCATCTTATCTGATGCTTGTATCGAGCATTGAGAGGTTGACATTTTTGTGCAACAACAAGGTCAACACACATAGAAAATATGAATGTAATGACAACATTTTGGTTACTTACATAGTAAGAAACCAATTGGTTGGTCAAACCTCACATGAATTTGGATAGTTTTATGTATCCTCCAGTTGCAATTATATTGATATTATGATTGTCTTGGAAGCCTTTTGTTTGGTACATAGTAATAATGTAATGAAGTTCACCTTCAAAATATATAATAACTCTTAGTTATAGTATAAATTCTATTTGAATTTCTTTGTATGATTGAAACTAAGAAATACAAAAAATAATGGCAGATTGGAAAACACAATGTGGGTTTCCAGTTGTTTCATTCTACATGTTTAAATCTAAACACTTGAGAGGATGGGGAGGACTTGTAGGTGTGGGATACATTCGATTGCAAGTTTCTTAATGCCTTGCATTTTCCAATTTCATTACATTATTTCTATCTAGATGTTTAAATCTAAACACTTGAGAGGATGGGGAGGACTTGTAGGTGTGGGATACATTCAGTTGCAAGTTTCTTAATGCCTTGCATTTTCCAATTTCATTACATTATTGCTATCTAGAAAGAAAAAGGTTCTCAAGACAATAAGAAAACATACCAAATTGAGGTGAGGGGTGACTAACCAATTGGGTTGTTACTTGTAAAGGGTTTTAGAATAGTATGTGGGTTGCAAGATTTATCATACCTAGTGTTTTTGAACTTGAAATTTCACATAACAGTTTGAATGTCTTGAAAAGATTTTTTTATTTAGACAATACGAATGTAATGAAAGCCACCTCCAAAATTTACAATTGTCAGTTATGGTATAAATTGCAATTCATTATCTTCATGTGATTGAAAAAATAAATGCACAAAATAATTGCATGTTGGAGAACATAGTGGGTTACATGTATAGAATTTTACAACACTATGTGGGTTGTAGGTTTCATAACACCATCTCTTTTCCAACCTATAATTTTTTTATTAGAGGTAAAATAAGTTTTGATGGGGCCTCGAAGCCCATTACAACTAGTTTTCAAGGGCTCCGTAACCCTATCCAAGATAGGAAAGCTATAGAAAAGATAAATCACATACAATTAGCAACAAAACAGTAGTAGTAGTTAACAAGAAGACATGAATATTAAAGTTGCATTAGATAACAAGAGAGGGACAAGATCCCTAAATAACCAGATTTTAACTAGGACCTGGAAACCTTAAGTGAACATTGAACCTACCTGCACTAGCCAGGCAACAACAAACCATCTACTCAAGAAAGACATCACTAATGCAGCTCCAACTCACATCTAAACCATTATTACAAGGGAAACCAAAGTTCCCAATCAAAGAAAACAACCCGTCCAAATTCTCAACCTCAATATGAGAAGAACAAGGTTGAGCTAGGGAAGAAAACATCCCCATATAATTAGCTTTTTTGTAATAGCACCCCACCAATCTACTAATAGTAGCCTCCCAAAAATACCTTCCCACTAGGGATGCCAACCCAACCTCCATGTCCAGAGGAGGGGGATCACCTCCAAAAGAGAGGATGAAATGAGATCCAAAACCTTTGAAAAAACCACTCTCCTTACATAAGCAACACCTCAATAAGAGCCAACATAAAGGAGAAGATCTACTAAGCAACACTAAAGCTACTAATTCCACCTCAATAGAAGAAAGGTCAACCTCATTAGGAGCAATCTCATCCTCAATAGGAGACTCAAGTCGTAGATCCCAGCAAAAAGTGAAATCAGAAGGGAGGGAAGACACCACATCCCAAGGCAGCCCTAGCATTAGGTACAAGTAGGAGGAAGCAAGGAACTCTTAAAAAAAAACACATAGTTGGCCCAAGGATAACACCATAAGCATAACCCAACCAGTCACAAATAAACCACAATCTGCACACCAAAGAACCATAATGAGCAAAGATCCAAGCCCAAGGATAATAGAAGAAAATTGGGCCCAAAAGGGACAAGGGAGCCCCAGCAAGAAAGACACTAAGAGATGGCCAAACCATAAAGCCCCCAAGCTGCCCCAATGCACTGGTTAGAGCCAAAGATAGGCCAAAACTCCATAGATCCAACCCAAGGGAAGCACCTCCAGTCCACAAAAAGGGAAACTAGAAGCACCCACTACACACCCAAGGTAATAAATACAACCACAAAACCACCAAAAGTACACAAAAAATGGGCTAAGGGAAACCTAGAAGGAATCAGTTAGAAAATAGGCCAGCATAAAAAGCCCCCAAGACATCCCATTACACCAAATAGGACCAAGAATAGGCCAATACTCCAACCAATACACCTCATGGGAAAAGGAACCCCCATAGCCACACACCATTGAAGTCCTCCAAGCAATACCAAGAAAGAAAATTGCACTACATCAGACCCCCACAATAGGAGAGTCAAGAGAAAATAAAAATAGAGCATAGAAAGCCTAAAAAAAACAAGCAAAAGAAGGGGACTACAAACAAGAAGCCAAAATTAGGTCAAAAATAGGACAATAGAGCAATAAGCCAAAATGACCAAAGCTGCTCCAAACCTCAAATGGGAATCCATGCTAGCTAAAAAAGAAACCTTGCTCCATGCAAGAGTAGCCTCCATCCACCACAAGCAGCTAGGACTCATCTAAAAAAGGATAGGGAAAGCAACTACAGGAGTCACAACAACAACAAACCGTAGTATCCACCCATGAGCTACCATCCACAAGTTGAGCGTATTGGTCTAAAGTTTCCTCTCACCCTCACAAGAAGAAACAAGAACAAATGGTGATTTCAAAATCTTCTATTTAATGTTTTTTATTATTAAAATGAACTGGTTGCATGCATCTTAATTTGATGTGACATTTCAATTCCTGATATTATAGGGAAATGATGAGCAATGAAGTGTTGCCCTCAAAGAAGGTAATAAATATGGACATGGGGATGGGGAGAGAACTAGGCCTACAAGTGGAACATGGAAATAAAGATGGACATGGGGACGAGGAGAGCACTAGCTTGCAAGTGGGAGAGGGTAATAAAGATGGACATGGGGATGAGGAGAGTGTTGGCCTGCAAGGGGGAGATGGAAATAAAGATGGGCATGAGGATCAGGAGAGCAACGATGTGTCATCTATATCGATAATAGAAACAACACACTTCCATGCTTCTTTTCTAATTTATTTATGAATCCTTTAATATGTCTTGAATTATGATTCATGTCAATGATGTTTCCATTGCAACCAAATCCTATTGGTGAATAGATGATTCTAATTCAAGGGCATCACTTTTAAGATCGACAATCACATTGATCTTTAGAGGCTTTGTAAAATAGTTGCCAAAGGAATTGTACATGTCAAAAGAAATGGTCAAACCCACGGCTTTAGGCACCCAAAAAATTGTGTGAGAGTCAACATTGTTGAGGCCATTGTTGGTGAGTGTGTAGTGCCTTTTCCATGTCCTAGTACAAAGAACGCCGAAGAGTGCGTGGGGAGCTTCATGATATGGGAGCTCTTTGAATTGAAGAATTCTTTTCTAGAGGTAAATATAAATGATATTTTGTTGTATATATCATACTACCTTATATTTGTTTCCATCTATACGTTAATTATTCAATTTTTTTCTTGTAGGCTAAAGGTGTTCAAAGTGTGAAGGACAAAGCACAACCTCTCCATAAATCTGTTGTTTCACATTCATCATCTACGAGGGTTCGTGGAATTGGAACCACCCCTCCAAAAATACATAACAACCCAAAGAAACATGTATATTACGTAGGCATGAACTCAATTACAAAGAATAGGCAACATAGGATGTGATGAGATAGGCTCACAATACACATTGTGCATTTTGGGTTTCATTATTTGATTATTGAACAATTATGGTGTATATATTTACTCTTTTCATATGTTTGAACACTATGTTGTTATACATTTGATATCAAACCTTTCATGGCCCTCTATAATTACATTATCAACAATGTGAAATAATGGTAGGCAATGCCAATTGAAGTGTTACTATTTATGGTAGCTTTTTTATAAATGAAAAAGATAAGATAGCATGTAGATCGTTTGACCTCAAAAAAATTGAATATAGTCTAGTCAATGGTATTCAATATAGTAATTGCATACATGGTATTGAATAGAGTATAGCAATAAATGTTATTTGTATGTATATGTATGTACCTATGTAGGCAACTATTTATATTGTTGGAAAACACACTTGTCCCTATCAATTATTTCCTTATGAAAAGTTATTGTTTCCTTACAACCAACAATTTAATGAAGCCCACTTTCAAATTTTAGAACTATGTCGTATAGTAAAAATGGCATTTCCCTTTTACCATCTGATTGGAAGAGATAAAATGGTCAAATTGTTTGTAGTGTTGGAAAACACACTGTCCCCTGTCTTTCATTTCCTTATGAATTTTTTTGTTTGGTTATGACTACGAATGTAATGAATTCCACTTTCAATTTTTAGAATAGCTATTTGGTACTATAAAAATGACATTTCCCTTTTTCCATCTGATTGGAAGAGATAAAATGCTCATATTGTTTGCAATGTTGGAAAGCACACTGTCCCCTATCAGTTATTTCCTTATGAAAAGTAATTGTTTCATTAAGACCAAGAATGTAATGAAGTCCACTTTCAATTTTTAGAATAACTATTTTATATAGTAAAAATGGCATTTCCCTTTTTCTATCTAATTGGAAGAGATAAAATGGTCAAATTGTTTGTAGTGTTGAAAAACACATTGTCCCTTGTCTTTCATTTCCTTCTGAAATTTTTTATTTGGTTACAAACATGAATGTAATGAAATCAACATTTAAATTTTAGAACAACTCTTTGGTATAGTAAAAATGGCGTTTCCCTTTTCTATCTAATTGGAAGAGATAGAATTCTCGCATTGTTTGCAGTGTTGGAAAACACACTATCCCCTGTCAGTTATTTCCTTATGAAAAGTATTTGTTTTGTTATGACCAAGAATGTAATGAAGTCCACTTTCAATTTTTAGAATAACTATTTTGTATAGTAAAAATGACATTTCCCTTTTTCTATCTAATTGGAAGAGATAAAATGGTCAAATTGTTTGTAGTGTTGAAAAACACATTGTCCCTTGTCTTTTATTTCCTTCTGAAATTTTTTATTTGGTTACGAACATGAATGTAATGAAATCAACATTAAAATTTTAGAACAACTCTTTGGTATAGTAAAAATGGCATTTCCCTTTTCTGTCTAATTGGAAGAGATAGAATTCTCACATTGTTTGCAGTGTTGGAAAACACACTATCCCCTATCAGTTATTTCCTTATGAAAAGTATTTGTTTTGTTATGACCAAGAATGTAATGAAGTCCACTTTCAATTTTGATAACAACTATTTGGTAGAGTGGAAATGGCATATTTCCTTTTTTCATGTGATTGGAACAAATCAAATGCTTGCATAGTTAGAAAATGCACTGTCCCCTGTCAGTTATTTGCTTATGAAAAGTTTTTATTTCCTATGCTCCAAAAATGAAATGAAGCCCACTTTCAATTTTTAGAATAACTATTTGGTAGAGTGAAAATGGCATATTTCCTTTTTTCATGTGATTGGAACAAATAAAATGCTTGCAGTGTTGGAAAACACACTATCCCCTGTCAGTTATTTCCTTATGAAAAGTTTTTATTTCCTACAGTCCAAAAATGAAATGAAGTCCACTTTAAATTTTTAAAAATATTTGGTAGAGTGGAAATGGAATATTTCCTTTTTTCATGTGATTGGAACAAATAAAATGCTTGCATTGCTTGCAGTGTTGGAAAACACACTATCCCCTGATGATTATTTCCTTATGAAAAGTTTTTATTTCCCATGCTCCAAAAATGAAATGAAGTCCACTTTCAATTTTTGGAAAAACTCTTTGCTAAAGTGAAAATGGCATATTTCCTTTTTCCTTGTGATTGGAACAAATAAGATGCTTGTATTATTTGCAGTGTTGGAAAACACACTGTCTCTTATTAGTTATTTCATCATGAATTTTTTTTTATTTAATCCACTCCAAAAATGTAATGAAGTACACTTTCAAAATTTATAACTATTTGGTTGAATAAAAATGGCATTTCCTTTTTTCATTTCATTGGAAAAAATAGAATGCTCACATTATTTGTAGTGTTGAAAAACACACTGTCCTATATATGCCAGTTAGTTCATTATGAAATTTTTTTATTTCGTGGGCTCCAAAAATGTATGATTCTATATTGCATGGTTGTATATTTTTTATTATGGTATCTGTGAATATAAAATTCATCAAGCTCCCTTTAGGTTTTTTTTTTTGCTAAGTATTGGCCCATGCCTCAAATGAACATCATTGCCCCTTTTTGATAATGACCATCGGCCTCCATTACGTGTCCACTCAATGCTTTTCGAAGGAATTCTTCCCTTAACTTTTCAGATGGTCCCCGCCATATTTCCACATGTTCTCGCCATACACACTTAAAAGTTGCTTCTTCTAACTTTTGAATTGGGCCCTGACCATGTGCCACTTAGCCTTCATCCACATATTCTTTGGTGGACCCCACAATTAGCACCAATGAAAAAAATGCTTCCACATGTCTTCCAAGCACAAGCCTTCAATGGTGAGAAGGAGGAATGAACCATGGGCTATGAAATGTCGCCACTCATCTCTTCGGTGAGTGCTTCTTTAAAGCAAAGGATGGAGTGAATTATGGGTTGCGATAGGCTGTCGTGTGTTCTAACTACTTATATTGGGTGGCAACACTTGTTTACATGGGACTATGCTGGGACCACTACCATCATTAGCATGAGATGCACCTGAATGGGGAGTGACCACATGCTATGGCCCAAATATTTTTCTGTTACAATGGCCAAGGGAAATCATTGGAGCTACATCATTGCTCAGGATACCAAATATTTTCGGTTACTACTTGGCAAGTGGTGGGAATGCTCACTATATATACTACTCTTTGCTTCTAAAGATGGGTTCCAAGCTCCATGAGTTCCAAGAGTTCAAGAATTGCAAAAAATATAGAATTTTAGAGACACCAGGCCTTTTTATTGTTATTAGATTATTGCAGAAAGACTCACAGACTGTGCCATTGTTTAGCCTTTCTATTTTTCTTAAGCTATTTGATTAAGTTTATACTATTCCATTATTGTTTGAATGGTTCATTTGCAAAACTTCTATAATTTTAAAGTAAGTTTGCTGGTTTAGATCATGTCTTTTGACTCCTCTTTTCAGTGAATGGGTGTGAAAATTATTTAATGTCATTGAATTCACTGTTCATGCTTCAATCTTTAATTTTTGTCATTCTAGTACATAGTAAATTGTTGAACGGGCCCTTAGATCGTATCCAAAAGATAGATTTATCATGCCTTTAATCTAAATTCGAGCACATCACCTTAGTTAGATCCTTTATTTTTATATCTGCTTCCTTTTCCAAACCCTAATTATAGAAGAAGCCAACTTCTTTAAAAATCTGGAGGTCACTCAATTTAGCACAATAGGTCCCCCATAAACTGAGTTTCCCACAAAGGGTTGTTACCTTGCCACTTTTTGGCATCAACAATTTTTCTTTTTCCTAGCACACCCGGTGCTACTGAGCTTAAATGAACCTAATTTTAAGAAGGGTGTATGAGCCATCAACCTGTAACTAGATCCCAAATAGCAAATAACCCTAGTTTATTAGTGCCACCATTAGGGATAGTACAACCTGCAACCCAATTAGTGAACGTTCTGCTTCCTCTACCCTTTCTGCTAGCCATGTTGCTTGCTGCTAACAAAATTTATGTGGCATGGGATTCTGGAAGTCCTCTTGTAGTGCCAGTAGTGCTCGTCGTTTGAGTACCTATCCCGGTCTCTGCCTTAAAATCTATACCTAAATTCACTGGAGATGGCTCAAGAACACCATCTAAACATATGCAAGATGTTGTGGACATATGTCTAGTACATGGCATTATAAACCAAAATATATCACTAAGGTTGCTCACTGACTCTTTTAGAGGCAAGGCACTAGATTGGTACCAGATGTTGCAAACAAACACTATCAGTACTTGGGATGAGCTCGAAGATCCTTTCTATCAAATATTTTCAAATGACGGAGATTGGTCCTCGCTATATTATCAACTATTGGTCATAAAACGAGCCCCACATGAAGCGATGGCTGACTTCCATGCCCGACTCCATACAAGCTAGTAGAGAATCCAAGTTGATATTAGTCCACTATTCAATTTGGTGTTCATGTTCTATTTGAAATCTATCAACCCCGACATCTCCATGATGATTCAATCTTTGGGCGGGACCACACTATCGGGCACCTACAACGTCGCTGTCAAGGTGAAGAATAATTTGATAGATGCCGGGAAGTTGCTACCCTGACCCATCATTCTTATATTTCTAGAAATATTAGTTCCTACTCAGGCAATTCCTTCTACCAGTGCATCAACTGCTCCTCAATCTATGTACACATATTTGAATGTGCCACAAAACATTACTTCTACATCTGACTCTTCAAAGGAGAATATGAGTGACATAAAGGAGATGTTGCAGGCTATGGCCAATGAGATAAATGTTATCAAGCACAACCAGGATGTGCCTCTGAAGCCGAGCTATCAAAATTATCAAGGAAGAAGGTCCTCTTACCAACAAAACTAGTTCCAAGGAGGAATTCACATAAATCCGCAGGCACAAACAAAAAATCAAATAGTGTCAGTATGCACTCCGCTACAAAGCGCCAATCTAAGCTTGAGTTGAGAGCTAACCATGGGGCAGAACAATTTAGTGGATGACACCAACCCCTGGTGCTTCCCTTGTAGTGACTCACACATGCCTTGAAACTATTCATGTGACAACCTACAACTAAAGGTGGTGGAGGAGCACAACCAAGGTGAAACGTCAGATCCCATAAGCTATGTGTATACCTCTTCACAAATGGACAACGTGGTGATCACTACACAAATGCAGAGGATGTCACTAGAGCAAGAAGCATACATTGCTCTCGGTCACACACTCTTCTCATGGATGGAAGAAGAAGAGGCGGTGTTTTCCAATGATGCATCCACATCAAAAATACCATAGGTGTAGTCCAATTACAACACTTGCTTGAAAATGATATTCACGGGTGAACTAGTCATCCCGCAAACAGTCAGTTTGCAACCTAAAAGTGCTTCCGACCAAACACCTAGTACCTCCGCAATGGTTCCGCAATGTTTTCCATGAAGGGAAATTGTTATAACAAGAGCTAAGGAGCAAAAATCTCTAAATCCACCACCCTTTAATGTGGTGGAACAATTGAAAATATCATCCGCTAATGTGTCTCTTTGGGATATATTAGCTATTCCAGAGAAAAATAAATTACTACAGAAGGTTCTCTAGGAGGATGTGAGTGCAACACCAACAGAGTAGTTGCTCAAAGGAAAGTTTATTGATCAATTACCTCCTACCAAAGTTCTCACAAAAAGCACAGTGGAAGCCCCTGATGAGGTAAGAGATAAGCCAAAACCCAAACCCTTCTTCCTAATGCTTATTGTGGGAGAGAAGTTATTACACAATGCCATGATTGACTCTGGTGCTAGCACCACAGTTATGTCAAAATAGATATCTGAAGCTTTAGGGACCAACTTTGAACCTTTAAAAAGAGGAGTGATGCAGCTTGATGGAAAAAAAGTCAAAACTCTCGGTCTCATCAAGGACCTTCCCTTGACTCTATTCACCTACCCTAGCATCACAATGTCGCAAGATACTATGATCATAGATGTTCCCCCATGTTTGGCCTTTATCTATCCCGATAATTCACTTCAAAGGTAGGCAGATACCTATCCTTAGATTGGTCGCACATGATCCTCATGACCCAACATGGTGCAAAAATGAAGATAGAATCTAAAGCTCTACATTTAGAACATGTGGCTAATGAAGCCATTATCAACTTTTATGTTTCTCATACTTCTATCACCAAGCAAGAAATGTATTGCGCTGGGCTACTGGAAGATGAAAAAGTGACCGAAGATTAGACCCATCAAGAAGATGTTCTCTTGAGAAAACATATGGATATTGATCCTTTTGGCAACTACCATGATATTAGGCTGGGCACCTATGCCATCTACAATGAAGATCAAGTGCTCCTGAAGGTCGTCAAAGAACCCGAGAGTGGTCAAGCCTCAGAGCTATGGATGTTGCACTTCGACAAAGCAAGATGCAAGGTTGGCACATGATTCGGGATATGTTTAATGTTCTCACAAAACAAGAAGACACTGAGATCTTTCCACTTCCAGTTCACTTGCTTGAATAATGAAGCTGAATATGAAGGATTAGTGCAAGGTCTCAGCCTTGCAGAATGGATGGGCATTAAGCAATTAATGTTGTTCGAAGATTTTGAACTAGTATTCAATCAAGTCTATGGAATTTTTGTGGCCAAGAATGTTCCCATGCAATCTTATAAACATCAAGTTTGGGACCTGATCAAGGGATTTGAAGCCTTAAACATTCAAACGATGCCCAAAGAATAAAATACAAATGTGGATTGCATGGTAGCAATTAGATCCTAGTTTGATCCTGCCTCTAACCTCATTCACAACAAACATTCTGTATGAGTGATAGTACGACCAGCCATTCCAGAAAATGACCAAAGCTGACAAGTGTTTGATAGTGATGAACAAATTTCCTCATTCGTCTAGCAGTCAAGAGAATTTTTTGACCAGCTCCAACCAAATATCGCTGAAGCTTATGAAGGAAAAATCATTCAGTTGAAATCTAACAAGCTTCCAAAGGGATTGGTCACTCTCGAAAATCTTTTCAATTGTGAAAATGCAAGAAACAACAAGAGGAAGTTCGTAGTAGACAAAGGTGACTAGGCAGATCTTCAAGTCAGAGATGAGAGGAAGCTCAAAGTCAATAAGGATGTCCCACATCATGATAAAGAAAGGCTCATCGACTTTTATGAAAAATATGGAGTGGTTTCCTAGTCATATGATGACCTTAGGGGATATGATCCAAATATCATCTAGCATACAATAGAATTGGCAGAAGGTGCAAAATCAGTTTGTCAAAAATTGAGGCCAGTGAATCCTGAGATTGAAGTGCTAATAGTGCAAGAATTAACAAATCTAATCTAGTCATGGATTGTCTTCTCAATCAAGCATAGCACGTGGGTATCCAATTTGGTCCTGATCTGAAAGAAGAATGGAGATATCCATCTATGTGTGGACTTTTAGGACCTAAACAGAGCATCCCTAAAGGATCATTACCTGCTACCTTCAATGGAGTCCACCCTACAGACGATGGTAGGATCAGAGATGTTTTCCCTGTTAGATGGCTTCTCTGGTTATAATCAAATCTGGGTCAAAGAGGAGGATCAACATAAGACAACACTCACAACTAAGTGGGGAACATTCGCATACATTAAGATGTCATTCGACCTCTCAAATGTAGGAGCCACCTTCCAGCAGGCAATGGATATTTCTTTTAGCAAACTAATCAACAAGATTATCCTAATCTATTTAGATGATTTGACAATTTTCTCCAAGTCCAAGGATGATCATTTTGATCACCTTGAGATGGTGTTCAAGAAATGATAGGAGTTCAGGATATCCCTGAACTCAAAAGAATGTGTTTTTGAAGTATTGCAAGGAAAGCTATTGGGACATGTAGTGTCCAAAGAAGGAATTTCAAGTGATCCCAAGTAGGTGAAATCAATAAAAGAGCTTCCCCTTCCAGTCAACAAGAAAGGCATCCAGTCCTTCTTGGGAAAGGTAAATTTTTTTAGCAAATTTATTTCTGATTTTGTAGGAATAATTAGGCCAATCACCCTGATGCTAAAAAAGGATAAAAAATTTAAATGGACAAAAGAAGCCATAGAATCCTTTGAGAAAGTCAAGGATGCTATTTCCTCTGCTCCTATGCTGGTCAACCCAGACTTATCAAAGGAATTCATAATGTACATATTTAGTAGCAAGTCAAGCATTGCTACTGTCTTAACTCAGAAAGATGATGAAGGAAAGGGAGAACATCTAATAGCATTTCAGTCCTAGACCCTGAAGAAATATGAGATAAACTACAACTTTGTAGAGAGGAAAGAATTTGTAATAGTTAAGGGACTCAAAAAGTTTTGACACGTAATCTCTTGCAACAAGGTGATTGTTTATGTTACACATTCCAGTGTACGCAAATACATTATGGAAGGAGAAATCACCAAAAAAATATCCAATTAGATCACCAAGATCCTCGAATACAACATTGAGGTCAAGCCTACAAAGACCATTCGAGGAAGAGGATTGTGCAAATATCTTGCACACAATGAATAAATGGCCACTGAAGAAGAGCAGCCAGAGCTAGTCCTAATGAACAAGTTAGAGTCTGAAGGTTTTTGGCTGGTAGATAGAGTGAGGTTTATGCACACAGGAAAATATCCACTGGGCCTTCCTTCTCAGAAGAGGAGATTCTACCAATTGCAAAACAACGGTTACACACTCATTGAAGGGATATTGTTCAAAAGAAATTTTAATAGCGTTCTATTGCAGTGTGTTACCATAGAGCAAGAAAAAAGGATCCTCAGCACTTACCACAACAACGCCATAGGCAGGCACTTCTCTGCAAAAACCACCACCATTAAAATCATGTGCGTAGGGTACTTATGGCTGATGTTATTCAATGATTTGTACTCCTTGGTAAAAGCTTGCAAGGAATTCCAGTTCTTCACAAGAAGAAGAAAGAATTCCATAATGCCTCTCAATCCAATAGTGATTGATGATCCATTCATGCAATGGGGCCTGGACTTCATCAGAATGATCAAGCCAGCCTCCAGTGTAGGATATAAATGGATCTTGATGGCCACTACTACTTCACTATGTGGACTGAAGTTGTACCATTGAAAAATGCGATAGAGGTAGAGATAGTGGACTTCCTTGAGGAACTGGTGACAAGATTCAGCCCACCCAAAACTATCATCTCTGACAACACCAAAGCTTTCCTAGGCTCTAAGATATGTCAATTCGCACTTACGCATGGCATATTACTTAAAACATCATCAAACTACTACCTGCAGGGGAACAGCTTAGCTGAGTCGACAAACAAGAATATAGTTTGACTCCTCAAAAGGATTGGGTTGGAGCACCAAAGGGAATGCAATAAAAACCTCCAAGCAACACTCTAGGCAGACTGCATAACTCCTAAGCAAGTCCTCAAGACTTCACCATATGAGCTAGTATATGGAAAAGAGGCACTATTTCCTATCTCCATGGAGATTCTGACACTGCAATTGCTAAAATATCTCAAGGTGGAACAAAACAGCGCAATGGAGGTGTGGCTAGCCAAGTTGCTAGAAGTACAAGAGAAAAGTGAAAAGTCCCTAATAGCCATGACTAACCACCAATAGGTGGTTTGAAAAGAAAGCGTCTGACCAAGGTCTAAGGTGCGGAGACTTAGTGCTAAAGTTTAATGAAAGGGCTATGAAGTCAGGTCAGCACGAGAAGTTTGACAACCTTTGGGAAGACTCATTTAAGATAATTCAATGCAAAGAGAATAATGCATTTGAGTTAGAAACCATGGAAAAAGAAGCATTGGGAATTCCAGTCAACAAAATTCACATTAAATTACTTAATTAAGCTTACATATCCTTCTGATGTAAATATGTTTATAGTTTTTTTTTTTCCTTTCTTTCCCTTTTGTTTTTTGTTGGCCGGTCTTTTCTAATTATTCTATGGTTTAAGGTAAAGGAAAACAAGTAGCCCATTATTGTAGAGATCAGGAAAAAATAAATTCACAGCTCAAAAGACAAAAAGAAAAAACACCCACATGTAAGATTGAATTGAACACATATATGCTGAAAAAGGAAAAGGATAACCCATATTTTCATTATATATATATGCTTTAGTATTTACATTGCCAAAATGGCTCAAGGGCTATGCTTCTAAAGTATATAGCTATATTCTGCTTCCTTTTCATGTATTCTATAGAAAAGCCTTTTTCAGACATGTATACAAAAAATAGACTAACTGATATGAGTTTTAAAAGAAAAAAGAAAAATAGGGAGGTCTTTAGTCCACAGCATGAGTAGCAGCAATGGATGCATCAACAACAACATCCACAATATCTTCATCAATAGGCATATCACTAGGAGCAATAATATCATTCACGGGAGCAATGGTTAGCAGCGGAGGGAACACCAGGTTCCTGAAATTCATGTACTAGTCAATATCATAGAACAAAACCACATTGTATATGCAGAAAAGGAAGTGAAAGGCACGAATGACGCTTTGACAGTGCTCATCTTGTGACTAGAGGTGAAAGCCACTCGGGAATGGCAGCCATGGTATGACCACATCCTCTTCAATGAATCTCTTGAGGTGGCTTGCAGTTGGAATGCCTCCATCAAATGCAACATTCACCACTACCTCACTAAGGCCGTTTAGGTACTTTGGAAAAAATTCTTTGACTAGATGTAGAATCATTGGCTTGGGAATTCCAACATCAAGCATGGAGGAAACAAAGTGCGAGCACACATCAGTGTTAACTTGATATTTATCCTCATATTCAAGGAAATCACATCCCAAAACCCATTTCATGGCTATGATAGCCAGTGAGTTCTTATTCTTTGTCATCCTTTTTAGGTGCCTAGTTGAAATCTCACCTAAAAGTGTTGTCTGAGACTTATGAAAAACTAGCCTAATTGGGGTATTCATGTTGGCAGGTGCTCTACAACTATCTTAGAACTATTTATGCAAACTGCCTAAGTCTAGCCTATGAAAACACTATGCAACTACTAATGCTAAACTGCTAAGCCAATTACCTATTACCAACTTTTCTCAAATCACTAAGTGTGATTTCACTAATGCTTAGGTTCCTATTTATAGAAAAAGTGAGGAAATGCATGGTGATTTTCTTACCATAAACATGATGCTAATCAAGTACCAACTTAAAATTTGTGCTAGAGCTTGCTCGAATTTCCCACCTAGTTGTGTTTGTTGAGTACGTCTTGCTGTGTGTAAAACTAATAAGGGATAATTAATTAGCTTAAGCTGGTGGGAACAATTGGTAGTGTTATGCATGACCAAATACTGAGGTGTCATTCTCTAGGTGTTTTACGAACTCCAAGGTAGAGCTCATATCTTTTCAAACACTAATCACATCTTTGGCTTAATCATTCCTTTTGGGATATTCATTTTGCACAAGCCAAAGGTTGGCAGTACATGCTGAATTAAATGCAAAAAAAAGGTAACTCCCATCTACCACCTTAAGGAAAAAATAGCTAAGTATTTCATGCAAAATGTTTAACCACTTAAAAGGATTTTTCAAATACACTACTCAAAGCGAAAAAAAATTCTAGTGCACAACCAGAGCCGAGGTAAAATTACAGAGAAGTTCAACCTAAGTGGAAGCTTCCCACAAGGAAAAATGGTATAGAGTTCAAGCCAAGAGGTACAAGGAGAGGCAACATAAAGCTTATTTAAAGCTATGCAAGTAACACAAGCCATCAACATCTTCGATGCCATTTCTTATGCCATTCCTGGTATTCCAGACAAGCCAAAGTGGGCAAACACACTAGAACTAGAGAATCCAAAAAGCTATAGAACCCAAGCCCTGATCCAAGAGGACTAGGATAATATTCATGATCCCAATCTTGCAAAGAACCAAAAAACTTTGAGGGAGGTGGCCTGCAAAATAATGAAGGTATCCAAAAAGTTAATGTCAATGGTAGAGAAAATATGGTTCAGTGAGCTTCCACAATATATGGTTCCATTTGTGCACTATTGCCCAGAATTAGTCAATGCGGCCATCAAAAAATTCAACCCAAGCACCAACACTGTCGAAGGCTAGACTCTGATGGTTAATATTAGCCCAGGAGCTATCTGGAATATGTTGTGCATTCCTGATCATACCTGCAGAAAGGAAAAAATAGAGACATTCACTCCTACAAAGGGGGAAAATATATGGAAAGGAAGGGAAAAGGCTCTGGAATTTTATAACAAAGAAACCAAAAGGATTGATGTGGACCACCAAAAGCCACCAATGATCCTGGTGCAACAAAGTTCTTTCGACGTAGACTTACAAGAGGCCTTTTCAATATTGGCATTTATTTGCGATCTGGACATCTACAATGAAGTGCACGTGTTTCAGTTGGGCCTGGGATTCTAGTTTCGTAGGAAACAATCTCTCTTTTGGTATGATTTTGAAAAATACCTCATTGAAAAGATTATAGGGCAAATAAAGAATTAACAAACTAAATGGAAGTTCAGGTTTTCTTCCTTTCTTTCCCATATGTTTTTTCCTCAGAACCCTGATTTCTTTGATAAGCATGTGAAGTTGGCTATTTTTGACAAAAAGAATAGAAGGAAGCTGGTCTCTATTTGGACTCCTCTCCTCTCTTCCACTTTCAACTATTATGCATTTTCAAATTATTGCTTGACTCTAATTTTGCAATATTTGCAAGGGGAGGATGGTATTAACCCGCTCACTAAGATGCATACAGAGTATATGCAGAATTCCATTTCTAGATGTGACTGGTTTTTCAAAGTAGATTTCACATTCATCTAGATGCAAGGCTTCACTGAGGAACCATTATGCCTTCTAACATGCATTAAAAATTTAGTTCTATCCCTTGAAATGTTTCGATAGGCATGCATTATTGTTGTTACCTTCTATGGAGGAAAATCCAAGAGGAAAGGAATTTTCATCTGTCTGATAAGCTTCAAGACAGTGGTCGTGAAAAAGAAAAAGGTGATGCACCTGTTGTGGCAAGATAAGCTAGCTCATCTAGGTTTGGTATTGATCTATGACAAATGGAGTTACAACCCTTTCAATGATCTACCATATGAGCATATCAAAGTAACTCACAGTTCTTAGCCTTACTGGAAAAAGAGGCACAACCCATTGGAGGATGAAGATGAATTATTGGTTGACCTGATCCACATTCCTATAGAAGACAATAGACTGACATGGAATAAGTTCTATTTCATTATGGTGGATTATGATGAGAATCAAAAAATGGGAGCCACCCTGTTCAATAAGTTAAGAAAATAAGAAGAATGGAGTGTGGAAGGAATCAGAGCCTTCTAGGTGTATTTCCAAGAGACAAAACAACTTGATGTCCCTTTTGGTAGTGTGAAGGATGAAGAATAGTTTGATAAGTTATGGGATGATGAGCATCCTGCTTCTGACTCAAACACTAGCGGGGGTGATGACTCCAATGAAGAAGAAGAGCAGGAAAAGGAGGAAGCTGAGACATCGATGTCCTCCACTTAGCAAAGGAGAAAGTCCATAGGGCAGCCTACCTATGTCACTTCAAATGTACAACTAAATATATCCATAGCCTCATAGACACTCACTTGGGCCTCCAAAGAAACAAGAGGGTCCCAACAACAACAACCAGAAACTATAGAGACCAAGGGCTCCCTTCCTAGTGAATGATAGCACATGGAAGCTATTATGGGAGAAGGTTCACAAGAACCTACCACAAGCCAAGTGCTCACAACAAGCCAGGAGTTTGAAGTAAGTGAGGAGATAGCAATAGGATGAGTACTACCATCATCTAGTCAGGAGCTAATTTTTTCTCCTTCTTTTCTTACTTCTCAATCTTTAGTATCCTATGCTATCTCCGTGGTGCCCCTCACTACAATTATCGGCCCTACCTTCTCTGCCTCTACCACAATGTTTGCAGGAGGTTTCTTCTAATTCGCCTAGATAAAGCCATTTATCTTAATGCCTCTACAAACCCTAACACCTATCACTGCTGCCCAATCTCTCCTTGCCTCTCTTTCTATGGGCTCAACTGCCATTGACACCCCTATTGCTTCTACTACCTCGAGCCCGACCCACTATGCCCAGCAAGCAAACTCTACAATTACTACCCCATCACCGTAACAACTGATGAGCCCTTCCACTAGTTTGCAAACCGAAATTTGGCATGTTCCTTATTTGTCCCCGCAAATTGTTACTCTCTAGAAGAGGAAAATAGAGGGGCCTACTACACTTACATTCCATTTTTCCCTACCTCCTGGTGCACCTTTTGTGGGTAGTCTAGTTCAGTTGCCATCTTGATTCATAGCCCAAGGAGAAGCCACAAAACAAGCCCGAGCTCTTAGAATGAAAAATAAAAAGGCTAAGGATGACAAAAAGGAGGTAGAGCCGAAGGTATATATTGTGTATAATGAGGTGAAAGAAATGTTGAATTTTTCCACCATGTATCTGAACACTACCAAACCACAAGGGGAGATTCTGCCAGATGATTACATGTATACCATGGGACTCGATCTAAGAGCAGCCCAACCACAAGACAAGGTAGAACTCATGGAGTAAACACAATGGGTGGTGATGACTGACTTCCTCAGGTCTGGCTGTCAGCTAAAGAAAAAGGAGGAGCAGCTAAAGCTTGTGAAGGAAAGAGTTGGTTTCTTGGAGACAAGGGAGAAGTTGCTAGAAGCAGAGTTTGTGCACTTATTAGAGAAAGCATAGGCATCAAAGTTGGAGAAAAATAAACTCCAAGAGAAACTCATGAATTCCCAATCCGTTAATTCTACCCTAATCAATGAGCTGCAGATGAGGAGCTAGGAATATCAGAACCAATTAGCCCTGGTGGAGCAAAATCTACAACAAAAAGATGAAGAGCTAGCATATGAGCATGCTCAAAATGAGCAAAAAATAGAAAAGAATAAGGTTGACTTTGAGAGCCAAAAGGCCCAATTAGAAAAGGAGCTCCAAGAGACAAAGTCTTCTCTTGACACAGAGTTGGTAAACCACACCTGGGCCGAGGATAATTAGTCTAAAAAGCTAAGTAACTTCATGGAACAACTTGCATCCATAAACAAGAGAATTGTGGAATTAACAGAGGATGTCAGTTTGAAGGATGTGAAGATTTCCCTTGTAAAGAATGCTCCTCGGGCACCTGCTACACAACCAGACCTCATCCCAATAGCTTAGAAGTTATATATTTCATACTGGGAAAAGGTTAAGGCCTTTTTCCTAACACTGGAGCCAATGCTTCGGTTCATCTTGAAAGCAACAAAATTGAGTAAGGAGGTTCACGAAACAATTGAAAAGTTCCTAAGGTTCATCATAGAAATAGTTCTTGAGGAAAATAGTTTGCTAAGAAAGCAATACATGGTCTCTAATGAAAACTTAGCAAAGGCATGGATCAAGGATCAGAATGTTGTTGCCCAAATGACAAACAAATTCATCCATTGCCACTCGGCCATCCTACATACTAATGCCTATGTAGCTACTTTGAACTAGACTATGGATGGCATGTGGGAAAATTTCTCCCAGCTAACTAAGATGGGTCTGCCATCCCAGCTGAAAAAATTGCAATGAAGATTGAAGAGAAGGAGCATGACCCAACCACCTTCCAGAGTTTCAGCCAACCTCCTATCGCAATAGACATTGAAGGTGTCATTCATCGAGTTGTGTGGCTACTTTTTCAATGTGAGTCAGGGGCCGGTTTACCTAAGGTGTTGCCTTATAAAGAAATGCTTGACTTAGGTGGAGCACAAGAGAATATTTGCAATGTATTAAGACCATCTGAGGATAACTGGCTGCCTCTGCAAGCAACCCTTTCTAAACTTTAATCCCATCACCTAATGGATGGCACTCTAGTCTATGAAACACCCCTAGTAGTCACCAAAAGCTATGAATATAAAATTCATCAAGCTCCCTTTCAGTTTTTTTTTTGCTAAGTACTGGCCCATGCCTCAAATGAACATCATCACCCCTTTTTGATAATGACCACTGACCTCCACCATCTATCCACTCAACACTTTTTGAAGGAATTCTTCCCTTCACTTTTCAAATGGTCCCTACCATGTTTCCACATGTCATCACCATGCACACTTAAAATCTTCTTAATCTCACTTTTGAATCAGGCCCCGACTATGTGCCATGTAGCCTTCATCTGCATATGCTTTGGCAGACCCTACAGTCGGCACCAATGAAAAATCATGGTTCCATGTGTCTTCCAAGTGTAATCCTTCAATGGCAAGGAGGAATGAACCACAGGCTACAAAATGTCACCACGTGTCTCTTCGATGGGTGCTTCTTCAAAGCAAAGGATGGAGCAAATTATGGGCTACAATAGGCTGTTGCATGTTCTAACTACCTATACTGGGTGGCGACACTTGTTTGCACAAGACTATGCTAAGACCACTGCCATCATTCACAGGAGATACACTTGGATGGGGAGCGACCACATGCTATGGCCTAAATATTTTTTTGTTAGAACATCCAAGGGGAGTCATTGGAGCTACATCATTGCTCAGGATACCAAATATTTTCAGTTACTGTTTGCCAAGTGGCACTAACTCATTTGACTGCAAAATCTGACGAAAATGTCCAACGAAATATGTATAATTTGATGTATCGTCGGGTACTTGTAAAATTTGATGTGTAATTTTCAATTTTTTGAAATTTATCCCCGACATTCGTCGAAATGTTGACTATCAGTTTCTTCAAAATTTTGATAGACATGAAAAATAGAAAAAAATAAAATTGTGGCCGACATAAAGAAAAGTGAGTTCGCTAATTTATTGCGACAGTGTTTTTCTCTACTTGAGATAGTTTGTGGAGAACTAAGGACAATTTTCTTGGGAAAAATTAGAAAACATTCAAGAAGATATCATCAGGTTGAGGGTAGTCATTATCTTTTTGTAGAATTTAGTTGTGAAGTCAGATTTGTAGTTCCAAGTTTGAAAATCATATTTTAAAGCAACATCTCATCAAATTTCATTTTTAGATGTTTAGGGTTTTGAGAATTTCATGTCTAGATTTTGTTGTGTGGAATCACCATAAGATCACAACCAAGGAACAAATTCTTGTGACTATAATTATGTGATCCATAACTCTATTGGTCATGTGGCACAGTTGTGCTATAAAAAATACATGATGCATTCATGTGTGACCCAAGTTTAATGTGGCTATGTTGTGATAGAAAATGGGCCTCTAATATATTATGAATTAATTAGTTATATATGTAAGGTGTCAATGACATTGGGTGCATTTAGGCTGAATCAACTTTAATAGGTTACAATGTAATGATAGCATGATCCAAGAGCGATTACATCTTTCTGCAATAAAGAGCCTATAAATCTGATTGATATGCAGAGTGGTTATGTTATATCAATTATGTAGTGCATTCAAGCACAACCAATGTTTAATGGGCTATTCTAGAGAGTGATCAAGATTTTCTAAACCTTAT
>VDFB02000003.1:449168201-449336802 GCA_007258455.2 Sequoia sempervirens | reverse complement strand
CCCAGACCTTTTGTTGGGCTCTGATACCAATTTGATGCAAAGCAAGAGGGTTCATACCATAAATTTTCTATATTCTTGGCAATAATCAAGTACACAACTGAAATTCTTCATTCTTGAGGAAATCTCAATCCTTTAACCTTGAGCAACATGGGCTCCAACTTACACAAATGGATTCCAATCTCTATCAGACTTGAAAAATGATTTCAACATGCTTATATTCATCCCAAAAAATAATTACAACCATCCAAATATTAGACAACAATGATTTAAGGCCAACCATAAACAAACTATGTATAGCTTTGTTCAAACATCAAGAAAACCATGTTTCTTTTACCACTCTCCACCAAAATGAAACACACAATTTACCATAACTCATGAAAATGAATAAATGAATATTTTTACTTCAAAGGGTTTTTAGAACATGTAAAAATAGAACTTTTCACCAATTCTTATCACTTTTTTATGGTGGAATAAAATGATATGAATTTTTCTTATCTGTTGGAAAACCTAGTTTCAGAATTGAGTAGTCTTCACCAAAAACGTCATAAATCACTCAAAACCCCATGAAAATTGATCAAACAAAATGAAAATGAAACTAGATTCACATATATAACAATTAAAATAGGTATGAGGCCTTTATTTGATCTGTACAATCTGTACCATTCTCTACAACATCCTGTAACTTTCAGAGAAAATAATCCCATAGGGCTGCCAATGGTAAAATGATCATAACTTTCTCCAAACTCTAGGAAAAAAAACCAAACCAATTTCAAATGAAATCTAGTTCATTCCTATATCAATAAAAATCAATTTCAGATCTGTAAACCTTCATACAAAGCCATACCATGTAAAAGAACAGGGAAGAACATTGGAGATTTGTAGAAAAAATCATCTCTTCATTCATAAATTCTTGTTCAATCTACATTCCAACCCCCAATTTGACTTGGAGGCCCATTTTTATGCTTGTAAAATAAATTTATTCCCCCAACCAACCTAAAACTATCATTTAACAAATTTTAACAAACTTCTAAAAAGTTGTCATTTAACAAGAAGAGTTGTTATGACAACATTTGACAACTTTTGACAATGTTTTCATTTTTCAACTAAATGACACCAAACCTTCATCAATGACTCCAAATGACTTCAAACATATATAAAATGGCTCATCCAACCTTATTACAACATTAAAACACCTAATTTTATGAATTTATGCAATTTGGCTGCATGGAGGCTTGAATGCAACAAGGTGCTCCTGCACCAGTAATGAAGTCCATTTTTCAATTTTTTGAATAGCTCTCTCCTATAGTAAAAAAGGAATTTCACTTTCTTCATATGACTAGAACAAATAAAATGTGCACATTGTTTTCATTGTTGGAAAACACACTGTCTCATGTTAGTTATTTTGTCATAAATAGTATTTGTTTCCTAGGCTCCAAAAATGTAATGAATTCCACCTTCAAATTTTAGAACAACTATTTGGTGACATAAATATAGCATTTCCATTTTCTCATCTCATTGGAGCAAATAAAATGTTTACATTGTTTTCTATTGGAAAACACACTGTCCCATGTGAGTTATTTCAATATGAAAAGTTTTGTTTCATTACGACTAAGAATGTAATGAAGTCCACTTTCAAATTTTTCAACAACTCTTTGCTACAGTTAAAAAGGCATTTCACTTTCTTCATCTAATTGGAGAAAATACAATGCTCACATTGTTTGCAATGTTGGAAAACACAATGTCCCATGTCAGTTATTCAATCATGAATATTTTTTTTCGTACGCTCCAAAAATATAATGAAGTCCACCTTTAAATTTTAGAAAACCTATTTGGTGACATAAATATGGCATTTCCCTTTTTTCACCTGATTGGAACAAATAAAATGGTCACATTGTTTGCTGTTGGAAAACACATTATCCCATGTCAATTAGTTTGTTATGAAAAGATTTTTTTCATTAAGTTTGTTGTTTTTTTAATTAAACATTTTAATGTTTCCATTGAATAGGAAGTTTAATCCAGTTGCAGGTTTCTATGTTTGATTTCTAGTTTTGAATATTGATTGTTGAAAGCGTAGTGTAGAGAACATACGATCTACATCAACCACGCATTAGGATGACAAGGAAAACCCTTCCTAATAGGAAAGTAAAGGATGCACTTTGGATTGTGCCCCAAATGGAAAAGAATTCACATCCTTTTTAGACCATTCAATATTAGCATACATAATCAAAATCATGTTAATTTTAAATCTTTGTAAATGTCAAAAGTCCTTGCAAAAGGAAGTAGAAATATGTTTTTTCTATGTTATGTATTAACTCAATAAATTTTCAAAACAAGACTATAAATATGTAACGTGGCAATGAGTGTGAGGCAATAGCTAATGACATCAAAATGCTATTGATATTGGATACAGTCATATAGATAATATCTACAAACTTTACAAACATTTGTGACTAAATATTATCAAAATGTTCGTTATAATATATAAATAGTTTCTAAACACTATCAACTACGTCAACCATTTACAAACATGTATAATTTATGCATTCTCAGTATTAGGAAGGATTTGGTGCACTTTGATTATCAAGGTATAATTCACAACATACAATGTAGGCACCCTGTAATTTGCATGTATAAGCCTGAATGACGGTCTGACATGGTGGACCTCGAACCTGAAAAATGTGGTCAAATTTAAATAGGACCAACAACAATTCCTCCACAGGACCCATGTGATTACTAATTAGAGATTCCCCCTTAAGGAATCGCATAAACCTCATGCTCAGCTTGTTTGGAAGATTGTGCTTGTGGATGATTAATGTTGGTTTAATGCATACCTTCCAGATGCATCTAGCTAGGAAAAGGTCTTGAATTTATCAGTAAAGAGACATTGTCTAATCACATAAATTTACAATCACTATTTCTAGGTTGTAATATTCAATGTCCATGCTCATTTTTTCCCATACACGTAAAACATAGTTAAAGAAATGAGCATAATTATGATAGTTGACATCACTGTGGTTTGTCCCTTTTCTATCAATTCTCCTTAACATATTTTCCCACAACCTATACAAGAGACTCAATTCCTCTATCTAAGCAAGAATATTACATGGAAGATATGGGTGGTAGTTGGTCAACCAACTAGAGACCCATGCTTGTGAATTGTGCGACATCTTCTACACCTGCATCAAAGAAATTATTAGTTTTCACTCTCAATGCTAACCAAAAAGTGGTTGCAAAGCTACATAACAGAATATTGAAGAAGGTACATGTGCAATATGTGAAATGGAAAAATGGTAATGCACAAGTGGAGCAGTATGTACTACAAATCTTGAAATGAAAAAGGAATATGCTATGAAAACACTAGAAAAGAAGTGACAAAAGTGAAAGAGATAGATAATGTTTTGACTGAAGAGATTTTACCTTTTCTTTAGAACTTCAGGAAGGAGAATGTGCAGTATGTGTAATGGGGAAATGACAATGCAGAACTAGAGAAATAGGTAGTAAAATTTCTAAAATGAAATGCAAAACAACTTTTTCCAAAGATACATTTGTATTCTCTAATTACAAAAGCACTCTCAATGCTGACCAAAAAGTGGTTGTAAAGCTACATAACAATATTGAAATGTCGTGCATGTGTAGTGTGTGCAAATAATGTGACAATATGGGACACTATGTTTTCCAACACTGCAAAAATATGAGCATTTTATTTTTGTGCAATGGAAAAATGGAAACACACAAGTGGAGCAGCATGTACTACAAATCCTAAAATGAAAAAGGAATATGCTATGGAAACATTGGAAAAGAAGTGAGGAAAGTAGAAAAGATAGATAATGTTTTGACTGGAGACATTCTAACTATTCTTTGGAACTTAAGGAAGGAGCATGCACAATATGTCTAATGGGAAAATGGCAATGCATGACTGGAGCAACAGTCTGTAAAATTCCTAAAATGAAAGACAAAACAACTTTTTCAAAAGATACAACTGCATTCTCTAATTAGAAAGACACTCTCAATGCTGACCAAAAAGCACCTGCAAAGCTACATAACAGTATTGAAATGTTGTGCATGTGCAATATGTGTAGATAATATGACAATATGGGACAGTGTGTTTTCCAACACTGCAAAAAATGTGAGCATTTTATTTTTTATGCAATGGACAAATGGCAACACACAAGTGGAGCAACATGTACTACAAATCCTGAAATGAAAAAGGAATATACAATGAAAACACTGGAAAAGAAGTGAGCATAGTGGAAGAGATAGATAATGTTTTGACTAAAGAGATTCTACCTATTCTTTGAAACTTAAGGAAGGAGCATGTGCAGTATGTCCAATGGGAAAATGATAATGCACGACTAGAGCAACAGGTACTAAAATTCCTAAAACGAAAGACAATTTTTTTTTTTCAAAAGATACAACTGCATTATCTAATTAGGAAGACACTCTTAATGCTGACCAAAAAGTGGCTGCAAATCTACAGTATTGAAGAGGCGCATGTAAAAAAAATTTGAGAAGAACTTTATGTAATGAAGACACAACTACATTCTCTAATTAGAAAGACACTTTGAATGCTAACTTCATTACATTCTTGGACTGTACAAAACATAAAATTTTCATGACGAAATAGCTGATAGGGGACAGTGTGTTTTCCAACATGACAAATAATGTGAGCATTTTATTTGTTCCAATTAGATGAAGAGAGTGAAATGAAATTTAGACTGTAGGAAAGAGTTGTTCAAAAAATTGAAAGTGAAACAAAAATTTTCACAATGAACTAACTTTCATGGGATAGTGTGTTTTCCAATAGTGCAAAAAATGTGAGCATCTTATTTGTTCCAATCAGATGAAGAATGTGAAATGTCATTTTCACTGTAGCAAAGAGCTATTCAAAAAATTGAAAGTGGTATTTATTACATTCTGAGTTGTAACGAAACAAAACTTTTCATAAGGAACAAACTAACATGGGATAGTGTGTTTTCCAGCACTGCAAACATTGTGACCATTTTATTTGTTCCAATCAAATTGAGAATGTGAAATGCCATTTTTTTATTGTACCAAACAGTTGTTCGAAAAATTGAAAGTGGACTTGATTACATTCTTAGTCGTAACAAGACAAAACTTTTCATAATAAACTAACTGACATTTGGACTGTGTTTTCCAACAACAAACAATGCGAGCACTTTATTTGTTCCAATTAGATGAAGAAAGTTAAATGGAATTTTGATTGTACCAATTTTTTTTGAAAGTGAACTTCATTACATTCTTGGTCGCAACAAAACAAAAAAAATTCATAATAAAATAACTGACATGGGATAGTGTCTTTTCCAACACTGCAAATAATGTGAGCATTTTTTTGTGCAATGGACATATGGAAACACACAAGTGGAGTAGCATGTACTAGAATGCTTGAAATAAAAAGGGAACTAATATGAAAACACTTGAAAAGAAGTGAGCAAAGTGAAAGAGATAGATAATGTTTTCACTAAATAGATTATTCTTGCTCTTCACAGGTTGAGGAAGGACCCCATGTAGTATGTGCAATGGGAAAATGGTAATGCACAACTGGAGTAGTAGGTACTAGAATGCATGAAATAAAAAAGGATTCTATTGTACAGGAACTTGAAAAGAAGTGAACAAAAAAAATGATTTGGGTGGAGACATGAAATTCCAATGTCAAAATTGTAGATAACTTATGTGAATATCTTTTAGAAAAGAAAACATGCATACCTACAAACCGAGGTTCATTGATGTATGATTTTCCACTCCTTAGTAACTCTTCAAAAAGAAACAAAGTGAATGCATGTTGTCCAACATTAGCCTATCATAGTAGCCAAAATTTTATAAGGAAACATGCTATTGCATAATGTCATACCAAAATATTAGAATTACCTACGCATATTCATTAAATTGGAACCATACCTTCCATTGGGTTTACACTCACAAAAGCTAGTCGCCAGTGAGGACTCCTTTCCCCAAATTGGAATGCTGAAGTGAATAAAAAAGACCAAAAAAGAAATCAGAAAGTTTATGACATGGTAGAATTTGGTTAATGGAAAAAGAAATATGCATACCATTTCCTATTACAATATATAAATTGAAATGGGTTTTCTCATAGTCGCCCATATTAGATGTTGTGTCCTCTACCCCATCCATAGAAGTTGTGCCTGAAGTCTCACTTGTATATTGAAATTCACATTGAAGCTATTGTTCATGGAAAAGGGAAAGGAGTCACACAGAGGAGTTCGGTGATCTAAATATTGTGCAACATGCTTCGTAGGATAGGTTGCATGTTGAGGATGATCCTTGCTTGCACTAACCATGGACACATGTGAATGGTGTTAGTTGTAGCTGCATCAGGGCCGAGAATGAATTCAAATGACAATGCATTGGATTGCTATACATCCTATAGAAACCTCTAGACACATTGTGCATATGATTGTACTTGTTCTAGACACTGGGGTAGTCTACGCAACACTTTCTTCAAGATTTCATTTATGTCATTCCAAATACAAATTTTCTACAAATGTTCATATACATGAGTGACAAAAGGATCTTGTGTAAGGGTGAGAAGATTAGGATTATTTTCTTCAATGCCCCTTGTGACAATGTCTCATTCAAATCCATCCCTCTATCAATTGGTTAACCTCCCTCATCTAAATGACCACATATAAGAAACTTGAATTAGGAAGTAGAAAATGCAAAACACAATTGTCTCCCATAAAGTAATGCACTTCAAATTGAAATTCACTTATTGTAGACCACCCCTTCAGTGACATATGATCTTTTAATCAAGTCAACAACCTTAAGGACATGTTTTCAAGTGTTCCCTGACAAGCTCCAAGGGAACTCACAAACAAAAAGGTGCTCGCTAAATTTCTGAATGAGGTAGTGGTCAGACCTACTTTGACTTTTCACCTAGTGCCATCCATGATGTGTTTCATCTGAAACACAATCATTGTCTGGAATTTCCTTGGCCTACTCCAAAATAGATTAAATATTTAAAAAAATATAGTTTGTGGAAAAACCATAATGCTACAAGTTTTCCTTTTGGCTAAAGAATGGTTCCATTTTATACACAAGTGTGTAATACAAATAGTCCATTCACCTTGTGCATTTTTTTTTACGATCACACAAGTACCAAGTTTTGAGCATGCAATGGTACAACTCAATGGCTGCATTTCTATCCTGATTGGTATGTGGGAATAGTTTGCAATTTTTTTCCCACATGGCTGCAACGAAAAAGCCAATAGTCAAGTAAACCACAACATATTAGAGGTAACATCAAAGGATGTGAATCATGTGAATTGAATGAGGTGAAATAAATTGTCAACTTACCAATTTGACCATCTCCTTCACACCAAGTCTTCTTGAAGTACTCTAAAAATCAGGGTTGATCATTTAACTCCTCAAAGAAAGAGTTTAATAATTGAGTGATGATGTCTTTGCTATCACCAATTGCCATCATGATCATTCCAAGTCTATGGAAGATTTCCATTGCCCTTTCCTTGGATGTGTACTTATATATGTTCTTCATCCAAGCCTTTTTAACATGCCAAATGCATAGAAGCAAATGACATCAAAAGACATCCCTAAGAGACAAAGAGATGCACATATTATATGGCTGGAATTTCTACAGTCACATCATTGGTCAAAAATGCATTGATTCTCTAATCAGGTCTGGCTCTTCTTGCACGAACATGCAATTTGTGTAGCCACACAAAGATGTCCTCAATCTTGTTTTGTGAGGAGACAACCCATGCAATAGGCACACCATGCTATTGATCGTCAAAAACAAGCAAAGTACAATGGAAACTGTAGACCTAACAAGTTAGCATGAGCATTGTCAGGTTTATAGCTAGTAAGATCATTGAAAAGACAAAGAACTATTTGTTAATGTTTATAATGCCTCATCCCATATTTGTTAGTGGAAAACATGGAATCCAATGAGATGATTGAATTGTGAGTGGTGAACCATCGTATCTAGTATCCATAGAGTTTGAACCCCAATAACAAAAGGTCTATTGTTCCCATGGGAACATTGAAAGTAGAAGTTGTCAAAGTCCTCTCCATTCCACATTATGATACTTGTTGAATCAAATCTATGTTTTTGTGTGTGAAGAGAGCACACCTTTCACCTAACATTCATTGCATCCTTTCTTGTGAGGAATTAATATCTCTTTAACATCATGCCACAGAAGATAGGATCATTGACATGTCTATCCACTATTCTATTGAAACTCATGCCCATGAGAAAAAGGCTTTCAATATAGCTTCTACATTCTACAAATCAAATAGATTAGTGGTTGACATGGCATTCCTATCTCCACTTGTGTCACTAATGCCATGGAAAAATTCACCATTTTAATCAATGTGGAATATTCCTTTGTAGATAAGATAGGAAACATCAGGTCTTCCATACATAACCTTTACAATGTAGTGGCATTAACAACCTCGCATTTGTATAAATTTTTTATTTTTTATCTTCTATGGTGGAGGCCAATTTTTGTGGTCTTTAGGACCATATTGACACCAATAGCTATAAAGAAAGCATCATCTCATCATCTTGAAGCAAGAGAGAGTAAAATATCATTGGACCATACACATGAATGTTGAAAGATACAAACCTATACCACATAATTGTTTTGCCATAATTTTTTTCGTCAAGAGGACGTGTGATGGTACACTCTCTTTTTTTCTTGGAAAAAATGTAGTTTCAAAACCTTCAACCAACATTTCACCGTGAATGCAATCATCAAGTCTAGTACGAGGAATTGTTGCGACAAGGTTGAGGAACCCATCCTTTTCGATGCAAATAGGAAGAGGAAAAAGGAGATCCTTCATCTCATACATCTTACATCTCCAAATCATCTTCCTTCTTCCATTTCACACCTCTCCCCATTCTAGGAAAGGATAGAATTGGATGAACATTTAAAATTAGAGTGGATTGTGTCAAGAAAAAGAAAGAAATTATTCATTAAATGTAAATAAAATGTGCTTGCATTGCTGCCACCAATGCAAAACCAATAGGACATTGTCGACTTCAACTAAGGAAAATTAAAGGTGATATATTGAATCAAGCTACGCATAAACTATTAAACAAATGCGAGTTGGAAATTGGGCTATCTATCTCAATGTACAAGTGTACATAGACAACGACAGGACAATCACAATTGTACATGGACATTCAAGCATGAGTCCATTTTAGGTGTGCCACATAATTTTTTTTTACCTGAATAGGAATGTTGTGAAAACCATCCATTATTTTCAAGAAAACTAGTGTTGTTTGAGCAAGAACATGATGAGTAGTTCAACTTGCAACTTTTTATGTGGCATGTGAGTGTAAAGTGCATAACAATACATGTAATTACTTCTACAATTGCAACAATAGATGTATTATTTTGGGAAGATACGTTGGTTATGGTGTGTGTGTATGTGTTAAAGGAGAGGAAGGGTTAGAGGGCAACGAAAACCTTTAATAACAATATTGTATATAAAAAAAGTGCATCCATTGTTGCCAGCAATACCAAAATGATAACATGTTTGTTGCATCTATTGAAAAAAAATGAATTAGTAATGGAGAGAATGAGGAAAGGCAGAAAGGTGTAAAATGTCCTATCAGCCATGATGTAAGCCAATGTATGTTGGAAAAAATAGTGTGTAGTTGAACCTCTAGATGGACATATAAAGACCATAAGTAAATTCACAACCCCACATATAAATATAACTAAGATTTCAGAGTATATGGGGTGTACCTTTTTTACCCGAGGATGCATGTTGTGATATTTAGGCTTCCATTTGGCATGACTTAACATGAGGAGAAAAAGCACATCTAGCAATTCATGAAATAAACAAGTGAAGGTTGAATGACACGATGAGTGGTTCAACCTGCAACTTTGTATGTGGCACGTGAGTGTAACATGCATAACAATATGTAATTACTTCTACAATTGCAACAACAGATGTATTATTTTGGGAAGATACATTGGTTTTGGTGCATGTGTATGTGTTAAAGGGGAGGAAGGGTTATTAGACAACCAAAACCATTGATGACAACCTTGTATGTAGAAAAAAAGTGCATCCATTGCTACCAACAACACCAAAATGATAACATGTTTGTTGCATCTGTTGACCAAAAAATGAATCAATAATGGAGAGAATGAGGAAAGGAAGAAAGGTGTAAAATTTCCTATCAACCATGATGTAAGCCAATGTAGGTTGGAAAACACATGTAGTTGAACGTCCAAGAAAACATAAATACCGCAAGTAAATTCATAACCTTGCATATAAATATAACTAATATTTCAAAGTACATGGGGTGTACAAACCTCTTTTACTTGAGGAGGCATGTTGTGATATTCAGCCCGCCATTTGGAATGAATTAACATGAGGATCAAAAGCACATCTAGTAGTTCATGAAATAAACAAGTGAAGGTTGAACCACATGATGAGTGGTTCAACCTGCAACTTTGTATGTGGCGTGCAAGTGTAATTTGCATAATAATATGTAGTTGCTTCTACAATTACAATAACAAAAGTATTATTTTGGGAAGATACATTGGTTGTGGTGCATGTGTATGTGTTAAAGGAGTGGAAGGGTTAGAAGGAAACCAAAACCTTTGATGACAACCTTGTATGTAAAAAAAAAGTACATCCATTGCTGCCAACAACACCAAAATGATAACATGTTTGTTGCATCTATTGACAAAAAAATGAATCAGTAATGGAGAGAATGAGGAAAGGAAAAAAGGTGTAAAATGTCCTATCAACCATGATGTAATCCAATGTAGGTTGGAAAACACAATGTGTAATTGAACCTCTAAGTGGGCATAAATATTGCAAGTAAATTTGCAACCCTGCATGTAAATATAACTAAGATCTTAGAGTATGTGGGGTGTACAAACATATTTTACCTAAGGAGGCATATTTTCATATTCATCCTTCCATTTGGGGTGACTTAACATGTGCAAAAAATATGGAAATTCATGAAATAAACAAGTGAAGGTTGAATCACATGATGAGTGGTTTAACCTACAACTTTGTATGTGGTGTATGAGTGTAACATGCATAACACTATGTAATTACTTCTACAGTTGTAACAATAAATGTACTATTTTGGGAAGATACATTGGTTGTGGTGCATGTGTATTTCTTAATGGAGAGGAAAGGTTAGAGGGAAACCAAAACCTTTTATGACAACCTTGTATGTAAATAAAAGTGCATCCATTGCTACCAGCAACACCAAAAGAATAACACATTTTTTGCATTTGTTGACAAAATAATGAATTAGTAATGGAGTGAATCAAGAAAGGAATAATTGTGTAAATTTTCCTATCAACCATGATGTCAGCCAATGTAGGTTGGAAAACATAGTGTCTAGTTGAACCTCCAAGCAGACATAAATACCGTAAGTAAAATCATATCCTCACATGAAAGTAAACTAAGATCTCATAGTATATGAGGTGTACAAACCTTTTTTACTTGAGAATGCATGTTGTGATATTGAGCCTTCCATTTGGGGTGACTTAACATGACCAACAAAAGTGTATATGAAAATTCATGAACTAAAAAAGTGCAAGTTGAACAACACAATGAGAAGTCCAACTTATAACTTTATATGTAGCCTATAAGTGTAACATGAATAATAATATGTAATTACTTTCTATGGCTATCAACAATGTCAAAAGAAAAAAAAAAGTTCTTTGCATTTGCTAATAAAAAAATGAATTGGTAAAGGATTGAATGAACATAGTGTTGATGGCCAAATTAACACAACAATGTTAAACAAAATATTTCTACTCTATTTCTCCTAAAAAAGATAACTGATCTAAAACCACCTAGAATGCCCTACCATGATATCCCCAAAGGACAACCTAAACTAACAAATTGTTGCACAATTTTTTATTTTTTTTGGAAAGGAGAACAGTACACCAAATTCACATGAACAAACATTACTAATAAAGAAATTAAACAATTACGCTATCAAATACATCTCCTGGAGTACACATGATGACATTACAAAACCTATAATCATACCATTTTGATAACGAATGAACCAAGATTACATTATACACCACTAATAAGAAACATCCACAGATGATAATTCAACATAACAAGATTAACTTAATTCCGATAACCATAACATACTATTATCCTGAGAACTCAATGGAGCATATTTCCATAGATACAACACATCAAATAATAGCTACCATGAATCATTAACCACATAAGGTTTACACGGTACATAATACATTACATCCATTTCATTTCATTACATCGTTTAAGAATTACAATAATACAAAAGTGATCCCCAACATGAATGGAACAATACAATATGATAGGGTAATACAACTAAAAAGAAGAATACAAGTAATAAGACTAGATCCATCTACGACACATCTCTGAAGTCACCGCAAGTGGCACAAATCTTCACATATCAATCCTCGGCTAGAGACCCAATGGGGTGCATAGCACATTCCATCTGACCACATGGGTCCGAAGATCCACCCCCTATGCTAGGAGTTGACAAGAAATACCCTCAACCAAATAGTCAAATGAACAATGGCTAACAAGACTCCATGACAAAAGCAACAAAAAACACAAGAACATCTACTTCCAGAGGTACAAGAACAATAAGGGGAAACAATAGACACACAACATTGCTAGAGGGTAGAGTGTCATCACATAAGCTCGACATGGGTTACCCAATGTGGATCTTCATAGGTTATTGACCCCCTACTAACAACAAAAGACTCGTAATCACAAACGGGGCAAGCCAACTTGCACAAAATATCCAAGCCAAAAGGTAAATACATCAAGTGAGGCATGTACCATCTCACGCTAGAATTCCATAAATAAGCAATTTCCAAGTGCAAGGCTAAACCCACCAAAATCAAAATGAGCATAAGAGAAATCATTCACAAAACCAAAACAGAAACCAACTATGAAGCAACATATTCTTTCCCCTCCTCTGGAAGTCCAAGAAGAATGACTAACCAAAAACCCACAAACGAGGGTAAAACGAAGCAACATGGTTCCAACACAAAACTTCAACATATAAAATCCCCTCAAGACAAAATCAACTCAAGAGGAAAACCCATCAATTTGGAACCATCAAAACATACTTAACTCCCACTAACATATTCAAGGTACTATATATCAAGGAACACACATAATCACTAACTTACTCGACTAATTTATAACAAGCACTTAAGTAACCAACATATTCATGAAATCAACAAATCATCCAATACATGATTATAAACAAAACCACTTTTAAAAGGATAATCTATCAATACCTAATTATCCATTTTCATAAACTGATTTTCTTAAATTATATCTTTGTAGCAATAAATAAATTTAATTTGACATCATCAAGAATATTTAACTTTAATAATTTACAAACCGATTTCTTTAAATTGTAAGCCCGATTTGAACATCTATATTTATACGGTTATATATAAATAACACTTAATTTAATCTTTTCATCTTTTCAGGAAAACAATACACAGTAGCATAACTATATATATAAATTTAAATTAACGACCTACCAAAACACATTCAAGTATCTATTTCAAGGCACTTTCAAAAACAATCAGTTTACATTTAATTCATTCACTCATTATAAAAATATATAAAATAATTAAAGAACGCATATTCCAATCAAGCTATTTATAATATATTTTAAAATCATTTAAAACGATTAAAGAAACTACATATATATACATATTTTGTACATAACTAAATATTCCCTAAACACCAACAAACTTCTTTTAATTACACTTCTTTAAATATAAAGCTCAATTAAATCAAATCTCACCTAGTAACTTTTAGATTATTAAATAATCAAGAATCACAAGTTTTTATTTCGTTTACCTCAAAATAATTAAAATTAAAATATAACCTATACATTTGTTATTTTGAAATAATAAATTTAATTAAAATATAGCATATACATTTGTTTACTTCTACTAAATAAATTTAATTAAAATCTAACATATACAATTTATACAAATCATAGATCTAATATTGAAGAATTTGTAAATAAATTTAATTTTAAATAAAATTGTAATTAAATCTAATTTTAATTTTAAATATACTTGAAAATAAATCTAATTTTAAATACACTTGAAAATAAAACTAATTTTAACTTTCAATCATTGAAACAATACACACAACTATGTAGGTAAAAATTTAAGTCAATTCTCTTTACCCAATTTATTTATCTATCACAATAAAACTACCCTACCTAACTACTTTAACTACAAGTTAATTTTCTCTAAAATTTCATGCTCAATTAAATCTAAAATATAAAACGGATTATACATCCACTTAACATTATTAAATTCACTAAGAGTTTACACAATTCCTAATACATGTCAAATTATCCCTACAAACGGATTTGCTATTGCTCATAATTCTATAATTTAATCATTTTAATGCTAATAAATTTCTTTTCCGAAATATTCATAAATCAATTAATTAAATAAAACTTTACCCTTCTAGAAAGTCATAACCAATTTGTAATAAAATGACCTATTTAAAACATTTTACTCAATTTCATAGTTTTATCAACTTCAGTTACCCACTTCTAATAACAATTACCCATGCAAGTATAAACAAATACTTAAAATATAAATTACCCACTTCTAATAACAATTACCCATGCAAGTATAAACAAATACTTAAAATATAAATTACCCACTTCTAATAACAATTACCCATGCAAGTATAAGCAAGTACTTAAAATATAAATTACCCACTTCTAATAACAATTACCCATGCAAGTATAAACAAATACTTAAAATATAAATTACCCACTTCTAATAATAATTACCTAGGCAAGTATAAACAAATACTTAAAATATAAATTACCCACTTCTAATAATAATTACCCAAGCAAGTATAAACAAATACTTAAAATATAAATTACCCACTTCTAATAATTACCCATGCAAGTATAAACAAATACTTAAAATATAAATATACACACAAATATATATATATCTATATATATATATATATATATATTGTAATTATGTAGAAAAAGGTAATATTCTGCTATTTGTAAGGACGTATTGCATTTAGGAAAATATAATCTAACTCATAATTATTTATATAAGATTATAAACCTAAGTCAACAATTCTGAAAAACAAATTTTATGTTTCTTACAATCGCATTCCAACATTTAACGCATCAATTGTATTTCTAATTTCTCATCTAGATATAAATATCCATATATATATATATATATATATATATATATATATACTTACAAACTTCAATATATATATATATTTGCAACTGGAGGTGAAGACAATAAGCCGCAATTCCCCAAATTCTCTCAGTTGTAAAACCAGTTTTAACTTTTTAACTAGAGCCATGTACTTCCATAAAAAAATTTGTTGAATTTCTTCATATCATGTTTTGTGAAAAATTTTGAATGAATCATTTCTTCTCATTCACCAAAATAAAAATAAAGAGCACTTTAGAGTTTTTTTTCCTTGATATCCAAAAGAGACAAGTGGTAAATTCTAAAATGTTTCCCATTCCCGAGAGTACACCCGACAAAAATGCATTTACCCCATTTAACCACCTGTTGGGAAATCTTTACTTTATAATTGTTAAAAACCTACTATACTAAATTTAAATTTATTAACTCTTGTAAAATTAAAATAATATTTATTTAAATCTACATACATTTAAAATTTGCAAACTAATTTAATATTTAATTAAATTCTTGGTAATTTCACAAATCACTTTACTAATTAAATTTAATGCTTAATTCAATTAATTTCCACAATAATAATAACCATCATTAAATTAAATTAACTAACTAACAATAACATAACGCATTAGAATTAAACAATTAACACATTAAAAAGACACTTAAAATGAACGATATAAAGCAAAACGATACCAAACAAAATAGAATACTGACAAACAATATCGTCAAACAACGAAATCACAAATAAACACTTACTCAAACGCCTAGAAAGACCAATATGGAGGGGCACTACACCACCTATCTTCCAACGTCTTTGTAGTTGGTTCTCAACTATGCTATTTTTTTGAGCGGTCAATAAGGTTGTAATGTTCAAGGGGCCTACTGGTTATTGAGCTTCTTGATTGCAGCAAGATCAAACTCCTATCTAAACCTACTCTAACCGGGGGTATTAAAAAAAAAGAAAAAGATAAATCAAGGACACCAGAGAGAAAAGAATGTTGATTCATTCAATTAACCAAATCTGTTACTCTTCAAGGAATTCCTAACTTTAAAATACAGAATAAGCCAACATGTAATCAATACAAAGCTAAACATTCATTCATAGTGCAAACTTTAATAACATATCACAAATCAAAATTTTGAGCAAAAGAAAGGATAAAACTTCATTCCTTGAAAGATTCCAAATCAAATGATTAACAAAACAAACATCACTCTAGAGAACAACTTAAAGCAGGTTTAAGTCTAGTTGCTTCTAATATTGCAAAATAGATAAAAAACATTTACAAATCTGGAAAAATTCACTAGTGTATAGAAACCAATGTCTTCAAATTTCCTCAAGTAAACTAAGAAAATCAAAAAAATGCATCATCTATCCTACTGCTAAATTGTTGAAAAACTTCTAACTAAATTATCCAACTAACTTTCCTAAAAATATAACCTCTCAAATGAGCATCATTTGACATTTAATAGCTCACTAATTACATAACTTTTGCTAAAAACAACTCATCAAAAGTTGTAGCAATCAATCAGAAACTCTCTGTTTCAGCTCTCTATTTGACTTTGATCAATTCCAATTCATGATTGCAATTTTTTCAGTTTCAACTTTGAGTTACTTCTTTTTGCACAATGAGCAGAAATATCTTTCTCCATAAATTACTCCACGAAATGCTCAGTTCACTCTCAGTTTGATGATTTTTTAGAAAATCCCCCACTCTTTGTATGTCAGTTTTGTAATCTTCTCCCAATCCATTATCTCTTCAGCCTTCAAAAGTACCTGGAAACCAAAAATACATATTAAGTAATTTAATAAAATGGATTAATAACTGATTTCAAATTATTTCAATCAAATGTAAACAGTAAAGCTCAAATTTTCATAAGTGAAATAATAGAAACCCCCTTTATGACATTATTTTAAATAACATTAATTTCATAGAATATCTAATTCAATCCCAACACCATTCACATCTAAAACCTAGTATAACCTACAAAACACCAAAAGAGCATAATCAATTAATTGAATTAACAATTTTCATTACATTAGCATAAATAATAGAATTGATGGATTAATTATTGGATCAAATGCATTTTGTGCTTATTTTGTAATCAATGTATCTCTTGTGACCCCATTTTTGAAGATGATGATAATGCTATGAAGGTAGAGTTTTAAAATTTGTAGGCTACATCTACTCAAGAGTTTCCTCTAAAACATCTTGGCTTTGTAAATCATTTTTATTGTGATCCTTATCTTCCCTTGAACAAAATAAATGTTATATCCTCAAAATCCAAGCTTTTAATGGCTAAAAATTGTAGCACTTACCTTTCACATCCAAATGCAATTTAAATTCCTTTATGATGCTCACCTTTCCCAACATTTGTTTGAGATTTCTCTTATAAACTTCGGATTAATGCTTTGATTTACCTTCTCCATCTATTAGGTATAAGCTACACCCTTCCTTCAGTAAATTAATGTCACTAGTCTGCCTAAGCTTGTCTTGAAGAGAATAGGACTCCTCATTGTCTGCATTCGTCAATTTACCTTCTATAGCATTTACTCCTTCACCAAAGTCTGAGCTATCCTTACTCTAGTATACAGATTCTCATTTCTTCCTACTTTGTGCATGCAACCTTATGTAGGAATCAAATCTCTTCTTGCATTTGACCATTAGCAACAAATTCCTATACTCTTTAATTGAATTTGTAATTGTCCACCCTTTGACTTCTGAATTTCCCTCGCCTTTTCTTAAAAGTTTCTAGAGACTCTCAAATAGGTTAATTTTGTGCACATTTCGTCACGCTATTGCATGAGACCTCCTTTCCTTCGAACCATTCTGTCAAATAGTTCATGTGCCTCTCCTATGTGTGTTTCACATTTTGTATGCATGTTTATCAAGGCAGTTATAACTACAACATTTAACAAAAAAAACTTTCCATTTGGCACGACAGGAAGGATGCTGACAAAGGTTGTGAAATTTGGATTTACATCTAAAAATTGCCTTTCCACAAGAAATTCCATTGATTCATTTTCTCCCTCAGATAGCTGTGAGTGAGATGAAATCTCCTTGGTGTATTCTGTCAAATAGTATGTTGCCTATTGAAGTTTCCAAATTTTGCATGTAATGTTTACTATGGACATTTCAACATATCTATTTTATGCAAATTCCGCAACATCACATTTTGTCACATGCAAAGGGGATTTTAGCAAAGGTCATAGAATTTACTCAAACTCTACCATTTGCATTATTTAAAATTTTCTAAAGCCTTTGCACTAAAACTAATTTGCATCTCCTGTAATAACAACATTCCATGAGAACCCATTTCTTTATGTGGCATTATGTCAAACAGTGCATGGCTTAGTCTATGCTTCCATGCTTCACTTTGTCCATGGGCAAGGTAGGGAGAATGTTGACAGCAGTCAAAAAATTTGGGTTTAATCCTTCCAATGACATTTACTTGAAAGTCTCTCAAAACCCTTCATCATTTATGTTTTATGCATATCTCACAACATTTCATTCCAGGGGTGAAATCTCTTTGAGACATTAATGTTCAAATGGTTCATGTGCCCTGTCGATGCTTTCATATTTTTGCATGCATTTTCTTCAAAGGCATTCTATCGAATAGCTCATGTACTTCATTCATGCCTCCAAATTTTAGGTATGCTGAATCCTTTAGTGTAGATCTTGCAACATTTCGCTTAAAGGTTCTGAAAGCCTTTTCAAACAATCACATTCCATTTTGAGCCATTTTGTTAAACAACTGCCATGCCACCTCCATTACTTTCATGCTCACACATATGTCTACCAGGGCAAAGAGGAACGTCCACAGAGGTTGAGGAATTGGACTTTACACCAGCCAATTACATTTGGTCTAAATTTCTTAAAAACCCTTTTTTTAATAAATCCATTTTATGTGTTCTATGCGTAGCTCATCATGAAAATACATTTCACTTATTCCATAAATTGTTATCTCTTCACAACATTCTGTAAAAAAAACTTAAAGTGCTTCGTAGTTATGTCGGATTAGGATCGGAGGTTGGATGAGACCATTTCTTTTCATTTCGGACGGTGGGATGAGGACCATTGTTGCACCTTTCATTCGCCTTTGCATGTGGATGAGAGAGCAGAACCATTATGGTGCGAGATTAGGACCATACGTGCACCTGTTTAGAGTCGAGTTCAAAACCATTTCAGAACATGTACATTTATTTTGTTTAGTTTAGGTTCTTATATTGTTCTGATTCCAAAACGAAACTTTTATTAAGGCAAGGTCGAAGTCAAGTAAAATCCCGAACATTGGCATTTTATCTCCCAATTCCATTTTTTGACCTAGTTCTAATGGTCATTTTTTTTACTTCCTTTTTATGGGGGAGGATCAGGATTATTCCCGAACATGAATATTTAAATGGGTTTGGTTCAAGATTCCTTCTGGTTCCAAAAATGAAGGAACTTTTATTTTTCAACCTTTATTTTTAAATTAAAGTTTTTTAACCTTAATTCTTTTTAATTTATTTAATTTTTATGTTTTGTGCTTTTAGATTTTTAAAATCTTTTTTTTTAATAAAATATTTTTATTTGTTTTTTTTTACTTTTATTTTTCTCTTTTTCTTTTTTATTTTTAATTTTTAATTTTAATCTTTTAATTTTAAAAATTAAAAAGATTCATTTTTATGATTTTATAATCTTTTAAATTCAAATTTAAAATATTTTTATTTAATTTCTTTTGATTGTTAAATCTTTTTCAAAACTTCTTTCAGCACTGTAGAGTATAGATGCCAACATAATTAATGATGAAAATGAGTTATTGGACACAATCCCTCACCTTATCAGCAATGAAGATAATAACCTGCTTATGAGACCTTTTACCTTGGAGGAACTCAAATATGTAGTCTTATCTTTCCCTCCAGATAAGGCCCCTGGCCTAGATGAATTTACGGTATTATTTTTTCAAAAATGTTGGGAGTTTTTGTGCTTCAAGCTTTTATGGGCACTAGAGGAGTCAAGAAGAACTAGAACTATATTTAGACAATTTTATGTAACTAATATTGCAATTGTACCAAAGGTTTCAAAGCTTAAAACATTTTATGAGTTTAGGCCTATTTCATTATGCAATATAGTTTACAAAATCTTCACAAAATCAATTTACTTGAGATTACAATAGCTTATTCCAAAGATTATATCTCAGGAACAAGGAGGATTTGTCCCTAGTAAAGAAACACATGAAGGGGCAATTGTCCCACATGAAGTGTTACATACAATAACATCGTCAAAGCTACCCTCTTTCATTGTAAAGTTAGACATGATGAAAGCCTATGACAAAGTAAATTGGAAGTTCCTCAATAAGGTTTTGGCAAAGTTTGGGTTTTCCTCTCATTGGCGTAGATGGATAATATCTTGTTTATCAGGGGCCAAATTTTTAGTAATCATAAGTGGGAATCTAGTAGGATTCGTCAGTTCCACACAAGGTGTTAGACAAGGAGACCCGATTTCTCCTTTTCTTTTTATAATTATGGAAGAAGCTTTAAGTAGATTCATTCTTTTAAAGCATAATCAGAATTTATGGAAAGGAGTGCAGATACCAATTTCAAGTATATCAATTATGCACTCTCTTTTCGCAAATGATACGCTTCTATTTAACAAGTCATCTCTGTTGGAAGCCAAACAAGTAAAAGAGGTCCTCGATAAATATTCATCAGCCTCTGGTAGAATATAAATGTAGCAAATTCAAAGATTTATATCTTCAATACCCCTGATGATCTGAAAAAGAAAATAGGGAAAATATTGGGCTTCCAGGAAGCGAAATTACCTTGTACTTACCTAGGGATCCCTTTCTTTAAAGGATCAAATAATTATTTCTATTGGGTCAAGGTAATTGATAGACTTAAGTCAAGAATTTTAATCTCGAAAGCTAGGTGGTTGTCATTGTCAGGAAGAATTCTTTTAATCAAATCAGTTCTTGCATCAATTCCAAACTACTTCTTGGTTGTTCTTAAAGCTCCAACATCTGTAATCTCTGAAATAGAAAAGATAATAAGATATTTTCTTTGGAAAAGCACAAAAAAGTTCCATTGATTTCTCTAGAAGGGTTAGCACAAGGAAAGAAACAAGGGGGGTAGGAATTCAGAATCTCTCATTGAGAAATACAACATTCAGGGCCAAACTTGCATGGAAAATCTACACCAATCCAGATTCCAAGTGGTCAAAATTTTTGCAAGCAAAATATTTAGATAATGTGAACCCAACAAGAATCTTCACAGTGGCAGATCCTCCAAAGGGTTCTACTATCTGGAATTTCATTCTAAATAGTAGGAACCTCATCACCAAATTCTCATCTTGGGAGGTAAATGATGGGCACAATGTAAATTTTTGGGTAGATTCATGGAATGGGAAACCTCCATTGTCACAAAATCAAGACCTTCATGAGGTAAGAACAATATTATCTCAACCTTGGGGTGAAAATTTCCTAGACTATGTGAAATATTCAAATTATTTAATTGGGAAAGTTGTGTGGAAATGTCCCTCAAATAGTCTTTTAAGTACACAACAGTCTGATATTTTCTATAAGTCTTTGAAGGAAAGAATAGTCTATCTATCAGCAAAGCCAGATAAAATAATATGAGCAACATCAAAATTAGGTTCATTTATTGTGAAGGAAGGATATGTAGTCTTAGCCCAATCTAAATATTCCTCATAACCTCAACGTGCATTTTCATTATGTTGGAATAATAAAGTCCTACCAAAAGTAGGAAGTTTTGCATGGCTTCTCATATAGAAAAGAATTCTGACAAGTGATCGCCTAGTCAAACTGAAGATTGTAGACCCATTCAAATGCCCTCTATGTGAAGTTGAGTTGGAAACAACAAATCATTTATTTCTTCAATGTAACTAGGCCAATCAATGTTGGAATTTTTTTAAAAGTAAATTAGAACTTTTTAATCCCTTTCCAAATTCACTTTGGGATCTCTTCCAAAGTTGGCCATTATTATACCAATCCTCATTCTTTGCATGCATATGGTATATAGTCCCTTTGTTTGTCATATGGAACTTATGGTGGGAAAGAAACATGAGAATTTTTAGGAAAACAAAATCTCTAGTTGAGTTGTTACTACTAAAAATAGAAAAGGAAATATCATAAGGGGTTAACTCCTACGTCCAAAAGGATAAATTAACTAATTCATTATTCACAAATTGGGATAGTCTCATTTTGAAAAATTGGAAAGATATCAAATTACCATTTGATAGCAGTCTACTCAAACATAGCTTTTTGAAGGTTGATAGAGCATCAATTAAATGGTCCCCACCTCTAAAGGACTATGTAAAATTAAATTTTGATGGGGCATCGAAAGGAAATCCAAGCAATTCATGAGCAAGATATTGTATCTAAAACTCATCATGGATAATCTTGGCAGCCTCTTCTCTACATTTAGAACAAGGTACAAACAATGGTGCAAAATCTCAAGAATTGTTATTAGGTTTGGAACAAGCAACCCAAATGGGATTTTCAAATCTCCATATAGAAGGGGACTCATTGATAATTATTAATGCATGTAGACAAATAAAGATCCACAACTGGAATTTAAGCTATATTTTACACAAAGCATGGGAATTACTAGATAAATTTGAAGCTTCAATAATTTCTCATACTTATAGAGAAGGGAATATGGTAGCAGACTATCTTGTAGGGCTAGGAAGTGAGAACATAGAGGTTAGGCCTATTAATGATATAACTCAGCTGAATGTCTTCCCACAGCTGATCAAACTGATAAATCAAGATGCTAAGGGTGCATAAATAAATATTTGTATATTTTTTTCATAGGGAAATTTCAATTTGTTGACTCAAGCACATGTATAATATGCAGACACTATGTGGTAAAGAAGTAATCTTCATATGGGTAATAACTAATTGCATTGTTGATAGTAGCATACCATTTTTTGTGGTAGATGAGATGTCATGGGTACATAAATAAATCCTTGTATTTATTTACACAAGGACATTTCAAGTCATCAAGTATCTAAAGAATTCCTATGCTTTGTCAAGGAATGATTTTAATCTAAAACTAATGTCAAGATAATCATGTCTTAGTAATCCAATGTCAAGATAAAATGTGATCATGATGAGTGCAGGGTTATTAAATTTATCAATTTTTTATTTCAAACACATGCATTATATGCACTCACTATGTGGTGAAGATATACTCTTCATACACATACAAAGTGGAGTACTTCGAATTGGCACAAGGAATAAGGAAAATTTAACAAGATTTGAAAGGACGTCTTGCTTCGTTCCTATCCCTAGATCTCTTTTAAAGGACAATGCTAAATTTGTAACAATGTTGGCATCGTTGTTTATCTGAGTTTAGCCAAATTTGGTTTACTAAGACATGATTATTTTGCAGGCGTATCATTTAAATTATTGTGGATTTAAAGTGCTAACTTGTGTGGATGCATAAATTAGTACAAAGCTAGTTTGTAAACCATGTGTAAACAAGAAGGTTATCTCCTAATTATGATTTTAAGGCACTCCAAACGTGCCAATTTGAAGGATGCCATTACCAAGAAAATGCTTCAAAAAAGAAGCAAAGTTTCCTTTAAATAGAGCTTGGCTTTATTAAAATTACTCATAACAAAAATTAAGTGTCTGTGCAAAATAAAAAGTTGTTTCTATTAAATTGCAAGTTGATATGGAACTTAAGGAATTCCAAGTCAGAAATTACAGGGTGTCGTTTAATGTGAAGCCATGGGAAAAACCTTTCTCATCTTGCATCGACAAGGAGTTACATAAAGAATTCAAAGTGAAATGTAAGTTAGTCCTGAATTGCATCAAAATTATTATCGGTGAGGACATCTTGCATACAAAATTACAAAGGCTTATATTCCTAGCCAATTTACTGTCCATTTTCTTTTCGAATATTCTGGACCTGGTTAAAATTTTTATTTTTTTAAAGATAATAGCTAACAAGTTTGTTGTTCATGTTTATTTGGAGAACGATGCACTTCTCCACAGTGTCTAGCAATATGATTTCACAAAGGGAGATGGATTCAAGGGAGGATTATTTCCAAGGCATCTTATCCACCACAAAAAATGATATGCTGAAATATTTCAAGGTATGCTACTGTCAACAATGCATGATACTTCCTCATTCCTTTACCAAGCTCTTAATAAATATCATTCTACTTTTACTATGGAGGAGATTGATGAGATAAAGAGAAAGTATCATGCTATTTCTTTTTTGAGGAATCATACTTGTGTATGTATGATTTGTAATTATTAGCCATTCCACAAGCTACCAAAGCAAGGTATTGTTATCGTTATGTTCCTAATATTAATGTAACAGTACCTTCACAAGAGAATGAATATAGACACAAACAAATGTCTGATGAGAATTCAGGAAATGGTCCTCACAGGGTTGGAGGAAAATTTACTTTATTTTGATCAATTTGTATGGCTCAAATTGTATTCAATTTTTTTGGGTTTAATATGTAGGCAAGGTTAATATAGTTGTATCAATTGTCTGTTAGGGCTTAAGGGTTATATTTCAAATGTCAAAGTTTTTGTTTATCAAAAAAGTAAAAGGTTTTGTATATTGAAAATGTAAAGGGGGTCTATCTTTTGAAATTGTAAAGGGGATATTTGTTGAAATTGTAAAAGGGTTCTATCTACTCAAAATGTAAAGGGGGCCTATCTATTGAAAATGTAAAGAGATCTATTGAGTTAGTCAGAGGGCATTTTTTAAGAACTTTTGTACTTCATCAAGCTATAACTGAAGGTTTTCTTCCTGGTTCTTTCCTGTCGGTATGCTCGCCTGAACCAAGATTTTGTACTATCTACTATTTAATATATATAAAAATATAGTGACTTGCCACTTTTGCCTAAAAAAATATATTTTTAAAATAAAAATATTTATTTATTATTTATTTTTAATTTTCTAACTTTGAACTCTTTTGGGATATTTGAATTTTATATTTTTTTGTATTTTCAAATTTTGATTTTTTTTTTGTATTTTTTATTTTTATATATTTTTTGTATTTAGATATTACAATTAAACCTTTTTAAATAAAAAGATTTATTTATTCTAAAGAACAAGTGACGAAAAATCCAAACCAACGGCGATGGGAAACAAAAGATGAAGAAATGGAGGAGACCAAACAACAACTAGAAAATAGACAAACAACACAAAGAGGCAAGGATAAAGATGGACAAACGAGACAATGAAAATGACCAAAAAAAAAAAGAAAGAAAAAGATGAAAAGAAAACAATGCAATAAAAAGCAGGGAATTGAGATCAGGATGGAACCAAGAACATGAACCTTGGAAAAGTTCCTTTTTTTAGTTCTGGTCTGATACACGAACACGAACCAAACAAAAGGAACATAAAGGAAATGAAAATAAGAGTCAGGGCAGAACCAAAACTAGAAACCCCTAAAGGTGTTATGTGTCGATTCCATCCTGTAACCCAATCCCGACAAACAACGATGAACAAGGCATGAGAAAGGACGAAAACAAGAATGAAAAAGCATGACCACAACAAAACAAACCAATGAAATGGGATGAAAACAGAGTGGTTCCCCGACTTTTCCAAGTGAAAATTTGGGGCTTGTATACAAGGCATAACATGTAGGCTAAAACATGTTTTTTTTTGTGCATTTATTTGTGAAACATATGAAGAATTCGAAAAGCAATTTAAACTATAAACCACAATTGCAATAAATTGTGAAGCTCACTTACATTGAAACCCATAGTGAATGAGATAGAAACTGTGTTGACTTAAGAGATTCTTTATGCTCTTGATAAATTGACAATGAATTATTTGTAGTATGTGCAAAGGTGAAGAGACAACACAAATCTGGAGGCAATAGGTTCTATAATTTATGAAATCAAAAAGGAATTTTCTCTAAAAACTCTTAGAAACAAGGAGATCAACTTAATGAGATAGATATTATTTTAACTAAAGAGATTCTTCCCACTCATTAGATGTTGAGGAAGGAGCATGTGCAGTATGTGCAATGGGAAAATTGCAATGCAGAAGTGGATAAACTCGAGAGATTTTGTATTGCATATGAATTTTTCTGAGCAGAGAAAGTCAAAGATGATGTTATAACTAGATTTGAACTAGTGAAGTCAAACATTTGTGAACATAAAACTAAGCATGACCAGAAAAAGCACATCAACCACAAAAGAAAAAATTCCACACTTCAGCTTACAACAAGCACAAATATATAAAATACATCCCACAGTGTTTTCCAACTTGCCTATAGTTTATTGACTTGAGGAAGTTGAAACAAAAAATTTAGTCTACCTGAGACTTGTTATATATTTTGAAGATGTTCCTTTCATTACATTTGTATTTTGTAAACAACAAAAGGTTTTCATTACAATCATATCTGTATAATTGGAGGTTGGGAAACATAGGGTGTTAAGAAATCTGCAACCCACATAGTGTTGTAAAACCCTCTATATATAAGAACCCAATTGGTTGCTAACCCCTTAGCTAAATATGGTTAGTTTTATGTATTCACTGATTGCAAATCCTCTTGAATTCTCCACCCTTCAACTTTGTACAAGCTCAACAAACTAACTCACAATCCACTATTTTTTCCTACTTGCCTATATTTTAATGATACGAGGAATTCCAAACACAATTCATACTACAAGTAATAGTTTTGTTAAATTTTCAAGGTTCCTTTTCTTACATTGGTACTATAAGTTTTTCATTACATACATTTTGTCTATTTATAATTAAAGATTGGAAAACACTAGGTGTTAACAAATCTGAGATCTTCTTAATGCTTCAGGAGGTAGTGGGTACTAGAATGTATGAAATGAATAAGGAAACATCCATAAAAACACTTGAAAAGAAGCATACCAAAGTGTGTGAGATATATAATGTATTGAATGTATGAAATGACAAAGGAATCTGCTATAGAAATATGGAAATAAATAGACCAAAGTGAATGAGATAGATAGTGTATTGATAGAAGAGACTTAGTGCTATTGAGAAGTTGAGGAAGGTGCATGTACAGTATTCACAATGGGAATATGGCAATGTAGAAATCGAGCAATAGATAGTAGAAAGTATGTAATGATAAAGGAATCTACTCTAAAAACACTTAAAAAGAAGTAGACCAAAGTGAATAAGATAGATAATGTATCGACTGATGAGATTTTTCTTGCACTTGACAACTTGATGAAGGAGCATTGTGCAGTATGTGCAATGGGAAAATACCAATGCAAAAGTGGATAAAGTCAAGAAATTTTGTATTCCATATGAATTTATGTAAGAAAAGAAAGTGAGAGATGATGCTATAAGTGGAGTTGAACAAATGAAGTCAAAGATTCTTCAACTAAATAATTCCATGTAACAAATACAATTCAAAATAGATGATAATGAAAAAGAAAAAGTAGATCTTAGAGCAGAAAAAAAGAATCAGTTAGTTGGAGACACAAAATTCCTATGTGAAAAGGTAGACAAGTTTTGTAAATATCTTATCAAACAAAAAACATTTGTATTCTCTAATCACAAATACACTCTCAAAGCTGAGCAAAGAGTGGATGCAAAGCTACACATAAGTATTGAAGAAATTCAAAACTCTATCAAAAAAATGGATGGTGTTGTCCTAAGGGCTGATGAGGGATCAACTTCTCCAAAGATTAAAATAAGAGATATGAAATAGAAGGTAGAAGCTCATGAAAATGAATGCTAGGGGGTTGATAATAGGTAAAAATAGTGGGGATGAGGAAAAATGTGTGACTGGTCAAATTGCAGATGTAGAAGCAATAGTTGGAACTGTTGAAACTAAAGTAAAACAACATAAACACTACAATTAACCACTTGGAAAATAAATTAAAAGATTAAACAAAAAATTTATCATTGAAATAAAAGGAGTTTAATTAATGGTGTTGACACAGAACTGCAATATAAAAGACATCAAGTTGAAAAATAAGTTCACGACAATGGAATGTGTGATTTTCAAGACATTCATACTATTTTGTAACATTCCATGTTGTAAAATCGTAGTTGTTAAAAAAGAAAGCAACCCACTATGAGACAACCCTTTACACTTAAACAAGGGGATTCAAATAACTGAAAACCACCATTGTGTTTTCCAAATTACAATTGTTTTGTGCACTTTTTTTTTCAATCATATGAAACTTAAACACAATAATGGAATGTGTGATTTTCACGACATTCATATTGTTTTATAACATTCCATGTTGCAAAACCATAGGTTTTAAAAATCAAGCAATCCACCATGAGACCAACCTTTACATTTAAACAAGGAGATTCAAATAACTGAAAACCGCCATTGTGTTTTCCAAATTACAATTATTTTGTGCACTTTTTTCTTCAATCATGCGGAATTTAAACACAACAATGGAATGTGTGATGTTCACGACATTCATATTTTTTTGTAACATTCCATGCTGCAAAACTGCAAGTGTTAAGAAGCAAGCAACCCACCATGAGACACCCTTTGCATTTAAACAAGGAGATTCAAATAATTGAAAACCACCCTTGCGTTGTCCAAATTACAATTATTTTGTGCACATTTTTTTCAATCATGTGAAATTTAAACACAACAATGGAAGGTGTGATTTTCACAACATTCATCCTATTTTATAACATTCCATGTTGCAAAATCATAGGTGTTAAGAAGAAAGCAACCCACCATGAGACAACCCTTTACATTTAAACAAGGAGATTCAAATAACCCCCATTGTGTTTTCCAAATTATAATTATTTTGTGCACTTTTCTTTCAATCATGGAAAACTTAAACACAACAATGGAATGTGTGATTTTTAAGACACTCATACTATTTTGTAACATTCCATGTTGCAAACCGTAGTTATTAAGAAGCAAGCAACCCACCATGAGACAACCCTTTACATTTAAACAAGGAGATTCAAATAACTAAAAACCCACATTGTGTTTTCCAAATTACAATTATTTAGTGCACTTTTTTTTTTCAATCATGTGAAATTTAAACACAACAATGGAATGTGTGATTTTCAAGACATTCATATTGTTTTGTAACATTCTATGTTGCAAAACCATAGGTGTTCAGAAGCAAGCAACCCACTGTGAGACAACCCTTTACATTTAAACAAGGGGATTCAAATAACTGAAAACCACCATCGTGTTTTCCAGATTACAATTATTTTGTGCACTTTTTTTTTCAATCATGCAAAATTTAAACACAACAATAGAATGTGTGATTTTCAAGACATTCATACTATTTTGTAACATTCCATGTTGCAAAACTGTAGGTGTTAAGAAGCAAGCAACCCTTGTGAGACAACCCTTTACATTTAAACAAGGAGATTCAAATAACTAAAAACCCACATTGTGTTTTCCAAATTACAATTATTTTGTGCACTTTTTTTTTCAATCATGCAAAATTTAAACACAACAATGGAAGGTGTGATTTTCAAGACATTCATATTGCTTTGTAAAAATCTATATTGCAAAACCCTAGGTGTTAAGAAGCAAGCAACCCATTGTGAGACAACCCTTTACATTTAAACAAGGAGATTCAAATAACTAAAAACCCACATTATGTTTTCCAAAATACAATTATTTTGTGCAGTTTTTTTTCAATCATCTAAAATTTAAACACACCAATGGAAGGTGTTATTTTGAAGACATTCATATTGTTTTATAACAGTCCATGTTGCAAAACTATACGTGTTAAGAAGCAAGCAACCCACTGTGAGACAACCCTTTACATTTAAACAAGGAGATTCAAATAATGGAAAACCCACATTATGTTTCCCAAATTACAAATATTTTGTGCACTTTTTTCAATCACACAAAATTTATATGCAATTTTTACACAAATTAAAAGTCCTTATAAATTTTGAAGGGGTATTTCAATACATTCTCATTGTCTAAATTACAAAATATTTTCAAGACATTCATTCTGCTTTCTAAAATACATATTGGAAAACACTAGGTGTTAAGAAACAAGCAACCCATATAGTGTTGTAAAATCTCTACAACCCAATTGGTTAGCACCCATCACCTTGATTTGGTTTTTTTTCTCCTCCAACTCCTCCACATGCACTCCAAAATTCATCTTACAATGTGCAGACTACAAAAAAGCACCTTGATTTGGTAAATTTTCTCCTCCAACTCCTCTACGTGCACTCCAACCTTTAGCTTTCAACATGCAAACTGGAAACTCATCATGTTTTCACCCTTCTTTCTCCAAACCAAAAATGTACACATGAGTCTGCCTCCAATTTTCCCATGCTAGAAAAAGCTTCTGAAAATGAAACTTCAGTCACAAGCCATGAGACCCATTTTTATCGACCAACAAGAGGTGGGAAAAATGGCCTAACGGTGTTGTTATATCCTACCTACCATTTCCTAGATGTTTGGTCTTGTGTGTCAGTTTCGTCACTTTTATCCCTCATCTGGCAGGCCCTAGACTACGCTGTCTCATCATGTTATGTATGTTTCCATGTATATTTTATGTATTTTTTTATGCATTTTTGTATGTACATAGGTGTGTTTTGTCTAGAATTTAGCCATCTCTGATCTATAAATGTAGTTTTCAAAAATATTATTATATTTTGATAGTTTAATTCGTGAATATTTTTTATTTTTTATTTTTATAAAGTTGTCATCAACACCAAAGTATTGATATCTCCATACCTCTTCATGGGAATGTGGTCCTGATGGTTAAGGATAGGCCTTGGAATCAACCGTTAGATTATGAGGGCCTCCCTTTGTTTTGTCGTCATTGATTTATTATTGACCACTTGGCTTTAGACTGCTCTCTCACATCAATCCAATTCTTGTACTTGGTGAAATAATGCTTCTAAAGATCATTTGAATGTTAAGGCATCTAAGGCTCCTCCTTCCCCATGTTCCCCTCCTGCTCCACCAGCTACTTCTCAACTCTCAACCATTGTTGAGGTTGTGGTAGAGGTCAATGTTATCTTCCTTCTTCATTGACAACTTCTGCTTAGATCCATTCCTTTGCTATCAATGTGGACATCTCTATACCTTGTTGTCCTTATGATCCTCCTTTATGTATTGAGGTTCTTCCTAAGGGGAAGTCTCCTCTTGTGTTCCCTTTTAGTGAGAATTGACAGCTCTATACCTTTTTGTCCTTATGATCCTCCTTTATGTATTGAGGTTCTTCCTAAGGGGAAGTCTCCTCTTGTGTTCCCTTTTACTGAGAAGCTAGATGATTTTATAGCTTGGACTGCTGTTCATCATAGGCTAAAAGGTCCTTGTATTTTGAGGTACAAGCCTCTTGTTTAGCTTGCTAGCCTTGTGACCATTTTTGTGTGGCACCTTATCAAAGTTATTAGGAGGTATAACTTTGGTATGGTTGGTACATAGAAGCCTATATCCTTGGCATGACTTTCACATTAGCCACCTAGTGACAACGGATTTCACTAGCACGTGTGAGTATATTTTGTTTGCTTAGTGGACAATGAGTTTCCACTTGTGAATTTTTTGGGAAAACAACTAAGGTTTGATACATACTAATTGGAAAAATAGTTGAGGCTTGATCCACCCCTCTTTCTCTCTACATTAATTTTGGCATTGTATGATTGCGTATCTTGTCTTTTTGCATATTTAACATAGGCATGTGTCTCTTTGTGCCTTTGTAGGTTTGTCATGAGATCTTAGATCTTGGGGGCTTGATATCCTCCTTGACCTTTGTTGGCTTATCTTTCCAACAATTGTACAATTAGACCTTTGTTGATGCTTGTTTGACTACTTTAGTGTGAGTTTTAGTGTAGGGCTCATCCTCTCAATAAAGTGGGGGCTAAATGTAGTGTCAAAAAATGCACACCTTTACATTTACACACTATGTTTGGATCCCTTAATTAATTGGACTTAATTAAGCCTCTAATTGGCCCAATTATGCATTAAAAATTATAATTAATCCCTTTTTTTGAAAGGGAAACTTGTATTAAACAATTGCAATCATTAATTAAATTGTCTTGAAATTGGTGTGTCCTAGGTTTGGGTCCTAAGACCTATTGGGTCCCTCTTAAGTTTAGGACCCCAATTTTTAATATGTTTTTGGTGGCATTTGTATGATTCAAATTCAATTTGCAATTTTTGGCCTTTGATGTTTAATTTTTGAGAAATTAGAAAATTAGCTATAAATACAAGGTCTTTTTATCAATTCAAATCCTAGAACTTTTTTAGATACTTCACAAGAGCTAGGATTATTGTCAAAGGTGTTCAAGAGTAGGATCATATTTCTCAATCATCTATAATATGCTTCAAGATCTAAAGCATCATGTCAAAGTTATCTTCATTCATGCATGTTTTTGGAGCTAACATTGTGATGTAGGTTTCAACCATTCAAGTCATTTTTCAAGCATCAAGATCAACATCCAATCAATCCATTTCATGAAAGATTAATAACTTGGAGAGATGTGTTAGAATTCATCCTCTAAGGATCTTCATTCAAGGGTTTGGTGACCAAGAAATTATGGATATAGGACCTTTGAAAACCTTTGACCAACATATCTAATCTGCACAAGAAGATCTTCAATATAGAAAAAATGTAGAGCTAAACCAAAACACCACTCTATACACCAAAACACCTTTGCAACACATTATTTCATTTTTTATTTAAATTTTCTCAAAATAACTTGGAAACCAAGCACTAGAGACACATACTCATCATCTTCAACAATTCCTCATCATCACTATTTCATCAAAATCCACCAATAGAGGCTTATCAAAGCAACACAAGAGGTTGAAAATAGTAGCACTTACTAATGAAAACATAAAGAAAATAATAAAAGCTTCAACACAAACAATCATTAATGACAACATAGACATAAGCCAAAAATATCCCCAATCTTTTTGACATCAATGACAACATCAACTACTCATACTTGTATCATAGTCTTCATCCAAACCTTAACCAAGCATACTAGCCACCTCATTCCCTAAATGATGGTTGGAGGATTTGGGAGTGAACTCTTCCAACAACATTATATTGAGTTCAAGTAAGTGGCTAGGGCCATCAAAATAGTCTTTTGCTTCCTCCACAGTCTCATGGTTGTTGTCTTCCTGCTTTTTCATTTGTTTAGAGCTGCTAGAATCTATTAGGACTTCAAGTTTCTATTTAGCTAGATGATTAGATTGCCTAACATTGGCAGGTTCCACACCAACATCCAAATCCATAGATATCATGTTATCCTCCTCCCCAGAGCCTTTGGTGTCATCTTCCCCCTCCTCATTATCCGATATAGGTTCTTCCACATAGAAGGAGATTATTTTTTTTCTTCTTTGGTTCTAGGTTAGACTTGCTCACCTATTTTCCAGCCCTCTTAGTGGAGGTGTTCTTTAGTTCACACAACCCAACCATGACATTCTTATGAGATTGCATAGGGTTTCTTTTTTATTTTTTTCCATTTTGTTTGGATTTAGTTTCAAGGGTGGGTTTGTTGTTGAGTAGGATAAGTTTGCACTTAGACCCATAAAGTACTAACAAGGGAGGGTTTTTTGGGGGAAATTTCAAGGGGCTTCGGCTCTTTAGCAACCCTAGTAGCATGAATGGGCTTCAAGGGACAAAAATCCAAATGAAAATGATACAGACCCAAAATCAGCCCTTGGTGTAAGGGGAGGGGAGGTTTTTAAGGGTTCTTAGCAACCAAATCAATAGTTTCCTTCACCAAAATTTCCAAGGAGGAAAGGAGAAAGAAAGGGAAATTGATGCAAAGATTATGTTTAAAATGGTTAAGAAAGGGAATATGATAATAATAGTAGCATTTAAAATGACCTTCAAGTGTACCATACTTCATAAGAACAAGACATGCCTGGTCCCAAGGAGGTGGGAGCTTGCTTCTGTCATAATTCACATGAAGCTTGGATGATTTCTCATTTTCTTTGAAAAATTGCTACATGTTCACATCTTGAACCTTGGTATGCTTTTTAAATTTTTCTCCAAAGCATGAAATCCCAATAGCATTGTTAATTACATCCTCACTATATTTGAAAGAAATTCCACCAAGATTCACCTATCAATCATTCCAACTATTAGAAAATTGGGTCAAAATATTTTCGTCATGTCCTTTAAGACTCTCCATTAATGGGGCAAAGACCCCTTCAAAACAAATGTGCCATACTAGAGCATCATAATAAAAATCTTCACAAGAATTAGGCTCAATTCTAACCCTGCCACCACCCCATCCTGAGCAAAATTTTACATAGACAACTAAGGGAGAAGAGAGACAAACTAGAAGATTTTGTAGATACACATAAGGGATAAACAAAAACTTTCCTAAATAAATAGTAGGAAATAATATTTTTACCATTCTAATTTAATATGATAATATCTTTCCATGCATGAATTTTCTTTTCCAAAGGGTCGAAGTAGGTGAAAAAATATTGGAGGGATATAGAGTACATTGAGGAAAGAGATTTAGTAATAATGGCCAGGAAGGTCATTAATATGATGCCATGATAAAACTAAAGGGTTAAAGAGTGGGATATCAAATCACAAATCTGACAAATTAGATTTATCAAATAATCATTGATGTTAGACTAAGTAGCCTCATGCCAATCAGAAAAAAACATATCTTTTTTATCCCATGTGTTACAAATCCATCGAGGTTTTTGGAAAGTGCTAGTCGAAACTAATCACAATTTTCTACCTATTCATATCCAACTCATCATTTCTAAGCCACCTAAAGTGATGGTAATAGAATAGATATCAAACCCTAAGTAGAATAACTCATCATTCATCGTGAGTGATATAAATGTTTTGTTCACTAAGGATTTGATCCTTTCACAATGATGGGGAAAACATCAAGTTTTTTCCAACACCTAACAAATGTTCAAGGGGTTCCAACATTGGACAAAACATCAACCACCTTATTTCCTTCTCTAAATATATGTGAAAGATTGTTTCCCTTAAATTTACTAAGAATGTGATGAATATCAACCATAACATCATTAATAGTTCATGTTAGAAGGATATTATTAGTGATATCATCAATCAAAGTTTTAGAATCACCCTTAATATGTAGATACTTGATTCCTATAGAGAGAGAAAAGTTGATCCCACTCAATAAGGCCCTTGCTTCAACTATCATAGAAGATTCCACCCCTACCCCTCTAGCATAACCAGTTAAGACTTTTCCTTTGTGATCTCTGATAATACTAACAATACTAGTGGGGCCAAGATTTCCTTTTACAATTACATTGAAGTTGAGTTTGTGCCAACCTTGCAAAGGAGGCCTCCATTTAGTATTTAACCTTGCCAACACTTTAGAGTTATCATAAGAATTGAGGTTTAGAGGTTGGCTCAAATTACTAGAAATGATGATCTCCAAAGCACTGGCAGGATTTTTTAGAGGTTTTCAGAAGAAAAAAAAGAGAGAAATTTTCTTAGTAAGGAGTCTGAAAAAAATATTGAAAACCTCCTTGAGGGTCTTTTCCTCATTACAAAGGATCTTATTATTCCTTTCTTTCTATATACACCAGCAGATGAAGGGAGGGACTTGCTGCCAAATTTATTTAGGTAAGGGATGAGAATAGGGACTAATCCAGTTTTCCCAAAAGATTTTGATGTTCTTGTTTATGGTCCAAGAGATCCCAAGTTTTTACAAATTAGAATTCCATACCTTAGCAACTAAGGGACAGTGAAGTAATAGGTGAGGAACAAACTCATATTCTCTCTTGCAAAGAAAAATTATATTAGGGATTTGGAACCTCCTTTTCCTTAGTGTTGATGTGCCAAATTGACCCACAACATGTAGGTAAGATAAAAGTAAAGTAAAAAAATATCTCACCTCTCCTGAAAGAGACAATCAATAATCAAACTAATCACCTCCCAAGGTCTTTGATGTTGGTTCACAATGTTGTTGTTTCACGAATGGTCAACATGGCTGTAATGTTCAAGGGGCCTACTGGTTTTGAGGTTCTCGATTGTTGCAAGATCAAACATCTATCTAAACCTACTTTAAGTAGGGGTTTTAAAGAAATAGAAAAAGCTAGATCAAGGTCTTCAAATTGAAAATAATGTTGATTCATTCAACTAATTAGACTTGTTACCTTCCAAGGAATTCATAAACTAGAACTGCAAAATAAAATTAACCTATAATTGATACAAAGTTTCATTCATTCACAGTGCAAACTTTAACAATAGATTGCAAATCATCATTCAAACAAAACATAAGATAAAATTTCATTCCTTGAAATATTTTCAAATCAAATGATTAACCCAAAATGAATACCATTCTAGAGCATAATATAAAGTAGGTTTAAATCTGGCTGCTCCTACTGTCAATGAAACAGATAAGCAGCATTTACAAATTTGGCAAGATCACCAGTGTATAGAAAACCATGTCTTCAAATTATCTCCATCTATGCTAAGAAAATCTAGAAGATACATCACCTCTTCCTCTTGCTGAACTTCTTAACAAAATATAAATAGCAAGAATCATGCAATATAGATCAACACAATGAATTCACCAAGAACACAATGTCTTCAGTTGTATCAAATCCCCAAAGATAGCAACAATTTGAGTCTTTTGTATTACAGCGACTGCTCAGAAAGAAATAAATTCTAACTTCTACTCTACTTCTGCTCTACTACTAAATTCACTCTAACATTCAATCTCCAACCCTTACAAAAGAGGCAAAATGCCATATTTATAAAATGCGTTAGATGCATCGGCGCAGTTTAGGGTTTACAAAACAAATCGGTCACATAACAAGTCGGCCCTAGAAGAGTTCGAAATAAAGTCAAACATGCATTAAATGCATGAGCACCGACCAGATTGGCCCAGGATCTCCCTCATAACTTGAACCAAAATGCGTGAAGAAAAGGAAAAGCAAGACGATGAGGAAGCATGACTTCGACATGTTTTGCATTAACTGCTTCCCCCACGTCGCCCATACCTTGTTCCATTCTGGCCTTCGTCATCAAGAACGTCCTCTACAAGCCATTTGCAAGTGGCAAAGGTGAAACCCTAGTTCGCCATTCAACAACATTAATGTTATTCTTCAGATCTGTCCCATCGTATTGTCTCAGTCTCTCTTGTTGGATTGATATTCATTAATGATTGCACTATAGGTCATTGCATCATCCAGCTAGTGTCCAGTTACTGCACCCCATGATAGCTTTAGTTCTTTGTAGCAAGGTGTTCACATTTGGATCTAAAACCTCGAACCAGATTGACATCATCCTGCCCTCACGAATCCTACTCTTTACGTACAACTTCATTCATTCTTCTACTTCAGAGATGGATGATCCCTTTGTGTCTCCCTTAGCCTTTCCAGCCGCTGTCTTGCTAGACTCAACCTGCATCCATCAAACACCAATGTGAGAATCCAAATATTGACAACATTTTCATCCAAGTGTTAGCTTAAAATCATGATAAAACCATTAAATTAGCCATTAAGCCTCAACACTGAGAAGTTCAAGATTCCAAGTTAACCAGGGAAAAACAATCTGGAAAGAATTTTGAATTTTTTTGAACCAGGTAGATTCTCCCAATGAGGCACCAATATCAACAATAGATCATCAGAATGAACACAAGCAGCATAGAATAGTGAAATTCATCAAGCTAAAGCAAGATATGTTTAAACATTCATCATTAGATTCATCAATTTTATCCAATTTCTTAAATTCCACAAAGCATAACAGAGAATTCAGAAAAATCCAGCCAGACTGGAATTCCACGGATGACCCAAAACTCTAAACTCAGAGCACGTCAAATTGAACTAGGATTCATAAAACCCTATCCGAATCAAACTGAGGCATTGAAAAAAAAGGCAAGGCATGGAAACCATTTGGGAACACACATCAGTGAGAGATCCACCTGGGCAGAGAGAGTTAAGAAACTCACAGTGACTGGTAAGTCACAGCGACCCAAAATTCAGAAACCTGACGGCAAAGCGGAATCTGAAAAAATCCAGCCCAGGCGGAATTCCGCAAAGGACAGAAATCTCCAAACTCGGCATAAAACAGGTTGAGCTGGACTTTGAGCACAATCTAGGAAAATAAAGGGAAGATGGAAAAACTGAGAAAATCCGACCAGGGTGAACAATCCTGAACTGACTCAAAAACCCGAACAACAGCATTGAAACTGAAGTTTGAACGAGAACTGGGAAAATCCGGACGGACCGAAAAATCCCAAACCAAGGTAAAAACCTGAACTTCACCCAAAACATAAGATTTTCAATATTCAACTTGGGAAAAACACTTGGGCAAGCAAGATAAACATATTAAGCACATGCCAAGGCAAAGCAAAAATCTCAAAATTGAAGGGGGAAAAACACAAAGAGCAAAAGCAAAAGAGGGTCCCATTTTAATCAAATTTAAAATGAGGTGGTTATGCAAGGCATAACAATTGGTGACTTGGCTGGGAAAATGGTTTAACCATTTTTAGGAAACTGAGGGATTTAGTTACCCAGAACTCCTAGTTTATGGACATCACAATTCCAGTTAGTTCAGTTTCAGTAAACAAGGTTGAGATAGAATCTCAAATGTAAATCAACACTGGCTACCCCTGAATCTATGTGTATGTTTGATGGTGCATCACCCTTTTACAAAGTTTTACTCATCTTTTGAACAATTATGCGCAGGGTTTGATCTACATGAGTTGATTCCCTTTAACTATTGTGTAATGATATCCTGGGCATTGCTCTGCTGTCAGTCAAGCATCCATAGCTCTGACGGAGATACCTCTAGTTTTCTCATAGCATTGCTCTACTTCCAGTTATGAGTCCATAGCCCCAGTAGAGATACTGGAATCACCCATTCAGTATTGAGTTTTCTTTTCTTAGATAGTTCTCTTTTCTTTTTATTTTCTTTTTTTCTCTTGAAGTTCCTTCATTCAATTCCTTCTCAATATGTCAGATGTCCAGTATTTGTACTGGGTTGAAAACTACCATGGACCTTATAACAACATCTGGGGAATTAGATTTTTCACTCAAATCTTGCAACACCATCGTCCTAAGACAAATATACCATTACAAAAGGAGAATTTTTTGATGATTTGTGACAAATTCAATCGTAGTTAGTGAAGATTGCTTACTTTACACCTTGTTCTCAATGACTTTCCACAACTCTCATTGAAAATGGAGATAAAAAAATGAATCTAGAACAAAATCATTCAATCAGAAGACCTGAAAATATCTAAACCAACTTCTCTCCTAGTAACCAAAGTATACTTCAACTAACAACCCCCTTACTCAACTAGATAAAATGAAGGGCCCCACAAAAAGGAAAAAACAAAAAAAACGGAACAACAAATTATTTACATATATACAGCCCAAAAAAAAAAAAACACTAGACCTTTTACGACCCAAAATAATGTTTGAGAAACTATCCATTAACAGGCAATGGAACAGGTTCTCTTGTTAAACTACTCAGCCAGAAAGCATTTTCTCCTAGGATTTCAACAATTTGATAGGGACCCAACTAGAGTTTATCAAACTTCTAGTGGTCACCCTTCTTTTCATTAGCTTTATCCCATAGTAAGACAAGGTCTAATATCCTAAAAGCCTTGACTTTGGCTCTTTTTTCAAACCAACGTTTGACAATAGCCTGGTGCCTAAAGAATTGCTGCAAAGCAGCATCTCTCTACTCTTCTAATTTCAACAAGTCAGCTAACCTCACTTCAATTCTATCATCACTAGAGTAAAATTCTTGCATAAATTTTAGGACAGGTATTTGCAAGTGAATAGAGAACACAGGCTCTTGGACATACACTAGCTTAAACGATGAAGTCTTCAATGCAGCCTTGATCCTAGTCCTATCTTCCCATAACACAAATCTTAACTGGGTATGCCAGTCTCTAGGATTGTTCTCTAACAATTTTTTGATTACTCCTAGGAGATTCTTATTAGTGGATTCTACAACACCATTTCCTTGTGGGTAATAGTTTGAAGAATACTTTAAAACAATCCTATGATCATAAGCCCATGAAATGAACTCGACAAAAGAAAAGGCAGGGCCATTGTCACATACCAGTGCAAAGGGTACTCCAAACCTGGTTGTGATGCATTCAGTGAGGAACTTGATTACTACCTCAGTTGTGCTATTCTTGCAAGGTAGAGCTTCTATCCATCTCGTGCAGTAATCCGTGGTAGTCAAAATGAATTTATGTCCTATAGAAGAATTTGGGTTAACTACCCCAATAAAATCAAGTGCCCATTGGGCAAATGGCCTTACCTCATAAACAAGATACAATGGCATGGATGGATGACGCTCTCTTGATGCAGAAGTTTGGCATATATGACATGTCCTTACATGTTGGTGGGAATCCTTAAACACACATGGCCAATAATAACCAGATCTGAGGATCTGATGTGCTAAAGAATCAACAGAACCATGACCCATGCCATGTTTCCCATGAAATTCAGCAATTGTGTGCTTAGCTTCTTGTTGATCAAGGCATCGTAGATAAACCCCCTCAAAATTATTTTTGTATAACAATCCTCCTTTGAGCATATAATAGGATTTTTTCATTCTTAGTGCTCTCCTCCGAGTTGTATTCATTCCTTCTAGGCACCGATTATTGAGCATGAAATAAATAATATTGACATGCCAAGCATCATTAGAAAAGGATTGTGTTGTGTATTGCTGACAAGTAATGTTCTTACTAGCATCTACCATTGCTTTAGATAGGCCTTGACCTCGGACAAGTTTCATAGGGTGAATCTCCATATCAAACTCCTACAAAATAGCCATCCATTTCCCCCTTCATTCTCCCAACTCACTCTACATAAGTAGAGACTTCATAGTAGCATCAGGAACTATAACAAAGATCTGACTTCAAAGGATATAATGCCCGAACTTCTTGACAGCTCTAACCAATGCAAAAGCTTATTTCTCAAGAGGTGGGTACTTGACTTCAACATTCTTAAATGGAGATCTCATAAATGAAATTGTCCTTTCAACCCCCTCCTCTCTTCGTTGTGCCAGGACAGCTGCACATGAGTGTTCAGAAGCAAAAGAATAGATATAAAATGGCTTCAAGTAGTCAGGAATGGTGAGGACTAGCGCCTCCAAAATGGATTGCTTAACCTAAGAAAAAGTATCCTTTTCCTCATTACTCCATTCTATTCTTGCATCTTTCTTCATCATTTTGTTCAAAGGTTTAACAATTTCTGCAAAGCCTGTAATAAACTTCCTCACAAAGTTGATCTTTCCGAAGAAAGATATCATCTCCTTCTTACTTTCTGGCATGGTTAACTTCATAATAGACTCAACTCAGTCTAGATCTATTGATATCCCTCTTTCTGAGATTATGTGTCCCAAAAGTTTCCCTTCAAAAACCCTGAACACACACTTCTTAGGATTCAGAGAAACACCATATTGGATACATCTTTCAAGAACTTTAGCCAATTCTGCAGCATGGTTTAGTCTATCTTTAGAGAATACTGTCAGGTCATCCATATAAATAATGATGCACTTACCAATCAAATCTTTGAATGCTACATCCATTGCATGCTAAAAGGTTGCTCCAACGTTTATCAAACCAAATGACATCCTCCTGTAAGCAAATGTTCCCCACTTAGTAGTGAAGGATGTCTTCATTATTTCCTCATAATTAATGATCACTTGATTGTACCCAGAATAACCATCTAGGAACAACATCATTTGAGGCCCATTGACAGTTTGCAAGACTTCGTCCAAAGAAGGGAGTGGGTAGTTGTCTTTTCCCGAAGCTCTATTCAGATTCCTGAAATCTACACATAGCCTGATCTCCCCATTCTTTTTACGAACTGGAACCAAGTTAGCCACCCATGTTGAATGTTTTCCAGGTAATATTATTCTTGCAGAAAGAAATTTATGAACTTCCTCAAAGATCAGTGGTTCAATCAAGGCATTGACAGGATGTTTCTGCCAAAATGGTCTAGATTCAGGCTTCAAAGAAATAGTATGAGTTATCGCAAAAGTATCAAATGTTTTTAGATCTTCATACCCCCAAGCTATTGCAGCAATATCCTTCTTCAATGCCCTCAATATATCTTCTCTAATTGCTTCATGGAAGGCTTTCCCTATGTAAACATTCCTTTCAAGGCCAGAGTTAGCTAAGTTAACAGTTTCATATTCACCTCCTTTATCTTCGGTTGATACCTTTTCCCGAGCCCTTAGATCTGAATCAAAAATTCTTTCTAAGGCCACCATTCCCTTGGGAATGCTATTACTTTTTAAGTTGAGGACACCTTCCATATCGTAATCTTCGGGGTTCCAGTTTCCTTGATCCCTGTCGGACTCATCGATGATCTTTCCTTCGAAAACATCTGAGCTTGCTATAAAAGTAAGGATATGTCAATCATCGTCGAAGACTTGAAAGTTCCTGACATTATCAGGGACAGTCGGGGTGGATATCAATTCTACTGAGAATCTCTTGAGCTTGGAGCCTTGCATGGGCTCTAGGGTACTTGCGGCAACAACTAATGAATTAGCTATTTGATTCTCCTCTCTAGGGATTAAACTAATCCCAAAAGAATCAAAGTCCTCAATCAGGTTCCACACTTGATTTCTATAAGTTGCCAGCCTTTTATTGTGACATGTGTATTGGCTGCGTACCTACTTGATAATCACTTATGAATCTCCTTTAAGCATCAAGGCAATAACTTTCCTTTGATGTGAAAACATCAGTCCCCGAGCTAATGTTTCATATTCTGCTATATTGTTAGTGCATCCAAACTGTAACCTGTAAGAAGCAAAAAATGTTTTCCCTTTTGGGTTGGTTAACTCAATTTCAGCACCACACCCTATTTTAGATTTGGATCCATCAAATGTGAGGGTTCATAGTTGATTATGAGCTAGGGTTGATCTCTTTGAGCTTGTTGTGGGTGTTTGGATAAGATGAACCATAGGTGGAGCCACTTGATCTTTTGCATCAAATATTGGGAATGGGTGTTCAATAGGTTCATCAGGTGCAATATCCAATTCCCACTTAGATATATCATGTAATCCTAGGATATCTTTCTGACAATTATCTTTATCTTTGATTAACCCCTTGGGTTTTGGTATACTTGTGAGTGCAGGGGTATCAAACATACCCTGGGGTTGTTCAACATAACTATGTTGGTCTGGTATTATGACCGAGGTAAGTTCAGTTTGAGGAGGGACTTCCTCTGAAGGTATATTACCTCTGGTTAACATTATTGCATTTTTTGCTTCAAATGAGAAGTGATCTAAAATGGTCTCAAGGTGACTTGGGCTAGTTTGCTCAGTTTGGAAAACATGATTTAGAACACTAATGCAGGGTTGGCAGGTCAATTCCGAATGATTTTGGTAGTCCACCCTACACCAATTTGGGAGTAGAAGACTCCACAAATTGATATCTTCCCCTAAGACCAACTGATCCTGTTGCAGCTTCCTGATCAATACCTTCTAGTTTATACTAATCATGGGATCATGAAATTCTTGCATTGACAGATCATTAGAATCAAGAACTGAAAGATTCAGAATTTCCTCTCTTTTATAAACCCCTATCTCAGTTTCAAAATAAGCTACCTCGTTGGGACAGTCATACTCAGTGATGATATGTTTGAGGTGAGGTTTGCTCTCAATCCTAATCTGCGTAGGAATTCCCCCCCCCCAATGGTAGCCACATATGTGAAAAGTCGAGGGAGAGATATCCCCCTATACTCTTCATTAGATCTCTACTCAAAAGCATACCATAAATTTCAGGAATGTCTGCTACCTGAATATCCATATTGGTTTGAATCCTAGGGTCAGACCCTACTTGTACATGTATATTTCTCAATTCTCCAACTACATTAACCTATGTTTATCAAGTTGGATGACCTTCCTGTTTGTTTGGAAAGGATTCAATCCCAATTTCTTGCATACAAAAATGGCATAACATTGCCAGAAGCCCCTGAATCTAGTAGAAAATTATGCAGATTCTTCCCACAGATTCTCAAACTTAAAAGAAATGGTGGGGTCCCTACCTTGTTTCTGAACAAAGCTGTGTTCATGTCTGTAGTGGGTGCCACCTTGGTTTTCCCTTTTGATTTATCAACTTCTTCCAAAGCTTTCAGCACTATATCTCGTTGGGAAAGGTGCCATTTTAGGATGTCAAAGTATGATAAATAGGTTTTCTATTTTTGCATCTCAGAAACAATACCAAATTTTGTGTTATAACTTGCATTATATTTGAAAACACCAGATGAATTACCTTTGCTAGGGAAGTCAGGCGGTCCCTTTGGTGGAGGAGGGTTGTTATCAGCACTCTAATTCAGAGGCACCATGTGGTTAGGTGGTGCTGATGTAGTGAACAAACCCTTATTCTAGTTTCTTAGGAAGTGTCCTTCCTTTGTCTGAAAGGCTTGGGAATCTTATGCATCTTCCTCTGGTCCATTCTTGTTCTGCATTGGGAATGAAGGTTCTTCTTCAAAGAGGTCATAATCCATTGTTGTATCCACTGAGCCACCTCCTTTATTTGAATTCCCTTGGAACGTTTTGGCATTTGCCTATGCCATCTTCACAACCTTCTCCATTTCAGGACAGTTCACCTTAAAATGAGTTGCAGTATCATGCAGCCTGCCCCAGTTAGTCATAAAATTGAGGTCAACCACATTTGCAATATGTGGCCTATCCTCATTAACTTGAAATTTTTGAGAAACCCCACTATTATTTGGCCATGTGTTCCATTTTCTGTTGTTATTAGGCCTCTAGTTATATCCTCTATTCTGATTTTGATAGCCTTGGTTAGGGAAGTTTTGGCCTTGATAATTCCTCTAGATCTGATTGTTGTTGTTCTAATAACTACCCTAATTATTATTATTCTGATTAGGGTAATTACCTTGATTAGCATAATTACCTTAGTTCTGAGAGGGGTTTAGCTTAAGCTGGGCCATGTCATTTGTGACTTGAGACAGTTTTCTTTAGGGTCTCCACCTCATTTGTGAGTTGAACTTTCATTTCACTCTCAACATTCTTATCAATGGGTGGCTAACCGATAGGATTTGGTATTCTAGCTTGATTATGATGACCATGTGGACTATGATGAGCCTGCGATTGTTGGGAGAAGTCAGGAGCTCCATTGGCAAAGAATGGAATAGGAGATTGAATCTGCAACTCAAACATAGGTCCATAATGGGAAGGAGACATCCCTGGGACAATATTGAATAAAGGGGTTGGGTTAGGTATCTGATACCCCATAGAAGGAAAACCTCCTCCCAAGTTCCCTTGTTGAGAGCTAGTTTGTTGTTGCAGCTTGATGGCTAGATGGTAAACTTTAGACAAAGAATCAATATTTGTTGGTTGATAAGTCCTTTGTAGGAACAAGCCAAGCAAAGGGTCTATAACTCTAAAATATGCCTAAATGGCACTATTCTTAGCAACTAGATAGGGGTCCTACAATCTTCTATACATTCGTTGAAACCTTGTATTAAACAAGGGTAGTAATTCACATGGCTCCTTCCTAATGGTAGCAAATTGATGGAAAAAAATGGCTAGATCCACATAAAATCTGAACTGATTGATGAAAGAATTCTCTAGATCTGTCTAATTCAGAATAGAACCTTGTGGAAGATTAAGGTACCAATTGTATGCCATATGCCCTAAGGAATAAGGGAAAAACCTACAAACCACATCATGGTGAGCTATCTGGGCTTTGGTACAAGCATCCTTAAAAGCTTGTATGTGCTCCTCAGCACTCCTTGATTCACCATGAATGTATTTAGAATAGTATCTCTCAGGATTCTTAGGCATATCATGAAAGCCTCCAGAAATAGTCCCCAATGGAGAGGGATTATTCACAAAAAATTCCATTGGTGGTGGTGGTGGGGGTTGAGCCAACTGTTGGATGGGATGAACCAACTGTAATGGAAATTGAGGTGGATTTGGTGGTGGATTCATGGGTATCAACTAGGGTATTGGTGAAAATCCTAGTGAAGTGAGTGGAGCTGACAAGGGTGGTAGAATGGTTTTCCCTGTGAATCTTGTGTCTCGTTGGGGTCTCGAGTTCTACCAAAGGTGGTGGGTTTTTAGTTGATCAAAGAACTCTATGGGACCTCTCTGGTGAGAAAGACCCAATGTTATCTAGTTTTCTCTTTTGGACCTCCTTCTAGCGCCAATTTCCTATTGATGTGCCAAATTGACCCACAACATGTAGGTAAGATAAAAGTAAAGTAAAAAAATATCTCACCTCTCCTGAAAGAGATAATCAATAATCAAACTAATCACCTCCCAAGGTCTTTGATGTTGGTTCACATTGTTGTTGTTTCAAGAAGTGGCCAATATGGTTGTAATGTTCAAGGGGCCTGCTGGTTTTGAGCTTCTAGATTGTTGCAAGATCAAACATCTATCTAAACCCACTTTAACCAGGGGTTTTAAAGAAATAGAAAAAGATAGATCAAGGTCTTCAAACTGAAAAGAATGTTGATTCATTCAACTAATCAGACTTGTTACCTTCCAAGGAATTTTTAAACTAGAACTGCAGAATAAAATTAACCTATAATTGATACAAAGTTTCATTCATTCGCAGTGCAAAATTTAACATTAGATTGCAAATCATCATTCAAACAAAACATAAGATAAAATTCCATTCCTTGAAATCTTTTCAAATCAAATGATTAACCCAAAATGAATACCATCCTAGAGCATAATATAAATTAGGTTTAAATCTGGCTGCTCCTACTGTCAATGAAATAGATAAGCAGTATTTACAAATCTGGCAAGATCACCAGTGTACAAAAAACCATGTCTTCAAATTATCTCCATCTATGCTAAGAAAATCTCGAAGATACATCACCTCTTCCTCCTGCTGAACTTCTTAACAAAAGATAAATAGCAAGAATCATGCAAGATAGATCAATAACATGAATTCACCAAGAACACAATGTCTTTAGTTGTATCGAATCCCCAAAGATAGCAACAATTCGAATCTTTTGTATTACAACTACTACTCAGAAACAAATAACTTCTAACTCCTACTCTACTTCTGCTCTACTGCTAAATTCGCTCTAACATTCAATCTCCAACCCTTACAAAAGAGGCAAAATTCCATATTTATAAAAAGCGTCAGATGTGTCGGCGTAGTTTAGGGTTTACAAAACAAATTGGTCACAGAACAAGTCGGACCTAGAAGAGTTTGAAACAAAGTCAAATGTGCATTAAATGCATGAGCACCAACCAGATCAGCCCAGGATCTCCCTCATAACTCAGACTAAAACACGTGAAGAAGAGGCAAAGCGAGACGATGAGGAAGCATGACTTTCGACGCGGTTTGCATTAACTGCTTCCCCCATGTCGCCCATACATTGTTCCATTCTGGTCTTCATCATCAAGAATGTCCTCTACAAGCCATTTGCAAGTGGCATAGGTGAAACCCTAGTTCGCCATTCAACAACATTAATGTTATTCTTTAGATCTGTCTCATTGTATTGTCTCAGTCTCTCTTGTTGGATTGATATTCATTAATGACTGCACTGTAGGTCATTGCATCATCCAACTAGTGTCCAGTTACTGCACCCCATGATAGCTTTAGTTCTTTGTAGTAGGGTGTTCACATTCGGATCTAAAACCTCGAACCAGACTGATGTCATCCTGCCCTCAGGAATCCTACTCTTTACGTACAACTTCATTCTTTCTTCTACTTCAGAGATGGATGATCCCTTTGTGTCTCCCTTAGCCTTTCCAGCCGCTATCTTGCTAGACTCAGTCTGCATCCATCAAACACCAATTATGTGAGAATCCAAATATTGACAACATTTTCATCCAAGCATTAGCTTAAACTCATGATAAAACCATTAAATTAGCCATTAAGAATCAACACTGAGAAGTTTGGGATTCCAAGTTAACCAAGGAAAAACAATGTGGAAAGAATTTCAAAAAATTCCGAACCAGGCAGATTCTCCTGATGAGGCACCAATATCAACAATAGATCATCAAAATGAACACAAGCAACATACAACAGTGAAATTCATCAAGCTAAAGCAAGATATGTTTAAACATTCATCATTAGATTCATCAATTTTATCCAATTTCTTAAATTCCACAAAGCATAGCAGAGAATTCAGAAAAATCCGACCAGACCAGAATTCCACAGATGACCCAAAACTCTAAACTCAAAGAACATCAAATTGAACTGGGCTTCATAAAACCCTATCTGAATCAAACTGAGGCATTGAAAAACAAGGCAAGGCATGGAAACCATTTGGGAACACACATCGACGAGAGATCCACCCGAGTGGAGAGAGTTAATAAAATAACAGCGACTGGTAAGTCTCAGTGACCCGAAATTTAGAAACCCGATGACGAAGCGGAATCTAGAAAAATATGGCCCAGGCAGAATTCTGTGAAGGCCAAAAATCTCTAAACTCAGCGTAAAATAGGCCAAGCTGGACTTTGAGTGCAATCTAGGAAAATGGAGGGAAGGAGGAAAAACTGGGAAAATGCAACCGGGGCGGACAATCCTGATTTGACTCAAAAACCTGAACAACATTGAAACCGGAGTTTGAACGAGAACTGGAAAAATCTGGATGGACTGGAAAATCCCAAACTAGGGTAAAATCTGAACTTCACCCAAAACATAAGATTTTCAATATTCAACTTGGGAAAAACACTTGGGCAAGCAAGATAAACATATTAAGCACATGCCAAGGCAAAGCAAAAACCTCAAAATTGAAGGGGGAAAAACACAAAGAGCGAAAGCAAAAGAGGGTCCCATTTTAATCAAATTTAAAATGGGGTGGTTATGCAAGGCATAAAACTTAGGTTATCTTAGGCGAGGATTCTATTGTGGGTCATAGTCCACCAAAATAAATATATTTTCATAATAAGGAATCTGCTCCAAATCAACTTTTAAAAACTACCATAGGTTTCATGCATAGATAGCAGTATGTAAGTTGATTTGATGATGAGTTTTTCCTTGCTTTCCTTGGTCCAAAAAAATCATCTTCTTAGATGTAAATAGGTATTCCAGTGAAGGAGAGAGATTCCTAAAGTAACCTAGTTGAGTGACTTAAATTTTGAGAGTTATGACATTTTCCAAAACTTTCCACTTTTGAGTGTCATCATGTTGACCAATAATGTAGTTATTAACTTGTTTACCAATATATCCATAACCAAAGTCCATTAAATCCTTAAAATAAAATTGGTTAAGGGGTAGCTTGAGTAACCAAGGGTCATGCTAGAACTTGATCTTATATCCATCACCAAGTTTCTATCTAAGGCTAGACTGTAGTAGCTATTTAACTTTATTGATATTATTCAAAATCAAGGAGCTGTAGGGGTGAGCATTGGAAAGGAAGTTGATTAGGGGAGTATTATTGGGATAATTGACATTTAAAATAGTGCACCAATCCTTCCTTTTTCTCAACAAGTCCCAGCCAACTTTAACAAGGAGGCACTTGTTAGAAGTTTTAATTTTTATGATATTGAGCCCTCCATTGAACTTAGGAAGACAAATAGTATCCTTGCTAAGGCCAACTTATTCTTCTCCTTAGTACCATACTAGAGAAAGTTTCTTTGGATTCTTTCCAATTTATCAAAAATCTATCTAGGGAGTTCAAATAGGGATAGGAAATACACAAGGATCCCTTGGAGAGCAGCAACGAGGAGTTGCAACTTACTAGCATGACTCAACATGGACCCTTTCCACCCAACTAATTTTCTTTGCATTCTTTCCAACACAATATTCCAAACAACTAATTTTCTTTGCATTCTTTCCAACACAATATTCCAAACATTAGGGGTGACTTCCTTGACATTTAGATGGAGATCCAAATACATAGTAGGAAGAGTGGCACTCTCACAACCCAAGATGGTATTCACTTTTTCTTGAAGGTTTTGAGAGGTGTTAAATAAGTAGATCATGCTCTTATTATAGTTTATGCATTGACCAGAACACGAAGCATAATTGTTGAGATAACACTTCCATTTCCTATATTTTATAATCGAGGCTTTCCCAAAGAGGATGGTGTCATCCATAAACTATTGTATAGATGAGAGGTTAAGATAGGTAGTCTATTTAACCCCATTAATATTACCTTCAATTAGTAATTTAAAAATATTGTGGCTTAAAACATCAACAACCATAATGAAAAGATAAGGAGAAAGGGGGTACCCTTGTCTAATCCCTTTCCTAGCCTTGAAGAAACCATAGGGCACCCCATTAACTAGAAAAAAGTACTTAACAATGGAAATGTATTCATTAATGACATTTATAACTAACTGATTGAACCCAAACATATTAAGCACTTTGAGAAGAAATTTCCAAAAGACTTTATCATATGCTTTAGAGATTTCAAGTTTAAATTCCTTACTTTCTTGGTTACATCTATCCATGGAATGTAGAATTTCATGAGTGGACATGGAAGAATCAAGAATTTGGCATCCAAGGACAAAGCCTTTTTTGACAGGGGCTAATCATCTTCTCTAGGAGGGGTTTTAGCCAATTGACAAGAATTTTGTAGATAAATCCATCTCAATTCAATAGAAAAATTCCACCAGATTACATAAAAGAAGAATGAAAAGTGTTATAGTGATAAATCCATCTCAATTCAATAGAAAAAATCGACCATAACATCACCAATACATTCACAATCTCTCTAAAGATTGTAGACACCTTTTTCTCACTACTTTTAGTAGTCTAACTCATTAAGCTTGCACTGGACTTTGTAAATCTGCAATTCACATCACACACTACTCTCTTAATTCTCAATCAACTCAACACTTGTTTATACCATCTTCAACCTTCAAAACTTTCTCCAAGGCCGACTATGTACCTATATCATGCAAATTCAAATTAGGTCGACACTAAGCATTCCCACAGTGGGAAGGAATGAAATTTGACCACACCACATCTTAACTTGAACCTAAATCCATTCATACACGCCATGCCAGGCTTCCAAAATCACCAAATCAAATCCATAATTAGTGTAAGCACTAAAGGTCAATCAAACTAGTGTAAATAACATTAACATTTAAGTACATGTTTCCTCAAATCTAAATAATGACTCGAAAACATAATCTAGAATATTCCACAAATACCCTAAAATCCAACAAAGTCTTTTGCAACAACTTTCACTTGAAGAATTCATACACCCAATACACTCAAACAACCTTCCATACTCTATAACTCAAGAAACCAACGTTTTGAGCACCAAACCAAGAACAAATTAAACTATAGGTAGATATGATCATTATAAAAATACTTCTAGAATTGCAAGACTAGAAACCAAATTGTGGAGAATTGAGGAACAAAACCATTTGTCCTAAAAATCATTGCAACATATAGTTCATAGGATCCAATGAACAAAAATATCTCTTCACAATGATCCAAACCAAGAAATTATGGATATAGAACCTCTGAAAACCTATGACCAAAATATCTGATTTGTACAAGAATATCTTCAATATAGAAGAAATGTAGAGCTAAACCAAAACACCACTCTATACACCAAAAAACCTCTACAACACATTGTTTCCTTTTTTATTTAAATTTTCTCAAAATCACTTGGAAACCAAGCACCAGAGACACATACTCATCATCTTCAACACTTCCTCATCATCACTATTTCATCAACATCCACCAATAGATGCTTATCAAAGCAACATTGGAGGTTGACACTAGTAGCACATACTAATGACAAGATAAAGAAACTAATCAAAGAATCAACACAACCAGCCATCAATGACAATATAGACATAAGCCAAAAATCTCCCCGATCTTGTTGACATCAATGACAACACCAACTACTCATACTTGTATCATAGTCTTCATCCAAACCTTGGCCAGGCATACTAGCCACTTCATTCCCTAAATGATGGTTGGAGGATTTGGGAGTGGACTCCTCCAACAACATTAGATTGAGTTCAAGGAAGTGGCTAGGGCCATCAACATAGTCTTCCACTTCCTCCATAGTCTCATGCTTGTTATCTTCCTTCTTATTCATTTGTTCAAAGATGCTAGAACCTACTAGGACTTTAGGTTTCTATTTAGCCAAATGATTGGATTGCCTAACACTGGCAGGTTCCACACCAACATCCAAATCCATATCTATCATGTTATCCTCCTCCCTATATCCTTTGGTGTCATCTTCTCCCTCCTCATTATCCAACATAGGTTCTTCCACATAGAAGGATATAGCTTTTTTCTTCTTTGGTTTTGGGTTAGACTTTCCCACCTATTTTCTAGCCCTCTTAGTAGAGGTCTTCTTCAGTTCACACAACCCAACAACAACATTCTTATGAGATTGCATAGGGTTTTCTTTTTCATTTTTTCCAATCTATTTGGGTTTAGTTTTAGGGGTGGGTTCGTTGTCAAGTAGGCTAAGTTTTCACTTAGACCCAAAAGTACTAGCAAGGGAGGGTTTTTTGGGGGAAATTTCAAGGGGCTTCAGCTCTTGAGCAACCCTAGTAGCATGAATGGGATTTAAGGGGAAAATATCCAAATTAAAATTATACATACCCAAAATCAGCCCTTGGTGTAAGGGGAGGGGATGTTTTTTTAGGGTTCTTAGCAACAAAATCAATGGTTTCCTTCACCAAACTGTCCAAGGAGGAAAAGAGAAAGAAAGGGAAATTGATGTAGAGATTATGTTTAAAATGGTTAGGAAAGGGAATATGATCATAATAGTAGCATTTAAAATTACCTTCAAGTGTACCATACTTCATAAGAACAAGACACACTTGGTCCCAAGGAGGCGGGAGCTTGCTTCTATCATAACTCAAATGAAGCTTGGATGGTTGCTCATTTTCCTTGAAAAACTGATACATGTTGTTCACATCTTGGACCTTGGTGTTATTTTAAAACATTTTTCCAAAGCATGAAATCCCAATATCCTTGGAAATTACATCCTCACTAAATTTGAAAGAAATTCCACCAAGATTCACCTATCAATCATACCAAATTTTAGAAAATTGGGTCAAAATATTTTCTTCATGTCCTTTAAGACTCTCCATTAGTGGGGCCAAGACCCATTCAACACAAATGTGCCATACTAAAGAATTATAGAAAAAATATTCAAAAGAACCAGGCTTGATTCTAACCTATCACCACCCATCTTGAGAAAAAATTTATATAGAAAGCCAAGGGAGAAGAGAGACTAGAAGATTTTGCAGATACAAATAAGGGATAAACAAAACCTTTCACAAGACAAATAGTAGGAAATAATCTTTGTAACATTCTAATTTAATATGATAATAACTTCCCATGCATGAATTGTCTTTTCCAAAGGGTCAAAGTTGGCAAAAAAGATTGGAGGGAGATAGAGTACATTGAGGCAAGAGATTTCGTAATAATGGCCACACAGGCCATTAATATGATGCCATGATGAAACTGAAGGGTTAAAGAGTGGGATATCAAATCTAAAATCCACCAACTTAGATTTATCAAATAACTATTGATGTTAGGTTGAGTAGTCTCATGCCAATAAGAAAATAACATATATTTTTAATCCCATGTGTTACAAATCCAACAAGGTGGAAAGTGCTAGTTGAATCTAATCACAATTGTCTACCTATTCATATCTAACTCATCATTTCTAAGCCACTGATACTAGTGGTAATAGAATACATATCAAACCCTAAGTTGAAGAATTCAGAATTCATCATGAGTGATATAAATGTTTTGTTCACTAAGGATTGATCCTTTCACAGTGATGGGGAAAAAATCAAGTTTTTTCCAACACCCAGTAAATGTCAAAGGGGTTCCAACATTGGCCAACGCATCAACCACCATATTTCCTTCTCTAAAAATATGTGAAATATCTTTTCCCTTAAATTTACTAAGAATGTTATGAATATCAACCATAACATCCTTAATAATCCATTCTTAAAGGATATTATTAGTGATACCATCAATCACAGTTTTAGAATCACCCTTAATATGCAGATACTTGATTCCTATAGAGAGAGAAAAGTTGACCCCACTCAATAAGGCCCTTGCTTCAGCTATCATAGAAGATTACATCCCTACCCCTCCAACATAACCAGCTAAGACTTTTCATTCAAGATCTCTAATGATACCACCAATACTAGTGGGGCCAAGATTTCCTTTTCTAGCCTCATTGACGTTGAGTCTGTTCCAACCTTGCAAATGAGGCCTTCATTTAGTATTTAACCTTTCCAACACTTTAGAGTTATCATAAGAATTGAGGTTTAGACACCAATTCAAATAAATATAAATGTTGATCTCCAAAGAACTAGGGAGCTTTCTTAGAGGTTTTTAGACAAAGAGAGTAATGTTCTCAGTGAGGAGTTTGAAACAAATACTGAAAACCTCCTTGAGGCTCTTTTCCTCATTACAAAATATCTTATTTTTCCTTTCTTTCCATATGCACCAATAGATGAAGTGAGGGAGTTCTTTCCAAATTTATTTTGGTAGGGGATGAGAATAGGGATTGATCTAGTTTTCCACAAATATTTTGATGTTCTTGTTCATGGTCCAAGAGATCCCAAGATTTTGCAAAGCAGAATCCCATACCTCAGCAACAAAGGGACAACAGAGTAACAAGTGAGGAAAAAAGTCATCTTCTCTCTTGCAAAGAAAAAGTATATTAGGGATTTGGAACCCTCTTTTCCTTAGGTTTTCTTAGGTGAGGATTCTATTTTGGGTCATAGTCCACCCAAAAAAATATATTTTCATGATAAGGTGTCAGTTCCAAATCAACTTTCAAAAAATACCACAAGTTTCATGCATAGATAATAGTCTATAAGCTGATTTGACACTAAGGTTTTCCTTGCTTTCCCTGGTCCAAAAAAAATCATCTTCTTGGATGGAAATAGGTATTCCGGTGAAGGAGAGAGATTCCTAAAGTAACATAGTTGAGTGACTTAAATTTTGAGAGTTATGACATTTTATAAAACTTTCCACTTTTGAGTGTCATGTTGACTAGTAATGTAGTCCTCAACTTGTCTACCAATATAGCCAAAAGAAGATTCCATCAAATCATTAAAATAAAATTGGTTGAGGGGTAGCTTGAGTAACCAAGGATCATGCTAGAGCTTGATGTTATAGCCATGACCAAGTTTCTACCTGAGGCTAGACTGTAGTAGCTATTTGAGTTTATTAATATTATTCCAAATCAAGGAGCTACATGGGTGACCATTGGAAAGGAAGTTAATCAAGGGAGTATTATTGGGATAATTGACATTTAAAATAGTACAACAATCCTTCCTATTTCTCAATAAGTCCCATCCAACCTTAACAAGGAGAGATTTGTTAGAATTTTTAATTTTTCTAATATTGATCCCTCCATTGAATTTGGGAAGACAAATAGTATACTAGCTAAGTAAGGCCAACTTCTTCTTTTCCTTAGTACCAGACCAGAGAAAGTTTCTTTGGATTCTTTCCAATTTCTCAGCAATGTATCTAGGGAGTGTAAATAGGGATAGGAAATACACATGGATCCCTTAGAGAGTAGCAGCAAGGAGTTGCAACTTACTAGCATGAATCAACATGGGCCCTTTCCACCCAACCAATTTTCTTTGCATTGTTTCCAACACCAAATTCCAAAAGTTGGGGGTGAATTCATTGATAGTTAGAGGGAGACCCAAATACATATTAGGAAGAGTGACACTCTCACATCCCAGGATGGTAGTCACTTTGTCTTGAAGGTTGCTCTTATTATAGTTTATGCATTGACCAAAACTCAAAGCATAATTGTTGATATAACACTTTCATTTCCTATATTATATTTTTGAGGCTTTCCCAAAGAGGATGATGTTATCCAAAAACTTGTGTATATATGAGGGGTCAAGAGAGGTACTCAGTTTAACCCCCTTAATAGTACCTTCATTTAGTAATTTAGAAATATTATGGCTTAAAACATCAACAACCATAATGAAAAGATAAGGAAAAAGGGGGTCTCATTGTCTAATCCCTTTCCTAGCCTTGAAGAAACCATAGGACACCCCATTAACTAGAACAAAGTAATTAACATTTGAAATGAATTCATTAATGAGATTTATAATTGACTAATTGAAACCAAACTTGTTAAACACTTTGAGAAGAAACTTCCAAAAGACTTTATCATATGCTTTAAAGATGCCAATTTTAAATGCCATACTTGCTTGGTTGCATCTATCCATGGAATGCAAAATTTACAGAGTGGACATGGAAGCATCAAGAGTTTGGAATCCAAGGACAAAGCCTTTTTTGACTGGGGTTGATCATCTTCTCTAGGAGGGGTTTCAACCGATTAACAAGGATTTTGTAGAAGATTTTGTATATAGTATTGCATAAGCTAATGGGCCTAAAATCACCCATAGTTTGAGGGTCAACATTTTTGGGGATGAGAGCTATAAAATATGGTTCAATTGTTTCAATATTGTATTAATTTTAAATAATTCTTTAGTAGCAAGGAAGACATCTTTAGCCATAATATCCCAAATTTCTCTAAAGAAAGCCGATGGGAAGGAATCAAGCCTAGGGGATTTGAACACCCCCATACTATTTAGGCAACCATCTTGAGTTCATTAGGAGTTATAGGCCTAAGAATAATAGTGTTATCATTTTCATTTAAATTGGAGGGGTTTTTTTTCCAATAGTTGATCATCCAAAGCAGTACAAGGATTGATAATAGGTTCTAAAAAGACTATCAAAAGTAGGTAGAGGACATTAACCCAATATGAGCCGAGGTAGTTCCTTCCATCCCAAGGTCATCTTTAATCTTCTTTATTTTATTCATTTTTCTATGTTTGAGAGATGAGATATGGAAGAAGGAGGATTTGTGGCCCCCTTATTTCAACCATTGTATTCTAGACTTTTGTTTCTAGAATAATTTTTTTTAAGAACATTAGTCCAATTAGTTGTTGATAATGGAGGTAATTATATAGCTTAAAACTTGTAAAACTATGAGATTGTAGACCTAATTAAGTGTTCTTTGTTACAAATTCTTTGTGTATGATTATCTATTTAGATCAATTTTACCAATTGTAGAAAGAGACAAAAGATTGTAGAAGAATGAGACAAGAAGATAAAAGTGACATGACAAATACATGGAGAAACCCTTTCAGGAAAAAACTCCACCACCAGAATCAATAGTGATTGTATTATTTAACCTTAGAATAAGATTACAATAACATTGTATCAATCCTTTGCTTGATATGCTTCCTTTGCCTTCAATAATAATTCTTCACAACCTGCAATAAACTCTAATAAAACTCTCTTCAACTTGTTGTGATTAATAGACAATTATGAGCATTGTAAACTCCAAATATTTTTCAATTACAAGAGATTGAAGCTCCTCTCAAAAACCTATGCCTATTTTGTGCAAGTAGAGTTCCATCATGTAACATGAAGTCAAAACCAAAATCTCCTCAATTTAGGCACCCCAAACTAAAGAATTAATTGATCATTGGTCAAGAAAATATCTTCAAAGCTTCTCCTCAAATTTGGAACCAAATAATGGTCCCACTTAGCTGAGCCTTGTAAATATCTTCTCATGCAAAAGGTGTTAACTCCAAGATGCCAACTTGGGTGCCCAAGGTGGGTCCAAGTAAATATTTGTTAATTGAAACATATCTCTCCATCAATTCATGCAAACATTATGCATGATTTATCATCCCCACTTAACTAAATGTATCACCTATTATCTATCATGCAACTCAAGTCAATTGAAGTCAACTAACATGCAACTCAAACTAACTACATGCAACTAAAGATAACTGAACCATAACTGAACTAAACTAAACTGAATTGATATTGAACTGAACTAAACTAAACTCCAATCATGTAAATATTAATCCCTAACTTCTAGGATATTTACATGCATTACTGAAGTGTTATCATTCCTCCAAATAGTTAACTTAAGCAAGGTGGGTTCCACCTTCCATGTGGGTGCCCCATGTGCTCCTATTTTGTAAGAGCTCTTCTTGGGTATCCCCATTGTTGATGGTGTTTTTATGCACTTTTCAACACAGGCAGTGCATAGGTGCACTACCTCTCTTGAAAGACAATCTTCCACAATCATATTGTAGAACACTATCCCAAGGTCTCTCGGATGTCGGGTCTTAACAGTGCTTGGAATATCTCAGTTGTTTGATGTGATTTTCTGGAATCACAAGGCGGTCTTATGTAGGAAATACAAAGCGTGGGAAGTTGGATCTTGAAATGGAGTTTCTAAAATAGGGAAGTTATTGTGCATTTTGCTGTAGGTTCAAACAACAGTCTGGGACTCCATGTTGTCTTTGGATTTGGCTTTACAATGTGCAATGAACCTTAGCCTAGGTTACTCATTAAATAAAATGAAAAAGGGTAGGGAAGAAAGGGGGTTCCTGGATCTGCAACTAACTATGAACAATGATGATGGAGTTCCTGCAATGGACAGCTTCTTGAAACAATGTTCCACTTAACCAAAAATCTCACAGTATCGTAGAACTTGTGCTATCTTCTAAGGTCTGCAAATGTTTTGTCTTTCATTCACCATGTGCATGCATGAACAAAGATAAAAGTTTTGGAGTAGCTTCAAATTCAATTCTAGACTAACTTTACATAGCTATCTACCATCAGCAAATAGCAAAAAGTATGGACTGAGAAGTCATCAACATAGCAGGAATTTTCATGACCATAGAACAACATTCCTAAAATCTACCTAAAGCAAGAAAATAGCTAACTAGAACAGCAATGAAACCTAAGATAAACATCTAACAATGGAAGTTGAATCAAGCAACATGTGAGAAACTCAGAAAATACACCAAGTCAATGTCTTTTCTTTATAAATTTCAGCAGCATGCCTTTACAACAACTCAACTCTCTTTGCAAATGAGAAGAGAGCCCTATTTATAGTGCCCAAAAGATCTAATGAAAGGCCAAGATCAAATCTTATTGTGTGGCCAAGATTCATTACAAAATAGGGTTTCACCTACCCCCAATATATCACAATTTAAAATTACATCCTTGTCCTTTCCCTATTTTTTCCTCTTTTGATGGCACTGTAGCACTTTTGTCCTTAAGCCAATTGTTGTTTTCACTATAGCTACTCTTCATGAAGTTCTTCATCCTTGACGGGGTTGTCCTCCTGCCCCTTAGAAGTTGTGTATTCAATGAACTTGAGGATGACCACCTAGAGCTTGTCTATTTCAATGATCTCATATCTTAGCACTTGGTAGCTCCATTCTTTTGCATTGTCTTCCAGCCTTTTCCAGTCCTCATCATACTTTGAGCCTTGGTCCCTGAATAGCTCTGGTTGATTGAAGGCACGGGCGGTGAAACTCATGAACTCCATCGTGATTTCATTTGACATTCTGTCCTCCATCTTTTTTTGGAAGTAGGGCTTTATCTTCTCTGGACCCATTTGCACTGTGGGCCTGTCGTACTCTGTCATCAGTTTGAGATAACGAGTGCACTCCACCTTGATCTCCCTGATCCATTTGATATTCGGATCCACCTTGCTCATGATTTGTTCCAGCCTTTCCCTCCGGTTGTCAAGTCTCGTCGCCATACATCCATCAGCCAGTGATCATCCTTCTTAAATGAAAACTCCTTCCCCCACGTGGCTTCTCGCAACTAAAGAATAGCCTCGATCTTCGGAAAGGTAGAGTCATAGGTCATAGGGAAGTTGGTGCAAAGCCTCCTCATGCCCTCCAGAGACTATAATAGGTCTAAGAACTTGTTGGCTATTTGCACAACCTGGCTAATTCTCATGTTTCCGACATATAAGACTTGTCAGAACCAATCATCTGTGGTCTTTTCCAAGTTCTTCCTCCTTTCCATCTTATCGATCTACTCCTTGGACAGCAGCTGGGGTGCGGTTGTGGATGTGGTAGGCAAGTCGTCCATTAAAGACCATTGTTGTATGTAATTTTTTAAGGCTACGACCTGTGCCTTGAGCTCATCCTTCGAGATCTTATCCTGTTTTATCAAATGCACCACCGTAGCCACTGACTCCTCAAGGTTCCCTACCTTTTGTTCTCTAGTGGCAGTCCCTAGATCCATGGTGGAAATGTTGTAAGTCACCCCCTCTTGACCTACTACGGGTGTTGCTACCTGCACGGTCTGAGATCTAGAGGCATCCATCGTTACTTTGGATCTAATCCTTGGTTCCTTCTTCTTCTTTGTTGTAATATGAGCTCGAGCGAGGATAGCCTCTAGTTTTGCTCGTGGGTCCTTTAGCACAGGAGGTCTTCTCTCAAGTTGCTCCTCTAACCATTCCGGAACAACAGATTTCCCCTTTGGTGAATCATGACCACCCTCACCCTTCTCAGTCAAGATCAAGGTTTCTACTCCCTTTTCCTCTGGGGACTTTCCTTTATGCTTGGTAGCATCTCAATCCTCCTCGTTGGAATCTTGGGTGAACACGAGGTGCTTGATAGGAAGCACGGAGGATAGTAACTGTATAGGACTTTCTTGCTTCGCTGTCTCCTCTTCTTTCTTTTCCTCAGCATGTTCAATCTTGTGCACATGTTCTACTAGTTGCCCAACTTTGAGGCTCTCAACAGTTTGGGTCCCACCCTCAGTTTCGTCTTCTTGCTGCTGCTCTTCTTCTTCAAGGGGTGGCCTTTCTTCCTCTGATTTGGTGTCCTTTGGCTACTGGGCCAGTCCCTCTTCAATGTCATTGTCAAAGGCCTGGACGATTACCCTGCCACCAGGGCTATCTTCCTCATCCCCACTCTCGGAAGAGCCCGTTCCCTCCTCCTCATAAGCCACCCTGTCGATGGTTCGGTGTTCGTACTCTGAGTGCTCATGGTATTCATTAGCCTCCTCCTCAACAGGCCTCAAGGCTTCCCGCTCCTATTCCTCCCATTCCTCAGAGATCAGCATGGTGGCTTCCATAGCCGGTGGCCCTGTCGGCGATTGTGAAGGCTGAGCAGTAGCGAGGACTTGCGCAAGGGCTGCTTGAAGAGTCAGATCCATTAGGACCTAGGAGAGCTTAGGGGGAAGGTTCTGCATGTGTTTCGAGAGAGACTCAGGCATGGTGGAAATGGGAATAGGTGTTGTCACCACTGCTAGAGGGAGTGATGTGGTTGGTGACATGGCAGCGGAGGAAGGGGGCATGGTCATGGCAGAAGAGGAGTCGACAATTATTACAGACTCAGCCAGAGGCGAAGGGGCAAGATGGACGGAGATGTCCACTGCTGGCAGGGATGTGGCAATCATAGCTAGAGAGGTAGGTGGTGCAGCGGTAGGGGCAGGGAGAGCCAAGAGAAGTTCCAATTGATCCGTACCCCCTACCTCCTCTTCCTGGGCTGAGGGCTATTCCGTGGTGCTCCCCGCTTATTTGAGCCTTTTAGAGGGTGAGCCTCCCGCTTCTTTCCTCACATAGACTTTGGGGTCTGGAGACTGTTCTATTTTTGTCCCCTTCCTCTTCTTGGATCTGGTGACCAGAGGAGACTTGGAGGTCCCGCCGGTAGAAGTGGTGGCAGCGGTATCTTCTGTGGCACTTGGCTCACTTTTGAGCCCTTCATAAGTCAAAATTACTCCTTGCCGCCTTAATTGAGCTACCTGCCCATCGACCCACTCCTTAGTACGAGCCAAGATTGGCTTGGTTATAGTGTCGAGGTTGTCGACCTTCTGCTCGTCCTAGTCAATTGATGGTATCGACAAATTGGCGACTGCAGGGTACCTAGGGTACATTATGGTGCTCTCATCTTCCTCGACCTGGTCTGGTATGGGGAAAGACCGCACCCTCCTTACAAACAGCACAATCATTCGCATATAGTGCCTTGCCCTTACCTCTTTGTCATCTTGGCAATCCCCCCAAAAGTCTTCAATGTGATGCAGATGAGCGAACCTCGGCCCTAGCACCTTCCTGATGTGGCCATGCGGGTCTATCCGTGGGCGAGCAGTGTGTAGGTAGAAATGGTAATCTTTTAGTTCCTTCTCAGAGTTACCAGCACACTGGGAAGTTTGCAATTTATACATGCCCTGGCTCAAAATCATGGGATAGGAAATCACCGCTATGTGTTTGCTGCTGAAGATTTCCTGTATGTGCTGGAGTTTTCGGGAAAGCTCCAGAAGGATGATTCGGCCGTTGGGGTACTGCGGCAACCTGTTTGGCCTTTTAGTGAAGCCTTGGGCACAGATGTATGTGAACTTCAGGCACTGGATGAAGAGAAAGGCGTACTGCTTCAAAAGTTCCCTAGCACTGTGGGAGACCCTCCTCTCGAAGTCTCCAGCAATTAGCCTGATAATATAGCCAATAAAGGCGTCGTTTACTCGATAATACCCCTTTTTGAAGTTCTGGTACTGGAGCTGTGGGTACCTATCATATGCCTTGATTCTTTGCCCTTGCTCTTGGCTGGGTTCCACAAACAACCCATTGTACTATCTTTGATCTTCCAAGGAATAGACAAGATAGGAAGTCATATAAAATTTGGAACTCTTCTTCACGTTGACGAATTGCTCATGGAAGCGATTGCTTATTATTCCTCCCCAGTAAAATGCAGTTTTGGTGGTGACGTCCTCATTCCCTCGAAGAATTTTCTCAATGAAGTACACCATCCACTCCTGAAAGAAGGCACCCACAGGAAGACCCATAACCCTGCTTAACATGGTCACCAAGTCGTGGTAATCTTCGTGGAAGTCACTACAGAAGAGTTCCTGAGGAACCTTCGCAGCACTGCCCCGCTTCTCTTTGAGCCAAAGCTGATTTATCAACTTTTTGCAGCCAACTGGATTATCGTCCCATGCTGCTTGGCATTCCTCTATGGTGGGGACCTCCATCTCTTGAAATGTGGGAATATGGAAGGTCTCTGTGATCCCCTCAGGTGACATATCGGCAAGAATGTTGCCCTCTCTATCAACGATGGTTCTTGTGTCGGGTTGATAGGCCTCTCGACAAGCCATGACCAGCTCGAGGGCCACAAGGGATGGAGGGAATCCTGTAGCCTTTGCTATTCTATTGTGCCTTATCAGTCTTGCATTTTTGGTTATTGGATTGACCCTGACCCTTTGTGTAAATTCGTTAATGTTGACGTGGCCTATGTTGGTATCAGTGATCTCCTTCCAATCCATGGTAACTTTTGAGTACAGAGGCTCACCTTGAAACTGATATTTCATTTGGTCCTTGTCCTCTTTTCCTCGAGGAGCTTTGCCTGTCTTTTTCCCTTTGTCCTTCTCGACGGCTACCCCTGAAGGTCCTGTACCCGATTCCATATATTCTACAAGCAAGGGTATAGTTAGCACAATGGATCACAAAAGCATTCATGTTAGCCAACACCTTGAAAACAATATTCATTTTAAACAATCAATTAAGCATATCATGAACTTTATCTCTTGACATCGTTGATCTTTTAATTAAGAGCACTTGGATAGTTCAGGCCCAGAGGGCCGGACTTCCTCGGCAGGAATGTTGTTTGGAAGGGAAAACATGGCGGAGGGCTCCCAGAGATTCCCTTCGGTCGAATTTTGATAATTCAGAAGTCTCGCAATGAAGAGGACTGAAATTGAGCACGTGGGTCAAAGTTTGATTTCAGATTTGGGCTCCTTTGGATCGGTTTAGGAGAATCCGGAGGTTTGGCTAAAGAGCCACCCAGAGATGGTAGTTTGGAGCAGAAAATTGAGAATGGAATTCCGAAGACAGAACTCTGGGGTCTGGGGTCTGGCGGGTTAAAAGGTGGTCAGAAATTTTATTACGGGGTTCAGGAGGCTCAGGGGCCGTGGTGCACTTTGGCGTTCGAGATGGAAAACATCGGGCAGAAGTCCAGAGATTCAGGCCCGGTAAGGAAGAATGTCATCACTTCGTTTTAGTTTCAATCGGTGTAAAAATTTTCCTTGGGGAAAGGTCTCGACGAAAGTCATGTGTTTCACCGACAAGGGGCTTCAGCGTAAGGTTTGCATCTTCGGTGAGAGGTCTCACCGACATCCGTATGTCATGCCAAAGATGATGGGTCTCAATATATTGCAACGGGAGTCTTCAGCGTAAGATTCTTAGTCGGCGAGAAGTCTTGGCGAAGACGAAAGTCTTGCTGACAGCCAGAAGCAATACTAGGCCTGGTAGCTGAGCCCGTCGTTTAATTTCATTTTAGTCCATTAGCGGTCAGAAGGGCGGAGCCTGAAGCTCGGAGGGGCGGGTGAAGTTTTCCCCTCAAGACGAAGGATGACCAAAGGACCGTGGATGGCCCCACTAAATCAGTTAAGTTATGCATTTCATGTCTGGGTCCATATCGGCATAAGTTATGGCTCTCGGGATAGCGTCATACCGACGACCTCTCACTTCCCCGACCTTCATTTTGGTGGTTCATCGGTATAGAGTTAAAACTCTCGGCATAGGGTCTCAGCGATGCAAACATGTCTTGCCGACTTTGCATTTAGTTTTCTTTCGGCGTGAGTTCATTCTGGTCACACCGACATCCACATGAGCCTTTATTGATATAAGTCTTATTTCCTCTTGGTGACCTGCGGTGCTGGAGTGACTTTCGTTGTGACTTAGCAGATTCTATATAATTTCTTTCTGAGGGCGCGTGGTTATAGCAACATGTTTAAGGCATATGGGGCTCTATTGGGGAGAGAGATAAAATGTCTTGGCGACGGTGAATTAAATAACTGCACGTGGATACCTATCGGCCAAGCTGGGGAATTCTCCTGGCGAACAAACATAAGTTCGTTATGCCCAGTGAGACTACAAGGTTGCTATAGCGATACGCAAATGAGTGGGTGCTCTCGGTGAAACAACATGTGATCATTATAGGGTCTCCCCAACATTCGAAAGTTACACCAAACGAGGATGTCGATGAGACAACCTTATAGCAGGGAGATGTCTTGGCGACTGAGCCATGCTATGCTGATAGGTAACGATGGCTTTCGGGGTAAGATCTGCCTTCTCCTAATGAACGAAGGGCAAGCCCGGGGTGGCTTTCGGCAAAGCAAGAACATTCTATATATGGTTTCCCCGACTCTCACTATGTCTCGCCGACACTAGGATGAGATCCCTGTCGGCAAGAAGGCCAAACTGTCTTGGCAAAAATAGATCAAAACGTAAGTGCTCAGTGCAGGATTCTAAGTCATTGAGAGGTTATGCTGAAAGCGGGTAAGTCTTGCCGACCGGAAAGGGCCAAGCGTGCTTCCTAAGAGATGGAACCTCGCCAGGAAGTCTTGGTGAAGGATGAAGGGTCCCGCCGAAAGTAAAGGTGTCGTCAAGACCTAAGGAGCTCGTGGTGAGGTCCTGGCGACAGAGGAATGTCTCCCCGACATCACTTGACAAGAGAAGGATGCACTCGGCGAAAGATATTGCCAAACGAAGAGAAGGTCTCACCAACAAAGAATGAGGGGCGGAATCCTAGGGATGGAGGCCCAGAGTCCCAAGCCCTAGAGACCCAAAGGATGCTTTGATATTTCTGATCTCCCGTCAAGTCCCCGATGGCAAAGGAATGATCCAGGCCCGAGGGCCACGAACGCCTCTGCGAAGAACAGCCGTGCGGGGGTAAAGCTCTGAATCGGTCATGGGGATGCTACGCTAGTTTACTCAGTTTTCAAGGACATGGGTTTTGTTCATGATGTCGTATTCTATCGCTCACATGTCATTTGATGCTCATTACATATTTTAAGCCCTAGAAATCACAAAGATAATGCTCGGGAGGGTGATCAGAAGACCAACCTTGAACACTTGATGCAGGGAGGCACAGGGATCCACTTATGATCAACAAGTGAGGGCAATGAATGAAGATCAACTAGAAGCTTCAAAGATGACAGAATCTTGTAGCAAGCCCTGATTATTCTCTGCAACACTGTCAAGTGAAAATGACATACTGGAATGGCTCTTTTATACCCCTTATCGCCATTAATGATCCTATTGAATGCAGGTACAAAAAGACAAAGGTTGGTGAATTTGAAAATAAGACACAGCGGTGGGAGACCCGGGGTTCGGTGGCTGGGAGGATGTGGGTCGTATGCCATTGGGAACAGTGGGAGTGATAGGGAAACCCGGCATGGGAAACCCGGACGGCTGGGCCTGAGGGGGGCCGGGGCCGTTGGCAGAGGCGAACTGCCAAAGAGTCCCCGCAAGGAACCAAAACATGACAAAATTGAAAAGGGGAAGGCACGGTCAACTCATGGTGGGACTTTGAAGTGATATTGACCATTCAAGACACCAAAAAGTGGGGCATGCAAAATGAGGCGGCGACGAAAATGACCAACAAGGTGAAAGAAAAGAGGGTCCCCATTTCGAAACGGGGCATGTGTGCTAGGGGTACAACACCCACATGTTCCTATCATTTAGAAATAATTACAAATGTTAATTTACATGTTCATTTCATTTGAATTTAATCTCTTTCTAATCCTAGTGTTGGGGAACACTTTCCAAGGACTTAGGAGATACATGAAATATGTTTAGGATTTCAATTAAATGGTATCTTATTCCCAACATTAGTGTGGTAGTCCTTCTCAATTTGGAAAACCTGGTCACCCACATCACCATTCACCAATCTGACCTAGATGTCCTTGATTTTAGTCATCAAGTATCTCTTCTAGTGAAAAACATCACCAAAGACCCCACTTGTTCCATCCTTTCACCATATTTTTGAATTTTTGAGTTTTTGAGAGACACGATACATAGGGGAACCATGAATGTGAATATTTCGCCAAGTGGAAATTTTGTCCTTAAATTCTAGGTGGGACCTCCACATGATCTCATATTTGAATGGGTAAGGACTGACAATAAATTTTTCATCCCAATAAAGAAAGATAGGGTTATGATCTGACACAGTCCTAGGAAGAGCTTGCAAGTTGGAGCCATGGAGGGCTGCCCAGTTGGGGGGAAACAAGAAGCAATCAAGTCTTACTTTTATAATATTTTCTTGAAGGCTTCTATTAGTCCAAGTGAAGGGATTTCCTTAAAGATCTACATCAATTAGTTTGGTAGTATTGAGTAGATCAGCCAAATCAAGTTCCATATTGTCAATATAATCCATCAAATCCCCACACTTCTCATAGGTGTAGAGGGGGAGTGGAAGTCCCCAACAATCAACCAATGAGCCTCTTTATTACCTAGAATCCAATCAAAAATATCTTTCCTAGCATCCCTAAAATTAGGGGCATAGATATTGATGAATATCCAAAAAACCCCACTAGAGAACTGAACACACAAGTTGTGCTTGGTTTGGAATAGTTTAGAGCCAAAAAATTTGTTTAGATTCCACATAACTGCAAGGCCCCTTGAGGCACCAAATGCATCACTAACCAAGAATTTGGAATTGGGCCAAAGATTCTTAGCTATCAAATCAAAATTTATTTTCGTCATCTCAACTTCTTGTAACAGTAGAATGTCAATCCTATGCTTCAAAATATAGGTTTTTAGAGCCAACTATTTGTGTGGGTTGTTGAGCCCTCTAACGTTCCAAGAGAGGAAATTCATTTAGAAATATTTTTGAGGATGCTTCCAATGTCCTCTATTTTCCAATAGCAATCTCCTTAGCCATTTCCCTATTCTTGATTTTCCTTTGGGAAGGTCTACCTAATTTTATCTCAACCCCCACATCTGCTTTTTTTGCTTTCCTTTTTTCTTGGGATTTAACCAATCATCTACACAATTCTATTGGTTGTTAGTCTTAGTGTCATTTTTTTTTTCTATTAGCTTGGTTCCTACAAATTATACATGATACTTTTCACATATATTAATATTGGAAATTTCCCCATTCCCAAGATCCTTTCTTTCCAAGGTAGTTTGCAGACCTTGATCAACTAGAGGATTGGCCATCTGATAAACCTTACAAACTGGGATAGTAAGGACACCAAGGGAGCCCATTTGAGAATCATTTAGACACTTCAAATAGGAGGTCTGAACTAGACACTAGATTGATAGGAGGTTCCTGGTGAACAATTGAACTAGAACATGCATTACGCGCAACTTTTTTGGGGGGGGGGAACTTGAGGATATTTAAGATATTAGCTTTAAAGGGATAGTTGGAAATGAGATCTTGATGAATAACATTTTCATTGGGTTTTTTCTAGCTTTTGACCATGGACTTGTAGTAAAAAAATGAGGTGCCTAGGTTTGGAACATTTCTAGCAATAAACAACAACACTCTCATAGCAAACATGTTGGGACCAAATCCAAAACTTGGATCTCAAAGTCACAGAGTTAGGCAGGGTTTTATTAATGCCAATATTGACACAAAAATGAGAAAAAACTAACCTAGACCTCATTCTAGTAATTATTTCAATAGTTATGAAGTGGTTGATTGAGTCCCTAATGCATTGAAAAATTGACTCATCCCAATATTCAAGTGGTATTCCTAGCAAGAGGCTCCAAATAGAGGCTGGTTTGTTGAGGTCAACGAAAAGGTCAAAACCAAGCTTACAATGCCAAAGAAAAATGCCATGTTTACCATAAACCCATAAACTAGAGGAGATAATTAAAAGTAAATCCTCTAGTGAAGTAAAATTGAAAAGAAACAAACCTCCCACCATTCCACTAACATCCACATTGCCTTTCAAGCACCATTTAGCTTTTATCCAATGGTGAACAATGTTGATGGAAGGTCAGAAAGAGAAAAAAATTCCCACTAATTTTTTTTCCATTATCAAAACAATTTTATCGATTGTTGAGTCTGAGAGAGAGATTTTAGTCCCAAACATAGATTCCAAGATCACTAGCTGATAATGATCACTTTCAGCATAAGGACTAAGAGGAGAGTTGAGAAGTGAACTCTTCCAACCCTTGGGCCTTATACTGGTAGAAATCATAGGCACGTCATCAATCCCCTCAAAGGGAGGATGGACCCCTCAGGAAAGTGGAGAATCATGTGTGAGGTGTAGATTTAGGTTAGGAATGGATAGGGAAGGGGAACCATTGGGTACCCCCAAGGGAACATCCACCATGTACACAAATAATTCAAAATTTAGAGTGGGAATTCTCTTATACATATTTTTCAAAAAATCATGTGTAATTAAAATTTTTTATAACAATGCAAGACAAAGAACTAGTTAATTTTACCAAAATATAGTTTAAGTTATTAAAAACATAAAAAATATGATTGATAATATCAAATTTAAATTAAAAACATGCCATTAGAATCATCTATGTCAATACAAGACAAAATATTTAGTTTAGTTAAACAATTATTGTAATTCTTTAAAATAATAAAAAGTGTGATTATATGTGTAGAAGAGGGGGATTCACTACTCACAAGTTCTCTTCATTTAGAGAGCCTCATGGGATGAACTACCCTAAACTAACTCAATGGAACAATGGTGAGATTTTCAAAATCAGGAAGAGTAGGTCACAAAGATTTTCTGGACAAACTATCTAGCTCTCGGCCAAAGATGACAACACAAAATACAAATGATAGTGTGGCACGCTGGCATCCCAGAGGTGTACTAGCATCTCGTATGGACTAGAGAATGAGTTTATCAGAGAAAAATGACTAAATGACTACTTCTACTCTGATTATTGAGAAATTAAAAAATGTGGTAAAGTAATAAAAAGTGATAGAAATGAAATAAAGAAAAGTAGAAATGATAAAGACAAGAAGAAGAAAGGAAAGAAGATGCTCACAACCACACAAGTGATGAAACCTCCAGCATGTGGATGTCTTCAATACCTACAAGTGTGATATTTGGAGAGAATGTTGGGGCTGTATAGGGGTTTGCCTCAGTCAAACCCCCATTTTGGTGTTCCCACCTCCATGGACAACCAAGAAGATAGAGAGAAAGAGAGAAATGGCCAAAGCACACTGTGAAAGAAAAACCCGCTCAGGAGTAGAACCCACACCACCAAGTAAGAATGATAAAATCAAATCCCACTCGAGGAGGAGAACCTGTATCACAAAGTGTAGATGCAAAAGAAGGTGATGTGAAGTCCCAAGATGCTCACAAGCATACAATAAGGGAAATGAAGTTGCAAGAATGAAGCTAAGAGAGCTTGAAAGTGCTCGAAGCTTCCATGGAAAGCTATGTGCAAGCAAGATTTGGGTAGTAGAAGGCTAGAGCAAGAGAGAAGTTAGAAGAAAAAGAATGGAGCTAGAAGAAGTTAGGAGAAGCTAGAGGAAGAAGAGCCTCCAAATGAGGTGAAAAGATGACATTTAAGGAGAGAGAAGAAGCTTCTTGAGCCATTTTTGGGTGTTCCTAGTCATCACCACCAATAAAACTTGTTGACAAGTGGAAAACATGCATGGAAATGGTTGTTTGAATGTTGAAATGTCATGAGACACTAGTGAGCCACACAGATGTCTGCACTTTGCGCTAGTGTTTGGACATGTCACGCTACAAAATGACAAAAATGGGAAAGTGACAAAATTTGATGCAAAGTTGACACATGAGGGTGGCTGCTAAAATAGGGTGCTGGAGCATTCAGAGAGGGAGAAAGGATGATGCAAGGGCTAAAATGAGCCTACTCAAGATGCTAAAGGAGTGGACACTAAAGCAAAAGCAAGAATGTATGCGAAATTACAAGGGGTGCAATTTTACGCCTATACATTTTTCCCCCACTTTAGCAAGAATATGAATCTACAGTAATATGCATGCTAAAGGAAATCTACTAAACATAAATAACATAATATGCCTAAAGGATATTGTAGAGGAAGTAGATAACCCTTCAAACCATGAAAGTATGCCCCCAGTCTAAAGACTTGCAAAACCAATGTGTTAGACAAGATAAACATGCACTAGATAGTAGCGTTAGGACATAAAGAGCTAAAGGATTCGAGTCAGAAAAATAAAGAAACCTCGATGTAGAAGGTTGTCTCAATACTATGCGTCATCCCCAAATTAAAAAGATAACACATAGAAGAATTATAAGATGAAGAGAGAAAGGGCGTATACTCATGATAAAGAAGATGTAGATCTCTGATCCAATATACACAAGTTGAGAAGAGAGAGATAAGAATGAAATGAATGCAAGAGTGATAAAAGTAATCCTCGCTCAAGGAGGAAAACCTGTATCACAAAGTATAGGTGATAAAAGAAACCCCTACTCAAGGAGGAAATCCCATATCACCAAAGAGGTGATAAAAGCAATCCCCGCTCAAGGAGGAGAACTCGTATCACCAAGTATAGGTGATAAAAGTAATCCCCACTCAAGGAGGAAAACCCGTATCACCAAATATAGGTGATGAAAGAAATCCCTACTCGAGGAGGAAAACCCATATCACCAAATAAGGATGTAAAGGAGCTCTACATGTTCTCGGTCCTGCAGAGAAATACAAATCAAAGAATCTTGTGGCTGCTACAAGCTACGTTGCAAGATAGTCATAGAAAAGATAGGTCTAGTCAGGCTGCCCCCAAGCTAGATGCGAAGAATTCATTCAAGATAGAATCTTTCAAATGGGGTCCCTCAGGAACCCTTCAAAAGAAAAAGGGGTCCACTCAAGAGATTCTCTATTTGAAAGACATAGAGAAAAGAAGGGGTCCTTAAAAGGACGCACATCTCTCGAATAAGTTATCACTACACCCAATATACAGGGGAGGAGAACCATGTCAGATACTCAATATCACTTGTCATTTGAAAAAGAGGCAGGTGCATCAGTAAATAAATGAGTGATGGCAACCAAATCACAAAGTTGTTGTATTTTATCCTTCAAGGCCTTACATTCACTAGTGGAATGGCCAGACACTTGATGGTATGCACAAAAAGAATGTTTTTCTTTATTATGCTCATGATACTTTTTGCATGTAGGAGAAGGAAGAGTGATTAAGTGGGCTTTTAGAAGCCGCAAAAAAATATGCTCTTGCTTAGATAGAGAATGAGAAGCAGGAAGTAATCCTTTCTCTTGTGGAGAAAAGCTTGACTGCTCACAAGAAGATTTGAGGATAGAAGACAAAGGAGGAGGATCTCCATAGAGAGCATTATTCTAGCAATAGGGATTAGGCTCCTCTATGGCATCACCATCATCATTGTTAACCTTTTTAACAAAAGTGTGATCATCTTCCTCAAAAGGAGGATCAACACCAAGAACATTACATTTTGCATTTACCTTATTTTGTGATACAAAAGAGTAATCATCTTTGATAGTGGGTGTGGACGATGTCATCAGAAGGTCTAAGTGGATTAGGTCGACTTTATATTCCTGAATGAAGGAATTTGTAAATTCTAAGGAACCCTAATCATCACCAAGACATGCATTCCTTTGAGAAGAGATAGGAGAAAACTTGAGATTTCTTGCTTCAGAAGGATCTTCCTTAGGGACATTTATCTCAAGAGTATCCTTTGTAGTAGGTATTGTTGGAGTAAACATCAACACATTAGAAGATACTGAAGGAATAAGAGTAGGCACAACCGAAGCTTGACCGACAATTGCCATTTCACATAGGTGCATAGCATCAGGGTCATCCCTAACCATGACTACTTTATTATTGCAAATGAACTTAAGAGATTTATGCAAGGTAGACAAGACTACACCCATAGCATGAATCCATAGTCTACCAAGAAGAAGATTATATGGTAACTTTTTTGACATGATATATACAAGGGTGGGTACGGTAACAGGTCCTAACCTCAAAGGAAAGACTATCGTGCCTAGGGATTGTCGACCAACATTATTGAATCCATGAATGACAACAAAAGAAGGATTAAGAGAAGATGAATCAATATTAATTTTAGGCAATAGATCAATGCTACATACATTGAGCATTGAACTAGCATCAATGAGAGTACATCTAATGCCAATTTTATTAATATTAACTATGATCATTAGAGGATCCACTTGCTTCTGTACTTTTGGAGATGGGAGCTCTTATGGATAGAATGTGATATTCGATGAATCCACATGAATACACACAATCAATGCATTAGCATTCATTGGCCTAGCAGAAGAAGGCAAGAGGATCTTTTGCAAGGCTTCCTAAAGCATACCTTGATAAATTGGAGCAGATTGAAGCAAGTCCCACAGTGAGATCTTAGCCAAAGTAACCCGAGGTTGCTCAACAAGATCACAATCACTAGGTGCTTTAGTTGTAGGTTTAGGTGCTTGAGGAAGACTTGGTTGTTTATTCATTTTATTCTCATAAGTATGGGCTACTACTCTATAAGAGGGAGCCATAGAAGGATCAGGAGAACCACTGTCAAATGGAACACCATCAATAGAAAAAATCCTTTTAGAAGAAGGATTAGTTGAAGTCACATAAATGACCTATCTCTTAGGCCTTTGAGGGGCACTAGAGACATGGATTACATTTACCGAATCATCACAACTAGTAGAATAATTATTTGATGACATATTCTCAACATTAATCCAAATAGGATTAAATGTGGAATAATTATTCAAAGAAACATTCTCAACATCGATCCAGGGAGGATCAGATGTGGAAGGAGGTTATCATTCGCTAATGAAACCTCTCTAGAAGAGAGTGCATCAGAACAAAGATGGGATTCATCATTCATGAATGCATCACCTCTAGAAGAGAGTGCATTGGAATGAATAGTAGATTCATCATTCATAGATTCATCATCTCTAGAGAGAGTGCATTGGAATGAAGAGAAGGTAGACTAATATTAAGAAAGGTATCTATAATTTCATCTTCTTGCAACAAAATATCCTCCAAAACAAGAGGAATTTCGTGAGAAGAATCAAAGATACCGAATGACATGGGTAAAGCCAAGTCATTGTCACATGCATGAAATGGAATATGATTAAAATTTTGAACAAAATTAGATACTGAGCTAATAAAAGAAGATATTAAATTCATTGCAATTTTTTTGGCATTTTCTAGGTTCTCGTAATTTGTGTTTTCAGAGGTCTCTGGAGCATAATTTGAGGTTGGAACTTGCATCGGTCTCTAAAATTTGAGCACCAAAGGCACTTGTATTTTAGGGACAAAACTAGTTCTCTAGGAGACATTTCCAATGGTGCAAACGATTCTAAATTTCGAGCACCGAGTCAAAAGTTATGACCCTGCCAAGTAGGGGTAAATAAATTCCTAGTTTTTTCAAAGAATAATGTTCTTCACGTCAGGTTCACCAAAATGTAGAAGAGGGGGATTCACACTCACGAGTTCTCTTCATTCAGAGAGCCTCATGGGGCACTTGAACTGCCCTAAACTACCTCAATGGAACAGTGGCGAGAGTTTCAAAATCAAGAAGAGCAAGTCATAGAGATTTTATGGACAAACTATCTAGCTCTCGGCCAAAGGATGATAGTGCAAAATACAAATGATAGCGTGGCGATTTGGCGTCCCAGAGGCACGCTGGCATCTTGTACAGACCAAACAATGAGTTTATCATAGAAAATGACTAAATGACTACTTCTACTCCGATTATTGAGAAATTACAAAATGTGAGTAAAGTAATAAAAAGTGATAGAAATGAAATAAAGTAAAGTAGAAATGATAAAGACAAGAAGAAGAAAGGAAAGAATATGCTCACAACCATGCAAGTGACGAAACCTCCAACACGTGGATGTCTTCAATACCTGCAAGTGTGATATCTGGAGAGAATGTTGGGGCTATATAGGGTTTTTCCTTAGTCAAACCCCCATTTTGGTGTTCCCACCTCCACAGATAGCCAAGAAGATAGAGAGAAAGAGAGAAATGGCCAAAGCACATGGTGAAAGCAAAACCCGCTTGGGAGTAGAACCTGTACCACCAAGTAAGAGTGACAAAAGAAAACCCCGCTTGAGGAGGAGAACCCGTATCACAAAGTGTAGATGCAAAAGAAGGGGATGTGAAGTCCCAAGATGCTCACAAGCATGCAATAAGGGAAATGAAGTTGCAAGAATGAAGTTAATAGAGCTTGAAAGTGCTCAAAGCTGCTATGGAAAGCTGTGTGCAAGCAAGATTTGGATGGTAGAAGGATGAAGCAAGAGAGAAGTTAGAAGCAAAAGAATGGAGCTAGAAGAAGTTAGGAGAAGCTAGAGGAAGAATAGCCTACAAATGAGGTAAAAAGATGACATTTAAGGAGAGAGAAGAAGCTTATTGAGCCATTTTTAGGCGTTCCCAGCCTCACCACCGACAAAACTCGCTGACAAGTGGAAAACATGCACGAAAATGGTTATTTGAATGCTAAAACATTGTAGGATGCTAGTGCGCCACATGGACGTATGTACACTACGCTAGTGTTTGAACATGTCACACTACTAAACAACAAAAATGGGAAAGTGACAAAGTTTGATGCAAAGCTAACACGTGAGGGTGGCTACTGAAAAGGGGTGTTGGAGCATCCTGAGAGGGAGAAAGGTTGATGCAGGGGCTAAAATGAGCCTACTCAAGATGCTAAAGGAGTGGACACTAAAGTGGAAGCAAGAATGTATGTGAAATTGCAAGAGGTGCAATTTTACGCCTATACAGTATGGCACAGAATATGCATAGTACATAGAATAATAGAAAAAATGGGTCTAAAATGATGGGTTTCTCCATTTTGTAGATTGTTTCTCTATTTTAATATGTTAATCAAAATATGTGTGTTTCATACAGAACATATATTATAAATTAATTTACCTTAAAAATCCAACCCAAAAGGTTGGACTTGCATGTGGCATGCTCAAATACATGTTTTTTGCATAAAACATACAAAAATAAGTAAATATTGAGTATGTTTTCCATCAAATTTACACATTTTTAGATCTTATTCTAAAAAATGTCATGACAATGTCAACATCTCTATTGTATGTTTAAAATGTATCTTTGTCCTAAAATTTGAATACGTTAAGGTTTCCATCTTCAAGTTAGTTTGTTAGTTTCTTGTTGAAAATCTATGTATAGATATTGTTGTGTCATCTTTTTTTACTCATCCAAATTTAAAATTATATTCTAGACTTCATTCTATACACATTAAAAAAGTATTAGTTTTCTTAAAATTAAAGGGGAAGCACATTCAATTTTTTTAATTTTAAGGAAGTGTGCACTTTAAAAATTAATTAGAAATCATATCCATTAAATAAATAGAAAAATAAAATAGAGATAGACTATGTGACGGATAACTTTATAACAAAGGGATTTTGTGAAATACTAAAAAAATCAACATTTTAAAGAGAACATGCCTAACACTATATTATATTTTCTAACAAAAATAGGACCACATTGTGTGCTCCCATATTTGACCCTCTTAATTTCCATTGTTTTATAAAAGAATAATAGTTTAGAATCTAAATTTTGAGTACTCTAAATATTGTTCTTGTCACATCTTCAGATCTTGAGCATGGGTATAAAGAAATGTTTTTTATTGATTTTAGAAAAAAATTGACCAATTATTAACCTATTTTGGTACCCCATTTCTATGCACATGCTTAATTATAGGGGTAGTTTATAAATTATTTGTTCCTTTATCCATTTTCTTGTTGTTTTTCACCTATGTGCCACATTTGTTAAATCCTTCAATCTAAATGATCTTATCCTTTCATACTCTTTTCATCTCATGGTAACATTTTAGAGAATCTAATTTTATGCCCATGGTTACATGCTTGCATCTTCTATGACATCTATTTTATGCTTTCATGATATATCTTTCTATGGTTTTTCTTTTTATTCCTCGTCATTGGGGTTAACATTATGAGCACCTCCTTTCCATTTCATATATGTTCTTAGATGATTAAATTATTATATGTTATTGATTGATTACTACATAATGTTATCTTGACACCTATTTACATGATTATTGAGTTTTACGTGATCACATATTTTGGTCCTCTTTTCCAACCCTTCTATCCCTTGTATGCAACTAGCTAGAGGGTGATATGTGTAATGAAACAACTTGCATAATAGAATACTAATAGGAAATATGATAGAAATACTTAATAATAATATGCCACTTTAAGGGGCAACCTCCCAATATACTTTTGGGGGGATATACCTCCAATAGTATTATAAGTTCTACACAATACTCAATAACATGATAATAAACTATCCATTATCTCCTATATGCACTAATTTTGACTTTAATGACACCCAAGCCAACTTAGATACCTAAATATAACACCTAAGATGTCCTAATTATCTAAATAAGAGTATAACAATGATCATTGATCACTTAAATAATAGTTAAGGTAGCCACAACTCAACTAATCGTAACCTCATGCACACTATGGATTAAAGGTGGAGTAATTTATAACATCATTAATGTTCTTTGATGACCATTATTGTAATAATTAGCTCATGGTTATGATATTTTTTGTCCTAGGAAAATTTTTACTATTACTTTTCTCCAAGAAGAATACCTATAGTGTTAACTTGTAGAATATTATTATTACTTAAATTAAGTAATTATGCATGTAATTCTATACTTGTATAAAGTCGTCTTAGGTGGCTATACATGGCGACTTGGAGAGTTGGTCAAATTCTTCCAAGGTATGTGGCACATCTTTTGCTATTTTTGAGAAACGAACACGCCACCACTAATAGCATGTATGCATTAAATTTTTATGCAACTCAATCACTTCTCAAGTTATATGTACATACATTGTTAATAGCATTCAGTAGTTCAAATTATTCATTATTGTGTTCTTGTTTGTATCTTTTATTTATTTTGCAAGACATGCGATTGCATGTCTTTCATAGTTTAGACAATATCTGTGGTCTATCTAGATTCCTAGTGAATATGAAATATACTACTTATGCTCAAGGTAGAATCCTATTATATTTATTCTATTTGGAGTTTTATTATTATTTTTTCTTAAAAGAAAAATTTGATCTATATACATATCCCAAGGATCTAAATTTGATCTTCAATATCAACCTTCTTTCACCTTGGGTTGATTTTGTGGTGAGAAATAAATTTTATTCAAATCCATGGGCACATATTTAATCCCAAAGCATTGAAATTCAAGTTTAGAATTATGACCAAGCTAAAACACAAAAATATTTGAACTCTAGGATGTTGTATTGAAGGATTAGTCATGACTCATTATTGTCAACTAAGAATGAGTGAACACATATAGAGGGCTCATAAGAGAGATCTCTATTACAAATTACATTATCATAAAAGCCAATTTTAGTAGCATTATCAAACCTAACTCCTTAGTTCTAAATGTATTCAATAATTATTACAGTTTAATTATTTATTTAACTAGCTTATTCAGAGTGTGATCTACCTAGCTAATAACCCAACATTTCATGCTAGGACCAAGAACATTGATGTACAATATCATTTTATCATAGATATGGTCAATGATGGAAGGGTGAAGCTAATGAATGTTGCAGATTCTTTAACTAAGGATGTGAGCACAAAGAAGATTGGATGGTGTTCAAATTATACGGGTTTCTTGACCCCTAGCAATTAAATCATGGTATTGATCCTCCATGGATTTATCTTGCAAGGTGTTCGACAAGTGGGATCTAATGTTAGGAAAAATGGTGTCTTAACCTTGCAATTATAACTAGTTAATATATTTGAGCATGAGGGCTATATGGGGTACACCACTGTAGGGTCTAAGGGGCCCATCCCCTTGGTGGGGGATCCAAGTGCCACACACCTTGATGGGGGTTCAGGGGCAACACCCCCAAAATCCACATTATATTTATATTTTATCATTATAAATTTGGACCGTTCATCATTAGGTCAAAAATTTGACAATAGAGATTATGTTAACTTTTCTTGACCTGTAAGGAAACACTATTTTATGATGGTATTGTATTACAATTTTGTATTTCACTGTTGTAGTTTGTGAAATTTTGATAGTTGTTGAGTTTTCTCTGGATCTCTAGTTGGTGATACTCCTATGAGAACCTTGCTTTGCAAGTATATTGTAAGCTCATTGATTTTTGAATATTATATTGGGTAGCTATTGGAGTGTGGTGTTTTTCTTCCAAAAGGGGTTTCCCCACATAAATAATTGTGTTCTGGTAATGAATGATATTTCTATTGTTTTTGTATAAGTTTATGTAACTATTATAAATATTTTTTATTTTTTGGATAACCCTCCTCTCAAGATTAGTGTACGAAGTTGTTCCACTACCTTAGCTTCCTTACATTTACATTTTTCCTCGTTTCTTTTATGTGATATTGAATTATGCATCAATATAACATAATTTATAAAAATAATAAAAATAATGATCAACAATTTATCAAATTAAAATAAATCATTTGCAATTAAGATGTTTTGTGTCAATGCAAGACAAAGAACTAGTTAATTTTGTCAAAAAATAATTTAAATTTATTCAAAATATAAAAAATTATGATTGATAATATCAAATTCAAATTAAAAACATGTCTAATACGAGAAAAATATTTAGTTTAGTTAAACAACGATTGTAATTCTTTAAAATAATAAAAAGTGCATGTATGTCATAGAATATGTATAGTACATGAAAAAATAGAGAAAATGGGTCTAAAGTCATGGGTTTCTCCTTTTTTTTAGATTGTTGCTCTATTTTTTATATATTAATCAAAATATATATGTTGTGTCATTTAGAACATATATTATAAATTAATCTACCTTAAACATCCAATCCAAAGGGTTGGACTTGCATGTGACATGCTAAAATATGTGTTTTGCATAAAACATACAAAAATAAGTAAATATTGAATATGGTTCTTATCAGGGTTAAATATTTTTAGATCTTATTCTAAAACATGTCATGACAATGTCAAGATCTCTATTGTATTTTTAAAATGTATTTTCTTTTTTTAAATTTGAATGCATTAAACTTTCCATCTTCAAGCTAGTTTCTTAGTTTTTTATTAAGATTTTGCGTATAGATCTTTTGGTGTCATCTTTTATTTACTTATCCAGATTTAAAATTATATTCTAGACTCCATTCTATATAGATTTTAAAAAACATATATTTTTTTTAAATTACGGGGGAAGCATATTCAATTTTTTTATTTTTAAGGATGTGTGCAATTTGTTATTTTTGTATCTCATTTGGAACTTTTTATTTTTACTTTTTTTCTTAGATATCATTAAATAATTATACTTATGCCTTATTTTTAAGTATTTGTTAGATGCCGCTCATTAGATTCTGAGATGGATAACTCATTGTGAGGAAGTGGTTTGAATCATCATCCTTATTTTTATTCTTTATATAAAATTTCAAATATACTTAATTTTACTTTTAAATAAAAGTGGTTTAACCATCGAATGTACATATCTTACACTTTTTTTCCTTTGTTTTGGATTCACTTTGGTTTATTAGTCCCCAATACAATTACTAGTGCACAAAAATGACATGTTTTGTATGGGAGTTGGTTAAATAACCTAGAGTTATCCAAGCATATCCCAAGGATCTAGATTTGATCTTCAATCTCAACCTTCCTTCACCTTGGGTTGATTTTGTGGTGAGAAATAAATTTTATTCAAATCCATGAGCACATATTTTATCTCAAAGCATTGAAATTCAAGTTTAGAATTATGACCAAGCTAAAATAAAAAAATATTTGAACTCTAGGATTTTGTATTGAAGGATTAGTCCTGATTCATTATTGTCAACTAAGAATCAGTGACCACATGTAGAGGGATCACAAGAGATCTCTCTATTACAAATTACATTATCATAAAAGCCTTTTTTAGTAGCATTATCAAAACCAACTCCTTAGTTTTAAATCTATGCAATAATTATTACAGATTAATTATATGTATTTAGCTATAAAATTAATAGAAGTGTGTTTTAAAATCACATACAATTATATGATATGAATTTTCAATTCTAATTTGAATTTTTGACTAATAAAAATATTAATATTAAAACTATAATTTCATTACAATATAATATAAAAATAAAATAATTAAAAAACCATCATTTTCCCAATTCTTATGGAGAAAGTGAAGTTATAATCATGGGGCCCTTAAAAAAAAAAAGTATTGATAGATTTACTTGCAAGAAAGAATCAAAACAATATAATCTAATTTTCTCACATGGGAGTTTACATAAACTGGTTTACTTAGTATATTGAGAAGCATATGATCTCATCATCCTGTAAGAAAAAATATATCTTTTATCTTAGATTTCGCATCCATTTAAGGCTAATGTATCAACATTTACTAACAAGCATAGTATTAGTGATACCATTTAATAAGAAAATAGCTCTTATGTAAAATATAAAGTAAATAGACAATTTGTGTTTATTTAAAATAATAAAAATAGAAATAAATTTATAAATTGTCTTTTACTCAACTTGAAACAGAAGTGAAATAAACATCTTGAGAATGATATCTCTAAACATCTTCTACATAAATTTATCTAAAATGTGTATATTAGTCCAGAGTTATTATAATAATAGATATGCATATATGGACAAGTGACCAATGTCAATAAATCATAATATAAGTTTATAACAAGTGGTCAACTGCAATAAATATAAGATATAAGCTTATAATAAATGATGGATCACAGTAAATCAGAACATAACTTTATCCTACCACCAATCTATCCCATAAATTAGAATAGTACGATACATTATTATATACTATATGAGCATATATTATAACAGGATTGAAGCATATGCCCTCATACACAGCATTCTTCACACAAACAACAACACCAGAAGCATGCAAAGCTGCAATCACAAACCAAAAAAAAATACACATGTTAGAATATAACTTTATTTTATACATATAAGAGTTGCAAAGAAGAGTTAGATGAATGACACATACCATCCTTTTATAAAACCTTTCTCTGCCCTTCTTTGTGTTTTGACAGGACCTCCTTGTACATATTGTGATGGTGGAGCTTGAGTGAGATGCCCTAAAAGAAACATATATTATAGATCAATAATTAAAACAAAATAGAGTGGAAGGATTTGAAATATTACGGAGGACTTTATGATTTGAAAGCACTTATTACAAAGATATTTTACAGACAATTGTCAGCTAAAAAAATAAACAACCAAGTACTTTGCAATTTGTGGAAACTCAATAGTTGTATGACGGCGTGAAACAAATATACGGTTGAAACCTCGCACGGGTAAGTGCAGAGAGGGGCTATTTCTTCATTCAATTTTAAAAATTGGAGTATCACGAATTTGTATGGAACCAAGCCCTTGGTTTTATAGTAGAGATGGTATTTCTTGAGCCTCTAGACTCCATTTTTAATCTAGTAGCAATAATAATTATAAAGATTCATATGTTCAGTGGTGTTGAGAAACTTCACATTGATCCAAGTTTTAGAGGAAAAGGTAGGGGATTTCATCAAAATTGATCATGATCCGTGTTATCCTTCTTAACACAGATCTATCTTCTTATGAAACTTTATTTGATCTCTTAAGAAGAAAAGAAGTATTAAATTAATATTTTACTTAACGTAATCCCCCAGACCGTTGCATACCAAAGATCAAGCTCAACATATCCTTACATTGATATACATACTGGCAAGAACCAAAAAAAACCTATAGACCCATTTCTAACACACAAGATAGAAAACCATTTTCTTGGTACATAGCCTGCAATTGTTCTTGGTTAATCACCATTAACTCCATACAGAACAATTCTTTCATAAACAAGTAGAAGATGAAAGAAAAGAAGGGCATATAAATAATTACCTGGTGGAGGATACCCTTCTGGATAAGTGGGTGGTGGTACCACAGCAGTGGGCTTCTGTAGCTCAGGCATGCTGTACAAGCACTGATTTCACCTAGTCTTCACTTAGTGGATGATAAATGGGTTTTTCTCTGTCCTTTTCTTCTTCAATTGAGTTGTATCATATTGTATTTGGCAATGTGTTATATAGATGAGGGAGAGCTTCCCAATCGACCTTGCTTACTGTCAAGGATAGTGACCTGAAAAGAAAAGATGTATTCACAACGCATCATATCAAACAATATAATAAATTAATATCGGTTGTGAGATTTTTTCTTTTGGGCACACGGCTACCTAAAAAGAATTGAAACAGACAATCATTTTGGGTGATTTAATTCATTTATATAATCAGGATTCAATGGGCTTTTAGCATTCAGTTATATGTTAGATCATAACTTAGATAACAAGCTAAGTCCGATGTATCACCGCCTCCACAATATTACTGTGGCTTCTTCATTCCATTGGCTACCCTTTATTGTTTTTTTCAGGATTTCCACAAAGTTTAGTCGGTTATAGCCTCGAACAACTAAATTAAATTATTTTGTTTAAGTATTGGGTTGAGAGAGTTGGTTATTCCTTATATCATAGCGTAGGTGAGAGGTCACGACCAATGTATAGGATTAGTGTGGTCCATTCCCTCGGCATGGCACCATAATGCGTATTCCATGATCATAGGAATCCAACTTAGTTATTGTTATTATATTTTTGTTCAAACTTAGTTTTTGTTTGAAGATTATCAAAACCATTATTTGCAAATAGCAAAAAGTCTAGACGAGGTTCTATTTTCGTCGCTATTTTCCACACTGACGTTTTGCAGGTTGTTGGAAAGCAATGGGAACAAGTTGCAGACGTTCGCAGGCCGAAGCAGTGCGGCCACCCCCCATACGAAAACTCATTTGACAGGTGTGGGCAGCTAGCTAGCTAGCAGGTATGTATATCCCATAATGTGTATTCCATGATTCTATTCCCTTTTCCTTTTTGACTCGCTTGCATTCAAACAGAAACCTGCAGATTTACATTTTAATATTAATTAAAAGAGGGGTTAAAATTTATTCAATTCGAAAAAAGAACAATACAAAGCAGTGCATTACACATCCCTATCAACTTCCACTAAATGATCCAGCTTTTGAGACAAATCCGGGGGTAATTGACCCCTTTCCACAATGTTCCAATCATGCAGATGATCAAAAGCCCATTTAGCCAAACAATCTGCAACACCATTCCATTCCCGCGGAATATGAATAGAAACAAAATCACAGATTAAGAATCTATTTTATAATTATAGGAATTGAATTTAAATTGTATAGGATATTGTTATTTTCTGATACTTAAAGATATCAAATACATAATTAATCTATTTTCTAATACTTAAAGGATATCCAATACATAATTAATCCTTATTAAAATATAAGAAAGGATATGTAAAAACTATTTTTAAATTTTTGTAATAATTTTAGATTTAATTTAAAAATAAAATAAAAATTTATTTGTCACAACTTCAACATATTTAAATAATATTTAAAAATATATATAATTTTTTGTAAATCTATAAATGTAGTTTTCAAAAATATTATTATATTTTATAGTTTGATTCGTGATTTTTTTTTATTTTTTATTTTTATAAAGTTATGTCATCAACATCAAAGTATTGATATCTCCATACCTCTTCATGGGGATGTGGTCTTGAGGGTTAAGGATAGGCCTTGGACTCAACCATTAGATTATGAGGGCCTCCATTTTTCATTGTCATCGTTGCTTTGTTATTGACCACTTGGCTTTAGACCACTCTCTCTCGCATTGATCTGGTTCTTCTACTTGGTGGAATAATGCTTCTGAAGATCATTTGACTGTTGAGGCGTCTGATGCTCCTCCTTCCCCATATTCCCCTCCTGCCCCACCAACTACTTCTCAACTCTCATCCACTGCTGAGGTTGTGGTAGAGGTTTTTCAATGTTCTCCTAATTCGTTGACAACATCTGCTTAGATCCAGGCCTTTTCTTTCATTGTGGACAGCTCTATACCTTGTTTTCCTTATGCTCCTCCTTTATGTATTGAGGTTCTTCTTATGGGGAAGCCTCCTCTTGTGTTCCCTTTTAGTGAGAAGCTAGATGATTCTATAGCTTGGACTATTGTTCGTCATAGGCCAAAAGGTCCTTGTATTTTGAGGTACAAGCCTCTTGTTTAGGGTTGGGACCCTTGTTCTTGGTTCTTTGTACTAGTTTTTACTTAGCTGGTCTTTGTTCTTGTTTTTCAGTCTCACTCTTCATGAGACTTGTACTACTTGCCTCTATGGTTGTTTTTATTTTGAGTATAGGCCCTTTCCCACTTTAATCTAAGCAACCCATCAAAGTATAATAGTGATTGACTTCTCAAGAAAAAATACTAAAATTAATTAAAAAATAGAAAAACAAGGGCCACATAGTGGTGAGTACCTGCCTCAATAGTATTGAGTAACAGTAGTAAAGTGTTAGTGTTAGCTTAGGTGATATGTCTTCTTGGTAGTGACATTGGGTTTGATGTTCCTCAAGAGTGTGACCTTTCTTGGCATATGGCATTCCTCTTAGTGGTGATGCTACAACTTGCATTCCCTAAGTTGTGAATCTTTTATCCTCAATTATTCCTCTCTTGGAGACATTAGACATGATGTTCCTTAAGGTGAGACCTTTCATGAACTAAGAAAAACCCCTTTGAATATCTTATTGCATGTATCAAGGCCACTAAGCACAACACAACTTGCTTGCTAGTGGAGCCTTTGGGTTTGTCAAGGCCACCAAGCATAACACAACTTGCTTGTTAGTGGAGCCTTTTTCATGAGTTCCTAGCATAATGCAACTTGCTAGCCTTGTGACCATTTTTGTGTGGAACCTTATCAAAGTTATCAAGAGGTATAACTTTGGTATGGTTGGTACATGAGAGCCTATAGACCTAGCATGACTTTCCCATTAACCACCCTTTTGGGGCTCACCTAGTGACAATATATTTCACTAGCCCATGTGAGTATATTTTGTTTGCATAGTGGACAACAGGTTTCTACTTGTGAATGATTTTTGGGAAAACAGCTAAGGTTTGATCCATATCAATTGGACAAACAATCAATGCTTGATCCACCCCTCTTTCTCTCTACATTAACTTTGACATTGTATGATTATGTATCTTGTCTTGTTGTTGCATATTTAACATCTAGGCATGTGTCTCTTTGTGTCTTTGTAAGTTTGTTATGAGATCTTAGATCTTGGGGGCTTGATATCCTCATTGACCTTTGTTGTCTTATCTTTCCAACAATTATACAATTATACCTCTCTTGATGCTTTTTTGACTACTTTAGTGTGAGTTTTAGTGTAGGGCTCATCCTCTCACTAAAGTGGGGGCTAAATGTAGTGTCAAAAAATGTACACCTTTACATATATACACTATGTTTGGGTACCTTAATTAATTGGAATTAATTAAGCCTCTAATTGGCTCAATTATGCATTAAAAATCCTAATTAATCCCATTTTCTGAAAGGGAAATTTGTACTAAACAATTGCAAACATTAATTAAATTTCCTTGAAATTGGCATTCTTAGGTTTGGGGCCTAGGACCTATTTTTCCAAGGGTGAATGGGTCCCTCTTAAGTTTAGGACCCCAATTTTTAATATGTTTTTGGTGGCATTTGTATGATTCAAATTCAATTTGCAATTGTCATCCTTTGATTATTTTTTGAGAAATTAGAAAATTACCTATAAATACAAGGTCTTTTTATCAATTCAAATCCTAGAAATTTTTGAGAGACTTCACAAGAGCTAAGATTATTGTCAAAGGTGTTCAAGAGTAGGAGCAGATTTCTCAATCATCTATAATAGGATTCAAGATCTCAAGCATCATGTCAAAGTTATCTTTATTCATGCATGTTTTTGGAGCTAACATTGTGATGTAGGTTTCAAGCATTCAAGTCAATTTTCAAGCATCAAGATCAACATCCAATCAATCCATTTCATGCAAGATTAAGAACTTGGAGAGATGTGTTAGACTTTAGTCCTCTAAGGATCTTCATTCAAGGGTTTGGTGAGTTGTAACATATCATTTTTCATTCATCATTCCTTCCATGCATATTTCATTTCATTTCAAGGTTTAATTACCAAAATAGGGTTTGATCAAGGAAAACCCCCATTCACCAAAAACAAACAATTTTTCCCTTTGTTTTTGCAGATTTGCGTGAAGAAGGATTGAAGATTGATCAAAAGTGCAATTTTGCAAAGTTGTCAAAGTTGTCATCAAAGTTGTCAATCCATGGAAACTCACTTGTATAATTTAATTCGAAATTGTTGACTATGAAATCTAGAGGAATTAGGAGTGTAGATCTAGGAGCAGACGACTATGAAAATAGATTTTGGATCCCTGTAGCAAGACCCATTTTCCCTAGGGAAAATATGTCCCAAAAGGACACTCAACAGATGCTTTTGGCGATAGGTGAATAAATTTTTACTCATCTCAAATCTACCGAAACTAGGTTTTAAATTTATGATTCATGTTTTACATTGCACAATTGCATTCATCTCGTATTTTCTATTTATCTCCCAAAAGTGCATTTCAGACTGATTTACCCTATCCTCAATCATAAGGGAAACAACAAGATCTCCATTAATATTTACTCATGTAAGGTTTGAAAGTCAATATTTCCCTAGGGGATCTCTTTTTCCTAATGAAAGTAGAGAAATAGGTACATTACCCCCATTCAAAACCTACCTCCCCTATTCCCCTTCATTTCAAAATCATTGTGTTGTGGTATGCATGCTATTTATCTTCATTTATGTTGAAGTTTCTATAACTGTTAAAGATCTGTAAATTTTTGCATTATCCTCTTCTCAAGATTAGTGTAGGAATTTGTTCCACTACCTTAGCTTCCTTACACTTGTGAGGAAGGTACCTTGGTTTTAGAATATAAAATCATTGAGTGTCATGAGAATCTTGTTTGTTTCTCTCCCCTACCTCTCCTAATTGGGAAGATACTATTAGACAAAAGGATGAAATCATTGATACATTTCTTTCAAAATATAGTAAGGTGACATTATACTCTCCCTCCATAGAAGATCATCAACAAGAAATCAAATCCATTGAGGTTATGAATGCACAGTTGGCCATTAGATCTCCCTTGATTATTAGACCTTCTAACAATCTTTTTGGACCTCCTAAGAGTCCTCTAATTGTTAGGCCTCCTAAAATACCTTTTGAATCTCCTAAAATTCCTCTAATTATTGGACCTCCTAAGTTACCTCTCATTATAAGACCTCAACCTCTAGGTTCTATCTTAAACTTTACAAAACAGCTCACTAGTAATCATGTGTTGCAACAACCAAATTATCATACTATAGCTCACACATATAATAATAGAAAAAATAAGCAACCAAAAAAAACTCCAACATCCATTATATTGCCTCAACCATGCCTCTCACCCACACCTAACATTTTGGAGTGTAGTGGTAAATAATTTGATCTTGTTGAGCAACTTCTTAACACTCCTACTAAGATATCCTTGTGGGTTTTAGTTCAAACATCATTCGCTTATCATGGCATGGTTCAAAGTGCTTTGCACAAAAAAAATTGATCACTCCTAGTGTGCAACTAAATAATGTGGTAGCTTTGATTAAGAATATGAATTCACCTAACTTGGTCATTGTATTTTGCCAAAATGAGTTACCCCCTTTAGAAATGCAAAAAAAATGATGCCTCAATGATATTGGTTGTTACTAAGTAGGTTGGGAATAGGTGTACCCTTATTAACACTGGTTCAGGCACTAATTCTTGTAGTGCAAATCTCTTGGATAAAATTGGAGCAGATAAAACTTTAACCCAACCTGTTGATTGTCAATCAAAGGTTTTGATAATGTGGAAAGCAAGTCTCTTGGTGTGATAATGTTACCTATAAAGTTTGGTAAATTTATGTTACAAACCCCTATCCATGTCATGCCTCATGATCTTCCATACAACCTTCTCTTGGGTAGACCATAGATTCATGAAATGAATGGAATGCCTTCAATGCTTCATCATTAATGAAGTACATATATAAAAATAGGGTTTACGTGCTAAAAGTTGATCAAAAATTTAAAAGTTATTTACAAAATAAAACAAGAATGAATAATCCTCTTAGAACATTTCCACTAACTACAAAAGTGGAACATTTACAAGTTGAGGATAAAGATAAGTGTCTTTCATCGATGAAAAAATTGCTAGATGATGATTGGGGTTCATTAGATTTTACACCTACATTCATGGGAGAATATAAGATTACACAAAAATCATAAAAAAGAGAAAGAAGCAGTGTAAGGCCTCACTAATGCTTGGTCAACTTAGTGTTAGACACACAATTCAGAGGAGAGGTTCCTAGTTGATCAGTCCACTAAACCCTCATAAAGACTCCATTAAATTATCAACCAAGTCTCTATAAGATTATGATGATGTTGGCACTATATGTGCATTCATAGACTCCTACACAACCTATATCATCAAGTATAGGTGGTTTACACATGTGCAAAAAAATAGTAAAGGATGGAAAAAGAAAATAAAGCATAAACTACAAAATAGGGGAAATGACTTAAACTATTATTGATGTGTGGATACCTTCGGCTTAACACTACAATTGTTAATTGCTAAACCTAAAATCTGCAATTTCACTAACACTTTTGATTCTTACTTTTAACTACTTGTCTCACTTTGAAGGATGAACCGATGATGCATTGTAGAACTTAAATCAAGAGACTAAATATCATACACGTGCATGTAATGAAGAATCTATTGAAATGAATGCAATAATGTTTAAACATCTAATTTAATAGCATAAATTAAGGTGGGTGAATAGTACCTTGAGTGGCTATTGGATATTGCTAATATGTGGTTGTCATTGATGTCAACACTATTGGCATTAATGTCTTTAAGGTTGTATATGTCAAGGATATTGAGAAAATTGTAATAAAATAAGTTACAAGTTGTCAGTGATGTGGTGAAGTTCAATATGGTGGCTAGCTCAGTATATTGATGATAAGAGGTTTCAGATTAAAGGGTTTGTTGAAAAGTATATCTAGTTTATCCACATGAAGTTTCAGAGGTTCGCATGAAGATTTGATGGAGTTATGAGTATCTGTGTTCTAGCAGTTGTTATGTTACTTCAGTTGGTGTTCTTGAAAGAATATGATGTGATTCTAGTAGTTTGAGTTGTTGTGGATGCTTTTGTGGTGATTCATGATGCTTGTGGATGTTTCTAGATCATACTTTATCTATGTTGTTGGTCTGCATTGAGCGTTGTTCTCGTGATTGGTGATTTTCTTCTGTGAGTTCATGTTTTTCATGATCATGGCCAACAAGGTGATTGTAGTGTGTTGGGTATGTGCAGGATCATCATGGAAAAAACAAACCCTTAAGTGGAAAAAAAATAAGAAAAATCAGATTTAGGCAACTTGATGTAAAAATTTGAATAAGTTATCTATATTATTTCAAAAATATGTAAGAATAGAATTTGTAGAAATTTCTAAAATTTACTATGTTTGTTTTAAAAAAAAAAAAAATCTATTTAGTGAAAATTTGAAATTTCAATGCAGAGTACTTAAATTTCAGTGGAAAAATAAGTAGGTGTCTGTTTGACCACCCTAACCACAATAAAATGATAATAACTTTTTATAAGATTTTAGATTTAAGTAGATGACTCATGTCCCTATGTGATGCATTTTTTTTGTAATTTTTTCCAAGTAAATAATTAATTATGAATTTTTTATTACAACTTTTAAAAAATATAAAAAACTCGTATGTCACCACCTTAACTTGGTCAAAACTTCATGAAATTCAAATTTTCTTTTTTTAATCCTATAGTATGCGAAGCATAGAATGTGACGATGTTTTGGATTCAAAAAATGTGATACCGTTTGAAAGCTATAGATTTTTTCAATCAGTTTATCAATCAGGACTTTAGTCGTAATTTGAATAGAAAATGAATAATACTACTTATTAAATTCAAAGTAAAGCATAATTTATATTGGTGGAAAGCTGAGAATCTCCTTTAAAAACCCTTTTTGTTTCATCAATTTTGGGTAAAAAAAAAGTTGTCAGCCACATACCCATCATATTGCCACTTTTTGGCCCATCATGATCCTACACATACCCTGTTGTGGATCTTCGAGGCATAATTTTTGAAGGTGTTCCATATTTGAGGATGTTGTTTTGGGTCCTTACTTTGTTTTGGCCGACATTGATTTTTTTGCATTGATAATTGTTTATTGATTTGGGCCGATAGTTTGTACATGTTTTATATTTTGCTGGGTCGACATGTAGTTGATGTAATCCTTAGTTGTGGATATATATGATCAATTATTTATACATGTTATGCTGGTGTTTTTATCCTAATCTAAGTATGCAAACTAACTAAACTAGAATGCAAAGCAAAACACAAGATCGCCTCAAATGATTAGCCTAAGGAAGAAAACACAAAAGAAAGATAACAAATCTAGTGATTATACCTTTTGTATGTTGATCCCCTTGGTTGGCCCTTGATGTGGTTGATTTGTGTTCTCCTTGGATGGCTATGAAATGAAGGGTGGATGCAAGATAATGAAGACTTGATAAAGCTATAATGGAAAATGCACTTGAACTTGGATGCTAATGCAAGGAATAATGCTATAAAATGGCTTGATAATTTGGTAGCATAAGGGTGAAAAATGACTAAGTTATGCAAATGCATTAGAAGAGGAGGTATTTATAGAAGAATTTGAATTCTCTGGAGAATTCAACAGTCAAGAGTGTGCCACCATGGCCAAGATGAAGGGCTATGGTGAGTTGAGGACTCACAAGCCCTCACATCTTGCCATGTGGTAGATGAAGTGTCACAAGGACACATGAGGTGGAAGATGACATGTGATGGAGGTACTTGCAAGTACTTTGACATGTGACTTGATGTGACCTCTCAATGATCACATGCGAAAGAGGAAATCTTTGGGAGAATAAAAATGAATTTTAAATTCACAATGATTGGAAGATCTTAAGGATAAGACAATGTTCCAAAAAAGAGAGGTGAGAAGTACCTTGGATAAGACAAGGTCCTTAAAAAGGTAAGTACTTACCCACATGTGACTGATGTGACCAGTAAAAGATTCTAGAAGACTTGGACACATGTGAGTGATGTGACAAGTCAAAAGGTTCTAAAACTTGTATGGGGAAGAGAAGATTCTTTGGAGGAATAAAAAGAAATTAAAAATTCCTTGGGCGATGGGGAGAGTTGACCAAGATGCTAATTGGATTAACTAATTAACAATTAGAAGATGATTAGGGGTTAATGAGGATTAGAAGCCAACTTGCAAAAGTTGGAGGATGTGACACATCCTAATAAAGGATTAGGCATGTGCACATCTCTAAAATGAAATTAGGAGATTGATTAAGATTAAGAAAAGGATGTGACATGTGAGGAATTAAATAAATGTCATATTTATTTAATTCATTTGATGAAAGGGGGATTAGAGAGTAAGGTATTTAATTGTTAACTAAATACATTAGGGGTTAGAAGAACTAAGGGTATTAATTAGATAATAGCAATATTACCTAATTAACGTGAATAAGGGGATGTTTAGATGAAGAGGGATAAATTTGGACCAATCTAATTGTCCAAATTTGGATGACTATAATACCATTTGGAGGTATGGTGTGTGAGATATGATTTTTTTTGTGTGAATAATGCTCTAATCTTTCAAAGGTAGAAGTAGAGTGTGAAGAAGAGTTTATGTGCTTAACTGGAACTATAATCAAGCATTAGAAGATGCTATTTTCTCAATTCAAAATCATTCGGATGTAATCTGAATGTTATTGTAAGATAGTGAGTCTTCTTTTGGGCAGTACACCTTTTGTCTTTGAGTAGTGATCTATAGGCAGTGTGCCTGAATGTATGTGCATTCCCCATTTATAATACTTTTAACAAATTATAATCTTGTGGATTAACCTCCACCGTGGTTTTTCCCCTAAGAGGGTTTCCACGTAAAAAATCTTGGTGTTATGTGTGTTTTTGATGTGGTGATGGTTTATGCTTTCATGTTTATTTATCAAATCTGAGAATAAGTTTAATAAGTATAATTTCAATGACAATTGATTCACCCCCCCTCTTAATTTTCTTCCCTTGCGTTTCTAATAATTGGTATCAGATCTGGTTCCTCCTGAAAAGCTTGATCGCTTGAGGTGATCTAGGATGGAAACATATAATAAGGATAGTCCAAGATTTGATGGAACAAATTATTCTTTGTGGAAGACTCAAATGGAGTGTCATCTGAGATGCATTGGTGAACCTTACTAGAAAATTACAAAGAATAGACCTTATATCATCCCACTAAATGGTCATTCTACTACAGGTGAGATTAAGGAAGTCGAGTACAATATCAGGGCTAAGGAAGCATTGTTGAGTGCTCTAACTAATTCTGAGATGAAAAATGTAATGGAGATAAAGACTACTTATGAGATCTAGAAAAAGTTGGAAACTTTGTATGAAGGTGATACCCATGCAAAGATTGCTAAGCTGCAAATCCTGAAAGGGAAATATGAAACACTGAGAATGGGTGAAGATGAGAACATCACTTCTTTTATGCAGAGAGTGAATGAACTTGTGTTTAGTATCAGATGTGCTGGTGGAACATTGGAAGAATTAGATATTGTTGCTAAAGTTCTCAGATCCTTGCTTGCTACATACAAACACAAAGTTGCTACTATTGAGGAGATACAGACTGTGAAAAAGGTAACCAGAGACATGTTGATTGGTAAACTTGTTGCTTTTGAGTTAAGTGAGTTTGGTGAATCTCTTCCTAAGATAGAATCTGTAGTGAAAGCTACTCTCTAGAAAAGATAAGCAAAGATATGATTCGGGAGAAAGTTCTTCTAGAAAAATGTCCAAGTATGAGCAGGAAATGTGAGAGATTGAAGAAGAAGAGAGAAAACTAGATGAGCTTGAAGCACTTATTATCAAAAGAGTAGCCAGAGGAGAAGGTAAGTATAAAGGGAAATTGCCTCTTAAATTTTTTTCTTGCAATAAGATAGGTCATTTTGCCTCAAGGTGTTCGGAAAGAGTTCCTAAGCCAAGACCTAACAAGCCTAGATTCCAAAGAAAGTGTTATTATGCTTCTAATGAAGGTGTGACAGATGATGAATATGATAAAGGGAATTTAAGTGAGGATGAATGGGTATTTATTGCTATCAAGGAAAATAATCCAGTGCCTACTAAATCTGCTAGTTGCATAAATGTGGAGAAAGCTCTAGCTGTTATAGTTGAAGAAAAAGATGAATGGGTGATTGACAGTGGATGTTCTCATCACATGACAGGTGATAAAAGTAAATTTGTGAGCTTGGAAAAGTATGTTGGTGGTGTTGTAAGATTTGGTGATGACAAAGCTGGTGCAATCCGTGGCAGAGGATCCATTTATCTTGATGGTACGCATAATATTAATGATGTTCTATATGTGGAAGGTTTGAAGCATAATCTCTTAATTGTTGGACAAGTGGTTGACAAGGGATACAATCTTCAATTCAAGGATGGAAAATGTAGAATATTGGGGATTTCCAAAAATCTGATTGCATCTAGTACAAAAACAAAAGGTAATATCTTTCACCTAAGTGCTGCTAGTAAAAGTTGTCTCATTACTCAAGTTGATGAAAGTTGGTTGTGGCATAGGAGATTGTGTCATGTAAACTTTGGCAATATCATCAAGATAAGTTCTACTCAAGCAGTGAGAGATCTTCCAAAGTTGATAAAACCTACTAATACTATATTCAAGGAATGTTAGTTAGGGAAGCAAACTAGAGTTTCATTCTAGAGAAAACAACATTGTTCAAATGAAGTGTTGGAGCTTGTGCATACTGACTTGTGTGGTCCTTCTAGAGTCAGAAGTTTACAAGGAGACAAGTATTTCATGCTACTTATTGATGATTATCCTAGATTGATGTGGGTTACTTTCTTAAGGGAAAAATATGAAGCTCTAGAGAAATTCAAGTTTTTTAAGGCAATGGTTGAGACAGAGACAGGTCTAAAGATTAAATGTCTGAGATCAAATAGAGGTGGTTTTTGTGAAGAGCATGGGATCTAAAGAGACAATTATCTTCCCCTCGGACCCCTTAGCAAAATGGAGTTATGGAAAGGAAGAATAGGAAAATTCAAGAAGCTGCTAGGACTTTGATGTTGGAAGGAAATGATCTGCATATCTACTAGAGAGAAGTTGTGAGTACTATCATGTACACTCTCAACCAAGTACATATCAAAGGTGATACCGGTAAGACTCCTTATGAGCTATGGTTTGGTCATAAGCCTACTATTAGATACTTCAAAATATTTGGTAGTAAATTCTATATCAAAAGAGATGAAGATATAGGAAAGTTTGATGCTAGAAGTGATGAAGGAATCTTTCTTGGTTACTCTACTAAAAGCAAAGCCTATCGGTGCTACAATAAGAGATTGAGGAAAGTAGTTGAAAGTGATAATGGCAAGGTTGATGAAGACACAGTTAGACCATCCAGAACCTGTGGATATGATTTAGATGATCAAAATGATAGTTTAGATAAAGGAAAGAAAGCTCAGACTCTAAATCAAGTTCAGATCATTCTGATGAATCGGGAAAATCAAGAGGAAGAAACTAGTGAAAGTATAGAAGTGAGATCACAAGATCTTGAAGTTCAAGAACACCCTAAGACTCCAAGGTATGTAAGAATAAATCATTTAGAAGATCAAATTATAGGTGATAAGAACAAAGGTGTTCAAACTAGGAGAAGAATTTCAGAAGAATATTGTTTAATCTCAAAGACTGGGCCTAATAGTGTCAATGAAGCATGCAAAGATGAAAAATGGGTGGAAGAAATGCAAGAACTACTACAAATTGAAAATAATGATAAATGGATTCTTGTTCCAGACCTAAGGACAAAAATGTAATTGGAACTAAATGGGTCTTTCAGAACAAACTGAATGAGAAAGGTGAAGTTTTTAGAAACAAAGAAAGACTAGTATGCAAAGGATATTCTTAGATGGAAGGAATTGACTTTGAATAAAAAATTTCTCTTGTTTCTAGGATTTGATAAAGGTAAGTACTATAGATAGTAATTTTTATTTCAAGATTGATCACGATAAAAATTTGATTGTTGAAGTCTTTGTTGATGATATCATTTTTGGAGGAGATGATAATTTGTGCATGAAGTTTGCTGATGAGATGCAAAGTGAGTTTGAGATGTCTATGATTGGAGAAATGAAATTCTTTTTGGGATTTCAAATTACTCAGCTAGATAAAGGGATCTTTATATCTTAGTCCAAGTATGTGAAATAATTGCTAAAGAAGTTTGGTATGGAAGACTCAAAGCCAATTGGTACATCTATGGTGACCAGATGTAAGATGACACAATATGATGATTCTCCTAAAAAACATTAGACTAGATACAAATCCATGATTGGTGGATTGCTCTATTTGACTCAAACTAGACCTGATATCATGAATGCCATATGCATTGTTGCAAGGTTTCAATTTGATCCTAAGGAATCTCATGTGACAACTATGAAGAGGATTTTCAGTTACTTGAAGAGGATAGTTGACTTTGTCCTATGGTATCCTAAAGAAGATGACCTTACTTTGAGTGCTTTTACTGATGTTGACTGGGCAGGAGATGTGAATGATAGAAAGAGTACTAGTGGTGGTGCATTTTTCTTAGGAAAGAAGTTGATTTCATGTTTAAGTAAGAAGTGGAATGCCATTTCTTTATCTACTGTAGAGGCATAATACATTGTTGTTGCTAACAATTGTACTCAAGTATTGTGGATGAAGAAGATGTTGAAAGATATCAAAGTTGTGTATGATGAACCTATTGCTATATTCTATGATAATTCAAGTGCAATTAAAATTTCTAAGGATTTGGTGCTGCATTCAAAAACCAATCATATATCTATCAAGTTTCACTTTTTGAGAGAGAAGTTGAGTGAAAAGGAAGCCAGATTGGAGTATGTGCCCACTAAGGAACAAATTGCAAATATCTTTACCAAGCCCTTGCCTAAGGATACTTTTGAGTATCTCAAAGGGAAGCTAGGGGTGATTACCCCTCCTACTTAGAATTAAGATGCATTGACTTGCATTAGTCCGTGCATTTCATAGTCATATCTTGTGATCTGGATTGATGTTATGGTTGCTACTACTCAAGGGGAGTAGTTAGATGTTCAGAAATGTGGTTTAGATTTTGTGTGGAGAAAGATAATGGGTATCTTTGTAATTGATTTCAAAGGGGAAGAAGAATCATGTGAAAAATTGTGAAAGAGTTAAGGAGAAAAGAGTCAAAATCTAAGGGGGAGAAAGTGCTAAGAGAAAGTTGTGTTGATGGTGTTTTTCACATCATGTGTTTCCATCAATGCCAAAGGGGGAGATTGTTGGATATTGTTGATATGTGGTTGTCATTGATGTCAACACTATTGGAATTAATGTCTTTAAGGTTGTATATGTCAAGGATATTGAGAAAATTGTAATAAAATAAGTTGGAGGTTGTCAATGATGCAGTGAAGTTCAGTATGGTGGCTAGCTTAGTATATTGATGATAAGAGGTTGTGAATTAAAGGGTTTGTTGAAAAGTATATCTAATTTATCCACATAAAGTTTAAAATGTTCACATGAAGATTTGATTGAGTTATGAGTATCTGTGTTCTGACAGTTGTTTTGTTGCTTTAGTTGGTGTTCTTGAAAGAAGACGATGTGATTCTAGTAATTTGAGTTGTTGTGGATACTTCTATGGTGATTCATGATGCTTGTGGATGTTTCTAGAATGTGCTCTATCTGTGTTGTTGGTCCGCATTGATCATTGTGTTCGTGATTGGTGATTTTCTTCTGTGAGTTCATGTTTTTCATGATCATGGCTGATAGGGTGATTGTAGCATGTTGTGGATCTTTGAGGCATAATTTTTGAAGGTGTTTTGTATTTGAGGATGTTGTTTTGGGTTCTTACTTTGTTTTGGCTGACATTGATTTATCTACATTGATAAATTGTTAATTGATTTGGGTCGACAGTTTGTACACGTTTTATATTTTGTTGGGCCGACATGTAGTTGATGTAATCCTTAGTTATGGATATATATGATCAATTTTTTATACCATTTGGAGGTATGGTGTGTGAGATATGATGTTTGTTGCATGTGAATAATGCTCTAATCTTTCAAAGGTAGAAGTAGAGTGTGAAGAAGAGTTTATGTGCTTAACCAAAACTATAATTAGACATTAGAAGATGTTATTTTCTTAGTTCAAAATCTTTTGGATGTAATCTGAATGTTACTGTAAGACAGTGAGTCTTCTTTTGGGCAGTAAGCCTTTTGTATTTGAGCAGTGAACTCTAGGCAGCATGTATGAATGCATGTGCATTCCCCATTTATAATACTTTTACCAGAGTATAATCTTATGGATTAACCTCCACCGTGGTTTTTCCCCTAACAAGGTTTACACGTAAAAAATCTTGGTGTTATGTGTGTTTTTGATGTGGTAATGGTTTATGCTTTCATGTTTATTTATCAGATCTGAGAATAAGTTTAATAAGTATAATTTATGTGACAACTGATTCACCCCCCCTTTTAGTTGTCTACCCTTGCATTTCCAATAGTGGCCCTTGCTCAAGTTGTTGTACCCACAAGAGAAACCAAATATGTTCTACTTGATTCAACTAATCATAAAGTAAACTAGAACATCTTTATTGCATGTAAAATTGAACTCTACAATTTGAAAAGAATCTTTAGAGATTTCTCATTCATGAATGCATAACAAAAAATAACAAAGATATTTTTTGCACATAATAAAACTGTAACTATTAAAACATATATCTTCCATATAGATCTACTCCTCAACCACTAATCTAACCATATAGGTTTTGGAGTAGGTTTATTTTCATAACAAATGAAAATAGAAATTAAATGAAGATGTACACTCTCCTTCAAAATAGAGAGAGAAAAATTATTTCCAACTAAAACTATAACTAAAAAAGATAGAATCAAATAGGTTTTCAAATTTGCTTTAATGGCATGACAAAGACATGCTCTATGTGAACAATCACTTTATTTTCTTGATTATTGTAAAAAAATTCTTCCCTCCATCATCTTATTGAATGCTCTAATGAATCACAATTGACCACTCTAATGATCACTTCCATCATTTCTGCAACTATCATGTTTCCAACATCCTTGGAATCTCCCCTACAATTGGCCTAAAATCCTTTGGCTATGGATTGATTTTTCTAGTTATTGTGGATTGCAATACTTCTAACTGCAAGGAGTTAGTTTCATCTAAAGCATACATACCATTAACAATCATGAATTAAACATAGATTCATACCAAACTTCATACACATTCACACATTCATCCATGCAAACATCATCATATCATAATCATATTTCCACTCATTATGTCTGGTTTGGATGGTGTAAAAGATATAAAAGATATATAAGTTTAGGAATGTATATGAAATAGGAAACTTAAAGTGTTTAAAAGATATAAACTAAACAAGAGAAAACTAGCTATTAATCAGACTCATCATTCCCCCAACTAAGCAATTGCTTGTCCTCAAGAAATATTTAGGACTGGAGGTTGTACTAAATAGTCATTTCCTTGAAATTTTTCACCACATCAACTCCCTTAAGCTATCTTACATAGTAGCATTTTCAACACGAAATCTTTACCAACCTCATATTCTCTATTATTTTTATTTCATCTTGGTTCCTCCATGTCCATTGTGGCACTAGATAGAGGAGAAGAGGTGGGTGAAATGTAAGAGGAAACCATGTAATTCCATTATCCCTGGTAATGTATATATACTTTTGAGATCTTCTAATAATAGCTATAAAATTATAGAGGGAGTAAGGTTCCTTTTATTTTAATTCAGGGGAACCTAATTCCTCCCATCTCTTTTTCAAAAACTGGAAGATTTGGTCAATGGGTTTTGTAACTTGTTGCTTCATCCTAATGTAGTCACATTTCTTGACACTCATTGTTTTCCTTCATACACCTTTATAGTTTAGGGTCTCTAACCACTCATCAACAACTACATTGGGATCTTTGGATTCTTTTCCTTGGCAGCAAAGTAATAGATTCCTCCTTTTCAATATATTCTTGCAAGATCACACCCCTTTGTTATTCATTCCTAATATAAGAGGCAAGTGCTTTTATTTGTAAGTCCCCCACAAACATTAGTGGATTCCATTCAGTATGATTTGAGAGAACAAGATTATGAAAGTAAAACTCACATAATTGGTCTTACATGTCTAGTGTAGAGTTAGAGAAAGTTTCTAAAAACAAAAAAAATCTATTCATTGACATTGGAAAATCACTAATTATGTGGTTGAATGAAAAAAAAAAACTTTCCCTACATAAATAATGCATAAACTCTTGCAGGAGGTCTGCACTTCAGAATTTATGCAGCCTTGTCTACTACTTCTTTAATATTTACTTTCAATCTTTTTATTTCTACCACTTGTTGTTCAAGTGTCCTATTGTGTTTGGACATCAACTCATCTTTCTCTCTTTCCCACTCCTCAAAGAAATCTTGGGTTATTTTCCACAATTCCACACCTAAGATCACTACAGATAGTCTAGAGGGAACTAAAAGTGGAGGAATTGGACCCTGGGGTACTAGTTCCTTGTTTCCTACTTCTATGATAGCAAGATGTGCCAATTCATCCAACCTAGACCCATGCTCAAATTTATAATTTTTTTCCTCCAAATCTTCAATTATTTTATCCCTCTCACTATCTTTTTGTTGGTGTGTTTTCAACAAACCTTCCAATTTCTTCATCCTTTCCATAGCCTCTTGCAATTCTTTTCCAATATCCTTTTTCTCAATAAAAATTTCTTATCTCTTTCCAAAAACCAGTCATTCCTCTCACTTGTATACTCATTACCCTCTGAATTAGGGCTCTTTAGGGTTATTTTTCTTATTTTCCTTGCAACAAAAGCATCTTCTAAATCAAATTAAAAGGTTCTTGTATAATGCCATGAATGTTAATAGGTGCATTTTTATTACAAAGGGAATTCCTGTTCAATTCTAAGTCTATCTTAACCATAACAACATCTTCCTCTTTCTACTTTTTAACCAAACCTCTCATGGAACCTTTCCTCTTCAGGTGGTGTGATTAACTTCTAGGCTATGTGGATTTCTTTTTCCCTATTGTAGGTGCAGAAGAATTTTCACCTTTCCTTTTCTTATTACTTTGTGTTTTTCCAGAGGTAGGGTTTTTTAGGTATCTCCTGCTGTAGGTTGTGTGTACTACAGGCTTTTCTCCTTTGGCTCTCCTATGTCGCAGGTAGGTAATGTGATAGGGGAGTCATAGGGCACTTCCCTTTCTGATACTATAAGATCCTCTTCTCTTTCTATGATAGCAGGTTCTTCAAGGATGGTGTTGATATGGTTGCAATTTAGGAAACTTTCCCAAGAAACATGTGGAAATTGAATTCTCAAACTTCTTTTTATTAGAAATGTGACTAAGCAAAAATGTGATAATTTTGTGTTATTCCTCTTCCTTTTATACTCAAAACTCATTATTTTCAACAAATTATAAAAAAAAAATTGGAACATTCACACATCTATCATGGCAAAGATGGTTGAAAAGCTTAAAATAGATTGTATACAACAAGTATTTTCTATCAACACAGGTTAAGCACTTGACTATGTAAGAAGTTACTGAAGCCCATATCCAAAGTAAGGATAATATTTTTGTACCTTGAGAAGATGATTCTAGGTTTTCTCCATATTCTTTGAATTATTTCTTGGTAGCAATGTCATCTACCCTCAATGGAAACTCTTCTCCTTCCCATGGTAGTCATGATACCTCAACCATGGTGGATTTTTAAGCATTTTTCCTCAAACCTCTTATAGTTGCTTCATCATTTTGTAGTGTTACAGAAAATTTTTGTGTCGTGACTTCATTGAAATTTGTAAGTTTCAAGAAGTATTCCAACAAAATAGCTTTTCTAAAAATGGGTAATACTAGCCTGTCCTCCAATAGCTAGGTATATGTTGTTGGTTCCCTACAAATAATGTCATCTCCCATGATACTATTGTTGCTCTATAATTCCCTTAATTCTGCTTTGTTTTGGTTCAATTTTTATCTATCACTCCAACTACACCACTTCCCCTATGTTGTATCCTCTCAATTCAGCTACTTCTGACCCTTATCTTCTCCTCTAACCTTGTAGTTATGTAAAAATTGAGGAAAATAGAATGGAAAAAAGGTTGTAGAGAGTTTTTGGTTTTTGAGAATCAAGAAAATCAAGATTACCCCTCCCCCCAACTAAAGATATTAAGTCTCCTCACTTAATTGTATAGGTCATGGCAATGGGATAAATTGTATGAAGTGGAAAATCAAATGAGATATGAAGCATGTACGAATTAATATTAAAACATTTAGAAAATAAATTATGATTTATGTTAATTATGAGAAGTTAATGCATGTACTTGTAGAATTCTTGTGAAATGAAACTTCACTCATGCGAAGCTTTTGATAGTTGAATACAGTGAGATTTTTATGTGACTGTTCTTAATTGCAATTTGAATTGAAGGTCATGAATGCATGGTGCATGGTAAATGATGGTTTGGAAAGGCTACGAGATGTGTGATAGATGGGATGTGAAATGAGTTCTATGATGCATGGTAAGCGAAAAAGGAAATGGAAATGCTATGTGTGAGGATGTGTATAGGGTGCATGTGTGAAAATAAATCATGTGTAGCTGTACATATAGAATTATGGAGGTGGAAATTAAGGATATGCAGTTAATTCAGTATATATTTTTGAAATGACCATTAGATAAATGCTATGGGTGCCTCTAGTAATAGATTACTTTCTAAATGTTGGTGCCTTCAGGTTTTTTTCTACAGGTCCCTACTACTTCGCTGACTATACTAGAAAATGATTGTTGTTGCTCATCACCTTGTGCAGTGTGTGCTTGTGAACTATGGTAGAAATTATACCTTTGTAACATTAGTAGGTGAGTTGTGTAGCTCATCTACTAAGTTATATGTAGAACTTATAGTTTATGTAGTTAAATTTTCAAGCGAAGGCTCAAATTGTTGAATTAATGAGAGAAGGAAATCATCCTTCTGTAGTGGTTTCTTATACAACTTTAGTCTATATCCATTAACCAGTAAGGAGAACCTGAATTCATCAATTGTACGTAGTTGTACTGCTCCATTGAGAATGAAACATAGGAAAATATAGGTGGGGGGATCAAAATTATATGTTTTTTGGGATGGTATGATGGACCTATCTTCCTATTTCATTAGGAAATGAGATACACACAAAGAATTAACTTACAACCTTAGGTGAGTCAACTCAATGAGAGAATCTACTGATTTCCTTATGATTGAGGATAGGGGTATCAACTTGAATAACACTTTTGGGAGAAAAAATTAAAATAGTAAATCAACTCAATCATGCCCATTCAAACTTGAAACATCAATTTAAAGCATAATACTAACAAAAAAACAAAGTTTTGGAAGATCTGGAAATGGCAGAGTGATGTGTACCTATCACCAAAATGCACAATTTGAAGGCTGACTAGGAGTAATTCGCCTATATGAGAATCGATCTTTGTGTAGAGGTTTCAGATAGTTTTTGATATCCTTTGGTGTCAGATTGTAGCTTCTATTTGATTTGGGTTTCAATGTCGAAAATTCAAAAATAAGGTTTGTAGGTGAGATTCTATGAATTGACAACAATGTTGACAACTTTTTGCAACTTTGAAATCTTCAATCCTTCTTCAACCTATAAATCTACAACACAAACATGAGGGAAATTTTTTTTTCTTTTTGGTGGATGGGGGTTTACCTTGGTCAAATCATGTTTGGGTAATTAAACCTTAAATTGAAATAATGAGGCATGAAAGGAATGATGAATGAACAATACAATGTTGCAACTCACCAAACCCTTGAATAAACCTTTCAAGGACTAAAATCTTCATCTTCTTCTTGCATGAAATGAATTCAATGGATGTGGATTATGATACTTGAAATATGACTTGAATTCTTGACTTGGATCTTTGAAACCTACATCACAATGTTAGCTCTAAAAACATGCATGATTGCAAGAGATTTTGACATGATCCTCGAGATCTTGATTACTACAATAAATCCCTAATAAATCTTCTCCTAAATTCCCTTAATCATAATATTTTCTCTTATAAACTTGAATTTCTAGGATTTCTTCTTCTTGGAAAACTTCTTAGACTTGATTTGATAAAAATACCTTGTATTTATAGGTATATATCCTTAATTTCTTGAAAATTAAACATTGCAAGCCGATATTAAAATATGAATTCAAGGACATTAAAATACCACCAAAAAAATATTTTAAATTTAGGTTCAAAGGCCTAGGGAGGACCCATCGCCCATGGGTGAATGGGTCTGAGATCCCTATTCCTAGAACACACATTGCTCAAGGTAAAGTATTATGTGTTGGCATTAATTATTGTCGGGTTTTCTCTTCAAAAAATGTAATTTATTAGGCTTGTAGATGTAAAATAGGGCTTATTAAGGAATAATGAAATCCAACTTAATTTTTGGAACCCAAAAAAGTGTGAAAATGCAAAGGAGTACATTTTTCTACACTAAATTTAGCCCCCACTTTAGTGAAAGGATGACTTTGCATCAAAATCACACTAAAGTAGACAATAAAGAGAGGTCTAACTGTGCAAATATTGAAAAGATAAGATGACAAAGGTCAAGGAGGATGATCAAGCCCCTAAGATCTAATATCTCACAACAAACCAACAAAGGCACAAAAAGACACATACCTTTATTAAATATGCAGTAGCAATGACAAGACACTCAATCATACAATGTCAAAAACTTAAAGAAAGGAAAAAATAAAGGTGGATCAAGCCTTGACTATTTTTCCAACTTGATGTGGATCAAGCCTTAGCTATTTTTCCAAAAAAAAATTACAAGCGGAAACCCGTTGGCCACTATGCAAAAAACAATGCACTCACATGGGCTAGTGAAGTCCGTTGTCCACTAGGTGAGCCCCAGGAAGTGGCTAACTAACCATACCAAAGTTATACCTCTTGATAAATTTCATAAGGCGCCACATAAATGGTCTTAAGGAAACAAGATATGTTATGCTAGGCACTCATGAAAGAGGATCCAGTAGAAAGCAAGTTGTGTTATGCTTGGTTGTTGTGATACATGCAATAGGATATTCACAGGCATTCTTGATTCATGAAGGTCTCATCTTAGGGAACATCATTTCTAATGTCTCCAAGAGAGGACTAGTCAAGGATAAAATATTGCAACCTAGGGAATGCAATCTATAGCATCACCACTAAGAGAATGTCATATTACAAGAAAGGTCACAATCTTGAAGGACATCAAACCCCAAGAAGAAGGAACATCACAAGAATCAAGAAGACTGCACTAAGAAACATGAGTTATAGTTAAAAAATATCAAAATGATAATGACAATTTATGCCTCCACTTTAAAGAAATTTCTAAACACCATGCTATGAGCAATTACTTTAAAGTAGAAAATGATAAATGCTAAACAATAAAGAAGACATGAGAGCTTTTTTGAAAATTCTTATGTCAAGCATATGTTTCCAAATGAAGCTACATCATGAAGAAGGGGTTTCCCCCAAATGAAATCCCAAACAGATAAGGGATCCACATTTTTAAGGTTAGCGTATGTCTTTGCTACAATGTTATTATAGAGCTCAGAAATGTCATCATTCCCCAAATACTTGTAGAACTAGAAGAATGACACATAGAGAGTGAAAAAAAAGAAAAGATTTTGGGCCAACATGGAAGAGACCTAAATGTCTTGACACCTTGCGTCATCCCCAAAAGGAAAACACAAGACAAAAGAAAAGATTAAAACATATAGAAGAATGTAGGTACAAATAGAGGAATGAACATAAAGACATTCCAAACAAAATGATACAGGGGATCACATTATGCACATGCAATCACAAACAAAGGTCATGAAAAAAATACAAAGAAAAGACTAGTAAGGCACATGAAATTCAACCAATAGCGAGTCATCTACATCCCAATCTTGTTCATCATATGCGAAAAGTGGATGGACAACAAAAAGTGTTGTTCTAGGAACATCACCATATTCAACACAGGGTGAGTCACTCGTTTTAGGAGGATCATCATTTTTTTTATTATCTAAGCTCATGAAAGAGGAAAATAATAAATTTGGCTCATTATGTACTTCCTTATCAATCTTAGTAGTCTCATCATCATCATCCAAGTTAATCACAATAGGAGGTATTATGATAATATCCATAGAAGGTACTTGTTTTTGTTGTGGTCAATATTTAAGATTTTCTTGTTGCGGTGAAGGTGGAGAATCATCATGCATTGCTTGAGTTGTTGTTTGATTTTGAGTTGTTGATTCATCTTTTGCTTGTAACTAATGAGCAATAGCATGACATCTACACCTACACTCTCTAGAATTTTAGTTTCATTTTGTTTGGTTTTCAAGTTGTGATTGTGTAGGAGCAGGTTTATCAACCATAGGTTTATTTTCTTCCTATAAGGGAGGAATGAAAGGAATTGTGGGAGGTTCTTCAACCACTTTCCCTTTAACTTTATAAACTTGTTTGATTTTGGGAGGAATAATAGGACTCGTATGGTTATCTCTTTGTCTCTTATAGGAAATAGGTTAAGGATTTGTTATGGGTTGGTCTTGGTTACTTGGAAGGGCTTTTGGTTGAATCATGGCTTCATCAATGATAGGAGGCTCAATCATGGGTTGAGGAATATTGCTAAGGGGTATTTTTTCTATGCACTTTTCCTTAAGCTTTTGATAAGATTTGAAAAAGAACACTCATGAGGCCTAATAGGTTCCATAGGTTTGGGCCAAAAGAAATCTAATGAGAAATTCCCACAAGAAGAAACAAGATTAAAAACACTATGATGCACAATAAATATTTTATTGTTAAAGGAAAACTCCAGGAATTTGTGAATGACTGATGGGATGTCTTTCATGGAGTGAATCCATGGGTAGCCTAACTTCACATGAAATTGATCTAATGTTAGGATGATCGAGAATAATACATTCAATTGTTTCAATCAAACTTTTAGAGGAAGAGGTGTCAAACCTATCATAGGAAAAGCCAAACCATTATGTGTTTTGATCCATGCTTTCAATTTTTCATAAGTATCTTGATAAAGTTCATGCACAAACCAGAATTATTTGGTTATTACATTCTCTACATAGATGGGATCAATTAGTATCCCATTAGTAGGCTTATCATTGATTCTTTTGGTAATGTAAAGAGGACCATCAGGTGCATGTTTAATTATGTCATTTTGTGAGAAAGCAATGACAAGGGACATATTGGTTGGCCCCTTATGAGGTTTAACTTCAATGTTTCCAATAATACTATCCATAGGATTTTCCTCATTATCATTAATGTTGTTATTATTCGTGTCAACATTCACATATCATTCTTGGTTTCACTAGCTTTGACAAAGGAGATGTTATGATTGGCATAGGATTGATAAATATTTGAAAATTTTGGTTGTGAGGAGAAATAGACATATTACCTTGATCATTAACACCACTAATTATAATGTGATTAGAATCAATGAGATCTTGTACAATAATTTTAAGATGCTTGTAATGTTTTGTATCATGTCCATTTTGTCAGTGATAATGGAGAAAGGATTTTTTTTTATAGTTTGGAGGTAAAGGATTAGTAGGATTAGGAGCTCTAACATGAGGTGAGTAAATTAAGTTCTTGTTCAAGAGCCGCAAAATGATGGAATAAAGGGTATCAGATAGATGGGTAAATTGTCTACTCCTCTCCCCAAATGTATATGGATTTGTTGTCTTTATAGCAACCACTTGGGAGTCAACATGTTGAGTTGTTTGAGGAGCATTGAGTTGTATAAAGCCCTTATTTGGTTTCTTGAATGATTAATAGTTGGTTTGAGGCATGGATTCAGACTTTTCAAGATGGTTGGAGGGAGATTTCACTTCATGACTACTAACCAAATTTTGGTAATCACGAAGGGTTGTACACAAGTATGTGAAGGAGAGAAATTTTATCATCCTAATCTTATCTTGAATGTTATTTTAAAAATTCTCAATGGAAATTCATTGGAGATCAGGATCAGGAATCCTAATGTTTATTTATGAGTAAAGATATTGATAATGGGAGGTAAAGTCAGTGACCTTCATCATCATTTTTCCTACATTTCATTAATCTACTAAGGTTGTCTTAGGACCCATGTGTATTTGGAAATGATTGAGAAAGGAATCAACAAGTTCATTGAATGAACCTATTGAGTTAGTTGGTAAGGAACAAAACCATTCCAGGGTGATGTCTTTCAAGGATCTAGGGAAGAGTTTAGCCCATAGTATATCCTCAAAAATGAAGTCACTACATAAATAATTGTGTATGCAGAAACATGGCTAATAGGATCTCCTTTTCCACCATATTTCTTAAATCTAGGAATCTTTATACCTTCTAGCATTTGTGTTCTCAATATCTCCAAGGATAATGGGTTTCTTTTAACATATTACGAAGGTTGGCCATTTTTATTTTGATTCAATGTAGCAATTTGTTATTGGAGTGATGAAAAAATTTGCAATATTTGGTTAAGGATGGGATCATTGTTTGTGGTTTGAGATGGAGGTGAATAGGATGGAGGTGTGTATGTGTTTGGAGGACAGGTGAATTGTAAATTTGTGAGGGGAGATGGATTAGGAGATATGATATTTGAATGCACAAAGCTAAAAGGATTCCTAGTGGAAATACCTAAGGTAGTATTGACATTGCTAGTGGGTTGTATGGTTGTACTAATAGTTGGATTAGTGTATGTCAAAATAGAGGTCATAGTTGTGGAAGGGGGAATTGGATTTCCACCCTGACTTTGACTATACCCCAAATTTTGATCACAACTAGTCATTGTAGGGATATTTTTATTAATGATATGAGATAGGCTACACAAAAATTCTAATCCTAGTTCATTATCAATCATTCTCCTCATGTTATCTATGATATGAATTATAGTACTAGTAAAGTATTCAGAACACAAAGATTTGAAATTTTCTCTAATTCTTCATCCATTTGTTTTAGTTCTTCTTTAGGGACATTAGCAACCATTGACTCAACATTAGTAACATTTTTTGTTGGTAAAGATGTCATAATAAATGAGGTGTCAAGGGTATGGTCCATGATGAGTTGACTAATGTCAACACTATGAGCGAAAGAGCTAGAGAACTCAAGATCCATGGCAGATGTGCTAGCATGAGATGGCATGAGTCTAGAGCTATATCTCACTAGATTATTGGAAAAATAACACCATGTTGTGAAGTTCATACTAGTTTCACCAAACCTAAGGTGCACCAAAAATGGAGAATATGCAAGGAACAATCAACAATAGGAAGTGCAATACAATTATGTAAAAAGAGAGCAATTTCTAGATTTTAAACAAGATAATTTTTTTATTATACTATGCAAAAACCTAAAAATGATGTCTTTTAAGTCCAGTGTTTGAAATGCACTTTAAATGATCAATTAACCTTAATGCAAATAATTGTAGAAAATAAAAAAAAATTGGAAACTAAAACTGAAACTTGAATGCAGAAACACATAATGCAGACAGAGTTTTTAGTGCCAGGAAATTCAAAAACAAGCCTAATCAAGGACTCATTCACCCATGGGAAAATGGGTCTTCTGTCAGGGTTTTGAAAAATTTAATCATATATTTTTGAGTTGAGGTTTATGTTTCTAGCTTCTAGTTGCAAACAGGTAATGATAGTTTCAATTTTTTGGCAAATTAGATCTAAATGACAAGCAAAAATACCTAATTTGAGATGCAATTTTTATTCATTTTTTTTATTTAAGTGACTGATCATATAATGTTATGTAAGAACTATGCAAAATTAATTAATTTTTTGAATTTTTAGATTTATAAAGAATGCAGAATGCAAACCTAAAACCCTAAATGAGATGCAAACTAATGCAAGTTGTGGACACAAAAAAAGTAACCCTTTTACTTTTTCTCCTATTTAGCCCTTTCTAGTGATTTTAAATTGATATTACCTTGATTAAATTTTATTAACATCCACATTAGGTCTTGGACCCTAGAAAAATGAATAAAATGCATGTCTTGTAAAGGTGTTGTCAAGTGTTGTGAATCACTTTCACACTTTTCTAGACTTTCATTAAGTATTTAAGTCTCATGGACCTATTTTTCCCTTAATTCAACAATGTAAATATATTTAATAGCATTATCACATTAATCTAGAAGGCTTGTAAATTAAACTTAATCTTAATCTAGTGTTGTAATGTGTTTTACACATTCACACATTCAATGTTGTGCCTTTCTAGGCTATGTGGACCTCATTTTAATGTTGTAAAGTGTATTTAATCACACTTTCATATTGAAATTTGTGTCCCTATCCCTAATTAACCTTTACATCATCATTAATAGGCTGCTATAATCCCATATTGTGCATCCTAAGGCATAATTTGATGAAATAATGGACAAAGTCACCATATAAACCTGATCTCCATACTTCCCGACATTCTAGCTAGTAGAATGGCCCCTATTGGAACCATTCACCATTAGGGATGAATGATTCCAATTTAGATGGGACCCATTCACCCTTGATGGCAAATGAGTCCCATTTGAGCCATTTTTGGGGTTTAAGTAGAAAAAAATAGGTTTTAAGTTTAATTTTTCTCCATGTTCACCTTGAGGATCAAATTAACAGGAAAATTAGGTGGATTTCCTATAAATGCAAGCCTCTAAACCATAATTCATTATCATCTTAACTCATTCATCTTATTCATCATTAATCTTCCATTTCAAGTCAAGCAAGCTAAGGTTTTAACATTTCAAGTCATCAAGATAGTAATTTTCAGACATTCAAGGGCATATTTTTCATCTTTTGTTGTAGAGAATCAAGATCAATCATCATCGAAAGTATCTAACTCCATTGTTTCATGTGTCATTACATTATTTCTTCATTTTGGTTTAATTACCTAAAATGGGTTTGACCAAGGCAAACCCCCATGCCCTAACATTCAACATTTCTCCTTCTCTTCTTGTGTGTTTTTAGATTTAGGTATCTTAAAGACTTATATATCATTAAAGATTAAGTTTCAAAGTTGTTGAAGACATATCCTTGTTGATTAAGTCCACTAAAAGTCACCTACAGTGCCAGAAATTAGACTTTTGGAAGCGAATACCTGTTAGGAACTGAAGTGCAGACCGAGGGCTTCTATTTCCACTTTTGGATTTTCAAAAATTTAGAAGTGGACTCATTCACCATTAGTGGAAAATGAGTCCCACTATCAGGCCTGAAAAGTGTTTTTGCAGTTTTGGATAGCCATTTGTCTGAAATGGGCTCTGAAATAGTTTCCCAGATCTAGGACTAATTTGCCCAGAATGGCGAATTAGTCCTTGTAGGCTAAATTTTCAATCTTAGTAACATTTTAGAAGTCATTTATACTCTCCAACAAGTACCCAAGTGTACACTTTCTACTTCACAACTTTTTGTTTAGTTTTGTTTATATTTCTAGGTGTTTTTGCATATCACAATGTGTTTTCAAACAACTTGCATTTCTTAGGTTTTTCATTAATAAGTCATTTCCATTTTCATTTTATTGCATTTAGACATTGCATTTAGACATATTCCATCCATTCTTTCATTAATCTTGAGTGTAGACATTGCTTGGTTTTGGCCTACTTCTCTCCTTTTAGGTGAAAGACCCTAGAAGTGCAAGAGAGTCTTGTAGTGGCCAAAATATTTTTCCACATTCTGGTGAACCTTCCTTTAAAATACTTTCTTTTTTGATTTAGAGTCCATCATTCTCCTAGAATTAGCTTGCACTGTGTTTTGCATTAGTTAAGTTGCATTCTAGGGTTTCACATTTTGCATTAGTAAAAGTGCATATAGGTTGCATTTTTGCATCTCAAATCATTAAAAATTCCTAAAATTCTGCATTTGCATCAGAGGTTTGCATCATACAACACAGAAAACATCAAAATCAATCAAAAATTTCTAAAAATTATGAAAAAAATCCCTATGGGGACTCATTCACAACCTTGGGCGAATTAGTCCCTTTTCACCCCTAAAACTATCTTTTACAAAGCTGAAAACCCTATTTCTACACTTATGTTTTTTGCCATTACCTATCTATATCAGTTGGATGATTTTTTGTTACATGCATTTCATTAGATCTAGCTTAAATGAGCTCCTTTCATGCATTTTTCAATTTCAAATTTCCATCTACAACATTTCATCTTTCAGATTGTTGCATACCGTAATCAACAAATTATTCTGTTTTACATCTAAAAATTGCATTGCACTTTATTTACTTTTTCATAGCATGTTTTCTTTCAAGAGATGTAGATTTTATTTGGTTAAAAATGGATTGCATAAGTACAACATCCCCTCTTATGAGTTCAATTATGATTACAACAATGAGGTCATTATGAAACATGTTAATCATCAAACCATTGACACAATCCTTAATATTGCATTACCCATTGTTGAGGATGGTAGTGTAGACAATCATAACAATCATCCTTGTTCTTCTCCCAATACCTTTCCTATTAGTGATGAAGGTATCTTGGTGAAAGAAGATACAAGTGTTGAGGGTCTTGATTGTCCCTCTCCTCATCCCCCTTTGGAAGAAATTAGACAACAAGAGCATGTGATTATAGAAATATTTCTAGATATCACCTTACCTACTCTTCATAACCATGACAAGCAAAATTGTCCTCCTAATATCCCACCTCGATGCAAAGAGGATAGGTTGGTGTTAGAATACATCCCTATTAAGAATCATGAGAACCTTGATCATCCCTTCCCTCACACTCCTACCATTTGGAATAATCTATTTGAAAATCATAGTGGTCCTTCTCTTTATGCCTTCCTCACTTGTGATGTAGCCATGTTACAAATTTCAACCTTGGATGAACATATTACAAGATCCCCTACTAGGGTAGATAATACGGAACAAGAGAATGAGAGCTTACAAAAAAATGACAATCAAATAGAGTCTTCCCCTAATCTCCCCACTATCGATAAACACAAAAATCCAACCATTGATCATTCCCCTACTTGCGATGTGGTCATTTTAGAAGAACCAATCCATGAATGTCAAGAACATTTGATTTGTAGTTCTCCTAAAAACTCTCCTTCTAGGGAGAATATCATGGTTCTAGCAAATTCCAACAATACTAATGTGTCTTCCTTAGATAAAAAAGTGATTCTTGATTTCCCTTTATTAGAGATACATCAAACCAAGGCCGGTGAGATTATGAATGCACAAGTATCCATTATATCCCCTTAATCAATGGACTTCATACATACCCCATGGTACATCCTAAGAACCCTCTAATTCTCTACCCACCTTTACACAAAAAAAAAACTCCCAATCAACCTGAACTCATCCTTTATCCACCTTCAAATAAACCTTCAACTCAAAATAAGCCTAAACTTGTCCTTTACCCACCTAAGAACAATGTTTCATAGCAAGTGATTCATCATACCATTTCTCATACATATAACACTAGAAACAATCCACAACTACCACAACCAACCCCAAAACCCTCACCTTTGCCTAATCCTATCCTACCTAAACCTATCTTACCAGGTCTTCCTCATGGAAAGGAGTATGATCTTTTCAAGCAACTTAAAAATACTCCTGCTAAAATATCATTGTGGGACCTAATTCAGAATTCACCTAATTATCATACTATGCTTCAAACTTCCTTGCAACAAATTCCTATACTTTCTAATGCACAACCAAATGACATAGCAACCATGATCCAAGGATGAAATTCTGACATTGTTTTCCACCAAAGTGAACCCCCCTCTTTGGATGTGCAAAAACAAAATGATGCTTTCATGATCATAGTTCAATATAAAGAAAATGGATGAAGAGAACTCTTGTAGATACCGGATCTACCCTTAATGTGTGTAGTGTGAGCCTTTTGGATAGGCTTGGCATTGATAAATCAAACATTCAACCTAATTCTTTATATCTTAAGGGATTTGAAAATGTAAAAAAGAAACCACTTGGGGTGATCATTTTACCTCTTACCATTGGAGTGGCCACACTAGATACATGAATCCATTTATGCCGCATGAAATTTCATGTAATCTTGTCTTAGGTAGACTATGGATTCATGCAATGAATGGGGTGCCCTCTACTCTTCATCATAAAATGAAATACATCTACAATAAAAATTTTACACACTTGATGTTGATCCCAAGCCTTATAGTATCTTACAACTTGAGAAAACCAAAGATAATCCCTTGAAAACATTCATACCAACTACATATGTGGAACCCGTACAACCAAAAGAAAAAACCAACACACGAAGTTATTAGATGATGATTGGGGTTCCTTATATTTCACACCAACATTCATGGGAGAATAAAAGATCATATATAAGGCCTCTAAGAGGGGAGATGAAAAAGAAGTCACGACAACACAAAACTCAAATGATCCTTCACAAGCATCCACCCCAACCAGTGTAGAACATAAGATGACAAATTACACAACAAAATTTGATGAAATTAATAACAAACAATCATTTAATTCAAAAGCAATGAAAAAGCTTTATGGACGAGGTTATGAGCTTATGAAACAACTTGGATACAGTGGAAAAGGATGTGGTGCTAACAAAAAAGGTATCCACAACCCTATAGATCCTATCACACAACAAACAACTTATGGTCTTGGTTATTGTACTTTGATAGAGATCACCAATCCTTCACTCAACATCAACACTCTCTGAAAACATTCTCCTAAACCAACCTTAAAAGTTGTACATCCTAAACTCATCAACACTAGTGGTCTTGAAAGTCATCCTTTACAAAACATTAAAAAAATACTAACTCTTCACTTAGTTTCAATGTCATCTTGCAAAACACTAATGAATTGAATTTGTTAGATTTTACACCCTCCTACCAAGGAGCGAAAAAAATCTCACAATCTGCCAAGTCTTGCATAAGTATGACAACTAATACTAAGCAAGATGTATCTTTGTCGCAAACTATAGGAACATCTTCTACCATTGATCAAGAGGGTATCTTGTCAAGACTCCTCCAAGATCACTTGATAACCCTTCCTCCAAGAACTCAAAAGAAATTCTATTATAAGACTTCATTTTGTGCATATCATAGAGTTCATAGTCATTCCACTAATGAATGTAAGGCTTTGAGTAGTAAAATCCAACATTTTAAGGAGTTTGGTGTTCTTCCTTATGTGGAGGCACCTAATCCCTCTAATTGACACTACTTTCCACTCTAGCATGCATTTCATTCATCATTTTGGCTCACCCTTGTCCTGTACTTAGTGGGGGCAAGGGGTTATGTAGCCTTGACCTCGTATGTCACTTTTCATTGCCTCTTTTGACTAGTCATTAACCTTTAATAAACATATAAGAGCAAGCTTGGGATGTGGATAACATGCCTTAAGTTTTCTCACATGTGACATATTACCTTTTTCATGACGTAGCTTATCGGAAACATATAACTTGACATAGGGTTTTATGAGTAAGCTCTCATGTCTTCTTCTTCTACTTTAAAGAAATTTCTCATGGTACTAGTGTTTGCAACCGCTTTAAAGTGGGGGCATACATCAAAAATCATGTTTCATTGTGTTATTTATTTCTTCTTGTGATGCATCCTTTTCTTGGTGGAGTCATTAGGCTTGATTCCCTTAAAGAGTGTGATACTTCTTTGACACATCCACTCTTGTAAACATTATGTACAATGTTCCCTAAGATGAGACCTTGCATGAACTAAGAAAAATCCCTTTGAGCATTCCTTACACCATTTTTCATTTACAATGTCTATGAGTGTCAAGCTTACAAATTTTTTCTTACCTCATAGAGCTCGAAGATCATTTTTGTGTGGCGCCTTATTAAATTTATCAGGACGTATAACTTTGGTATGGTTGAGCGGGAAGCCCATTCTGAGGCATGCTTGCATATGTGTGAGTACATACTAGCCATGAGTGTATGTTTCTCACCTTTTAGGACTTCTCACCTGGCATACAACCAAGAGTTATGTCGCTTGAAAGTGAGTATGCATTTTGGACAAACAACCTAGATCTGACCCACATCGTGTTAGACAAATAGTCAAAGCTTGATCCACCTTTTCATTTTCATATTTCTCTTCTACCTGGTTCTTTCCATTGCATGATCGCGTATCTTGTTTTGTCGCATGTCATTCACCTTGTGCATTTCCTTTTGCACTTATGTTGGTTTGACTTAGGATCTTAGATCTTGGGGGCTTGACTACCTCTTTCATCTTTGTTATCCTCGACCATCCACATTGGTACGATGTGACCCCTCTTGAATGTCTACTTTAGTGTGAGTTTTAAGTAAGTTCATCCTCTCACTAAAGTGGGGGATAAATGTGGACATGGAAAAATTAACCCTTCTAATTTTTCTCCTATCTAGCCCTTTCTAGTGATTTTTACTTGATATTACCTTGATTTAATGTGATTAACATGTCCACATTAGGTCTTGGACCCTAGCAAAATGAATAAAATGCATATCTTGTAAAGGTGTTGTAAAGTGTTGTGAATCACTTTCACACTTTTCTAGACTTTCATTAAGTATTTAAGTCTCATGAACCTATTTTTCCCTTAATTCAACAACATAAAAAAATATTTAATTTCATTATCACATTAATCTAGAAGGCTTGGGTATGTGCAGGATCATGATGGGCCAAAAACTGGCAATATGATGGGTATGTGGCTGACGACTATATTTTTACCCAAAATTGATGAAACGAAAAGGGTTTTTAAAGGAGATTCTCATCTTTCCACCGATATAAATTATACTTTACTTTGAATTTAATAAGTAATTATTATTCATTTTCTATTCAAATTATGACTAAAGTCCTAATTGATAGGCTGATTGGAAAACATCTATAGCTTTCAAACGGTATCACATTTTTTGAATCCAAAACATGTGTCACATTCTATGCTTCGCATACTATAGGATTAAAAAAAGAAAAAATGAATTTCATGAAGTTTTGACCAAGTTAAGATGGTCGACATATGGGTTTTTATATTTTTAAAATTTGTAATAAGAAATTCATAATTAATTATTTACTTGGAAAAAATTACAAAAAATATGCATCACATCTGGGCATGATTCCTATACTTATATCTAAAATCTTATAATTTTTTTATCATTTTATTGTGGTTAGGGTGGTCGATAGGCACCTACTTCTTATTTTTCCTTGAAATTTAAGTACCATGCATTGAAATTTCAAATTTTCACCAAATAGATTCTTTTTAAAACAAACCTAGTAGTTTAGAAACTACATTCAATTTGCTATAGATTCTATTTTTACATATTTTGAAATAATATAGATAACTTATTCAAATTTTTATGTTAAGTTGCCTAACTCTGATTTTTTTGAATTTTTTGCCACTTAAGGGCCTGTTTTTTCCATGATGATCCTGCACATACCCACTTGTAAATTAAACTTAATCTTAATATAGTGTTTTAATGTTTTTTACACATTCACATTGGATGTTGTGCCTTTCTAGGCTATGTAGACCTCATTTTAATGTTGTAAATTATATTTAATCACACTTTCACATTGAACTTTGTGTCCCTATCCCTAATTACCCTTTACATCATCATTAATAGGCTCCTATGACCCCATATTGTGCATCAGAAGGCATGATTTGATGAAATAACTGACAAAGTCACCATATGAACCTAATTTCCTTACTTCCTAGCATTCTAGCTAGAAGAATGGCCCTTGTGGGACCCATTCACCATTACGGGAGAATGATTCCCATCCTAGTGGGACCCATTCACCCTTGATGGTGAATGAGTCCCATTTGAGCCATTTTTGGGATTGAAGCAGGAAAAATTAGGTTTTAAGTTTAATTTTTCTCCATTTCAGCCTTAGGGATCAAATTAACATGTAAATTAGGTGGATTATCTATAAATGTAAACCTCTAAACCCTAATTCATTATGATCTTAACTCATTCATCTTATTCATCATTAATCTTCCATTTCAAGTCAAGCAAGCTAGGGTTTTAACATTTCAAGTCATCAAGATAGCAATTTTTAGACATTCAAGGGTAGATTCTTCATCTTTTGCTGCAGAAAATCAAGATCAATCATCACAAAAAGTCTCTAACTCCATTGTTTCATGTTTCATTACATTATTTATTCATTTTGGTTTAACTACCTAAAAGGGGTTTGACCAAGGCAAACCCCCATGCCCTAACATTCAACATTTCTCCTTCTCTTCTTGCGTGTTTGCAGATTTAGGTATCTTAAAGACTTAGAGATCATTAAAGATTAATTTGCAAATTTGTTGAAGACATATCCTTTTTTATTAAGTCCACTAAAAGTCACCTATAGTACTAGAAATTAGACTTTCAGAAGCAGATACCTGTCAAGAACTAAAGTGCAGACCGAGGGCTTCTGTTTCTACTTTTGGATTTTTAGAAATTCAGAAGTGGACTCATTTTCCATTAGTGGTGAATGAGTCCCACTACCAGGCCTAAAAAGTGTTTTCTACAGTTTTGGATACCCATTTGTCTGAAATAGGCTCTAGAACAGTTTCCCAGATCTGGGACTAATTTGCCCAGAATGGAAAATGAGTCATTGTAGGCAAAATTTTTAGGATCAATAAAATTTTAGAAGTCATTTCCAATCTCCAACAAGTACCTAGGTAAACACTTTCTGTTTCACAACTTTCTATTTAGTTTTTTTACATTTCTAGGTGTTTTTACATATTACAATGTGTTTTAAAACAACTTGTATTTCTTAGGTTTTGCATTAATAATTCATTTATCTTTTTAGTTTATTTCATTTAGACTTATTCCATCCATTCTTGCGTTAATCTTTAGTGTGGGAATTTCTTAGTTTTGGCCTACTCTCCTTTTAGGTGAAAGACCCTAGAAATGCAAGAGAGTCTTGCAATGGCCAAAATCTTTGTCCACACAAGTTAACAACCCTAAATGAGATGCAAATCAATGCAATGCAAGCTAAATTAATGCAAATCCTAGATCTAGGGTTTGAATGGACTCCAAATTTAGAAAGTTTATAGTGCAAGAATGTTAAGTTCACCAAAATGAAACATAGAAAAATATATGTGGGGGGATAAAAAGAATGTCTATTGGGATGGTATTATGGACCTATCTTCTTATTTTCATTAGGAAATGAGATCATCATAAAGAATTGAATTACAACCCTTAGGTGAGTCAACTCAATGAGATAATCTATTGATTTCCTTATGATTGATAACAAGGGTATCGGCCTAAATAGCACTTTTAGGAGGAAAACTAAAAAATAGTAAATCAACTCAACCATGCCCATTCAAACTTGAAATGTCAATTTAAATCATAATACAAATAGAAACAACAAAGTTTTGGTAGATCTAGAAATGGCAAAGTGATGTGTACCTATCACCAAAATGTAGATTCTGAAGGTTGATTGGAACTAATTCTCCTATAGGAAAATGGCTCTTTGTGTAAAAGATTCAAATAGCTTTTGGGATCCTCTAGTGTCAGTCTGTAGCTTCTATTTGATCTAGGTTTCAATGTTGTAAAATTAGAAATAAGGTCTGTAGGTGAGCTTTTGTGAATTAACAACATTAATGTTGATAACTTTTTGCAACTTTGAGATCTTCAATCCTTCTTCAACCTATAAATCTACAACATAAACACAAGAGGGAAAAACATTGTTTGCTTTTGGTGGATGGGGGTTTTTGTTGGTCAAACCTCATTTTGGTAATTAAATCTTGAATGAAATAGTGAAGTATGAAAGGAATGATGAATGAACAATACAATGTTGCAACTCACCAAACCCTTGAATAAACCTTTGGAGTACTAGAATTTTGATGTTGATATTGCATGAAATGGCTTCAATAGATGTGGATCTTGATACTTGAAATATGAATTGAATGCTTCACTTGGATCTTTGAAACCTACATCACAATGTTAGCTCCAAAAACATGAATGATTGCAAGAGACTTTGACATGATGCTTGAGATATTGATTGATGCAATAAATCACTAATAAATCTACTCTTGAATGCACTTGATCATAATCTTTTCCCTTGTAAACTTGAATTTCTACAATTTCTTCTTCTTGAAAAACTTCTTATACTTGATTTAATAAAAAAGACCTTTTATTTATAGGTATGTATCCTTAATTTCCTAAAAATTAAACATTACAAGCTAACATTAAAATTTGAATTTAGGGACATTACAATACTACCAAAAACATATTTTAAATTTAGGTTCAAAGGCCTATGGAGGACACATTCACCCATGGGTGAATGGGTCCCAAGTTCCTATTCCTAGAATACACATTGTTCAAGGTAACGTATTATGTGTTGGCATTAATTATTGTCGGGTTTCCTCTTCAGAAAATGTAATTTATTAGGCTTGTAGATACAAAATAGGGATTATTAAGTAATAATTAAGTCCAATTTGATTGAGGGGACCCAAAAAAAAGTGTGAAAATATAAAGTACATTTTTCTACACTATAGGGAAACACTTTTTTTTATTTCATACAACCAATCCATCTTGTTTGTAAATTTCCCTTGTAGTCCTAGTATCTTTATCCATAAAGTAGAGCTCAATCACCTACATTGAATTCCTTGGTTTTGATGAACTGACAATGTCAGTGGATTCCTTGATTTCGAGAAACTTCAATGTGGTGTATGGCTTCCATTATGATTTTATCAAGTGCATTAAGGTTGTGTAATCTCTTTTGCTATGTTTTTGACAAATCCATGCCCACTTGAACAACTATTCTTAATGTTTTATACTCAAATTCAATAGAAGTACGACTTTCTTTCCATACATTAATTCATATGGTCTAAATCTTGTTGTGGTTTTCCAAGTTGTCATATACGCCTAAACTGCCTTAGGCAACCTGGTTTCCCAATCTTTGCTATGAATTTATACTATCTTTGTTATAATTTTTTCAATATCCCTATTTGTGACTTCCACCTATCCATTAGCTTGAGGGTGGTAAGGTGTAGACTTCCTATGTCTGATCTCATACTCTTGATCCAATTTTGTGATCATCATTGATGTAAACTAGGGATTTTGGTTTGTGATAATTTCCCTTCGAACTCCATATCTTGTAAATATTTCCTCATAAAGAAACTTTATCACATTACCATCCATAGAAAATTGTAAAGCCTTAACCTCCACCTACTTTGTAAGGTAATTTGTGGACCAAGTATATACTCCTTGTTGTTGGATGTTGGTGATATTGGGCCAATAAAATCTTATCCTCGGTTATCAAAGGGTGCTATTGCTAACTATGGATGCAATGAAATTTCATTTTTTTGTTGGCCTTCCCATTCTCTAACACCTATCATAGCCCCTTGTGTACTTTACTACATCCTTATTAAGAGTTGGCCAATAATAGCTAGTGGTAGAATCTTAAGAGTTGTCCTCTTTTCTACAAAGTGTCCTCTATAGGGTTCATCATGGCATGCTTTGAAATTTTCATATACTTCATCTTCTCTAATATATCTCCTCATAATGTTATATGTGCATGTGTAAAATAATTAGCCAGCTATCTAAGAGTAGGGAAAACTCTTGCGAACCAATTATCTCTTCTCTCTTGGGGAGAAATGAGGTGGTGTCTATCTTGCTACACGATAGTTGGCAATACCTAGAAACTAAGGTGTATGCAAAGATAGATCAAATAAATTCTCATCTAATAATGAGTCATCAATGACATATTCTTCTAATTTAGTTGGTAGTATGGATATAAAATCTGCCACTACATTTTCTTTCTTTGGTTTGTCTATAATGGCAATGTCAAATTCTTGAAGCAACAATAACCACCTTACAAGCCTGCCACCAACCACTGGTTTGTTCATTAGATACTTGATTTTCATATGGTCATGTAGTATAGGAAAATGTACTCCTTTGCATTTTCACAATATGTTTGTATCCCCTTTATTAAGTGGGCATACTTAAGCTTCTAATTGCCTAAATTATGCATTCCTAAGCCTTAATATTCCCATTTTTTGAAAGGAAAACTGACATTAAATAACTGCCATCATTAATTTAAACACTTTGTAAATTGTGTGTCCTAGATTTAGGTTCCAAGACCCATTCACCCAAGGGAAAATGGGTCCTCCTTAAGTTCCAAGACCCAATTCTTAATATATTCTTGGCATCATTTTAATGATTCAAATTCATGTTTCAAATTGTGAGATAAGGGGGATTCGCTGCTCACAAATCTCTTCATTCTCAAGAGAATCCCAAGAAATGAACTGCCCTTATCCACCTTGATATAAGATGAATGAAGAAATTGCAAAGAAAGCATATATAGGTTAACTATCAGAGAAGACTACTTCAGGTCTCGAGAGAGTGAAGCTCCTATACTTATACCTCCGATAGAGGAGCTCTTAGCCAAAGGACAAAAAGGGAGATTTTGGATGCCAACGTAGTGCACTAGTGTCCAAATGGCATGTTGGCATCCTAAGTAATAGAGAGCTTATAAACTCAGGTGAGTAAAATAAATTTTCACTACCTAACCTAGATCTAAGGTCTGCTTAACAAAGTGATAAAATAAAGAACAAAAAAACTATGAGAAAACACAAGGAGAACCTGGGGAAAACTTACTAACAACCAGACATTCAAATCTTCACTCCAAGACCTACTTTGACAACCTACACACAAGGAAAATGAGGGAAAATGTTGGGGCTGTATAGGGGTATGCCATAGTCAAACCCTTGTTTTTGTGTTCCCACCTCCACGAAAAGCAAGATAGAAAGAGAGTGTAACCAAAATGGACAAAGGGAGTGGTGAAAGCAAACCCTACTTCAGGAGAACCCAAACCAACAAGTAGTAAATGAATAAAGAAATCTAATCTATTTGTAAATAGACAAAATTGAGAGAGTGTTACCAATAGGCGTCAGTCCCCTCTTGAACACATGGATGCACCATTAAATGCTTGCTAGAGAGCTTTGGTTGTTGGAGAGACCTCATTCCGGTAGAGCTTCGCTTGTAGAAGTGTTGCTGCCAAGAATGAAAGAGATTTAGGAGTGAAGTTGAAGAAAGAAGCTTGAGTGAATGAATGAACCCCCAAAATGACAGAAAATGAGGGGTTTTATTGCATGCAAAGGTGACAAAGAGTTGTTACACTTGAAAATATGACTGTTGGGACACATGTCAAGAGTCAAGGTTTGAGATTCCTCATTTAAAACTTGGAAAACTGCAAGGACACTAGCGCACTGTGTAGATGTCTACACACTGTGTAAGCATCCAAAGCATAAGTTTTTAGGAAACATGTCATCATGTTGTTGTTGCTTTACCACTGAACCACATGGAGCTAGAACTGTGAAATTCTGACCCATGGGGTTTTTTTCATTAATGCATTTAGGCATCATAAATGCTAGGCAAAGAGCTAAAATGTGGAATTTCCCCTAGGTGCAATTCTGCGACATTACATTTTGCCCCCACTTTAGTGGGCTAGGAAAATCAGCCACGCTAAAGAAGAAAAGGAATTTTTTTTACCCAAACATTAAGTTTTATGGATTTTCATGCCAAAGGAAGGTGCCTCAGAGGTTACCGTGGTCGAGTCGACCAGTATTAAAGGTGCCCCCTAGCAACCACACTCAACAAGAAGTGCAAGATTGGTCATGAAAAATCGCACAAAATTTTCCTCTGCAAAACTCAATTCTAGGTCAGTTTCAAAAATCAGAAGAAGCTACAATAGCAAGAAGAATGGTCAAGAAAAATTTGGTGATTCAGAAGAAAAATATGTTGAAGAAGTGACTATATTCCCCCTCCTGAGTTTTCCCCCAGCTAGGTGGGGTAAAATTAGGAGAAACCAGGGAGCCACAAACTCCAGGAAAAATGGGTCCTGAGGGGCCTATATATACCTAGGTGGGCCTTGAGAAGGACCATTTTCACTATTAATTGTGAGGATTATGCTGACTTTTGTGAGAGAAAAGTCATTGAAATGCTAAGTAGACGCGATTACAAGGATCCAAGGATGGACCAACTGCATGCAGACATTGTCGAGGGCATCGAGGTTGATCAGGTAGGTCTCAAAACCACATTGTTAGTCATTTTTTAGTAATTTTTCACACATTTTTGAACCTTTATGTGTGTAGGATTCCTAAGTGTGCGCATGCATCTTTGGCACACAATGGCATCCAAGATGAGCACTGACATCTCAAGGACACATTGGCATCCAAGGGGTGTTTTTTCATCCCTATGCCATTAATGATGGACTAGAATGTTTACGTAGTGCACAAATGTTTGTGCGGTGTGCATGTGTCCTTTAATGCTTTTAACTTAGATTTTTTTCATAATTGGCTATGTACTAATTCACACTTTTTCTCTTTCTTGCATGTTTATCTAGAGATCAGGCAGCATCCCGAAGGGAGATTTTTGTGCCTACTTCAAGATAAAAGGGGCTGACTCACAAATGATGAGGTCACTCATTTGTAGTGGGTCAGGCTCTGGCATGTATAAACCATGCCAAAGATGTTATACAATTATTAGATGTTGATAACATTGATGGAGAGATGGGACGCCACTACCTCCAACTTCCAGTTACTGACTAGAGAGATGACGATTACATTGGAGGATTTCTACTATATCCTTGGGCTTCCCATCCATGGCTAATGGGTGGTGATAGATGACAATCACTCAGCATAATAGTAATTAGATGGGTTTTAATATTTCTTTAGCCAAACAGATGGTGGAGACGAGACCAGGAATATCTACACTTGGTGCTTTAATCAAGCCCAAACCACTACCCCTCGGCTATGTCACATCATGGTGGTTACTATCACCATGAGGGTCACCATATATGCACGAGGCTCTCACTTGCATAGGGGCCTCATCCACACCATTTGGGAGATGTTGGAGTGATAGATCATTTTCTCATGGGAGCATAGCATGCTTGTGCACCTCTACCAGGAGCTCAACTAGTATGTCCATAGTGAGTACCATAACCTAATTGTGTGCACACTTCTTCAGGTGTAGGCCTTCACCCACATCACGTGCACTAGGCTAGAGGGGTATCCATAGGCACAAAACTACACTGTCTCAATGGCCCATAGTAAAAGCTCACTCTATAGTGGAGGCACGACAAACTAAAGTTTTGGTAGCTACAATTCGACACCCTCACACTAGATAGGATTAAGTGGAGACCCCACTAGTACTTTAAGTGGGTTGACAATCACAAGCTTCTCAGGAACCTACAACACAACTGATTCTTCCTTGAGTGCGTAGATTTTTTATCATTCCTTATTACTAGAGCCGAGTCATGAGGTAGCACGAGTAGGTCCAGACTATCTCCTGTTACAAGAATGGAAAGATTGAAGGTGTTGTCATTGATGTCAACTCATCAACTAGTTATCTACTAGTTGATGTTGGTTGTATATGTCAAGGATATTGAGAAAATTGTAATAAAGATATGTTGCAGGTGTTCAGTGGTTGCTCCAGGTTTTAGTTTGAATTTTCTCATATGTTTGTGTGGTTCAAATATATTGTTCATGGTTGTTAGAAGATGCTATATCTAGATTTTTGGTTGTTGATGCATTGTACAGTGCAAGTTGTGTTCACCAGTTATGAACTATGGTTTTTTGTGTTTCTAGTTGAGGTCCAGGGGAAATGTTGTTGGTTCAGATTTCTCTTTGATGAAGTCTTATGACTTGCAATTCTAAAGTTGAGTTGCCCTGATTGTATTGAAGATATTTTTAGCATTTGGAAAGTTCATGCTTAATGGTTCTATGTTTTTTACATTGGTTTGGCCAACCTTGTGTGAAATACTACTTTCGAGGTTGATGAAGTTTGTTGGATCTATTTGGGTCCCTATGAAGTGTGTGTTTGGGTCACCCTCATTCTAATTCCACCCTAGGATGTTTTGGCACTGACCTTATTTGAATTTGGGTTTTGATGGTTGACTTTCAATATGTTTCAAAGTTGAAGATGGTATAAATGCAAGATGAGTTAAGTGATAGAAAATATACAAGAGAGAAGAAGAAGAGAAATAAGAGAAAAGAGAAAGTACGGCTTGGTGTGACATTGATTCTATTTAGTAAGTGTGTGTGTTGCAAGTGTGGAAGATCAGTGAGAAGATTTATGCTAAGTTTCCCGCAGAAGGTGAAATCTTTCATTCATGCAAGTAGATCGAGTGATTGTGGTGGAATCCTTTGTTGCATTGGGATTGTAGTCTCTCTATAACAATTCTTCTTTCTATCTCTATGGTAGTGAGCCCTTTGGGTTGTTAGCCCTGATGGATAGTGAGTCCTTGTTTCATGCAGTGAGCCTTATTTCATGCAGTGAACCTCTTGTAATTGGTTCTAATATTCTCTATAGTGTGAGTTAGTCCTCACCATGCTTTCTCCCTCATTGGGTTTTCCACATAAATATGGTGTTATTTTGTTTATGTGTTTGATTTGAGTTTCTACATTGGCATTTCATGATTAATCATTTAAGTAGTATTCAGTATTAGTTCTAGTGATTGAATTAAAGGCTTAATTTTATGACAATTGATTCACCCCCCTCTCAATTGTCCTATTCAACAATTGGTATTATAGAAAAGTTCCTTGGTGAAGAGATTAACAGCTTGAGGAGGGTCCAGGATGGCTAGCAAAATGGTTTATGATTATCCAAGGTTCGATGGAACTAGTTATGGTATCTAGAACGTATTGATTGAAGAATATCTAGAGTACTACAAATATGATGTGGAGAAAGCTTAGTGAAAAACAAGGTGAAATACATCTTGAAGAATAGTTTGGTACATTTTGAGTTGATTAAGGTTTAGAATTTAAAGATGGATAAGGAAGTCTAGGATGCTTTGGAAATAGTGCATGATGGTGATGAAAGAGTCAAAGAGGCAAAATTACAAAACTTGGAAACATAGTTTGATGTTCTACATATGTCTAAAGATGAGAATGTTAAAGCTTATGTACAAAGATTGGATGAGATAGTGGCTAGAATGTGAGGACTTGGTGCTACTATAGATGAAACCAGGATTATAAAGAATATTCTTAGAACTCTTTCTAATTCTTACAATGAGAAGGTGAGTGCTATAGACTATAGAATATAAGACCTGTACTAAGGATCTGTTGTTAGGATTTTTGACATCTTATGAGATGAGGAAGTTGAGTCTAAGGAATGGGTGTAAACCAGAGACTGCTTTTAAGGCTACAAAAGCTAAAGATTTGGATGAATAAAACTTTGATGAAAAAGAAACCAACATTGTAAGAAGAATTAGGAAAGGCTCTGGTAAGTATGAAGACAAATTTCCCTTTAAGTGCTTTAGTTGTGCAGAAATAGGTCATTATGTTGCAAAGTGTCTGGAAAGAGCTAAAAGAAATAAACAAAGATATGAGAAATAAAATAAAGGAAAGAAGATTAATAGAGCATACTATGTGAATGTGAATTCTATTATATCTAATGAGGATTCAAAATATGAAGGTCCTGATGACAATGAATGCTTGTTCCTGGATATTAAGGATGAACCTACTTCTACTAATTCTATAAAATAGGTAAAAGAAAGCCCTCCAGAGAAGGAGAAAAATGAAGGTATGGTTATCTCTACCCTACATGCTAAACAAGAGAATAATTATTGGGTAGTTGACAATGGTTGTTCACATCACATGACTAGTGATAAAAGTAAGTTCGTTAAACTTGAAAAATATGATGGAGGCTTGGTTATACTTGGAGATGATACTAGTGCTAAAATCTGTGGGATATGTTCAGTGAGTTTTGATGGAAAGCATCATACTGATGATGTCTACTATGTTGAGTTTTTAAGGCATAATCTATTGAGTGTTCGTCAAATATACAGAAAAGGATTTGATTTTGTGTTTAAGGATGAGAGATGTGAGATCGGGAAAGAATCTGAAACATTGATTGCTAGAAGAAAGAAATCTAAAGGGAATATCTATCAATTCAAGGGTAATGATGGAAAATGTTTTATGAATCAAATTAATGATAGTTGGTTATGGCATAGGGGTATGTGCAGGATCATCATGGAAAAAACAGGCCCTTAAGTGGCAAAAAATTCAAAAAAATCAGAGTTAGGCAACTTGACATAAAAATTTGAATAAGTTATCTATATTATTTCAAAAATATGTAAGAATAGAATCTGTAGAAAATTGAACGTAGTTTCTAAACTACTAGGTTTATTTTTTTTAAATATCTATTTGGTGAAAATTTGAAATTTCAATGTAGTAGTACTTAAATTTCAGGGAAAAAATAAGAAGTAGGTGTCTATCTGACGACCCTAACCATAATAAAATGATAATATTTTTTTATAAGATTTTAGACATAAGTAGATGACTCATGTCCAGATGTGATGCATATTTTTTTGTAATTTTTTCCAAGTAAATAATTAATTATGAATTTTTATTACAACTTTTAAAAAATATAAAACTTGTATAATGACCACCTTAACTTGGTCAAAACTTCATGAAATTCAATTTTTCTTTTTTTAATCCTATAGTATGTGAAGCATAGAATGTGATGCATGTTTTCGATTCCAAAAATGTGATACTGTTTGAAAGCTATAGATGTTTTTCAATCATCCTATCAATCAGGACTTTAGTCATAATTCAAATACAAAATGAATAATAATTATTTATTAAATTCAAAGTAAAGAATAATTTATATTGGTGGAAAGTTGAGAATCTCCTTTAAAAACCCTTTTCATTTCATCAATTTTGGGTAAAAAAAAGGTTGTCAGCCACATACCCTACAAATACCCATCATATCGCCACTTTTTGGCCCATCATGATCCTGCACATACCCATAGGAGAATGTGTCACATGAATTTTGATAAATTTTCAAGGATTAGTGTTGTTCAAGTCATGAGAGATTTACTGAGAATTTCAAAGCCTATTAATGTTATTTGCAGGAATTGTCATTTCAGAAACCAAGCAAGAAATCATTACAAATCAAAGGAACAATCCACTACTAGACTACTGGATTTAGTTCATAAAGATCTTTGTGCTCCTACAAGAGTAAGAATTCTACTTGGTGAAAGATACTTTATGATTTTAATTGATGATTATTCTAGATATACATGGGTTACATTTCTTAGAGAGAAATCAAATGCATTAGATAGGTTTAAGGAATTCAAAGCTATGGTTGAAAATGAAGTGAACTTGAAGATAGAATGATTAAGGTCTAATAGAGGTAGAGAATTCAGCTCCCATAATTTTAAAATGTTTTGTGAAGTACATGGAATAAAAAGACAATTATCTAATCTGAGAACTCCTGAGCAGAAAGGAGTTGCTGAAAGGAAAAATATAATAGTTCAAGAGGCTACTAGATCAATGATTAATGAGGTTGGTTTATTGGAATTCTACTGGAAAGAAGCTATTCATACTACTATTTATGTATTCAATTGAGTTCAAGCAAGAGAAAACAATACAAAGACTCCCTATGAGCTATGGAATTGAAGAATTTCTACTGTTAAATATTTCAAGGTATTCAAAAGAAAATGCTATATCAGAAGAGATGAAATGCATAAATAAATTGAAATTTCAAGGTTGATGAGACAATGAATTATTCTATTGACATTGATGGATATGTATCGGATGAGCCTGATTGTGTAAGAATAGAAGAGATTGTGGAAGAATAGGAAAAATATGAGAAAGGGAAGCAAGATGAATAGAATGAAATAGAAGAAGATGCTCTAGTGATGTCCCCTAAGACACCAAAATATGTACAGAAGAATCATTCAAAAAGTCAGATTATTGGAGACAAGTCAAAAGGTGTGTTGACTAGAAGCAGAGTTGCTGCTGAAGTGAATCTATGTTTACTTTCTAGGATTGAATTGAAGATTGTAAGTGAAGCTTGTAAATATGAACATTCAAAGGAAGAAACGAAAGAAGAACTTATGTAGATTGAGAAGAATCAAACTTGGGATTCAGTCCCAAGACTAGTAGATAAAAACATCATTGGATCGAAGTGGGTATTCATAAATAAGTTGAATGAGAATGAAGAAGTTGTTAGAAATAAAGCGAGGATGTGTGTAAAGGGTACTCAAAAATAGAAGGCATAGATTTTCAAGAAACTTTTTATGTGGTAGCAAGAATGGAAGCTATAAGGATGTTCTTGGCATTTTTTACTTATAACTACTTTAAGGTCTATTAGATGGATGTCAAGTCGACATTTTTGAATGGTGAGCTAGAAGAAGAAGTTATATGGAACAACTAGAATGATTTTAGTTAACAAATCAATTGGATATGGTGTGCAGATTGAAAAAATATTTATATGGGTTGAAGCAAGCTCCTAGAGCTTGGTATGCAAGGTTAGACAGGTATTTGATTTAGAAAAGTTTTAACAAGGGTTCAACAAATAGTAATCTATACTTTAAGATTGAAAATGATAGAATCTTGATTGTAGTAGTGTATGTTGATGAAATTATCTTTGGAGGAAATTAAAATATATGCAAGAGGTTTGCGGAAGAGATGCATAAATAAATTGAAATGTTTATGTTTGGGGAGATGAATTTATTTCTTGGGCTACAAATTAATCAAATAGAGAATGGAATTTTCATTTCACAGTCTTATTATGTGAGAGAGATGTTGAAGAAGTTTGGGATGGATGGTTCCAAATCAGTAAGTACTCCTATGGTGACCAACTGCGAATTGGGTAATGATGATGATTCACCTAAGGCTAATCAGAGCAAGTATAGATCTATGATTGGTGGACTATTATATTTGACTGCTACTAGACCAGATATCATGTATGTTGTCTGTCTTGTGACTAGATTTCAAGAAGACCCTAAGGAAACTCATGTTGTTGTTAAAATAATTTTTAGATATTTAAATGACACTCTAGATTATGGGTTGTGGTATCCTAAAGATACTGAATTCACACTTAGCACCTATACAGATGCAGATTGGGTTGGATGTGCAGATGAAAGAAAAAGTACAAGTGGTGGTGCATTCTTTCTTGAGTCTTTGTTGGATGAAAATTGGTGGCATGGTTGAGTAAGAAGCAAGATTCAGTCTCCTTGTCTACCACTAAACCTAAGTATATTGCTGCTGCATCTTGCTATACACAAGTTATATGGATGAAACAAAAATTGAAAGATATCATAGTGGTATATGATGATCCCATTTCTATTTTCTATGATAATACAAGTGCAATTGAAATTTCAAAGAATCCTATGATTCACTTGAGGATAAAGCATATATCTATCAGATATCATTTCTTGAGAGAGAATGTCATGGAGAATGAATTAAAGCTTGAGTATGTTCCGATGAAGGATCAAATTGCTGATATTTTCATGAAAGCTCTTCCTAAAGATACTTTTGAGTATCTCCAAGAGAAGTTAGGGGTTGTTTCCCCTCCTTTCTCAAACTAGATGCATATGGAGATGCATCATTCTAGTGGATCTATGGATCTATCTTTCTTCTAGGCTAATGTTTTGGTGGATTCCTCTCAAGGGGAGCAGGTAGTATCAGATGTTCTCATTATGTGTATTATGTTTTTCATGTCAACATTATGAGTATTATGTTTTTCATGTGAAAGGATAAATCAATGTAAAATATTATTTTTCCTTTTCCATTGATGTCAAAGGGGGACAAGAAGCATGCGAAAAAGGAAAGGAATAATAGGAGAAGAAGCATATGAAAGGAAATGAAGCGTATAAGAAATTATCATCTAAAGGGGAGAAAAAAAAAGTGTATTCAGGGCTTGTATGTTGTGTTTGATGTTTTTTCACATCAAGTGTTGCCATCAATGACAAAGGGTGAGATTGTTGCAAGAAGGGAAAGATTGAAGGTGTTGTCATTGATGTCAACCAGTCAACTAGTTATCTACTAGTTGTTATTATCTATATATGTTGAGGATCTTAAGAAAATTCTAATAAAGATAGGTTGTAGGTGTTCAATGGTTGCTCTGGGTTTCAATTCGGATTTACTCCTATGTTTATGCAATTCAGATATGTTGTTCATGGTTGTTAGAAGATGTTATATCTAGTTATTGGTTGTTGATGCATTGTATAGTCCAAGTTGTGTTCATTAGTTATGAACAGTGGTTTTTTTTGTTTTTGGTTGAGGTTCGGGAGAAATGTTGTTGGTTCATATTTCTCTTTGATGAAGTCTTATGACTTACGGTTCTAAAGTTAAGTTTCCCTTATTGTATTGAAGACATTTTTGGCATTTGGAAAGTTCATGCTTAATGGTTCTATGTGTTTTACACCAGTCTACCTAACCTTGTGTGAAATACTACTTTCAAGGTTGATGAATCGTGTTGGATCTATTTAGGTACCTATGAAGCATGTGTTTGGGCTGTCCTTATTCTAATTTCAACCTAGGATGTTTTGGCACTAACCTAATTTAAATTTGGATTTAAATGGATAACTTTGGATATGTTTCAAAGTTGAAGATAGTATAAATGCAAGATGAATTAAGTAATAGAAAATATACAAGAGCGAAGAACAAGAGCAATAAGAGAAAAGAGAAAGTATAGTTTGGTGTGACATTAATTCTATTTAGTAAGAATGTGTTGCGAGTGTGGAAGATCACTGCAAAGCTTAATGTTGAGTTTTCGGATGCAGTGAGCAGAAGTTGAACTCTATTATTCATGCAAGTAGATCGAGTGATTGTGGCGGAATCCTTTTTTGCATTAGGATTTTAATCTCTCTATAACAAGTCTTCTTTTTCTTCTTTGTATCTCTTTGGCAGTGAGCCCTCTAGGTTGTTAGCCCTGTTGGAGAGTGAGTCCTTGTTCCAAACAGTGAGTCCTTGTTTCAGGCAGTGAGCCTTATTTTAAGTAGTGAGCCTCCTATAATTGGTTTTGATATTCTCTATAGTGTGAATTAATCCTCACCATGGTTTTTCCCTCATTGGGTTTTCCACGTAAATCTAGTGTTTTTGTATTTATGTGTTGGATTTGAGTTTTTGCATTGGCATTTGATGATTAATCATTTAAGAAACATTAAATATTAGTTCTGGTGATTGAATTAAAGGTTTAATTATGTGACAACTAATTCATCCCCCCCTCAGTTGTCATATTCAACAATTGGTATCAAACCAAGGTTCCTTGGTGAAGAGCTTAACCACTTGAGGAAGGTCTGGGATGGTTGCAAAAATGGTTTATGGTTATCCAAGGTTCAATGGAACTAATTATGGTATCTGGAAAGTATTGATGGAAGAATATCTTGAGTATTGCAGATATGATGTGGAGAAAGCTTACAAAATCCCTTACACTCCTCCTGCTAATGGTCCAAGTACACCTGAAGAGATCAAAGGACATGAAGCAAAAAATAAGGTGAAGTACATCTTGAAGAATAGTCTGGTACATTTTGAGTTGATTAAGGTTTAGAATTTCAAGACTGCTAAGGAATTTTGGGATGCTTTGGAAAGAGCACATGATGGTGATGAAAGATTGAAAGAGGAAAAATTATAGAAATTGGAAACACAGATTGATCTTTTACATATGTCTAAAGATTGAAAGAGGAAAAATTATAGAAATTGGAAACACAGATTGATCTTCTACATATGTCTAAAGATGAGAATTTTAAAGCTTATGTATAGAAATTGAATGAGATAGTGGCCAGAATGTGAGGACTTGGTGCTACTATAGATGAAACCAGGATTGTAAAGAATATTCTCAAACCTCTTCCTGATGCTTACAATGAAAATGTGAGTGCTATTGAGCAGACTATAGATTATAAGACCTATACTAAGGATCTGTTGTTAGGATTTTTGACATCTTATGAGATGAGGAAGTCGAGTCTAAGGAATGGGTGCAAATCAGAGACTATTTTTAAGGATACAAAAGATGAAGATCTAGATGAAGAAAACTTTGATGAAATATAAGCCAACTTTGTAAGAAGAATGAGGAAAGGCTCCAGTAAGTATGAAGGTAAATTTCCCCTTAAGTGCTTCAGTTGTGGAGAAATAGGTCATTATGTTGCAAATTGTCTAGAAAGAGCTAAAAGAAATAAACAAAGATACGAGAAAGAAAAGAAAGGAAAGAAGATTAACAAAGCTTACTATGTGAATGAGAATGCTAGTATATATGATGAGGATTTAGAATGTGAATATCCTGACAATAATGAATGCTTGCTCCTGACGATTAAGGATGAACATACTTCTTCTAATTCTTTAAAATAGGTAAAAGAAATCCATCTAGAGAAGGAGAAAAATGAAGGTACAGTTATCTCTATCCTACATGCTAAACAAGAGAAGAATTATTGGGTAGTTGATAGTGGTTTTTCACATGACATGATTGGTGATAAATTAATGTTATTAAACTTGAAAAATATGATGGAGACTTGGTTATGTTTGGAGATGATATTGGTGTCAAAATCTATGGGATAGGTATAGTGAGTCTTGATGGAAAGCATCATACTGATGATGTCTACTATGTTAAGGGTTTAAGGCATAATATGTTGAGTGTTGGTCATATATGCAGAAAAGGATATGATCTTTTGTTTAAGGATGAGAGACATGAGATCCAGAAAGGATCCGAAACATTGATTACTCTAGGACAGAAATCTGAATAGAATATCTATCAACTCAAGGGTGTTGATGGTTGATGTTTTATAACTCAAATTAATGACAGTTGGTTGTGGCATACGAGAATGTGTCACATGAATTTTGATAACTTGGAAAGGATTAGTGATGTTCAAGCTGTGATAGATTTACTAAGAATTTCAAAGCCTATTAATGCTATTTGCAAGAATTGTCAGTTTGAAAAGCAAGGAAGAAATCATTACAAATCAAAGGAACAGTCCAATACCTAACTACTAAATTTAGTTCATACAGATCTTTTTGGTCCTACCAGAGTAATAAGTCTACTTGGTGAAAGGTACTTTATGCTTTCAATTGATGATTACTCTGGATATACATGGGTTACATTTCTTAGAGAGAAATCAGATGCATCAAATAGGTTCAAGGCATTCAAAGATATGGTTAAAAATGAAGTGAACTTGAAGATAAAATGCTTAAGGTCTGATAGAGGTGGAAAATTCACCTCCCATGAGTTTAAAATGTTTTGTGAATTGCATGGAATAAAAAGACAGTTATATGCTCTGAGAACTCCTCAATAGAATGGTGTTGTTGAAAGGAAAAATAGAATAGTTCAAGAGGCTGCTAGATCAATTATTACTAAGGTTGTTTTACCAGAAGTTTATTAGAAAGAAGCTATTCATATTGTTGTTTATGTATTCAATCAAGTTCAACCAAGAGAAAATAGTACAAAGACTCCCTATGAGCTATGGCATGGAAGAATTCCTAATATTAAATATTTCAAGGTATTCAGAAGCAAATGCTATATCAAAACAGATGAAGAAACTTTAGGTAACTTTGATGCAATAAGTGATGAAGGAATTTTTCTTGGATATTCTACTAATAGCAAGGCATACAAATGTTTCAACAAAAGACTGAGAAATTTTTTAGAGAGCTCTAATGTCAAGGTTGATGAGACAATGAAGAATTCTATTGACATTGATGGATATGTATCTAATGAGCCTAATTGTGTTAGAATAAAAGAGATTATGGAAGAACAAGAAAAATATGAGCAAGGGAAGAAATATGAATAGAATGAAATAGTTCGAAGATGCTCTAGTAATGTCACATAAGACACCAAAATATGTACAGAAGAATCATTCAGAAATTCAGATTGGTTGAGACGAGTCAAAAGGTGTGTTGACTAGAAGGAGAGTTGTTGCTGAAGTGAATCTATGTTTACCTTATGAGATTGAACCGAATATTGTAAGTGAAGCTTGTAAAGATGAACATTGGAAGGAAGCAATGAATGAAGAACTCATGCAGGTTGAGAAGAATCAAAATTTGGAATTGGTCCCAAGACTAGTAGATAAAAACATCATTGGATTAAAGTGGGTATTCATAAATAAGTTGAATGAGAATGAAGAAGTTGTTAGAAACAAAGTGATGCTTGTGTGTAAAGGGTACTCACAAGTAGAAGGCATAGATTTTCAAGAAAATATCTCTCCAATAGAAAGAACAGAAGCTTTAAGGATGTTCTTGGCATTTTCTACTCATAAAGACTTTAAGGTCTATCAGATGGATGTCAAGTCAACATTTTTGAATGGTGAGCTAGAAGAAGAAGCTTATATGGAACAACCGAGAGGATTTCAGTTAACAATTTAACCGGATATGGTGTGCATAATAAAGAAAGCTTTATATGGGTTGAAGGAAGATCCTAGAGCTTGGTATGCAAGGTTAGAAAAGTATTTGATTCAAAAGGGTTTTAACAAAGGTACGACATATAGTAATCTGTACTTTAAGATTGAAAATGATAGAATCTTGATTGTAGTAGTGTATGTTGATGACATTATCTTTGGAGGAAATGAAAATATGTGCAAGAGGTTTGCAAAAGAAATGCAAAAAGAATTTAAAATGTCTATGTTTGAGGAGATGAATTTATTTTTTTGGCTATAGATTAATCACATGGAGAAAGGAATTCTCATTTCATAGTCTAAGTATGTGAGAGAGATGTTGAAGAAGTTTGGGATGAATGGTTCCAAACTTGTAAGTAATCCTATGGTGATTGACTACAAATTAGGTAAAGAAGATGATTCACCTAAGGATGATTAGAGCAAGTACAAATCTATGATTGGTGGACTATTGTATTTGACTGCTGCTAGACCAAATATCATGCATGTTGTTTGTCTTGTGGCTAGATTTCAAGAAGACCCTAAGGAAACTCATTTTTATGTTGTTAAAAGAAGTTTTAGATATTTGAATGGAACTTTGGATTATGCATTGTGGTATCCTAAAGATACTAAATTTACACTTAGTGCCTATATAGATGCAGATTAGGCTAGATGTGTAGATGATAGAAAATGTACAAGTGGTGGTGCATTCTTTCTTGGATGTAGATTGGTGGCATGGTCGAGTAAGAAGCAAGATTTAGTTTTCTTATCTACTACTAAAGTTGAGTATATTTCTCCTGCATCTTGTTGTACACAATTTATATGGATGAAACATAAATTTAAAGATATCGTAGTGGTATATGATGATCCTATTTCTATTTTATGTGATAATACAAGTGCAATCAACATTTCAAAGAATCTTGTGATGCACTCAAGGATGAAGCATATATCTATCAGATATCATTTCTTGAGAGAGGTCATGGAGAATGAAGTAATGCTTGAGTGTGTTCCGACGAAGGATCAAATTGCTAATATTTTCATGAAGGATCTTCCTAAAGATACTTTTGAGTATCTCTAGAAGAATTTATGGGTTATTGCCCCTCCTTTCTCAAACTAGTTGCATATGGAGATGCATCAGTCTGGTGGATCTATGGATCTATCTTTCTTTTGGGTTGATATTTTGGTGGCTACCTCTTAGGGGGACCATGTAGTATCAGGTGTTGTCATTATGAGTATTCTATTTCTCATGTCAACATTATGAGTATTCTATTTTTCATTTCAAAGGAGAAATCAATGTAAAATACTATTTTTCCTGTTCCATTAATGTCAAAGGGAGAAAAGAATCAAGTGAAAAAGGGAAGGAAGAATGTGAGAAGAAGCATGTGAAAGGAAAGGAAGCATATAAGAAATTATCTTCAAAGGGGAAGAAACAAAAAAGTGTATTCAGAGCTTGTATGTTTCCTTTGATGGTTTTTCACATCATGTGTTACCATAAATGGAAAAGGGGGAGATTCTTGCAAGAATGGAAAGATTGAAAGTGTTGTCATTGATATCAACCAATCAACTATTTAATTACTAGTTGTTGTTGGTTTTATATGTTGAGGATATTGAGAAAATTGTAATAAAGATATGTTGCAGGTGTTCAATGGTTGCTTTGGGTTTTAGTCTATATTTGCTCCTATGTTTGTTCATCTCAAATATGTTGTTCATGGTTGTTATAAGATTTTATATCCATATTTTTGGTTGTTGATGTGTTGTACAATGCAAGTTATGTTCACCGGTTGTGAACTATGGTTTTATGTGTTTCTAATTAAGGTCTAGGAGAAATGTTGTTGGTCCGGATTTCTCTTTGATGAAGTCTTATGACTTTCGGTTCTAAAGTTGAGTTTCCCTAATTGTATTGAAAATATTTTTAGCATTTAGAAATTTTTTGCTTAATGGTTCTATTTGTTTTACAATGTTTTGGCTGACCTTGTGTGAAATACTACTTTTGAGGTTGATGAAGCATGTTGGATCTATTTGGGTCCCTAGGAAGTGTGTGTTTGGGTTACCCTCATTTTAATTCCACCCTAGGATATTTTGGCACCAACCTTATTTGAATTTTAGTTTGTATGGTTGAATTTGGATATGTTTCAAAGTTGAAGATGGTATAAATGCAAGATGAGTTAAGTAATAGAAAATATCCAAGAGAGAAGAAGAGAAATAAGAGAAAAGTGAAAGTACAGTTTGGTGTGACATTGATTCTATTCAGTAAGTGTGTGTGTGTGTTGTGAGTGTGGAAGATTAGTGCGAAGCTTTATACTGAGTTTCTAGATGCAGTGAGCAGAAGGTGAACTCTATCATTCATGCAAGTAGATCGAGTGATCATGGTGGAATCCTTTGTTGCATTGGGATTGTAGTCTCTCTATAGCAAGTATTCTTTTTATTCTTTGTATCTCTATGGTAGTGAGCCCTTTGCATGTTAGGAATTGTATGCAGAAAATATCAATTAAATACAAATAAAGATTAAACAAAGGAATAAGAAACATAAAAATAATAATAGCAAGAGATAATATTTAATGTGGTTCACCCAAACTTGGGCTACGTCCACCAACAGAGAGTCCAATATTATTATCCAATAAATCAAACTGATTACAACCAGTAATCCTTGCAACTCAATACTATTGCAAATGCTACAATACAATGTCAACAAAAACCCAAACCCTTAGCATTTTAACAAGACTTATGTCAGTTACAAGGGGTGTTTCCCCTAGATTCCGCAAGCAGTGTTTCCCCTTGACCCCATCTTGGGGGAACTTCCCCCAAACCCTCACAAGGGGAACTACCCCTTGACCCCGTTAAAAAATTTGGGGGGAAACTACACCGAAAAAAGTGGGGAAAATTTAACCTCCGAGTCTGATTAGGCTCCATATACCAAAAATCTCTCACTTGGAGACTGAACAGACTCCACCTCATATCACCTCCCACTTGGAGACTGATCATAACACTTCTGACCCTATAGCTCCTACTAGAAATAAGCACCTTGGACCCTGGTGTCCTAATTTTATTATTTTCAGTCTTGAAGACCAACTGAATTTGAAGAGAAGCTCAACTTCTCCTTTAGCATTTCATTTGTAAACATATCTATTGAATTTTCATCTATATGTATCTTTTCTATCCTTAACTATTCATCATCCAACACCGACCAAATGAAGTGATGCCTCAACTGTATGTGTTTGGTCTTTGAATGCAAGGTAGAATTATTTGCAAGATGCATGGCACTTTGGCTATCTGTAAACAAATAATTGTTGTCCTGTTGTTTTCCCAATTCTTCCATGAAAGATTGCAGCCATATCATCTCCTTGCTTTCCTCTATTGCAGCTACATACTCTGCCTCCGTGGTGGATAAAGCAACCACCTTTTGCAATCATGAGATCCAACTTATTGTTGTCCCACCTACAGTAAAGACATAACCTATAGTACTCTTCCTGGTATCAATATCCCCTACCAAATCTGAGTCTACATAACCTGCTAAGTCAGTATTAGATCCCCCAAAATATAATTTTTTATTGGATGTACCTCTCAAATACCTGAGAATCCATTTTACCGCATTCTAATGCTCAACACCGAGATGACTCATATACTTGCTAACAACTCCTATAGCATGTGCAATATCCAATCTCATGCATACCATGGTGTACATTAAACTACCTATAGTTGAAGCATATGGTACCTTGGACATTTTGTCTTCCTCCTCTTGTGTCTTTGGACACATCTCCTTAGTCAATTTCAAATGACTAGGCAAAGGTGTGCTGAAATTTTTTGCATTCTCCATGTGGAATTTCTACAACACCTTTTCAACATAACCAGCCTGAGATAGAGTCAATTTTCTATTCTTCCTATCTCTACAAATTCTCATACCAAGGATTTGTTTTGCTGCCCCTAAATCCTTCATAGAAAATGATTTTATTAACTATTGTTTTAACTCACTTATGTGATCCATGTTAGACCTCGCTACAAGCATGTCATCAACATAATAAAATTAAATAATGTAGTTGTCATTATCCAACCTCTTAAAATAAACACAATGGTCAGAATTACACCTATTGTAGCCTTTCTCAACCATAAAACTATCAAATTTCAAGTACCATTGCCGAGGTGCTTGTTTCAAGCCATATAAACTCTTCTTCAATCTGCACACCAATTTCTCCTTGCCTTTGACCTCAAATCCTTGGGGTTGTTCCATATATATCTCCTCCTCCAAATCACCATGGAGAAAGGAAGTTTTCACATCTAACTATTCCAAATGCAAATCTTCAACAGCCACAATACTTAAAATAGTACGAATATAAGTCATCTTAACAACTAGAGAAAAAATTTCAGCAAAATCAATTCCCTTTTTCTATGCAAATCCTTTGACAACTAACCTGGCTTTAAATCTATTCTTACCTCCATCTTCCTCTTTCAGTCTATAAACCCATTTGTTTGGTAAATCCTTTTTACCTGCAGGAAACTTGCATAAATTCCAAGTCTGATTTTTCAACAAGGAGTCCATTTCTTCCATTGCATGCTCCCACTAAACCTTTGTATCCACCTGCACAGCTTCATCATATCCATCGGGTTCACCAACATTGGTTAACAAAATAGAATAAAAAGAGGGAGAAAATATTTTTGGAGGTCTACTTATCCTTGAAGAGCATCTAACATTCACTGGAGTTTGTGGTATTTGTTGTTGTTGTTGTTGAAGAGCATGAGGAACCACTGGAACATCATTGTTTAGTGTATCATCCAGCACTACATAATAATTTTCTTTCTTCTCATGTTGCTGCAACTAATCTTTGTACAACACTTTCTCATTGAATATGACATCCCTGCTTCTCACAATTTTTTTATTTTCAAAATCCCAAAGCCTATAACCAAATTCATCAATGCCAAATCCAACAAATATACATTTCTTTGATTTTGCATCAAGCTTGGTTCTATTTTTAGGATCTACATGTGCAAATGCTTCACAGCCGAAGGTCTTGAGAAAAGAATAACTCACCTTCTTACTTATTCATGCTTCCTCTAGAATACCACAACTCAAAGGATTAAAGGGACCTTTATTGATTAATTAAACAACAGTGTTTACATCCTCTGCCCACATGTTTAAAGGAAACCCAACATGCAATCTCATAGTCCATGCATGTTCCATTATTGTTCTATTCATGCATTCAGCCACTCCATTTTCCTATGGATTCCTTGGAACCGTTTTCTACCTATAAATACCATTAGAGGAACAATAGTCTTCATAATCTTTGCTGCAATACTCACCACCATTATCAGATCTAAGACATTTTAAATTTTTACCTATCTCATTCTCAACCAAGCTTCTCCATTTCTTAAAAGTTTCAAATACATCAGATTTCTACCTAAGGAAATAAATCCATACCTTCCTTGTTGCATCATCAATAAAACTGACATAATACTGAGAAGATACTTGAGTTGGTCCCCATACATCTTTATGCACAAGCTCCAATTTCTCATCTTTCTTTTGTTTCCCATCCTTGAGAAAACTAACTCTCTTTTGTTTTTCATACACAACTTTCACAGAAATCCATATTAACAAATTTTAGACCTAGTAAAACATTCTTTGAATGAATTACTTTCATACCTTTTGCACTCATATGCCCAAGTCTATTATGCCACAGTGCTGATTTACAATCCATAGCAACTGTCTGATTTTCTTCCTACTGAACTGCAACAACTTTTTCTGAACATTGATTTTTATCTGCAATAGATAAAGTAGAAGGAACAATATGACTTGTACAAAGATATAAGGTTCCTACTTTCACACCTTTTGCTACCACTAAGGTACTTTTTGTAACCTTCCAATTTTATCACTAAATGTGACAACACAACCCTCATCATCTAGTTGCCCTACTGAAATTAAATTTATTTTCAACTTTGGAATGTGCCTTACCTCGTGTAGTAGCCAATGATTCCCATTCTACAACTTAATCTTGATTCTTCCCTTTCCAACAATAGGATAGGGTTCATTATCTCCCAAATAAACTATCCCAAAATCCCCTTGGAAATAATCAAGAAAATAAATTCTATGGGGCATAGCATGAAATGAAGCCCCTGAATCTAACACCCGAGAATCATCAGCATTATCAAGGGAAAGAATCAAAGCATCATCATCAGATTTATTACTTACCACATTTTCCTCTTTATTTCCTTCCTTTTTGTCTCCTTTATTTTTCTGACACCAACAATCTTTCTTTAAATGACCCAACTTACCATAGTACCAACAATCCATCTTGTCTCTAGATTCAGACATTTTATCCTTTGATTTTCCTTGTGACTTCCCATGACTTCTAGAATTGTTTCCTCTCTCCATTGTTCTTCCCCTTCTTTCTGCATTCAAAACACTACCTGATGTGGATGTTCCACCTGATCTTTTCCTTTGAATCTCCTCACTCAAAATCACACCAACAACATCATCAAATTTTAATGTATTCAAACCAAAAATAGAATTACTAACATCCATGACCAAGCTATTCCAACTTTTAGGAAAAGAACACAGAATCAAAACAACCCTAACTTCTTCATCAAAGTTTACATTTACAGAAGTTGATTGACTAGTAACTGTATTAAACTCATTTAAATGATCAGCAACTGACCCACCTTCTACCATTTTCATATTAATAAACTCTTCATGAGAAATACCTTATTCAAAGTGGAAGGCTTTTCATATAACTTTGCCATGGTTTCCATTAACTCTTGAGTTGTTTTTTCTATTGTAATATTGAATGCCACCGATTGTGCCAGGCATAAATGAATGGCTCCCAGTGCCTTTCTGTCAAGAAGATTCCATTCCTCATCACTCATTTTTGCTAGTTTCTTGGTTGTTCCTTCCAACGGCCTCCATAAATCCTTTTCATAGAGATAATCCTCCATCTACATCTTCCATAACTGATAGTTTTTCCCATTGAATTTATCTACAATCAATTAAATACAAATAAAGATTAAACAAAGGAATGAAAAACACAAAAATAATAATAGCAAGAGACAATATTTAACGTGGTTCACCAAAACTTGGGCTACATCCACCAACAGAGAGTCTAATATTATTATCCAGTAAATTGAACTGATTACAACTAGTAATCCTTGCAACTCAATACCATTGCAAATGCTACAATACAATGTCAACAGAAACCCAAACCCTTAGCCTTTTAACAAAACTTATGTCAGTTACAAGGGGTGTTGCCCCTAGATCCCGCAAGGGGCGCTGCCCCCAAACCCCCACAAGGGGCGCTACCCCTTGACCCCATTAAAAAATTTGGGGAGAAACTGCACTAATAAAGGTGGGGAAAATTTAACCTTTGATTCTGAATAGGCTCCATATACCAACATTGGGTTGTTAGCCCTATTGGATAGTGAGTCCTTGTTATGGGAAGTGAGTCTTTGTTTAAGACAGTGAGCCTTATTTTAGGCAGTGAGTTTCTTGTAATTAGTTTTGATATTCTTTATAGTGTGAGTTAATCCTCACCATGGTTTTTCCCTCAATGGGGTTTCCACATAAATCTCATTTTATTGTGTTTATGTGTTAAATTTGAGTTTTTGTATTAACATTTGATGATTAATCATTTAAGCAATATTAAGTATTAGTTTTGGTGATTGAACTAAAGGTTTAATTCATTGACAATTGATTTTCCCCCCCTCTCAGTTGCCCTATTCAACATTTCCCCTCCTATCCTGAAATACACCCAAGCTATGCAAAGCACAGTGAGGCTCAAGGACTGTCAGTTTCCTACCTAGTAGATGTGGACCTCTCCTATGATGATACTAATGATGCCGACCTACCACTGATGGGGATGTTGGACAGTGTCGATGTGACCTGATAATTTCTAATGTTGTGGGTAGCACAACGTCCTACCCCATTTTTCCCAGTGGATTGCCTCAAGGGGGATCTCGGCTTATAGGGGGACATGCTTCCACAGCCACCTAACCCAAGGTGAAGGTGTAGAGGTAGTAGTGGTGAGGAGGAGGAGCAGTAGCAGGCCAAGGAGGCTAGAGTGGCTTTGTGGAGAGCTAGGAAGCAACATAGGATGTTATCCCCTCCACCAGCTACTCATGTTTCATCAACCCCACTAGCCCTTGTAGCATCTGGAACAACTCCTGACATCAGCAGTGCAGGACTGAGTGCACCTCCTCCCCCTAACCCATTCTAGCAGCCAGGGGACATAGGTATGACATTTATGCTATTTCATTTCAATATTTCCAATTTTTATCTCATCTATACATATACCATGTTTTGATTTTATACGCTTCATGATACTAATGTATATTCTACTTCTACGGCTGCAATGGATACTCAAGGATGGATTGAGTTATTTTCCTAGTGCATATTAGAGGTGGCCCATGCTATGCCTATCTAAGGGGCAGTCCTCGATGTGTATCAACTAGCTTAAGTGGGATGTCATGTCCATCTTTTCAATCTAGTGGAACTTATGAAGACTATGTACGAGGAGGCATAGGTGGAGATAGTACAAAGGGCAGTTGATGCTACCATGTTCCAGGGGTAGCACGACCAGCTATTGGGGGAGTTACAAATGGCACTCACAAACACGACCATGACGAGGGTTGATGCTACTGAGCAGGCATGTGACACCCTTTAGATCCATCTCAATGACCTCATGACATAGCTAGTAGTCATGATCTCAACAAGTGACCAGTAGGTATAGCAGGAGCTTGTCCAATCCCACATGTAGATATGCTCCCTTTAGGGAGAGATTAGGGGATGTGCATAGCCTTGTTAGCCTTTCACTCACACTACCCCAAATCCGCTACCACTATGTAGCCTCGCCCATAGCTATAGCCAGAGCTAGAGGGCTCTGAGAGCCACATGCCCCAACCATATAGAGCCTCTATTTTGTACATCAGTTTTGTAGTCACGATATATGTTTGTAGATCTTTTTTGTATAGACATTGATACACATATTCAACAACCACTCATTTTTTTATGACAATGGCCTGATACGTGTACATGACATTTGATATATACATATATATAAGATACCGATTCTGACATTATGGCATTGTATACTTTGATGTGTATGTTCCTTCCTTTCACATATGCTGATGCTATGGATGTTATAAATGTGTATGGATGTATATTTACATTAGATGCTATCATGATTTAACGAACACACATGGATGTATGTTAATTAAATACAATAATGATCTAACTACCTTAAAAGATATAATGTAATGTATGGATACACAACATAGTAGGATACATGTGTGTATGTCACACACACACACATGATCACATCATAACACAAAAAAATAATCATAATGTGTTAATCAATAATGTCAACATATGCAATGTTGCAACCCTTAAAGAGTGAACACTACACATATGACGCATTAGACACTACGTTGTATAGTCTTGAAAAAGATGCATCACATTAATGGGCTATTTTAGAGAAGTTCCATCCATATATGATCATCCATAAGCACCTAAACCATACACAATGATGATAATGTAAGGGCCCAACCAATTAGGACTGAATTTTCCCATTTGATCAAGTGGTGAATTCACATTCCTCTAATTCTCATAAAGAACCAAGTCACTGTGGTGAATTCACATTCCTCTAATTCTCATAAAGAACCAAGTCACTTACCTTGAAATTTCTAGGAAGTAAACTTTGATTATATTGTTTGGATAATGATTTTTGATAAGCTTTAAGATGATCGAGGGCTTGTAATCGGTGCTCATCAAGGATCTCTAGCTGATGAAAATGATTGGCTTAGTAAGTTTCATCTTAAATTAACCCTTTAAGGGAAACCCTCAAAGACAAAATCTCCAACTCTAAAGGCATAATAGCTTCAGTACCATACATGAGGTTGTAAGGTGTCGTTCTTGTCACTGCATGAACACTCGTACGATAGGCCCAAAAAGTGTATGTTAATTGAATAGCCAATCCCTACCAAGTTTATTAACTACTTTACAAAGAATGAGCTCAAGAGTCTTGTTAGACGCTTCTACTTGGCCATTAGATTGAGGATAATATGGTGTAGAAAATCTATGTTGAATGTGAAATTTCTCCAAAAATTTCTTTACTTCTTTGTTCTTGAATGGCATACCATTGTCAGAGACAAGTGTAGTAGGAAATCCAAAATGAGAAATAATATATTTTAAAATAAAACTACACATAGCCTTAGAGTTCATAGATCAAAGCAGGATGGCTTTGACCCACTTCATGAAGTAATCTATAGTAGTGAGAATAAAAGTGTGTCCTTTAGAAGGAGTTGATATTTTTCTAGTAATATCCAACCCCCATTTTTCTAATGGCCAAGGAGAGGTCTGGTTTTGTAACTCTTGTGCTTGTGCATGAATAAGGCGATAATGCTACTAACATTGCAGGCACTTTTTAACAAATTCAAAAGAATATTGTTCCATCATTTTCTAGAAGTACCCCATGTGTATCAATTTCCTCACAAAGGATTTACCACCAAAGTGTCCCCCCCCAGAGCCTGAATGGGCTTCTTTAAGGGCAAGGGCTATTTCCGCTTTAGTGAGACATCAAAGAAGCAAGTTGTTATAAGATTTTTGATAAAGATCATCAGACAAGACAACATAATGAATCGAAAGCTTTTGTATATGAGTGTGATCATTTTTTATCTTATCATTAGGAAGTTTTCTAGTCTTCAAGTAGTTGTAAATATTAAAAAATTATTCTCTCAATTCTACATGAGAACACGCAAAAACGTCATATTTAGTCTTATTGGAAACAACAGGAGACCGAAGGACCTCAACCATGAAGTGGTATTCTTTCATAGATCCTCATCCAAATTTACTAGGGAGATAGCCCTCACCATGGCATTTGCATGTTGATTCTCCCTCCTAGGGACACTATATATTGTTAAAGAGGATAACCGATTAAGTAGGGACAAAGCTAGGTCTTGATACCAAGACAACTTACTTTTCTTAGCCTGATAGCTCCATGTGATCTGATTCACAATAAGCTCAGAATCACCTAGTATACAAAGATGTCTTATTTTTAGCGCAATCATGGCATGCAATCTAGAAATGAGGGCTTTATGTTCATGATGTTATTGGTACAAAGAAAATCCAATCGAAAGGAAAGAGGGATTGGATTACCCTCAAGTGATATTAGAACCACACCCTCTCCCAAAGCTAGTCTAATATCTTGACCCATCAAAGTACATTTTCCATTCAAGATCATAATTGATTGCAAAAATATTCTCATCAAGGAATAAATCCAAACCTGGGAAGGAGCAAGACAAGGGATCGTTTGCAAATTGATTGGCAACCATTTGACCCTTTACCAATTTCTAAGTAATAAACTTTATGTCAAACTTAGAAAGTAACATCACCCATTTCGCTAACCTCCCAGCAAGTTCGGTACTGAAAAAAAAATGCTTTAAAAGGTCACTCTTTACAATTACATGCATTTTAGTATGAAGAAGGTAGTGCCTCAGCTTCTACGTGGCAAAGACGAGAGCAAGGAATTTCTTCTCCATGGAAGAATAACAAGTTTCATAATCAACCAAGACATGACTAATGTAGTAGACCACTCTCTCTTTCCCAACATCATCATACTAAGCAAGCAAGGTTTCCAAAGCATATGGTGATGTTGTGAGGTAAAGAAAAAAGGGTCTATCCTACATAGTCGAAATTAGTACGGGAGGATTTTCCAAATAGGTTTTGATTGAATCAAAAGCTTTTTGGCACTCTTCATCCCATATAAAGTGAACATCTTTCTTTAATAAATGAGTGAAAGGGACGATGTGATCAACCAATTGAGATATGAACCTTTGAATTACCTGAATATTCCCTTGTAAACTTTGCAACTTGGTAACATTCCTGGGTGGAGGCATGTTAACAATTGCATCAATCTTATTTGTGTCAACTTCAATTCCATGATGAGATACTATAAATCCTAGAAGTTTTCCCACATCTATGTTGAAGACACACTTAAGTAGATTGAGTCTCATCTTATAGAGTCGAAGTCTTTCAAAAATAAGATGAAGGTTTTTCACAAGATCCTGATGGGTTATATACTTTTCCAAGATATCGTGAACATAATCTTCTAAAATCTAATGAATGAAATCATGAAATATTAGGGTCATCGTCTGCTAGTAAGTAGCTTCCACATTATTTAACCCAAAGGGTATGACCACATAGCAGAAAGTACCCCAATGGGTAGTGAAGGTTGTCTTGTACTAATCCTCTAGATTAATATGGATATGATTGTAACCTGAGAAACTATCCATGAAAGATAAAAAGGCATAGACTACAGTCAAATCCACAATCATATTTATATTAGGTAACAAAAAATCATCTTTAAGAGAATCCTTATTGAGATCACAAAATTCAATGCATATATGAATAAATCCATCAAGTTTTCTAACCGCAACAATATTCGAGATCCAAGGGGAGTAGTCGATTGGACGGATAAAGTCTGCCTTTAGTAGCTTCTCTTTCTCAGTCTTAACCAAAAATGCGACCTTAGGATTAATCTTTCCAATTTTTTTCTTAACCAGCTCGGCATCAAGACATAAGATGATATTTTGAACCACTATGGACTCATCTATACCGAGCATGTCCTCATACGTCCAAGCGAAGATATCAGGATGAGAATTTAGGAAATCAGAATGTTCCTTAGCTTCTTCTAAAGAAAGGAACTTCCTAATCTTAATCATTTTTTAGAAGACTTAGGATCCATAGAGATTTCAGTATTATCTCCCTTGAGGAGGGAACTATGATCTCCAAGATGTGATATTGAGATGCCATCCTCAACATTGGCTAGAGGATCCTCCTCATCAACACCTAAGACAGATTCTCCAAAATATGTTTGTTCATTCAAGTGATACAGGAATCATCTTTTATGATAGAAATGAGGAAAAGGGGAGTAGGAACCTAAGAATTCCTCAAGTGCTTCATCCGAAGAGAAGACATCTAGAGGTACTTTTCCGTCCTACACCCCATCTTCTATTAGTTCAAGATGGACCAAACTAAGTGGTTCAACTAAAATCATGTTAACACTCCACGAAGGTTTCTGTTTAGATTGTTCAATAGACCATCCCAAACCCAAACAACACTTATGAGGCTTGAATTGAATAGGGACTTGGATTCCTTGCTCAATACATCCATCACCTTTTTTCCCATAGCCATACTAAGAAGTAAGCCTATATATGAAACCATAGTGAGTTTTCAAAACCTCAAAAGGTGGTGGTTCCATGTAGAGAGCTTTGTTCCATAGTGAACATCAAATGCGTCTATGAGAGCACAAATTTCTCCTTTACTCAATTCACAAACATTAACCTCCTTTGCAAGAGTAGAACCATCCTCCTCAGTAGGGGAAAGACCGTTCTCTTGAATAGGATTACAATTTTCCTCCTCAACGGGAGTATCATCCCCTTTTTCATCAAAGGAATTTAAGTTTATAAAAAAATTTAGATGACTGGGACTTACTTTGTATTCTCCAATAAAGAATTTAGAGAATTCCAAGGACCCCCAATCATCACCAAGGAAATAATTTGATATAGAAGAAGTAGACATGGAATATTTAGGACTTTCTACTTTAGGTGGTTTGTCTTTAATGATGTTCACTTTGTGGACAACCTCCATGGAGAGTATCACCGAGGAACACATCATAGTGTCAAAAGTTAAAGATGGAATATAATTTTTAAGAGTGGAGATGAATGAAGCCCAACCAACAACTGCTAACTCATAATGGTGAATAGCTTTCAAGTCAGCTTTGATTGTAACCACTCAATTATTTGCAATAAACTTTGGAGAATAATGTAGAGTGGAAGTTACAATACCCATAGCATGAATCCAAGGTCTCCCAAAAATAATATTGTAAGGTAAAGGGCTAGGAATCACATAAACCAAAGTGGGTAAGGTAACGGGGACTAGCTGGACAGGAATTATTATTGTGCCTAGAGTCTAGTAGCCAACATTATCAAACCCATGAATGTACAAGGAATAAGCAGCTAGCGAACATGAATCAGCTTTAATCTTAGGTAATAGTTTTATACCAAAAACATTGAGAGCCAAACTGGTATCAACAAGGGTATGCCTAATACTAATAGTGTTAACATTAACTATAATCATCAAAGGATCTGCTTGTTTCTGCATATCTAGAGGTGGGAGTTCTTGTGCATAGAACATAATATTCAATGAATCCACATGAATATGAGCCATCAAAGCATTAACATCCATCGTCCTAGTAGAGGAAAGCAAGAGAATATTTTGCAAGGCTTCTTGAGCATTTCCTAATAAATTGGAGTGATGTGAAGAAAATCCCAAAGTGAGATCTAAGCTGAAGTAACACAAATTTACTCGACAAGATCATAATCACTTGTTGCTTTAGTCACAAGTTGAGGTGTTGAAGGAAGACTTGGTTGAGAAGGTGGTAAAAAATTAGGAATTTGAGTAGGTTGAGATGTAGGAACAAAAGGTTATCAATCCAAATTCTATTTATTTCTTCTTGCATTATATGTGTGCCCAACAACATTGTAAGAAGTAGAGTCCGTAGCTTTTATGAACCTTGAATACAAATCTGGTGAATCATCGCAATATGAAATCCCATAGACAAAACGATCCTTCTTAGGAGAAGAGATAGTTGGGGTCAAGTAAATGATGGGTTTTTTAGGGCTTGGAGAAGCCATAGAGACCACGAGAACATTTACTAACTCTTCAACCTGCATGGAAGAGGTTTGTTCAGAAGATTTACAGATAGGGGAAGACACTTCTAAGAAAACAACTAGAGCATCATCCAACATATTGAAATCCTCCTTAGAGAAAGCATTATCATAGAAATGGAAACATTGTAAAAATAGATTGGGCATTCACGTCAGGTTCACCAAAATGTGAGATAAGGGGGATTCGCTACTCACAAGTCTCTTCATTCCCAAGAGAATCCTAGGGAACGAACTGCCCTTATCCACCTCAACATAAGCTAAATGAAGAAATTGAAAAGAAAACATATACGGGTTAACTATCAGAGAAGACTACTTTAATTCCTAAGAGAGTGAAGCTCCTAGATTTCTACCTTCGACAGAGGAGCTCTTGGCCAAAGGATAGCAGTAGGGATTCAAGACGCCAATGCAACACACTAGTGTCCAAATGACACATTAGCATCTTGAGCAATAGAGATCTCAGGAACTCAAGCAAGTAAAATAGATTTTCACTACCTAACCCAGATCTGAGGCCTACTTAACAAAGTGATAAAATAAAGAACATAAACTATGAGAAAACATGAGAACTTGAGGAAAACTTACTAACAACTAGATGTTCAATTATTCACTCTAAGTCTTGCTTTGACAACCTACCCACAAGATGAACACAGGAAAATGTTGGGGCTGTATAGGGGTTTTCCACAGTTAGACCCCCATTTTGGTGTTCCTAGCTCCATGGATAGTCATATAGAAAGAGAGTGTAACCAAAATGGACAAAGGGAGTGGTGAAAGAAAACCCCGCTTTAGGAGGAGAACCTGCACCACCAAGTACTAAATGAACAAAGAAATCTAATCTATTCGCAAATAGAAAAGAGTGAGAGAGCATCATCAACAGGCCTCATCCCCCTCTTGAACACATGGGCACACCATTGAATGCTTGCTAGAGAGCTTTGGTTGTTGGAGGGATCTCAGTCTACCAAAGCTTCGCTTCTAGAAGTGTTGCTATCAAGAGTGAAAGAGATTCAAAAGTGAAGTTGAAGAGAGAAGCTTGAGTGAGTGAATGAACCCCCAAAATAAGAGAAAATAAAGGGGTTTTGTTGCATGCAAGAGTGGAAAAGAGATATTGCACCTAAAAACCTGACTATTGGGACACATGTCAAGAGTTAGGGTTTGAGATTCCTCATTTCAAACTCAAAAAACTGCCAAGACGCTAGCTCACCGCGTAGACATCTGCATGTCACACATGCGTCTAAAGTATAAGTTTTTGGGAAACTTGTCATCGGGTTGTTGTTGCTTTTCCATTAAACCACATGGATCTAGAATTGTGAAATTTTGACCCATAGTATTTTTTCCATTAATATGTTTAGGCATCATAAATGCTAGGAAAGCTGCTAAAATGTGGAATTGCCTCTAGGTGCAGTTCTGCAACATTACACAAATGTCAACATTTGGAATCTAATTTTTTGAAAAATAGATAAACACCTATAAATACATAGTTATTTTATCAATTCAAAACATCTAGCATTAAGGAAACTTTCACAAGATCAAATATTATTGTTAAGAGCATTGAAGAGAAAATTTATTAGTCATCAATAGAAGAAATCAAGAGCATATCATCATGTCAAAGTTATTTGCATTCATGCATTTTTTGGAGCTAACATTGTGATGTAGGTTTCAAGAATTCAAGAATCAAATCAAGTCTCAAATCAAGCATCCAATCAAGCCAATTCATGCAAGATCCAATCATCATAGTTATGTGTTAGACTTAAGTCCTGTAATAGTAGCCATTAAGGGTTTGGTGATTTTTGAAATAGCATTTTTCATTCATCAATTCCTTCCATTCATCACTATCTTTTATCATCAAGGTTTAATTACCAAATCGGGGTTTGACCAAGGAAAACCCTTATTCACCCAAAAATATAAAAAAATCCCTCTTTGTGTGTGCACATTTACAAGTGAAGACAAATTAAAATTTGATCAAAAGAACAATTTTTTTAAGTTATCAAAGTAGTCAACATTATTGTTAAGCCATGGAAACTAAAATCCCAAGTTTATTTCTTTATTTTCAGAAGTGAAACTTGGGGGGAACAGAATCTCAAATATCACACCAGAGGACCCCCAAAGCTGAGAAAATTCCTTGTGTAATGACCCATTCACCCTAGGGTGAATGGGTCCTTATAGGACACTCAGCACCTACTTTTGAAGCCTGGTACATGTCATTCTACACTTCCCATATTTTCTTCAAAGTTGTTTCTATTTGTGTTATCCTTAATTTTTGCATTCCAAGTTTTGCATCATATAATTTAGTTCATTAAGTATTTTATTTTTATCTCCCAAAAGTGCATTTTAATCATTTTTGTCATAAGAAAACAACAAATCCTTCCCAGTAGGGTTAACTCACCTCAAGGTTGAAATTCAATTCTATCTTTGGGATATCTCTTTTTCTAATGAAAATAGAGGTGTAAGTGTGTTTAAACCCTCACAAACTCACATCCACCACACTTACCTCTTTTTCTATGTTTCATTTTGGTAAACCTAAAATTCTTACACTATAAACTTTCTGATTTGGTAGTCTTTCATAGCTAGATCTAGATTTTGCATTGCATTAGTTTGTCTTGCATATCATTTAGGGTTTCAAAATTGCACTTTACATCACTTAAATTCACAAAAATCCAAAAATATGGCATAAATCTTACATACATCCTACATTTAGATCAAGATTCTAATTGAATTTGCATTCAAAAAGTTGTCATTTTGTTCACTTTTTGTCATAAGTTACATTTTCATTTAGACATCGAAATCTAGAAAAAATTGTCACAATAATAATAGTCTACAACCTGAAATGGAGAACTTAAGATGTATCAACTCAAAAAATAAGATTTTAATTTTTAAAACCCTTGAGAAAAGAGCCATTCATCCTTGGGTGAATCTATCCTTGTATATGTGTCCTGAAAATATTCTACATGAATTTTTATCTGTGTGTCTGCCTTCCATTTCTTCTGGTAATTCTATGTTTTGAAATTCTAAAAAATAGTCATTGTATGTCCAAGAAAAGTGTTATTTTCTTGATTTATTGTAAATTGGGAAAGACTGTTGCATTTCAGATATGTAGAACAATTATTACATCATTTTTGCATTGAAAAAATTTCTTGTTATCATATTATTGCCATTGTCATGTTACCATTGGATTCCCATCATTTATATCCAATTAGAGAGATCCTATATGTGCATCCTATTGAAATCCATGTTTATTTTAATGTTCTATGGTTTTTGAGGTTTTGAAATTCCTCAATTGTATCAAATTATGGTTTCGTCTTCTACAAGATTATGCCTCCCAAGAACCCTCATGTGCTTAAACCCTAAACCACTTATTTGAACAATACTTTTATTATATTCCTCTATTGACTTGCTCTAGCCAATTCCCAATCATTTAAGTTGTAACCTTTATGTCTAGGTTATTATTTTTTCAACTAACCCCTTGGTCCCCTTTTACCACTTGATTCCATGCACCTTTATACATTTTGGATAAATATCAATGTTGTTAGCTTTTTGGCTAGTTCTTAGACCCCCTATTGGTGTCAACTTAGGTTTTCATAACCCTTTCATCTGTCGCCATGATATACCTTTTCCCTAGATAAAATATAAATCATTCATTCACCTAGGAATGACCACCTCTTAAAACAACATTTGTTTATGTGGAAGTTTCCTTCACTAAAGTTCTTGGGCCCCCACTCTGCTTGTGCCACATGGCGGCTCCATGTTCCATCATGTTCACTCTTTGTATCACATTTTACATCTTTCATGTGGTGTTCTATATGGTGATGTGTGACATACTCTTGAGAGGGATCAATGATGCACATCGGTGTTTGCAGATCCAACGGTCATAGCACAAATTCTTTGTATTGCATCTTGAGATTACCTTGATGAGGGCTTTCACTGATATGTGATAGAAGGAGGGCTAGTGGATGGTGATGTCAGCAAAGCAAGGTGAAAACATTTTATCTCATCACAATATCCCTTTGTATCATATTTTCATTTTTGGAGGCATGGGATGAAGATGCAATGTGTGCTATTCAAAGATCAATGGTTGTAGTGAAGGAGATCTAATAGTCATTGCAAGGGGTCTTCACATCATGTTTGTGTTTTAGGAGGGCTTGGGTCATTCTACACTACTAAATTTGGCTCCATTTTCCGATGAACGTTCATCGATCATTCGACAAATATTTGTCAGAAAAGCAATGAAATGATGAAAATAATTTTGTCGCTAATTTTTTGTCAAAATTCTAACGACACATTAAACGTTGAAATAATGGCACAGATTTGTCAGTCATCAGCATCATAAAATGACTCGGATGTTCATCAGAATATCGACGAAAACTTCGTGTATCCACTGATGAATTACAACCAAAATGCAATTGCAATGGCTCTTCTGAAGCGTTGAAACAGCACCAGAAGTTTGTTGCCATTTCAAAAAAATGGGAAAGGAGTTACGATGAAGCCTTCATCATAGTTAAGCAACTTCATCGGACCTTTTATGTGATTCATCGGTAGCGTTCGTTGAAATTGTGACGAAATGGGAAAGGAGTTATGACGAAGCCTTTGTCGCAGCTAAGCAACTTCGTTGGACCTTTTCTATGATTCATCAGTGGCCTTCATCGACATTGCGACGAAATGGGAAAGGAGTTACAATGAATCCTTCATCGCAGCTAAGCAAGTTCGTTGTACCTTTTCTGTGATTCATCGGTGTCCTTTGTCAAAATTGCAATGAAATGGGCAAGGTGTTACGATGAAGCCTTCGTCGCAGCTAAGCAACTTTGTTAGACCTTTTCTATGATTCGTCAGTGGAATTCATTAAAATTATGATGAATTGGGAAAGGAGTTATGAAAAATCCTTCGTCGCAGCTATAGCAACTTCATCAAACCTTTTTGGTGATTCATCGGTGGTTTTTGTCGAAATTGTGACGAAACAATGCAATTTTTTTTTAAAAAAATATTCGTTGAAATGTACCATCGCGGAGACTCTTGGCGATGACCACCGAATCCAACCCATTAGTGAGAGATCAATCATCGGCACATGATAGAAAACTCACTCTGATAGTCCATGTCTTGCCGATGACTTCTGTCAGCAAGACATATCCAATGTCACACCGATCTTACCTCTTTAGGAGTTTTGAACACTGTTGGTTATCAGCAAGACATTCTGAGGGTCTTGCCGATTAAATAAGTGTCTACGAGCAAGTAAAAAAATTGAACCTATTAATTTTCTTATTTTGGGGTTCTTTAAATCATAGAATAGATACCATCTTCTTGTGTATAATGTACTTATATTCAGATTTGAATTCGAGACCATTTGTCATTGCACATTCCATTTTACTTGCACAGAGTATTCTATAAGCAATATATTGATAATGCCAAATTATTTATGGTGTTGTACAACTCTTCCTATCATCACTGCTATTCCCCCCAAGAGAATCCTGCAAAGACAATTTTACAATACCAAGTCAAATAATATGAAGAAGACTTACTTACATACAAATTAAATGATTATTCTCACAATGGAAATTGTCTAATTACAACAATTCCATGAAAGGTTATCCATGCTTCATAAGAGATGACTGATCATACATACAGACTGCAAGATGCATAGAAAAAACATTACACTTGAGAACAACCAAGGGCTAACAAGGGAAGAAGTTAAGAAACAACTCTACCTATCATCACAATTATGTTGTTCCCCGCAAGAGAATCCTGCAAAGAAAAGTTTACAATACCAAGTCAAATAATATGAAAAAGACTTACTTTGATACAAATTAAATGATTATTCTCACAATGGAAATTGTCTAATTACAACAACAATTCCATGAAAGGTTATCCATGCTTCATAAGAGATGACTAATCATACATACAGATTGCAAGATGCATAGAAAAAGCATTACACTTGAGAACAACCAAGGGCTAACAAGGGAAGGAGTTAAGAAACAACTCTATCTATCATCACAATTTTGTTGTTCCCCCCGAGAGAATCCTGCAAAGACAATTTTACAATACCAAGTCAAATAATATGAAAAATACTTACTTTCATACAAATTAAATGATTATTCTCAAAATGGAAATTGTCTAATCACAACAACAATTCCATGAAAAGTTATCCATGCTTCATAAGAGATGACTAAACATACATACAGATTGCAAGATGCATAGAAAAAGTATTACACTTGAGAACAACCAAGGGCTAAAAAGGGGAGGAGTTAAGAAACAACTCTACCTATCATCACAGTTCTGTTGTTCCCCTTGAGAGAATCCTGCAAAGACAAGTTTACAATACCAAGTCAAATAATATGAAAAAGACTTACTTCCATACAAATTAAATGATTATTCTCACAATGGCAATTGTCTAATTACAACAAAAATTCCATGAAAGGTTATCCATGCTTCATAAGAGATGACTGATCATACATACAGACTGCAAGATGCATAGAAAAAGCATTACACTTGAGAAAAACCAAGGGCTAACAAGGGAAGAGTTAAGAAAGTCTGGATTGAAGAGAAAATGTGTAGGGAAAATGTTGAGAGATCAAGAGAATAGAGCTTGTAGAACATATTCTTGACCTAATCAAGCTCTTGAACAACTTAAACAAAATTAAAATACTAACAAATACATGAGACATGTAATGAACTTCCAATATCTGCTATCTTTTTCATTAATGCAGAGGTAGGTAAAGGAGAAATAATTATAATTGTAACACTATTCATAGTCCAGTAAATTATGTTCATAATTTGTATTCAATGGACCTTAGTTTTATCATTATACTGCCCATCTAATACCATATTTTAATCCAGGGTTCAACTATCTCAGATCTAAAGAATCACCTTCAATTAACCATTTAAAGTACTATAAAATAAGGTAAGACTTTTACTTGAGAAAGATTGGGTACACTTGTAGGATTAAAGTTCACAATCATCAGGATTTATTGGCACACAGACACAACCTGCAACATATGAAGTAATGGATGACTACAAGTTAGTGAAATGGTCCTTAATATGTGAGTGGTTTGCAAATTGATTAGTAGAAAATAAGGTTACAAACAGATCTACATGAAAAATTATGAGGACAATCTACTGTAATCATCAAAATAGATGAAAAGTGCAAAGGAAAGAGCTGAGCTACATCTCTAGAGCCTAAAAAAACACATGCAAGAAACATAAAAAAAAGAACAAACCAGTTTTTGGATGAATACAAAATGGTGCCTTCAGCAAGTGATTCATATGCTTTCACACCTAACATAGGACATTAAGAAGATTTTAGTCTTCCTCTGTGATTAACTACTTCAGAATAAACCTGAAACCAATATTATATACCTCCATGTCTAGCTGAGGGTAGGTATAAGAGAAAAAAAATCTTCAATGCAATGATGAAAAATATCAATGTGTGTGTAGGTTTGTATTACTCAAAATATCATTTCACTGCCTAAGGAAAAATACCAAAGTGATGTTTTAAATTTCAATCTTCACATAGGCTCCCTTATTGCTACACATGCATATACAAGCATTATTCAAGCTCTAAACTATTCAAATATTGAGGATTTAATTAGCTATAAGATGGAAAGTTGTTGTTTAGACATAATCCATCATATTTTACATATATTTATTCACTCCTAGCGCTTTAGATAAATTTGTGTAAATGAAACAGAAATGTGAATCTTTTATGACAAAGAAAATTCTTAAAAGGAGGGGGGGAGAGCAAAGGGTAGGGGGCAAGAGAATGCTTGAATTTATAGCAAAGTATAACATTTTGATCATTATAACAATGAAATGAATCTTAAGTTTGAAGCATTAATATCATTTACAACATTTATGATCAAGAATGAATGTAAGTAGAGAAACTTTTGCATACCTGCAGATGGTACAAAATTTCATGGTTAAGTCGAAGCCTTCCATCAACAACAAGATCCAAATATCCATGTATCTATCTCAATTTTGCCTCTAAACCCTTCAGAGTTGTCAATTTTTCCACTAACCTGTTATGCACAAAAGTCAAATTTTAGAGTTATGTCACCACTAAAAACAGAAGAACAGAGCTTTGAAACCAAATCCACACACAACACAATGTGGTATTCATACAAAGCCATACAAAATGGCTAAAATCAGAACATTGAATGGAAAAACTTCAAATTATGATGCAGAGCATGGATTCAGGGTATAAAGAATCATTTTTCTGCCACCATAGTGAAAAGTTAGCACTTTCTTTCATCTTTGCATATTGGTTTGATGCTTCAAACGATGCATTTCTTATATTGAAAGTGCATTACCTTATTGAGCTTCTCTTTGTTTAGAATAGTTTAATATTCTCTTAACAGGGCCAACCACATGATGGTGGAAGCTCATTTATTTCCCCCCCTCACATCACTCTCAATTCCCCATACCCAATCATATAACATTAATCATTCATTCATCCATTAATAACATATAACATTCATTCATTCATCCATTAATAACATATAACATTCATTCATTAACATATAACATTCATTAATTAATATATTCGCATTCATTCATTAACATATAATATTCATTCTTTTAGTTTTTACATATTATCAAAAATATGGTTGTTATGATATGATTACAATCACCTTTTTTGTTTCTTTTTTAAAGCTACAAAAATATGAAGTGGAGTATCGTTTTCTAAATCAATATATGTCCCCCCTCTAGTTGTTCTTCCCTCTGCTCATGATCTTAATGTATGGCTAGTCGTCTGCTCATGATGTGGATGCCGCTGTAAGGGGCGTATGCTGTAATAAGAAAGAAATGTTAAACTGATATGTTTTATTATTATTGTTACAAGTATTTCATTAATTAAAGAACTTGATGAAGTGGTTCTCTTTACCTAATGGGTCCACATCATGTTCCTAAAATTTTGTTATAGACTCATGCTCAACATGTTGAACACCACTCAAATATTGATTTCTGAGTTGGCTCACGAAAGGTTACATTAATTAATACACCAATTGAAATTAAATATGTTTAAGAGAACATGAGAGTGGTCCTCTTTACCTGATGGGGCCACATCATGTTCCTGATCTTTTCTAGCTTGATCATGCTCAACACGTTGATCACGATCTACATGCTCTAAAGTTGAAACACAAAAGGTTACATTAATTACTACACCAATTGCAATTAAATATGTTTAAAAGAACTTTAGAGTGGTCCTCTTTACCTGATGGGGCCACATCATGTTCTTGATCTTCGCTAGCCTGATCATGCTCAACATGTTGATCATGCTCTACATGCTCTAAAGTACCGGGATGCACACCATGACCTTCATCTATAGGTTGTACTCCACCCTCACCTGGCTGCATTCCAATGTCATGTGCAGTATTATCATTGCTTGAATGTTTAAAAAAAATAGGCATGTAATTACTTTATGGTGGAAATTAATATTGAATAAATTGCACAAGTATTCAATTTTAAATAAACTTTATTGAGTTTATTTACCTGCGTGTCGGATGTAGTGGAAGGTTGTGTTTTCCCTGTCAAGACTCTTAGGCATTCAACCACAGCTCCATAGCCTTGATGGAAGGCAATCTTCAGGTCATCTTTTGTGGGAACTCTGTTGAATTCAGAGCCCTACATTTTTGCATAAGATCATGAATTTTGCTTCTATGGTGTGATAAAACCAAAATTGTTTTCAATTTATTATTTGGATCTTTATTATTTCATTTATTGATGCCCACAATTAGATGCGGCTAATTTCCTTCTCACAAAGCCAAGTTGCTTTGATGCGAGTTTTTCTAATTCTTTCCTTTGTTTCCTTGATGTGTCAGGCAGCCTATGAAAAGTTTGAAATACATTAGATTATGTAAAAGAAAGAGTAATTAGTATATAATTACATTGTTGATAGTATCACATACCTTCCTTGGCCCGGTGGTGTCTTTCTTTTTTTCTTTTCAGCCTTCTCCTTTCCATTCGACACTAGGTCCTTCCACTCCCTCTCCGGAATCATGGGGGGATGCTCGTACTTTTTTTTCTTCTCTAAATGTGACCTATATTGGTCCCTCACATACTTTAGATAGGTACCAGCTTTCTTAAGGACCTCAGTTCAGCTGAATGTTTTATCACTGAACAACACAACTAAGCGGTTAATGAGCTCATCTTTTAAATCTTGTTTTGGGCGATTCCACCATGCGTATGGTGGGCCCGAAGAGCTCCAATGTAATATCACTTAGATGTTTATAAAAAATATCATTTCCTACAAAATGATCATGGGATCAATGGTCTAAAAAGAGTGATCAATAAGTAAATTTCAATTGGATTATATATAATAATAATTAAAACATTTTAAAGTACCTGGGACCTTCTCTATCTTTATGGAACAAAATCCTCGGTCACCAAAAATGTGACCAGAAATGTTCCCATACTAGTAATATGGGAAGATCTAGGAAATGCTACTAAAATATCACCAGTACTAGTGGCCTCTGCATCCCTAGGTACATGTCGGCGCTGTTACGGTATGTGTTCACCTTTGCTGAAAGAGGTGCTAATGGATTCGCATGGTATGTGTTGTCAACATTCAGACGATAATATGAGCACGCGGATGATGGGGTGGATGATGTAATGTATCGTGAGAAGATGGGGATGGACACTTGTACCAACCCTACTTCTTGGGCAACACTTAGCGATTACCTTGATTATGTGAGGAGCATCATGAGATGCAAAAACATAAACAACACATATTTTAGTTCATGACATAAAAGGTATAAAATATAAAACCATGAATGAGGGTCTTTGCCACAATAATAGGTTACACTTTTAGGGGACATCCTAATTTTTCCTGAAATCACATATTTTTAGAAAATACAATGATTTATGACTTTAAAGGTTCCATTTAAATTATTTTAATTAAAGAGGGATTGATCAAACCTTAAAGTCAAACCCTTGGATAGAACCTTGTTAGATTTAAACCATACCTATGTCAGTCTCCTCTACACCTATCAAAATCTTTGATAAAAACCACTTTTGGTTACCTTTTGGGTGATCAAATGAATTCATTTAAATTTATGCTTTGTAGTCCTATGAACATATTATAAACTTCTAAAATTAATTTTAAATATTTTATTTGAATTATTATATTTATTTTTATTTCTTGTGAATGTGGGATTTTCCATCAAGTTCTTTATTTCACACATACGAAAAAAATAGAAAAATAGAGAAAAAAATTTCTACAAAATACATGTGCACTAGGTATCAATTTCCTTATTCCAAAAAAAAAAATAATAATAATTCAAATGAATACAAAAAAGTTATACGGGCCAAAGTACACCTCTGTCCAGATTATAATTACTTCGACTTGGAAAATTAATTAAAAAAAATTATGCAACAAAAATTATGAAAAATATCCATCCCCTAGATATTGGTGTGAAAAAATTGCATTTTAAAAATCAGAATTGTATCCTATCTATAAAAAAAGTTATGTGTGCTGAAGTGAACATCACTTTTTAAAAATGTTGATTAGTAGAAAAAATAAGTTACTAAAAATTACATAAAATGATTCACAATTTTTTTTTAATTTTTTTTAAAAATATAATTAGAATCTACACAAAATATCTAACAAATAACTAGTTTGATTCATCTTCAAAACCTTAATGGTTTAGCTGCTATAGGTGTAAGAAAGTGAATGTCTGGTGAAAAATCTTGATTTTAATGTCAAGTTTGGCCAAAAATTGTAGCCCATTATTGTGGGATCACCCTAAACTTATGTTATAATTAAAGACCTCATGACAACTTGCAAGTTTTGTGATCTCTTAGTCAATATTTTAACCCTCTCTCTTATCTCATTTGTTTGAGGCACTATGAATAACAACTTAAGGATTTATTCATTGCATTTTTTTTGGGTCTTCCTTATCATATCGAGAGGGCTTGTTGAATAAGCAATGTAATCATCACATAATATTTACTGCACCTCCCTATTGATGCTCTTGTCTATTGCTGGTGCCTTTCCTTGATTAGTCAACTACAACAAGAATATTAAAAACATTATCAAAATTAACCCAATAAACTTATCAAAACAACATAATAATAAAACATTTTGCTCATATCTAATTTGTACAATTACAATGAGGTAAACCTGTTGGGTAGAAGCACATGAAGATAAATCATGATCTGTGCTCTGGGCCGAAGCCTTTTCCATAAGATCAATGTCCCGTTGTGACAAAAATTAAATATAAAAAAATATTACCAAAATGAAACCAATAGAATTACAATAAAAAACATAAGAATAAAATGGTATATTGGACTTATTAATTGGAGGTTGGGTAAAATGGTACATAGTACATACCACCCCCATAGTAACTGTGTTTGTAAATAAGTGATTCAAATTGTAATCAATTAGCAACTCTTCCCTTGCAGTTATTGATTTTATCGCACATACGCATACACGGTTTCCCTCGTGTGCCTCAAATATGCAATTGAGTTGCTTATTTGTTGACCCAGGTCATAAACTGTTTATAAACCCTGCAATATTCCCTGATGCTTTTGGCCTTCTGTCAATGTACATAGCCACTCCTTTATTTTGATCCTTATCTTTTAGTTGTATATAATTTGCTAACAGTGCATACCTACACATACTTTTTGTATATTAAACAAGTTGCATCCAATATTTGTAACTATAACAGGGTCTGACATACTCCATCAATTTAGTAACTTTATAATAATAGACCTTTATGTCGTCCATGCAAAATAGGCCCAAACCATGTAATGATGATGGTGCTATGCAATATATCCTCTTGTTGACACAAAAATCAGTGTTTATTGGAGGAAGTTCCTTGGGTACCCATTGTTTTTATAGATGTTTGTACCTCAAGGGTACCTCGACATCGCCTATGCTCTCATCATCATAAGAACATGACCCCCCTTCAGCAAGAAAAAATTCCATGCATTTACAAAATTTTCTTCTAATCTTTTGACCTCTAGTTGATCTCCCTCTTTTAGACATACTACATGTCTCGTTTTCCTCTTCTCTTCCTGAATTTCCCTCGCTCAAGGAAGACAGATCTAACAAATACCTATTTGGTGGTACCTGCACTCATAAGGATGTTGGATGAAGTTCTTTCATGCTGATGTGATCCTAAGGTGACATTATGATTAATCTATCATTTCATCGCTAGAATTTCATAGGTTATAAGGTAATCAAGTCTTGATAAATTGCAAGTTATTGTTAATACCATCCAAATGTGTCCATCACAAATCAAATCTACTTAACGTTTTAACTCCCAAACTTTGTAACAAGTGTTAAATGTGACTATGGTCCACCAGTTACACAACCAAGGCCTCAAATGTATTCTCTAATTGCAATCAAAGGACTTTTTCTCTTCATTCAAGTAAATAAACTTGATGGGAAACACCACCAAGTGGTTTATTGGACACCTACATGACTAAAAATAGCAGCAAATTTACATTTAATTTCCATATGTCTAAGTGGTTAATGGGGGAGGAGTGTGTACTAGGCCTGGTTAAGTCATCTTAAGTTTATGCTTTGGCAATAAATTTTTTTTAAGTCATCTTAAATCTTCCTATGTCTAATTGCTAGGAGCCTTTCGGTATGTTTTAAGGTGGGATGATTGATGAAAGAGCCCAAAGAGCCTTTCTCCATGGTATCCAAGTACACATAGCAATGGTCTTCTCTTATACGGTTGGACATGATTTAAAGAACTTAGCTAGGAATTATTCATTTAACCTAAGGTTTTCTCATAATGCCATCATTGGAAAAGTATGATCAAATTCTTCTATTATGAAGAATTGGTCTATGTGCCTCTAGTAATCAATATAAATGTTTGTTAGGATAAAATGATTAATTGCATCAGGTAGGAGAGAATCAACTTTGAGTTCTTCAAAGATTATATTCCTCTATTCATAATTTTTAAGGGTTGTGTGTAGAGAAGGTTATCACTACCAAGAAGGGAGGAGACCTTTCCTTGTATTATTTTATAATTTTTATTATTCTTATTTATTTTACACTTACATTTACAAATACACATACATATGCATTTATTGTTTTCATTTATTTCTCATGTAGTTTAATAGTTTGATCGATTTCATATTATTATATGTGTTGGAAGACTTTAGAATTTCACTCATACTAATTTATGGATATGTTGTATCTATAACACTACAAAACCATATGCTCTTTGCATTTACACTTGCATTTAAAAATATACATTTATATACATAGATATAGATTTCTTTAATGATTGATATGTTGCATTTATTGTTCTAGGAGAGCATCCAGGAATTGCATTTACATTATTTACATTTAAAAATACATATACATACATACATATATATATATGTGTGTGTGTGTGTCTCGCATGTGTATGTATATCATTTATTTAAGTGGTTCAAAACAAACCCATTAGGGTCTCAAGTATTACGGATAAAAATTCATAAAATTAGATTCCACATGTTTTGTTGAAACCTAGGCTGAACCTCTCATTTCACATGTTTTCTCTTCACAAAAGATTGAGGACAATAGCTATACCTTCTTAGATTTCTCATCCTACTCTATTCATGCATCCTACAATTACAACAGTATCCATGGGGCCTCTTACACAAGCTACAGTAATCACAAAAAGTGTAAGAGCCCCTTTATATCATGTTTTAACTACAAAACCCTCAAAAATAGGGTAACTCAGATTATGATTTGTTGGTGAGTTGTATGGACAAAATCATTAGCACCAACTCATTCTTGGAGTCTTTTAAAAGACAAGCGAATTAGGTGGCAGTTAAGTACAAACCTCATAGTGTGAAGGTGAATGAGGTGATCAATTTTGATTGGCCAACTAATGAAGAGTACCAGAAATGGGTAAATGTATATTTAACTGAGGAAGAGTGAAAAGGAGTAGGCTGCCAATGGTTGACAAATCAGCTATTGCAGTTACAACAGATTCCAATTTTGTTTTTTGGTGATAGTCTATGCATGGAATTCTTGAATTTTTTTGTTGTTGCATCAACCATTCTCAGTGGGCACGATGAACAAGAAGATTCTCTAGGGAGATTGTTGTTGTAACAAATTTTTGGAATATCACAAGGTGGTCCAATTGGCTGGTGACACATGTGCTTTCTAGACCAATGCTTGTTTACTCCTTTTTCTATAAGAAGGATTTCAAGGCCAAAAGTACGAGTTAGCAAGTTAGATACTTTTGGTCGAGTCTAGATGAAGTTGCAGAGCAAATTGTAAAGTCTGATGGTTTTAGGGAAAATGCAATTTAGGTTTTGAGTCATTCTGTAGTAGGTTTTGAATTCATGGGAATTTGATGTTTTATGACAGTACTGGCATTTGAATTGATATGATTAATTCAAACTCATGTCTCTCCATTGTACAAGCATATCCACTTTGAATAAAATGATCAAGGGTTGTTTCACATCCCACTATTGTGGTGTGTATGACTTGTTTTAGGCTTCTAATTCAAGGAATTAATTAAAATTTTGAATAGGATCAGAGGTGGATATAAATTCCCCAGATAAGGATTTGATAAGTAGTATTGGGTTAGAATACATATTGATGAGATTGTAAAGCAATGTTATCAAGGATCTTATATGTTATGTGTTAAATCTATCATAAACCCTTAGATGCTTATAAATTTGACTCCTTCAATGGATATATGGCATTGATCTAAGTTGTACTTACTCGTATGGTTCAGTATTTGTTTTCCTTTACCTAGAGATTGCTAAAAATTTCAAATCAATGACTATCTTATACTGTGAAATGTTGTAGTTATCTCATGCTCCAAATAGTTGATATTATTGATAAACAACCAATTCTATTCGGTATTATCCTATTATGTTGAGCTATTAAATGAGATTATCTATTATTGTTAATGTTGCTTATGATGATGGTGCAGAGGTTGTAAATGCGTTAAGGGATCACCCTCCTGGCTCTTGCAGAGCCCAAAGTGTAGGAGGTCTTTCAAATCCTCGTCAGTTGGTCCAGGTCCTTCGAGTTGCCCTTTATTCGAATTGGAAATTCCATAGGTAGATTAGAAGATCAACCTACTTACCATAAAAAAAACCAAAACCTTGCATATGTTTGTGGTGGAGGTATTAAAGAAGAATCTTATGCCTCTATTTCCATTCATTAGATCTACCTTAGCCTAGCATATACTTGGGCTAAGTCTACAATTGCTTCAAACTCATGCGATGAAGGCTATGTGTGATGAAATCCTAGACCTCAACCAAGTTATGGGTAGATTATGGGAGTTTTTCCAAGACCTAAGGCTGGTGGATAAAAATGTGAAAGACTAAGCTATTTTATTTTTTTTGTCTTATCTTATACCATTTTATGAGAATGGAGGTGCCAATGTACGAGAAGATCTTTGGAAACTAGGCATGAAAATTGAAGGTTAAAGAGAATGGGGGTGCCAAACTTACAGTACTCATTGCCCCTTGGTCGTTAATTTTCCTTGAGTGCCCTCAACCTTGTCATCAACGTTGGTATTGACCTTGTTTTCACTCCTCCAAACTCTTCCTCGGCGCTAATATTGACCTTGTTTTCACTCCTCCAAACTCTTCGTCAGCGTTGGTATTGACCTTGTTTTAACTCCAAACTCTTCCTCGGCGCTAGTATTGACCTTGTTTTCACTCCTCCAAACTCTTCTTCGACGCTGATATTGACCTTGTTTTCACTCCTCCAAACTCTTCGTCGGTGCTGGTATTGACCTTGTTTTAACTCCAAACTCTTCCTTGGCGCTAGCATTGACCTTGTTTTCACCACTCCAAAATCTTCCTTGGCGCTGGCATTGACCTTGTTTTCACTACTCCAAACTCTTCCTCGGTGCTAGTATTGACCTTTCACTTCTCCAACTTGATGAGCTACAACCTAATTTTGTTAGGTTTTACAGTATGTTAATTAAGTTGAAAATTTTGGTGCCATTTAGCTAGGTTTTAATATTCTACAATATAGTTAAGTATATATTAGCTATATTTTACATAATAAATAATATAATTATTCAACTTATTATAATTATATATTATATTCTTTTAACAAAATTATTAACAATTTATAAAATTATTATAATTAATAATTAATAATAAGTATATTTTTATATAATACAAAAATATAATTAATATAATAGTAATATATATTAATATGAGAGAGAAACTAAATTTTGATTTGTTGTTTCATGTCAACAATCCAAGGATGGCATGTGTCCTTGGGGAGTTATGCTCAAGGTAGCATGACATTTGATTATAGATATGATAATTCTCCTTAAGACCTCTTCAATGTACCCTTTGCACACTTAAGGAGACAAAGATAAATATAGGGAAGAAAATATAGAGAGGGGGAGATAATGACAAATATACAAATAGAAAGGGAGAGAAAGAGATAGATATGGGTAGAGAGAAAGAGATAAGGATGAATAGATAGAGATATAGGGAGGGTGATTGATATATCTCTCCCTATCTCTCTCTATATCTCTATATCTCCCACTATCTATGTCACTCCCTCTTCCCCCCTCTATCTATTGAGCTATCTCTCCCTCTCCCCCCTTTCTCTCTCATTCACTCCATCTCTCCCTCCATCTCTCCTACTCTATATCTCTATCTCTATTTATTTTTTTATCTGCCTCTCACTCCTCTCTCTATCTCTTTCTATGTATATCCCTTTCTCTCCCTCCCCCTCTCTATCTCTCACCATCTCTCCCTCCCTATCCCCCCTATCCATCGACTCTCTATCTCCACCTCTATTCCTTTCTCTTCCCATATATCTCCATCTCTCTTTCTCTTCCCATATACCTCCATCTCTCCCCATATATTAACTAGCCATGCAAGCATACAATAGTATATGTTGGTAAAACTATAATAATGTTTTATTAAACTATAAGTAGATTATTGTCACCACTTTTCATTCAACATGAAATGCCAAATGTAGCAATTGTTTTGTTGCTTTTGTCAAGTTTCATTAACCAAGCTATTTACTGGGTTGAATAAAGTTGTGCTATGACCCTTCATCTCTTTAAAATAATTAGACAATATTAGCGAGATTAGGAAGGGGAGAAAACTAAACTCCTTCAAAATAGGGTAGCTGGGGTTTGTTGCTCTCTTTGTATACTATATACTTAGCCCTTCAGGGATAAATAAGTCACTTTAGATCATTTTCTTAGTTGTGCATCCTAACTAATATAGAGTAATATTTTTCATTTTAATTGAATACTACATAATAGTTTGTGTTGAAAGAATTGTTTCCATTCTTTGTAGTTTTTACATTGGAATACAAATCATATTTAATTTCATGCCAATATACTTCTTTCATAAAGATATTTGTTTGAAATAAGTGCTTCATAAGCCATCTAATCAAATCATAATTAACCTATCAAAAAGGAAATATGAATTTTCTAAA
>VDFB02000003.1:449139050-449168101 GCA_007258455.2 Sequoia sempervirens | reverse complement strand
CCTAGTGATGTCCCCTTATTCCTTTAGGGAAGAGGGCCCAGTAGTCGTGCAAGCTAACTTTCTCAGCATGTAGCAATTGACTGGAATATCGGAGAACCTTCATTTTTTTTTTTGAAATGTAGAATAGTCTCTTATTTATCTATAACTAAGGTTTGGAGGTGTGACTCATCATGCAACTCGCTACATCGTAAGTAAATATTTTGAGGAAGTGTCTAAATTGACTTTTAAAGGTTCAACCAAACTTAATCATGGAACTCCCAATAGTTGAACCAAAAAATATCATTTGTTGCTTGTAGAATATGATATTTTATTTAAATTAAAATTAATATACAACCTAAGTGGACCAAATACTTATTGATAACCATAAATCTTTGATATATCTACCTTTATATTCAACACATATGGACTAATAGTTTAACACAAAAAATCTATTTGTTGTTATAAAAACAACACATAATGATTTAAAATAAAACTTATATTGAACAAAATGGACCAATAGTTGAACATTAAAACTTTTTGAAAATCCTTCACATTTAATGGGAAAATACATGTTATTTATTGTGCTCACCTTTTATATTTGTGATAGGACAAACTATTAATATAAATTATCCAATGCTTGTACATTGCTACCCCAATTGTTGTACACATAAGAACAATATTTTTTCACTATGATAACAATACTTGTTTAAATGGGTGTCTTATTTTATTAAATGATCATTTTATTTTTTAAATGATATACTTATGGTGGAGAGTTGTGATATTTTATTTGAAACAAAAAAATACTTATTTCACTTCTTCATGAATGTATTTATGTTTTTTCATATAAAATTTAGAGGTTCTCATGTGTTCAAGTATGGGTCCATTTTTTATCAACATTTGGTTTTTTCTTTATTTATATTTGGACTGTTTATTTACAATATATAGTATAAATATGTGGTAAGACTGGGTATTATTATCATGATTGAGTGCACCCTCTCCCCTAATAAATGTTTTTATTTTGCACCAAGCACGACTACTGGGCCCTCTCCCCTAATAAATGTTTTTATTTTGCAGAGGGACAAGTTCACATGGTCATAGATCAATTGTCGTGTGATCTCAGTTGTTCCCCGCCATCCCGCGATAACCCCACCACACTATCTTTGTTGATCACGATATCACGGGTGAGCGCCATGTGTCTCATCCAATGAATCTGAAGGAATGATAAATACTTTGATGCATCTTTAATACATTATGTCGCGGGTTACTAAAGCAGTTATAAGATGCACGTGTTTTAAATCAATGGAGATGTTATAATCTTGATAGAAAGTTGCTCGATGGTTAATAACAAGGTTGGCGACTATGTTGAATGAATAGGATTGCTGATGGTTGAGATCCATGGTTGCTTTCCATTTCCTAATCAAAATTTGTGAGATCTTTATTGATTGTGATATCACGGGCGAGTGCCACGTGTCTCATCTAGTGAAGCCGAAGGAATGATAAATACTTTGATGCGTCTTTAATACATTATGCCGCCGGTTACTAAAGCAATTATAAGATGCACATGTTTTAAATCAATGGAGATGTTATAATCTCGGTAGAAAGGTGCTCAATGGTTAATAACAAGGCTGGCGACTATGTTGAACGAACAGGATTGCCAATGGTTGAGATCCACAGTTGCCCGCCATCGTGTGACCAAAAGTTGTGAGTTCTTTATTGATTGCGATACCATGGGTGGGCGCCACATGGATCTCCTTGGCAACGAGTAGAATGGTGGGGAAATGGCTACCCAGTCTACAAAAAGGCATGGGCATCTGCATGGCTTGTGTCTGCCGCACTTTTGTTAATGGTTGTCAGTGTCAGTTAATGTACATTTCATTAATTAGCTGCTGTGTACTTCCTTAGTATGTTCAATATAAATTTTTTTCTTTAAAAAATTATTCTCTACTTTTAAAATTTTTTAAAAACTGTTGTATATTTAAATTCTTAAAAATATAGAATAATTTTTTGTTCTTTAAAAAATAATTTTGTTTTACTTTGAATTATTTTAAATATAATTAATAAAATAATTTTGAACTAACTGTTTCATATTTTGTTATATACATTTAATAAATAAAATAAAATAAAAAATATCAATTTTTAAAATATGATTGATAAAATAATTCTTATACACTAAAAAAATTGATATATACATATAATAAAACAAATATAATAATATATCATGTTTTAAAATATATGTAATAAAATAATTTTTAAAGGATAAAAAATGTTTCATACTTAATATATAAAATAAAATAAATATAGCAATTTTTAAAATACAATTAATAAAATAATTGTGAAATAAAATGAAATAATTATTAATGAATAAAAAATTGATATATATATAATAATTTTAAAATAATATTCATTCATTTTTTTATTATTTTATTAATTATATTGTAAAAAATTGATATATTTATTTTATTTTATTTATTAAATACTTACTAGCATCTATATTATTTATTAATAATATATATAAAATATGCCAAGAGATATCCTTTTGATGTGTCTATTGTACTATTATAAAATAGGTTCCTCGACAAAGATACCTCTTGGCGTATTTTATATATATTAGTAAATAATATATATATGCTAGTAGCATCTATAGCACAACATGAAAGACAAGCTTAGAATTACTTTTAGTTATAGAATTAAGGTTAGGGTTAGATATATATTTAGGGTTGGGGTTAAAAATAGTGTCAGTGTTAGTTTTACGATTAATTTTAGGGTTAGAGTTAGAGTGAGAATTATTGTTGAGATTGAATCATAATCCTAATCTAACCTTAACCTTAAACCTAATTGAACCCTAACCCTATTTGTAATTGAACTTTAACTCTAACCCCAACCCTAACCCTATCATTGAACCCAAGCTTTATCATAGAACCCCAACTCTAATTAAATGGCAAACCTAACCTAACCTTAACCCTAATGTTAATCCCAACCTTAAGTCTATCTATAATTATAATCTTAATTATAATTCTAACCCTAACCATAATTCTAATGCTATTTATAATCCTTAGTTTAACACTAACCATAGTTCTCATGACAACCTTAACTCTAATTATAACCCTAATCAAACCCCGACCTTAACCTTAACCCTAACCTTGAGCTTAATTAAACCCTAACCTTAACCTTAAGCCTGAGCTTAATTAAATCAAGGATCCTGGCTCCTAACCTCATCACTTGATCACAAGCCCAAATTGAACATTGAGGTGAGACCTAAGCCTAACCTAGAGTGAGACACTAATCCTAATTGAACTCAAATTTTTAGTTGAAAATATTAAAGTGCCTTAGATTTTCCCCATTCATAAGTCATTTATCATTCAATTCTAATAGAGACTCCAAAATTTATACTTTTTATAATGTTTTGTACACTAATATTAAGGGTTTAGAGTTTAAGGGTTAAGAGGGTTTAAGGGTTAGAGTTTAGGAGTTAAGGGTTTAAGGTTAGGAGTTAAGGAGTAGAGGGGAGAGAGAGATAGAGAGAGTGAGTGAGAGACACACAGAGAGAGAGAGGGAGGGTAGGAGAGGAGAGACTTGAGAGAGAGAGAGAGAGATTAGAGGTAGAAGTGCAGAGGGTTTAAGGGTTTGGGGTTTAGGGTTAAGGAGTTTAGGGTTATGGGTAGAGATAGATGGATTGATGAGAGAGCAGAGGGAAAAGTGGGAGATAGAGAGTAGAGGGTTAAGGGTAAAAGGGTAGAAGGTAGAGGTTAAGAAGGGTAGAGGGGAGGGACATAAGAGTGAGAGGCCACAGAGAGGGAGAGGGTAGGAGAGATTGAGACTTGAGAGAGAGAGAGAGGAAAGAGGGAGGGAAATTAGAGATAAGGAGTAGAGGTTAAGCGTGAAGATTAGGGAGTTTAAGGGTTTAGAGTTTAAGGGTTAAGGGTTTAGGGTTTAGGGTTAAGGTTTAGGAGTTTAGGAGGTTTAAGGGTAGAGACACATATAGGAATTGAGTGAGAGATAGAGAACTAAGAAGGAGAGGGTAGGAGGGAGAGACTTGAGAGAGAGAGAGGAGTAGAGGGTAGAGGGTTTAAGGGTTTGGAGTTTAAAGGGTTAAGGGTTTAGGGTTTAGGGCTATGGGTAGAGGGAAGAGAGATAGAGGGATTCAATGAGAGAGGGAGGAAGGGAGTGGGAGAGAGATAGAGGGTAGAGGGTAGAAGGTAGAGGGTTAAGGGTAGAGGGGACAAAGATAGGGGTGAGTGAGAGAGAGAGAGACCTGAGAGAAGGAGAGGCAGTAGGAGGGTGAGACTTGATAGAGAGGGAGGGAGGGAGGGAGTACTGGGAGAGAGATAGAGGGCAGAGGGTTTAGAGTTTAAGGGTTAAGGTTTAAGGTTTAGGGTTAAGGGTAGAGTGGAGAGATAGAAAGTGAGTAGAGAGAGCAGAGAGGGAGAGGGTAGGAGGAGAGACTTGAGAGAAAAGAGGGTAAAAATTAGAAGGGTAGGGTTTAGGGTTATGGGTAGATGGGGTGGTGGGTGAGAGAAAGACCTAAGAGGGAGGGGGAAGGGGTGGGAGGGAGAGACTTGAGATAGAGGTAGGTGAGTGAGTGAGAGAGACCTGAGAGAGGAGTGGTGCTAGGAGGGAGAGACACGAGAGAGAGAGAGAGAGAGATAAAGGAAGGGAGGGTTAAGGGTAGAGGGTAGAGGTTTAGGGTTAAGGGGAGAGATAGAGGTGAGTGAGTGACCCATTTACACATATTATTCTTTTATTCTTCCACTCCCGATTAAATATTTAGTTACCCATTCTGGATTAGCGAAATGACCCAAATTTGTAACTAGAATAGACTACTCATATAATACCTTGCATTATGGAGCTCAATTCTCTGATATATTACTACTTATAAAATCCTTTGTAAATAATTGTAAACTTATGACTCCATTTAAGCATTTAATTGATTTTCTTGAATCAAAGCAAAAACATAGACACACAATTGAACAAATTCTCAAAAGAAGAATGACAACTTCATTAACATTTCATTCAAAATTCACTCAAATCCACATAAGGAGAGAAAATATATTAGAATTATATGTTTATTAATGCTTATAAGTCATATCTACATACAATTTAGGATAATTTGCATATATTCATCCAAAACTCAAAATAGGCTATCTATTCTATTCCTATCTTTCTACCCATATATTCAACTCAAAACCTAGCTAGAGCTTTCATCAATTCTCTCCCTACAAATGAGCCTTGAATTCCATTTTATATGAAAAGGGAGCAAAAAGCTTCAGGCTCAAATGTAATTTCACCACAAATTTTCATTTGAACAAAATCTCCATTGCATTTGACTTTCATTTCAAAACTTCCCACACGTTGAATCTGCAAAACATAGTGCAACTGGGGAAAGCTAAAGTTGTAACTACCATCAGAAAAGGGAACGCAAATTGTCATCAAAATCCCCTTTGTAGCTATCCCCTTTGTCAGCAAAAAAACCAAGCAACCAAATTGCCACGAAGGTACACAATCGACATCAAAATGTGCCACACACGCAGAAACAACACCACCACCAACAACAACATCATCGACACAAAATTTTACATCCCACATAGCAACTTCTTATTTACCCGCCACCCTACCCTTACCAACACTCAGACCCTGGTATACACATCCACTTCTAGTTGTTGCTAGAGGAGGAGAGGAAACCTCAGCCTCCTCTTCTTTCTTGTCCTTTCCCAATACGGTTCTAGTCTGTCCGCTTGGGGTTTTAACTGCCAATGGCACCACAGATATCACTTCCTCATCAGAGGGCAGACCATGATTGAAGCGAGCTAAATACCGATAGTAGTCAGAGTTGGTCTCGGTTACACCATCAGAAGTGTTGCTCGTAAGGTCAATGGACAGTGTTGGCATCCAAAGGAGCCATTCCCATACCTTATTTTCCTACTGACACTAGTAATAGAGCACACCGACTGCTTGCCTTTGTCATCTACCAGTTGAGCAACAATGTCCTTGAATTGCAACCTTCTACTGCATCTAGTGGGCACAATCCTAGGCTTTTCAACCAAAGCACCTTCCTGAATAGTAGGACCGAGCTTTTGTGAGCTCAAACGAACAAACCTCCTTACTGACTTACTCATTTTATCTTGTCAGACAAGCACTCAAACTTGATTAGACTCAGCCCATAAAGTGCTCTAAATGCTACAAGAGTGACACAATTAGTAGTTAATTCCTCTTGTATTTATTGTGCGAGGTAATGGCAACCTTCATCAATGCTTAGTAAAAATGCATGTGCAAACATGCATTTTTTGTGGCGTATGTACTATCACCATTTAACTTGAGCTGCATGAGGATCCACAGATCACCCTTCATGATTGTCAACAACATCTTCACACAGATTAAGATCAACGTGACTACACAAGCAAGGAATAATTCATTAATGCTTCACTAGTTGTACGATAAAACAACCACCATGTGCCATTTTCTAACTTTGAATACTACCCGCTCATTTGCTGAAGAGTTGGCAGATCAAATGGTTTATCTCGGGCTAACTCAGTTTGACATCCAACGAAGCATCGTTGACCTTCCTCATGACCAATAACACTAATCCATCTCAAAAACCAACTACCATGTTGGCAGCTCCTATGCACTTTTCAAACTAAATGATTGGAGCTACGCATCACAATCTCGTTAACCTCATGGCTTTTAACCAACCTTCATCTTCCTCCTGTGAGCTAGCGGGGAATGATAGAGATTTACATTAGCTTTTGATCTTGGTTGTCGATCTAAAACCACGGGTTATGAGCTCAATAGTGGATATTGGTCCCCACATTCCATATAGGACACACATCTATCTTTTGCTAACCTCGCGCCAAATAATAGGCTGACACCTTAGGTCTGTGAGCTGGTGGGGTACGATCGAGATCTTCTCCCATATCTTCGAATCTGAAAAACCTACACATTGCACGGTTAGTATTTAATGATAGGCTTTGGATAAGCTGTCGGTGACATGACCACTAGGGTTAATGGCTTAGGCTTATGTCACCAGATTAAAATTAAAACCCAACTTTAGGAGAATACATAATGCGGTAGGAAAATGATGACCAGTTCTTCGGGCTAATGGGGCCAGTGAACTGACATGCTGAATGGATCAAGAGGTGACTTAAGGGGTCGATGACTGACCAAGAAATTCAACCTCAAATTATAACATTTGCGTGCTCTAGGGAATAAAACCCTACTAATTCATGGGGACAAGGGTTTCAAAATGGAGACCCAGGTCAAGTGGCAGAGAGAAAATTCCTTGAAATTTTAGACTTGAGATAGAGTGACTAAGTAAGCGAGAGAGAGAGAGAGTGACTTGAGAGAGGGAGTGGTGCTAGGAGGGAGAGACTTGATAGAGAGAGAGGGAGGGAGTGGGAGAGAGATAGAGGGAGACAGGTTTAAGGGTAGAGGGTAGAGGGTTTAAGGGTTTAGGGTTATGGGTAGAGGGGAGAGAGATAGAGGGATTCAGTGAGAGAGAGGGAGGGAGTGGGAGAGAGATAGAGAGTAGAGAGTTAAGGGTAGAGGGTAGAAGGAGAGGGTTAAGGGTAGAGGGGAGGGAGATAAGAGTGAGTGAGAGAGAGAGAGGCAGAAGGGGTAGGAGGGTGATACTTGAGAGAGAGAGAGGGAAAGAGGGAGGGAGTGGGAGAGAGATATGGGGTAGAGGGTTAAACGTAGAGAGTAGAGGGTTTAAGGGTTTAGAGTTTAAGGAACAAGGGTTTAAGTTTTATGGTTAAGGGTTAAGGGTTTAGGGTTTAAGGGTAGAGGGGAGACACATAGAGGAGTGAGTGAGAGATAGATAGAAGAACTAAGAGAGGGAGAGGGGATAGGAGGAGAGACTTGAGAGAGAGAAAGAGAGGTAAAGGGTTTAAGGGTTTGAAGTTTAAGGGTTGGGTTTAGGGTTTAGGGTTATGGGTAGAGGGGAGAGAGATAGAGGGATTTAGTCAAAGAAAAAACCCCAACCTTAGGATTTTCCCAATACCATAAAAGACTAGTAACATAAGACAGGACATGAAAGGAACATAAGACATGACAAGAAAGGACAGATTCAAAAGATGCAACATACTGTGTTGATATGTCCTTCAATCTTCTTAAGAAGATCCATGATCTGTTTATAAAGGAAGTGACTTCATAGATGCATCAAGTTCAATTATGCATCTTTTAAACAATGAGGAAGCATTTCAAGTTGTTGTCAAGCCCCTCTCACCATAACCCTATTGGACAGTCACACATCACATAGGAAGGTGAGTTGTTAGCTCACCCACATATGTGACAGGTGGCTGTCCAATAAAGATAAAATGAGGAGACTATGTGTATTTATTACACATAACAAAAGAAGAGCACTGGTTGAATCAAGGTCATGATACAAGTACAAGGACAACACCTTTGCAAGAGCTACGAGAGGCAAAGGGTATTGATATTATTCATTCATGGGTGTACAGGTGAAAGTGAATGCAATAGGTAAAAGTCATTGTCATTGATAAGGACAACCAACAATGCATGCTACAATGGTCTCATGAAGGACAACAACAAAAACAAAATCTAAAGTTGCACAAGGCTCTATTCAAGGCCTTCACAATCAAACATTAGGCGAACAAGTTGCCAGATAACATTCAATGCATGATTTTTTAAGGAAAGGCATAAAAGGAAAAGACATTCAAGAAACATCAACTCTAGTTGACACAGATAATATGCCTATTGAAAACATGTCATTACAAGAGGTTTATGACATCAATGGAACCCTCATATTATGTGATCGAGATACAATTGCTATGCTCATAACCTTTCATGTAGGGGTTTTGGTCATCATGATTGATCCAACATGGATCATGATTGCATACAAGAAACAAAAAGTTACAAATGACAATTAAGCATTTATGATTCAAGAAAGGTCTCATTTTGGAAGCCAAGGCCATAGTACAAGTGTATATGAACAACAACTATGAGGTTATGCTACAAGACAGCCATGCAGGTTCATGTAGGACATCAAGCATTACAATGGTACAAGTGCATATGAACAAAAATCAACAATCAGCAACAAGTAGTGAAGGAAGCAAAGCACAGTTGTATTTTTACCTTTTCATACCATTGATCATCCATTCCAGCAATAGGCTATAATAGTGAAGGCATATACTTGCACATGGGTGTTTTAATGAAGATATTTAGCATAAAAACCATCATAAATCATGGTGCTTCAAGGGAACAAAGCATAGTCATGAATAAGAGCAGTACCATTAAAGGCTACAGGTTTGTCTTCATGTTATCTATGAATTTGAAAAAATAAATCTACACTGGGTGACAACATGACTATAGCCATGCAAAGGATTGCAATGAGATAAATAATATAAATGGTTGTTTCCACTATCTCATTTTCTCTTTGGATAGTCATTAATAAGTCCTAAAAAGTGAATAGAAAAGGGATAGGTGTCAATATACCTTCATTTGACAAGTCCTAGACTTTTGGTGATCTCATTGACCCAATAAGGCATTTCTTAGAAATCATTTCATATCTTTTTGACAAAATCAAAAGGAGGATTGATGTATCCAATTGTAAGAAGAGAGAAATTTCCAAGGGAGGGGTAGTACCATCATCTTAGGTACCACTGCTACAAGATGATAAATGACAATCGTTGTGTTTGTATGCATGGAGGTCCTAAAGCATACTTTGGGTAAGGTGCATTCATGGAATCTTTTGGTGAAAGGTTTCCCAAGCATGAGCAAAGATCCAGTGTTCCATTAGGCTATGTTGGAACAATTATACACTAATCCCTCCCCTAGGGTGTTTCCTCGCATCAAAACCAATCCCTTCTTCCTATCATTTTTTGACAAGGGCAATTAATTAAAATGCTTAAATGGGATTATAGGCGGATATGTTCTATATAAGGATTTTAAAAGTAGTATTGGGTTAGAATACATATTGATGAGATTGAAATGCAATGTTATCAGGGATCATATATGTTATGTGTTAAATCTATCATAAACCCTTGAATACTTATGAATTTGACTCCCATAATGGATATATGGCACTGATCTAAGTTGTATGATTCAATATTTGTTCGTCTTTACCTAGAGCTTGCTAAAAATTGCAAATCAATGACCTATTTTATCTTGGGATTGTGTTGTAGTTATCTCATGCTCCAAATAGCTGATAATGTCGATGAATAGCCAATTCTATTCAATATTATCCTATTATGTTGAGCTATTAAATGAGATTATCTGTTATTGTTGAAATTTTGTTTTATGATATTAGTGTGGAGGTTATAAACACATTAAGGGATCACCCCTCACAGGTCTTACGAGCCCAAAGTATAGAGGATTTTAAAGTCCTGGAGTCCAGTTAGTCAGGGTCCTTTGGGCTGCCCTTGGCTGGGATTGGAAATTCCATAGGTAGATTAGAGACCAACTTGGTTGTTTTAAAACAAAGGCAACACTTCCTCTGCCCTTAACTTTTGAAACCCTAAACCCTTAACCCTTAAACCTTAAATTGTAGGCCATCTACCCTCTGCCATACCAGCCCCCTCCCTCTATCTCTCTTCCCTCCCTCCCTCTCTCTCTCTCTGTCTCTCCGTCTCTCCATCCTACCCCTCTCCCTCTCTTAGGTCTCTCTCAACCCTTAACCTCCTTTATCTCTCTCTCTCTCAAGTCTCTCCTCCTAGCACCCTCCCTCTCGGGTCTCTTTCTCACTCCACTCCTCACTCTATCTCAGGTCTCTCCTCCTGCCTTCTCCTCTCAGGTATTTCTCTCACTCACTGCTCACTCTATCTCTCTCCCTCCTTAATAAACCCTTAAACCATCTACCCTCTACCCTTAACCACTCCCTCCTCTCTCTCTCTCAAGTATCTTCCAATATCCTACCCCCTCTCTCCCTCTCTTGGTCTCTCTCTCTCTCTCCTCACTCCCTCTATCTCTCTCCCTCCTAAACCCTAAACACTAAACCCTTAACCTAAACCCTGAATCCTCTACCCTCTACTCTTAACCCTCCCTTCCTTTATCTCTCTCAAGTCTCTCCCTCATAGCACCACTCCCTCTCTCGGGTCTCTCTCTCACTCACTCACTCACTCACTCACTCACTCACTCACTCTATCTCAAGTCTCTCCCTCCTACCCCTTCTCCCTCTCTTGGGTCTTTCTCTCACTCACTCACTCCCGCTATCTCTCTCCCCTCCACCCTTAACCCTAAACCCTTAAACCATATACCCTCTACCCTTAACCCTCCCTCCCTCTATCTCTCTCTCTCAAGTATCTTCAATATCCTACCCTCTCTCTCTCTTGGGTCTCTCTCCTCACTCCTCCTCCTCCCTCTCTCTCCCTTATTAAAACACTAAACCCTGCAAACCCTCTACCCTCTACCTTAACCCTCCTTTATCTCTATCTCTCTCAAGTCTCTCCCTCCTAGCACCACTACCTCTCTCAGGTCCTCTCTCACTTATCCTCTATCTCAAGTCTCCCCTCCTACCCCTTATCCCTCTCTCGTGCCTTTCTCTACTCACTCACTCCCTCTATCTCTCTCCCCTCCACCCTTAACCCTAAACCCTTAAACCATCTACCCTCTACCCTTAACCCTCCCTCTTTCTATCTCTCTCCCACTCCCTCCCTCCCTCTCTCTCTCAAGTATCTTCAATGTCCTACCCACTCTTCCTCTCTTAGGTCTCTCTCTCACTCACTCACTCCCTCTATTTATCTCCCCTTAACCCTAAACCCTAAACCATTAACCCTTAACCCTTAAACCCTCTACCCTCTACCCTTAACCCTCTACATATTCTCTATCTCTCTCCCACTCCCTCCCTCTCTCCCCTCTACCCATAACCCCAAACCATTAACCCTTAAACCCCAAACCCTTAAACCCTCTACCCTCTACCCTTTACCCTTTCTCTCTCTCTCAAGTCTCTCCCTCCTACCCCCTGTTAGCTCTCAAAAATGTAGCAGAATGCCTGAAGAGGCTACCAATCTCTTGGCACATTTTAGGGTAATAGAAAAGGTCAAATGAATTAAACCTTCTACTCTTCAGGTGCTGCCAGACCTAGGCGGGTGTACCTATCTAAATGAAGCAGACTTAACTTATAATTATCCTTCTTGCAATGATTTGTCCACAATGGCACATGGAAGTGAACAAATGAAATCAAGCTTGGTACAAATAGCAATAGCAATCTTCTAAATCTAAATCCTAAAATGCTCAATTAACAGATGTAAAGGAAATGTATGAATCTAAATGATGAAATTGCAGAGACTAGTGCCTTATTGGGTATGTGGAGTCAAATGAAACCGAAATGGGCAACTTATTCTAGCAGAAACTCAAATTGTCGACATATGTTCTATTTATAACTTGTATAAACATGTAAGGCTATGACTACCAAGCTCTACTTTAATAATCCAGATGAATCTCCCTAATGACTATGATCAACCAAAAGGATTTAATCTCTCCTTGAAAGAACCAGTCAATTAATCACACAGATATAGCAAATGTGCACTGATAAACTGAAAATAATCTTGTTATATCAATTTAAACAACTAGAAAGAATCAACTTGGAGACAACTTAGCAATACTTTTCAATAAACTCAACAGACAATTGACATCAGAAATAAACTGCCACACCAACTGATTTTCATTGAAATTGCCATTTGAAAACATGCATCACAGTCTCTGATATGAGAACTTTATTCTACTATATTCATTCCTAATCTACCTATTGTAATCTATTCTCCTCCTTTTTTTTTACAATCGAGAATGAATATTTATACATATGCATCTGAACAGACACATCGTTTCAAATTCAAAAAAACCATGTCGGCCAATCGCTATAATCGGGCATTTACATGTTGGCCAACAGTTGCATTCGGGCCCAATTAATCATCTCTGAGTCATTCGCCGAGACACCCTGTAGGTATGCTGAAGGAAAAAATATCGTTGTCAGTCGCCTCGTGTTCTTTGTGTTTCGCCGTGACTGGGCGACATCAATGAGACATTATATCGATTACATTATGTCATGTTGAGGGTTACCTTGTAATAATCTTCTAGTCATTGAGACAAATTAGCTTTCTCACCGAGATGTGCTCCTTCGCATCATCCACTTCACTGTGACTTTATGATATCGGGGAGACCTCACGTAGAGCACCCATTTTTTACCGAAAACCCACATGATGCATTCTTGATCGTTGAGACAATCTAATTCTCACGCTGATAGAAACCCTTTTGTTTAATATTGGCGAGACCAAAGGTCACTCGCCAAGACCTCACTCTGAAAACCATTTGTTATATCGATATGCTTTTCTTTATCGCCAGTCGGCAAGACACCTCAAATTCGCTGAGACATTACTCTGAAGACTTTTGGTCATGCCAAAACAAGTCCATGCACACATGGTCAGCAAGACATAAACCCTTTCACTATTACCTCTCACAAAAGCAACCCATTTGGCCGAAGTAAATCCACATGAGCTAATTGGTGAGCCACATCAGGTTCGTTGTAACACTACGCCGAAGCCAACAAGTTTGGCTGAAATGAACATTCAAAGTGCAAGTCAATGAGACAAAATGTAATCGGTAAGACCTCATTCTGATGGTGCAACTCCTGCCGATATGAATTCTCCTCAGTCGCTAAAACAATGTGAAAGTCTTGCCGATAACTGCCAGTGAGTAAACTTCAATCACTGTGACACAAAAAATTTCTTGCCGATAGGAAACATAGACGTTTACAAGCAAAAAAATGGATCGGGGAGACCCTGATATTGTCACGCTGACACAGACCATGATGTGAATTATGCAAGACCCGATGGAAACAATGAAGACCACATGGCAAGAAATGGATAGAAAATGCACACAATAGGACCAATCTGGAAATTTATGAGTGAAATCAACATGTAAAGTCATCAAATTTTTATAGTTCTAACAGTGGCTCCATTTGGGGATGAATGATAGTGAGATCATTGCAAGGATCCAAATATTTGGGTGAGCAAACTAGACACAAAATGATGAGAAATGAGCAGAATGGAAATGGACATGTAGCATGATGGAATGAATGAAAAATGAATGCAAGATGGAGGTGAACCAAAACCCTAACTACTGTGCATGGAAAATAATTTTAAAGAGGATAAGTAAGAGTTGTCCATGCACTGGAAACCCTTAATCCTCTGTGTTTCAACTTCATCAGTTTTGAATGATTATGGTTTGAAACTCAAACCATACTTTCCCCTACCAAATACCTAGTCCTACCTTGAGTTCATCAGATTCCTCTTGAAGATATTCATGCAATCTTCCCTGTCACTATTACTGAGAGTTTTTAAAAAATCACCATGCTCAGCTTGGCCCAAATCCCCTTCATCATTGTGCAGTTCAAATCCTTCATCATCATGGGGAAAATCTCTATTATCTTCAACATACAAAGTATATGCATATTCAACACAAAATTCCTCATTATCTTTCTCACTGTTATGTATCATGAAACACTCTCCCAGCTCATTTGAAAATCGACCATCAAAGTGCTCTTCTTGAGAGACAAAAAATTATGTTATATCAATATTGTCTAAAATCAACAAATTTGAGACTTTTTGCACCTCCTTTAAATCATCATTTGGAGACAATACTTGAATATGACTCACATCTTCAACATCATGCATATATGAATCAATCAATGTTGGAATTCTATCATTCTTGGCATGCAGACAAACATCTTTCCCATATGAGTTCGAAGTTTCAAAATCACATACATCTTCATGAATGGACACAGGTTTCTGATCATCAATTCAAAAAATGCATTGGGATTCATATGAATCATTACACAAAGAACTTTCACTGTCAAAACAAATGTAAGCTGGACACAAGACCTTAGAATCACCTTCATCTGCACATTCCTCTTCTTCATCGAATGTGTCTTCATGGCTTTCGACTGCAACAGGAGGTATTATTTCACTGTCAAATGAACCTATGTTGTTCATTGCCTCTTCCTCTTGATCATCACAAGAACTACAAGAATCACCTTGCTCTAAATCAAAATCTAAACACTTAATAAATCCATCAAAACATACACTACATCCCTTATCACAATCAGCTATGCAATAGAAATTTCTTGTATCTTCATCTTCCTCATGCAAGCCATCACAGGAATCATATTGACTTGCAATGTCTCATTTTCTATCAGCTGTAGTATATAATTGATCACCTGATGCTCATATGTGACATCACCATTGTCTTCATACCTTTTCCCCTGTACGGTATCAATAAATTTATTCATTGGATCAAAGGTACATTGTTTTGATGACTCTAGCCAACAAAATGATTTAGGCTCCCATGTTCGACCAAAGTACATCCTCCACACACCATTGCAGTCAGGAACAACATATTTTTTAATTGGATCAGTACTGACTAGCTCTGGATGGGTTGATTCTATCTTGAAATTGCCAAGATTCACATCACAGAAACAATTGATCTGTTCCTACGGTACACAATCAACAATCTGGTTCATCCTTGGCTCCCTATACAACTTGACTTCCTGACCATTCACTGGAATAGTTGCATAGGACAAATCGAACTGGATATTGCCCCCTACTGTTGTTGTCCACTGTCCCGATAGAAGCATACCAAACTGAGGAGTATCGATTATTGTTATATCTATATTATAAACCACCTGTGGATAAGCAGCCAGTTTGACTTCAACATTTCTCATGATACCTACCACAGGAATAGGCCTGTTATCCATTGCATAGCACTTTCCCCCATTAGTATCGACCCACATGCCAAGCTAGTTCATAACTCCTACTGGCATGATATTTATAGCAGCACCAGAGTCTATCATGCAATTCCTTAGCAGTTTGTTGTTTATAAGCAATGTGGTGAAAAAAGGATCAACTTGTGGGGGAGTTGTTAATACATCACCCAAACATACTTCTAGGATATTCACTTTCTCCTACCTATTGACTACTTTAATAGCTACTTTATTTTCAGAATTCATTGTCAATTGAACAACACTGTCTTTGTATTCCTTAATTTTCATCATCTCAAGTAAAGGAATAGATAATTTTACCTGAGATAACGCCTGAGTGAAGTCAAAAGAGGAGCCCTCTGCCCTAACAATTTTCCTCTGTTCTGACATTTCTCTTTTATTTTCTTCCTTTTCTCTTTTACCAAGCAGGTCAAGCTTTTGCATCTCCTTGTGTAATTCCTTCGCTTCCTTCTTTTGGACAAGCCCTTGTTCACTCTTATCAGGCTATCTATTTTCTACCATCTTCATAGTTCCTTGTGTCACCTTTTGTTCCTTCATAAATATTCCCCTAGGGACACCTTCCTTCTCATTTACTATTCTATTTCTCAACCAGTATTTACTCTTTGCTTCCTCAACTGCAGCAACAGTTAGCCTCTCTATCTCCTCTTCGGTAAATCTCCTCATACTAAATTGAGCAGGAACCTCAATAGAATGTGGCTCTGTATAATCTTCTTCAAAGTCAGAGAGGACCTGTTGTTTAGCCATATGCACATTGTATTTCTGATTTGAAACATCATACTCATAACCTTCCTCCTCTGAAGATGAGTACCTCTCTTCCACATGGTAAAAAGTGTTCGAAGTCAAATACACTTTGTGATCTTCCCCATTGTTTCCCATCAACATTCCCTCTTCTTGCATTCTCTGGGCCACAACACAATAATCTGGGGAATGTGGCTTATCACAAGCTTCATAGAAATAATTGTTACTTACCATATAGGTTCCTTTCTTGCTCAATGGATCAGGAGTCTCTTTGTTTCTAGGCCTAGCTGTTATAGGTTTTCCATCCTTCCAGTCTGTATTATAAGGCATATCATGCAACCTCAGCCTTTCATTCCTGTATGTATTCTCTTATCTGTACTAATAATTTTTGCTTTGCTGAGGAGCCCTAGGGTTGTCTCTTTTACTGACTATCCTACCAGCCTTCCTATTGTTTTCAATTGTCAGTGCCATTTTATGTGCTTTAGCCAGATCTCTCGGGAATCTATTTCTCAGTTCATACCATGTCTTAGGTTCAAACACATTCAAATAGACACTCAATGCTACAGAATCTGGCAACTTTGATCCAGGAGGTACTTTATTCTACAATTTATTGAATCTCTGATTGAAATCATAAATTGAATCATTCTGATTTTTCTGAATTTGCATCAATTCATGAAGAGTAGCATTTGGTGCATTTAGATTCCCATATTGCTCTAGGAATCAGTCCTGAAATCCTTGGAGAGAATTAATTGAGAATGCTGGCAAGTTGTTGAACCAATCCCTAGCATCTTCAATAAGTGACATCATAAATAGCTTCATGTGTAAATCTTCATATGGCACATCTATGTCTTGGATGAACACATTGAAACTCTTGACATGCTCTTCAGCAACAATTGCATTACTCCCTGTAAACTTAGGCACCAGACCTCTCCAGCTGCCATCCATAGGGTAAGGATATAATTGAAGCCCTGCTAAATCAAATTGTCTGATAATTGTTGTGTGCTGGTGAGGGGGAGGATTAGGTGGATATTGATATTGGTACATAGGGTTGTATTGTGCATTATGCTGTGGAATACAATGCTAACCCTGAGGTGGCTGCATATGTTGTGTGGGAATATGAGGTAGATGATTTGGCTGTTTGTATTGATTCCCTATCTGATTGTAAGGAGTATTTGATTGATTAGAGGGCCCTGCACCATTATCACCCTGCTTATGAGGCAGTACATATTTTGGGCAACCAGCCGTCTGAGTAGTGTTCTAAGCATCTGCAATTCAAATTCTTTCATTGCTTGTATCATCCGGACTTTTTCTTTCTCCTCCCTCTCATTTTTCTTAGATTCAAACCATGCTTTGACTTCATCATAAGTCAAAGATTCATAATCATCTTGAGGAATCATATTCTCATTGATCTGATTTTGATTATTTTCCATTCTTTGTTCACATTCCTGTTGATATCTGAGTCCCCTTGCTTCAAGTCTAGCATCAAACTCAACCTGTTTTTGAAAATCGTGAAAATGATTTACTTGCTCTTTAGGAGTACAAAGTTCTACACTGGAATTATCTCTCCATGTATCATAACGATTATAAGTTTCACCATGTGCTCTTGATGCTTTATCTTTATCTATTAGGCACATTTCCTCAATTATCCTTTTTCCCTTATCAATCTTGTCATCTTTGTGCCTCCACCTATTACTCTCAGTAGGAGCTCCAGTATGACCTCCCCTGTATTGAGATCTTCTTCCATTCATGTTTGAATAAATGCAATGCTTCTTTCAGAGTCGCCACTCACTTTCCTAAAAGTGAGAAAATGCTTGATCTTTCTTATTCCCAGCGAAGTCCATATAAAGTTCCTGACTCTATGATTAAGGCCCTGATTCTGAATGTATTCCCCAGCGGAGTCACCAATTTGTTAGCTCTCAAAAATGCAGGCAGAATGCTTCAAGAGGCTGCCAATCTCTTGGCACGTTTTAGGGTAACAGACAAGGTCAAATGAAATAAACCTTCTACACTTCAGGTGCTGCTAGACCTAGGCGGGTGTACCTATCTGAATGAAGCAGACTTGACTTATAATTATCCTTCTTGCAATGATTTGTCCACAATGGCAGATGGAAGTGATGAAATGAAATCAAGCTTGGTACAGATAGCAATAGCAATCTTCTAAATCTAAATCCTAAAATGCTCAATTAACAGATGTAAAGGAAATGAATGAATATAAATGATGAAATTGCAAAGACCAGTGCCTTATTGGGTGTGCAGAGTCAAATGAAACAGAAATGGGCAACTTATTCTAGCATAAACTCAAATTGTCGGCATATGTTCTATTTTTAAATTGTATAAACATGCAAGGCTATGACTACCAAGCTCTACTTTAATAATCCAGATGAATCTCCCTGATTACTGTGATCAACCAAAAGGATTTAATCTATCCTTGAAAGAACCAGTCAATTAATCACACATATATAGCAAATGTGCACTGATAAACTGAAAATAATCTTGTTATATCAATTTAAACAACCAAAAAGAATCAACTTGGAGACATCTTAGCAATACTTTTCAATAAACTCAACAAACAATTGACATCAGAAATAAACTGCCACACCAACTAATTTTCATTGAAATAACCATTTGAAAACATGCATCATAGTCTATGATATGAGAACTTTATTCTACTGTATTCATTCCTAATCTACCTATTGTAATCTATTCTCCTTTTTTTTACAATCGGGAATGAATATTTATAAATATGCATCTGAACAGACACATCGTTTCAAATTCAAAAAAACCATGTCAGCCAATCACTATAATGGGGCATTTACATGCCAGCCAAAACTTGCATTTGGGCCCAATTAATCATCTCTGAGTCATTCGCTGAGACACCCTTTAGGTATGCCGAATGCAAAAATATCACTGTCAGTCGCCCCATGTTCTTTGTGTTTTGCAGTGACCGAGGGACATCGGTGAGACATTATATCAATTACATTATGTCATGCTGAGGGTTACCTTGTAATACTCTTTTGGTCATTGAGACAAATTAGCTTTCTCACCGAGATGTGCCCCTTCGCATCATCCGCTTCGCTGTGACTTTATGATATCGGGGAGACCTCACGTAGAGCACCCCATGTTTTACCAAAAACCCACATGATGCATTCTTGATTGTCGAGACAATCCAATTCTCACACCAATAGAAACCATTTTGTTTAATGTCGGTGAGACCGAAGGTCACTCGCCAAGACCTCACTCTGAAAATTGTTTGTTATATCGATATGCTTTTCTTTATCGTCGGTCGGCAAGACACCTCAAATTTGCTGAGACATTACTCCGAAGACTTTTGGTCAAGCCAAAACAAGTCCATGCACACACGGTCGGCAAGACATAAACCCTTTCTCTATGACCTCTCACCGAAGTAGCCCATTTGGCCGAAGTAAATCCACACGAGCTAATCGGTGAGACACATCAGGTTCATTGTAACACTACATCGAAGCCAACAAGTTTGGCCGATATGAACATTTGAAGTGCAAGTCGATGAGACAAAATGTAATTGGTAAGACCTCATTCCGACGATGCAACTCTTGCCGATATGAATTCTCCTCAGTCGCTGAAACAATGTGAAAGTCTTGCCGATAACTGCCAGTGAGTAAACTCCAATCGCTGTGACACAAAAAATGTCTTGTCGATAGGAAACACAGACGTTTACAAGCAGAAAAATGGATCGGGGAGACCCTGAAATTGTCACTCCGACACAAACCATGATGTGAATTATGCAAGACCCGATGGAAACAATGAGACCACATGGCAAGAAATGGACAGAAAATGCACATGGTAGGACCAATCTAGAAATTTATGAGTGAAATCAACATGTAAAGTCATTAGATTTGTACAGTTCTAACACCCCCTCTCCCTCTCTTAGGTCTCTCTCTCTCTCTCACTCTCTCTATCTCTCTCCCTCTACCCTTAACCTTAAACCTTAAACCCTCAACCCTTAAACTCTAAAAGCTTAAACCCTCTACCCTCTATCTCTCTCCCCTCCTCCCTCTCTCTCTCTCTCTCTCTCTCTCTCTCACTCCTAAGTCTCTCCACTCTACCCTTAGCCCTCTCTTAACCCTTAAATCCTTAAATCCTCTACCCTCTATCTCTCTCCACTCCCTCCCTCTCTCTCTCTCAAGACTCTCCCTCCTACCCCCTCTCCCTCTCTCAGGTCTCTCTCTCTCACTCACTCCCTCTATCTCTCTCCCCTCTGATGGAACTTTATATTTTTTCTCCTTATGTTCCATTCCTACCCTGCCTGGTGTTATTGGTCTTTCATGGTGTCAGAATTTTCCTTGGGTTGGTGGTTTTAGCTTTATTTTCATATAAAACCCTTGTGTTTATTTTACACCTTGGTTGGGATCTATTTCGATGTTACTTTTTGAGGGGTTTTAAAATGACTTATGTCCTATCATTCTGTCTAGGTTGGGTCCCTTTGTTTTAATATTTTATTTCCTCTACAGGGTTTTATTTTCCTAAGTCTTGATTGGCCATGTGTTTCATCATTTAAAAAAAAATTATGTCATTGTTTACCATCCGCCTAGTGATGTCCCCTTGTCCTTTTAATAAATGTTTTGTTTTGTAGAAGGATGAAGTTTGTGCAACCATTGATCAACTATCGTTTGATCTCAGCTGCTCCCCGCCATCCCTCGATGACCCCACCACACCACTTTGGTTGATCACGATATCACGGGCAGACGCCACGTGACCTATCTGGTGAGGCCAAAGGTGATATGTTTGGTTGACCGTCGATCAATTGTCATCAGATCTTAACGGTTTCCCGCCATCGCATGATTGATAGTTGCAAGGTTTTTACTAATCACGATATCATGGGGGGGTGCCACGTGTCTCATCTGATGAAGCTGAAGGAATGAAGGAAATATTGTGGTAAATTAATCCAGCCTTAATACATTAAAAGGTGGGTTACTGAAGTGTTCTTGAGGTGCACATGTTTTAAATTAGCGGATATGTTATAATCTTAATGAAAAATATGCTCAACAGTTAATAATAAGGCTGGTGACTGTGTTGAAGGAACAAGATCTACAATTACCCACCATCGTGTGATCCAAAGTTGTAGGATCTTTACTGATTGCCATATCGCGGGCGACCGCCACGTGGACTTCCTTGGCAACATATGGTATGGTGCACCCCTTATTCCCACGTTGGTGATTGTGTTAGCTTGTTTTGAAGATGGCCATTCAATGATTTGATCTAACTAAAGGATCGATGGCTAAAATTTAAATCTACATCAAATATGGTTGGAGTCGTTCATGCAATGCGCGAGTGAGCTTTAATGGCGGATGAGACATTTGCTGGCATGATTTGATCAAGATAAAATCAATTCTCCTATTTTATTTGTATCATAAAGCATTCAAGTATTTTGCAGAGCAGTTTCAGAGCCAAAAGCAAAGTTGTGAATCTCTGCAGCCAGAATTTGGGACTTCTGCAAACAAAGCTATGAGTTAATTTTTGTGCTTCCCAATCATTATGCACTTGAATTTGGGAAAAGATTTGTTGTGCTTGTCATTGAGCTTGTTGATAAATGTGTTAGGGCTATAGTTTAATTATAGTTGTGAGAAATTGCAGTGTTTTGTTTTGTAATTTCCTATCTCTGGTTAGTCCTAGCTATTCAAAGTGTGAAATTGTAAAAAGACCCTAGTTTGTCCAAGATGGCACCGCCAAAGCAACATTCTAGCCAAGTTGACTATTTAAGAAGAAACTTGTATGATGATTTCCTAGATCAATTGCCTTGGTCAATGAATGATAGGAAGAAGGGATTGGTTCTAATGCAAGGGAAAATCCTAGGGGAAGGGTTAGTATATAATTTCTCTAGCATTACTGATGCTAGGGTTCCTCTCATAGGCTTGGAAATGTTCAGATTATGGTATGGACAAAGGAATTTTCCTCACCCCTTTTCAAATGGCTGGATATATGATTTAGGAAAGCTAGTGGTCCTAAATGTGTTCCCTGACATAGACTTACTTAGGGAAGTGCCTGGAAGATATGACCCTATCACACGGGTAATCAGGGATAATGATGGAAATATTTTGTTGAGCGTTAATAGAGAAGAGGTCCAACATATTTTATACTTGAGTGAACCGAGTGAAGACTTGGTTCCTATCAATCTTGAGGAAATGAAGTAGGAATATGCAAAGTTGAAGTCTCTTTTTAGAGCTAAGTTGCTTCCACCTCATCTGGCTAGGGCAGGAGGTTCACAATTTCATATCAACCCTAGTGACTAGGAACCTTTCAGATTAAACTATTTTGCAAATCATTTCTTGGCCACTTTCTATTCATTGTGTCAAATTTTGGGTTTCAGTCCTGGTGCGGTGATTCCTATTGGATACATGTTCATGGGGGTGCAAATACAACACCCTAACTTCTCTGTGACATATGACTTTGCTTCTTTCTTGGCTGAGAGGATACATGAAGGGTTGTCAAAGTTGCAGAAAAATGATACCGACACTCAATTCTTCTGGTATTCTATGTTGATGCATATGTTCTTGTTCAAGAATGCTAACTTTTTCTCTGGAAAGATGGAATTAAGGCAATCGGTTGATGGAGAAAGATTGCCAGTACAATTATGGGCTACAGATTTATCTTGCAATAAGGAAAGCACCAGTTATGTGCAATTTGATAATTGCTTTGCTTCTAGATTGAGGGCTAGGCTGATGGTGAATGTACCTAGGATCCCTAAGGAATTGCATGATTTCCTCAGGCCAAAAGAGAGGAATCCAGAACTGAAAGTTTGTCATAACTAGGGTGACATTATCCCATACCCAGTCAACACTGTTTTGAGAGTATACAGTTTTCAAGGAACCCCCCATATACTGCCATACAATGTGCCACTAAGAGCGGGGTTTGCAGAAGTTATGTGGAAAATAGGTTGTATCCATGAGGAAAACCTCACAGGGAGGGGTAAGGGAACATTTTTCCCTGATTATATAGTGGTGTCTGATTTTTCCTTTTCAAAAGGAGGTTGGGTGCATTTTGAGAAATTCTTTGATGATTACCATTTGAGGTGTGGTCCAAAATAGCAACATGATCTTGAGGGTTTCTTTGTCCTTTTCAGACAAAGAATAAAGGCTAGAAAATCTGTGCATGAGTTCAACTTTCCTGAGGATTTGATCATAAATAAATTTGATCTAAATAGGTAGGAGTTGAACAAGGAGAAATGGATAGCTTACGATAAGCTATTAGATATTGTGCAGAAGATGGATCTGAAGTATAATCCATTATTGGAGTTCAATCCATACCATAAGAAGATTGAATTTCTAATGGAGAACTTCAAGGAAATTATGGGCACATTGAGGACCAAAAAGATAAATTTAGAACTGAGTCTAGGTGTACAAGAACAAGGTTCCAGGCCAATTGAAACAAGGCCAGCATACCATCCTACAAAAAGGTGGCCTATTTATAGGAGGAAAAAGGATGATAGCAGTGATGAAGAGGAAGTGGACAAAAAAGGAAAGCAAATAATGAAGTTTCCTTCACAACCAGGTCCAAAATTCAAAGTGCCTGGGGAAATTAAAATCATTGATTTAGAATCATCACCAGAAGACAGTCCCTCATCACCACCATCTGATCCAAGCCCTAAAAGATAAAGAATTGATCAACCATAGGAGGATCTGATGGATGAAATTATTGTTACTGATCAGGACATGCAGGTTGGTATGCCTTCCCCTCCTAGGCCAACTAAATTGGTTCTATCTGATTTAGATATGAAAGGAAAAAGTGTACAAGATGTAAGAATCAAAGCATGTAAGGAGTTTCTAGATGACAATACATTTTTAAAAACTCATGTATTCTTTCAATTGGTATGGAGGATGAAATTTGAAGAATATCAAGAGAAATGTAAGAAGAGAAGAGAACTAAGGCTTGACAGGTCAGACTAGGATAATGATGACGAGGTAAAAGCTGAATTAATGGAGGAATTTAAGAACATCACTCCTGAAGAGGGAAGAAGACTAGTGAGTCAGGCTGGTGTGTTGATTCTGTCTGAATGGGACATTGCAGATGTTGTAGCATTTAATGCTATTTTAAAGTCCAAGCATCCTTTGATAGACTCTGAAGAAGAAGTCAAGGTAGCATTGCAAGATTCTTCCTTCAGTGAGGAATATGAAACTTTGGCAATTTGGGCATTGGCCCCTCAAGGAAGAAAGCCAAATGTTATGGATATTAATCCAAATTTCAGAGGAGGATTAATAATAAAGAGAGCTTCAAAGACCTCAACCACTGAGGCCATTAATTTGACTGTGAATGTAGCCAAATTGGCCCAAAAGACTGTTGAAAGGGAGGAGGTTGAAAAGAAGAGCCTAATGGAGAAGTATAACCTTTTTATTGAGGAATAAAAAAAGATGCAATAGAGGAATGTTGAGTTGCAGACTGAGGTGGAAAGGCTTAGGTATAAACAGATTGGGGAGACATCAAGTGCTCCAGGGACCAATACATTACCTTCCATAGCAGGGTCAGTGCCTCCTACTTCTCTAATTGTTTCCACACCAGGATCTCCTAGTCAGAATCTTTCTCTCACCCCTCCTTTAGAACAAATTGATGAAGAAACAAAGTGCTCTGTTGATCCTACAAAGAAGTAGCTCTTGCAAAGAATTGATGAATTTCAGACATCATTGAAGGTAAGTGAGGAGGGATCTCTATCAAAGAAAAAGGAGATTGTTACTAGTATCTTGAGGCATTTAAATGAAAAGGTTGATAGTAAATTTCTATCTATACATTATTTATATTATTTGTTGTTAGATGCAATAAATAATATTGATAGGGATCACGAAGTAGTGATACCATTGATTGAAAATTGGATCCCTAGGGCCAATGATTTGGATATCATGTATAAGGCTTCAAGGTTTGATACAAATAATAGGCCCCAATCATTAAAGCCTACTCAAGTGTTGGTTAAATCATTGCAAGGTTTTTAGACCCTACCAGATGATTTGAGTAGGAAGATCAGGGAATTGGTGAATAATTTTAATGATTGGGGTAACACATTGTTACTAGATATAATTGATGAGCAGGGGAAAATCAGGTCACTCCAGTAGTGGCAGGATCAAGCAAGTGAAGTCATCAATGATCAAATTAAATTAATTTGTGATGACTTAGATTATGACTTGTTGGTGAGTTGTATGGATAAAATCATTAGTACCTGCTCATTTTTGGAAGTTTTTGAAAGAGATGCAAATCAGGTAGCGGTAAAATACACACCTTATAATGCCAAGGTGAATGAGGTGATTAGTTTTGACTGGCTGAATGATGAAGAATACCAGAAATGGGTAACTAAATATTTGACTGAGGAAGAGTAAAAGGAATGGACTACTAACAGGTGGTAAATTAGATGTTGTGATTACAATGGTTTCCAGTTTTACTTTGATGGCATTCTCGGCATGAGTTTCTTGTGGTTTTTTGTTGTTGCATCAACTTTTCTCAGCTGACATGATGAACACGAATATTCTCCAAGGTGATGGTTGTTGTAACAATTTTTGGAATATCACCAAGTGTGCCAACTGGCTGGTGACATGTGTACTTTCTGGCCTAATTCTTGTTTGCTCCTTCATTTTCTATAAGAAGGATTTCAAGGCCAGAAGTATGGGTTAGCAAGTTAGATAATTTTTGGTCTATTCTAGGTGAAGTTGCAGAGAAAATTGTAAAGTCCGATGATTTTAGAGAGAAATACAATTTAGGTTCTGAGTTATTCTATAATCGGTTTTGAATTCATGGGGATTTAATGTTGTATAACAGTACTAGCATTTGAGTTGAAATGATAAATTCAAACTCATGTCTCTCCACTATACATGCATATCCAAATTTTGAATAAGATGACTAAGGGTTGTTTCATTCATCTCACTGTTGTGGTGTGTATAATCCTTATTTTAGCTTTAATTCAAGGAATTAATTAAAATGCTTGAATAGGATTATAGGCGGATATGTTCTATATAAGGATTTGATAAGTAGTATTGGGTGAGAATACATATTGATGAAATTGTAATGCAATATTGTTAGGGATTTTATATGTTATGTATTAAATCTATCATAAACCTTTAGATGCTTATGAATTTGACTCCTACAATGGATATATGGCACTGATCTAAGTTGTACTTATTTGTGTAGTTCAATAATTGTTTGTCTTTTCCTAGAACTTGCTACAAATTGCAAATTAATGACTATATTTTACTATGGATTGTGTTGTAGTTATCTCATGCTCCACATAGTTGATATTATCGGTGAATAGCCAATTTAATTTGATATTATCCTATTGTGTTGAGCTATTCAATGGGATTATTTGTTATGTGTTAATGATGTTTATAATATTGGTGTAGAGGTTGTAAACACATTAAGGGATCACCCTCTCAGGTCTTGCAGAGCCCAAAGTGTAGGAGGATTTTTAAAGTCCTCGTCAGTTGGTCTAGGTCCTTTGAGCTGCCTTTGATTGGAATTGGCAATCCCATAGGTAGATTAGAAGACCAACCTGGTTACAGTGTAAAAAACAAACCAACACCCTTAAACTCTAAACCTTTAAACCCTCTACCCTCTATCTCTCTCCCACTCCCTCCCTCCCTCTCTCTCTCAAGTCTCACCCTCCTACCCCTCTCCCTCTCTCAAGTCTCTCTCTCTCTCTCACTCACTCTTATATTCCTCCCCTCTACCCTTAACCCTTTACCCTCTATCTCTCTCCCACTTCCTTTAACTGATGAGGATTTTAAAAACCTCCTACACTTTGGGCTCTGCAAGACCTGGGAGGGTGATCCTTTAATGCATTTACAACCTCTACACCATTATCATAAACAAAAGATAATCTCATTTAATAGCTCAACATAATACTGAATAGAATTGGTTGTTCATCAATAATATCAACTATTTGGAGCATGAGATAACTACAACACATTCCATAGTGTAAAATAATCATTGATTTGCAATTTTTAGCAAGCGCTAGGTAAAGACAAATAAAATACCAAACAATAAAAATTAGTACAACTTACATTAGTGCCATATATCCATTGAGGGAGTCAAATTCATAAACATCTAAGGGTTTATGATAGATTTAACACATAACATATAAGATCCTTGAGAACATTGCTTTACAATTTCATCAACATGTATTCTAACCCAATACTACTTATCAAATCCTTATACAGAACATATCCACCAACAATCCCCATTTAAGATGTTTTGAATGCTTTGTGATACCAAAAGCAGAAGAATAGTTACTTTATTTCGATCAAACCATGGCAGTAAATGTCATGGCCACCATTAAAGCTTACTTGCGCACTACACGAATGACTCTAATCGCATTTGATGCAGATTCAAATATTAGTCATCGATCCTTCACCTTGGTGAGATCATTGGATGGTTGCCTTCAAAGAAAACTGACATAGTCTCCATCATGGAAATAAGGGGCCCACCATACTACTCATTGCCAAGGAGATCCACGTGGTGCCCGCCTGTGATATCGCAATCAATAAAGACCTCACAAATTTTGATCACGCGATGGTGGGAAACCGTGGATCTCAACCATTGGCAATCCTATTCGTTCAACATAGTCGCTAGCCTTGTTATTAACCATTAATCACCTTTCTACCGAGATTATAACATCTCCATTTATTTAAAACACGTGCATCTTATAACTACTTTAGTAACCCGTGTCATAATGTATTAAAGACGCATCAAAGTATTTATCATTCCTTCGGCTTCACCAGATGAGACACGTGGTGCTCACCTGTGATATCGCAATCAACAAAGACAATGTGGTGGGGTCATCGTGGGATGGCGGGGAACAAATGAGATCACACGACGATTGATCCATGACCATGTGAACTTGTCCCTCTACAAAATAAAAACATTTATTAGGGGAGAGGGCCCAATAGTCATGCAGGGTCCAATAGTCGCGCACTCAATCATGATGATAATACCCAATCTTACCACATATTTATACTGTATATTGTAAATAAACAGTCCAAATGTAAATAAGGAAAAAACCAAATGTTGATAAAAAATGGACCCATACTTGAACACATGAGAACCTCTAAATGTTATATGAGAAAAATATAAATGCATTCATGAAGAAGTGAAATAAGTATTTTTTCGTTTCAAATAAAATATCACAACTCTCCACTATAAGTTATCATTTAAAAAATAAAATGCTCATTTAATAAAATAAGACACTCATTTAAACAAGTATTGTTATCATAGTTAAAAAATATTGTTCTTATGTGTACAACAATTGGGGTAGCAATGTACAAGCATTGGATAATTTTATATTAATAGTTTGTCCTATTACAAATATAAAAGGTGAGCACAATAAATAACATGTATTTTCCCATTAAATGTGAAGGATCTTCAAAAAGTTTTAGTGTTCAACTATTTGTCCATTTTTGTTCAATATAAGTTGTATTTTAAATAATTATGTGTTGTTTTTATAACAACAAATAGATTTTTTGTGTTCAACTATTAGTCCATATGTGTTGAATATAAAAGGTTGAGATATCAAATATTTATGGTTATCAATAAGTATTTGGTCCACTTTAAAAGTTAAATTTTATATTCTCAAAAAGATCTGGGTTGATGTGGTGACTTGCATGAT
>VDFB02000003.1:449036441-449138950 GCA_007258455.2 Sequoia sempervirens | reverse complement strand
TCACTATTCTCCCATCTTTGATGAGTCTCAAAACACTACTCAAACATGCAATCCACTACCTCCATTATATATTAATGGCTAAGAAGAAACATTGAACCTATGATTACCACTGTTACTTTATTTGGACAGTCATTCCCTAATTGCATTTTCCTTGTCTAACACTACCAAAAGTATTTGAAAAACCCTTAAGGTCAGCAAGGGGTAAAGAGCTCTTTGTTAGAAATCTCCACTTTACTATGCAAGGTTTGAGCTTTATTATCTTGTCACTGCTCAGCCTCTTTTTGACTGTCACATCTCAAGTGACTATCATTCTTCTTACCGTAGATTGCATTTACAAATGTCACTAAGCTACATAGTGTGCTTATTATTAGCTACAATCTTTAGATTGCAAGATTTTGTTATTAGCTACAATGTCTCAATCTAGAGTTATTGTTTATGTTTCTAGGAGGCCTAGAGTTTTTACCCTAATCATGCTCTTACCAATGCTTCTGTTGGTATTCAAAAACAACCTTAAATATTGGGTTAGAAAATTAGTTGTGTTGACAAAGTTGTGGTATGATCTTGGATTGTATCCTAGAGTGTGTGGGAATCTTGTGTTTGATCATTAAGGTATGTAAACCTAATCAGGGAAATGTATCCTATATAGCATGGGTCTTGCTTTAATACTTTCCATAATGGTTATTAGAAGATCACATTATTATAGTTTGTGGTAACCCAAGATTGCATTCAAGTATGTAACAAACTTGGTTTGTAGTTTAAGCTATACATTTTTATGTAACATTCATAAGGTTTAGAAAATATTGATAACTCTCTAGAATAGCCCATTAAACATGGGTTGTACTTGAATGCACTACATAATTGATATAACACAACCAATCTGCATATCAACCAGAGTTATAGGCTCTTTATTGCAGCAAGAGGTAATCACTCTTCGATCATGCGATAATTACATCCTAACCTATTAAACTTTAGAAAACCTGAATGCACCCAATGATGATTGACACCTACATTATACAACCTGAATTAACTACATTATATGAGTGCCTCCATTTCTATCACAACATAGCCACATTAAACTTGAGTCACACATGAATGCATCGTGTATTTTTTATAGCACAACTATGCCACATAACCAATAGAGTTATGGATCACATAATTACAGTCACAAGAATCTGTTCTTTGGTTGTGATCTTATGGTGATTCCACATAACAAAATATGGACATGAAATTCTCAAAACCCTAAACCTCTAAAAATGAAATCTGATGAGATGTTGCTTTAAAATATGATTTTCAAACCTAGAACTACAAATCTGACTTCACAACTGAATTCTGCAAAAAGACAATGACTACCCTCAACCTGGCAATATCTTCTTGAAGTTTTTCTAATTTTTCCCAAGAAAATTGTCCTTAGTTCTCCACAAACTGTCTCAAGTAAAGCAAAACACTGTTGCAATAAATGAGCGAACTCACTTTTCTTTATGTCGGCTACAATTTGACTTTTTTCTTATTTTTCATGTTTGTCAAAATTTTGACGAAACTGATAGTCTGCATTTCGACGAAACCCAGGTTCGTTGAAATTTTGACGAACGTTAGGGATAAGCTTTTAAAAAATTGAAAATTACACATCAAATTTTACAAGCACCCAATGATACATCAAATTATACATATTTCGTCAGACATTTTCGTCAGATTTTGCAGTCAAATGAGTTAGTGCTATGATGTGTGACGATGGTGGATTGCGATGTCAAGAGTGCACGTGGCAACATCCTCTACCCTGTTAGGGTATTGGTGGGTATGAGTTAAGAGCTACAAGTATGCAGGCTATTGATAGGTGGTAGCTTCATATCTCATCCCAGGTCTCTAGTGCATCACAATTCCAAGTTGTTTGCACATAATGTTAACTACGATGTGCAATGAGAAAGGAGGAGAGGTATATGCCAAGATAATATTCCATGAAGACATTTTTCCACTTCCTATTGCATCGCATGATGTCTTTGCATCACAATTTTACACCAAAAATCCTAGGGCCTCTTTGTGATGCACAATGGTGAGATCAGATAGATGCAATATGAGGGAAAGAATCTAATGACCCTCATGTGGGTAATTCACATCATAGTTGTGAATTACACCATGCTAGGGTTATTTGTGATTGTCACAGGTGTCGTGATGAGGACTTCAACATCTTAGATTTAAGGATGATGATTAGATGACTATTGCAAGTGATCTATGCATGACGATTTCATGTTATGAGGCTGATGTTCTATGTGATATGTACAAAAAAGGAGGGTATATACTAAATAAGTATTTAGAGTCCAGGTGTTAGTTAACTATTGGATCACATGGACTTAGTTCATTATGATTGTGCTTCTCAACTACTAAGGGGAGGTTGTGATATATTAAGGCTATGTGATAGCTATTGATCAATGGTTACATTTTAAACTCTCATTAAGGGCACAATCTCAACCATCCATACTCAATCCAATGGTCAACATTCAACATTAATGGTCAATTGCTCTAGTTCATGGGAAAATTCCAAAAGTTATGGCTCAACTACTTCCTCTGGAAGCATATCGAGTCTAATCAACACTAGGTCAATTTTTCTCACTATCCCAATGTTGCATTCATTACTTGGGCGGTGCCATTACTCCTTGGTGTGTTACAGAGGCCAAATTCTTTTGTTAGGGTATGTTTTCCCAGATTTTGTTGCAAATTGGGTGGGTTCTCCATGCTTGCATTCATGAGAGTCATCATTCTGGAATGAGCTCGAGATGTCATAGCCTTTATAGATTGTTTGTTTCTTAATTCTGGGGACAATTCAGATGTTTGAGTTTTGATTAGAGATCATCTTCCTGCAAACCCTATTTAGGTAAGGGTTAGGTTTTTTAATTTAATTCTCAATTATGCCTAAATGATAAAGGAAATATTTGTATCATTTTGAATGGTTCTTCCCTAGATTTATCTAGCATACTTATGCTATTTTAGAATTTCTACAACTGCAAAATTTTCTTATGCCTCTATGTTAATATAATCACCCTTTTTACCTCCCTCAATGTTTGTATTCTATGTAATAGTTGATATCTTTATGCATGTGTGGATGTTTCATCATTTTTACAGGATATATGATTATGCTAATTTTTTGTGAATGTCAATTGTGGGTAATATTCACCCCTTTTGAGAGATTTCAAACCCTAGCATCCATGTTTCTCTCCTAAAATTAGTAAAATAGTGACTTTTGTGAGCTTTTCTAGTGATGTTATTGACACTTTGTGCAATCACAAGCAAGCAAAAACACTCTAAATTTGGTGCATAACCTTTCCATTATTTTTATGCATTTTATCCTTCTCCCTTTTCCTCTGCAAGTCATTAGTTTATATTCTATTGAGGTTGGGTTATACCAATCCTCTTATGCACCTAGTTTAGAAAGGAATTCATCTTGACCAAGAGATCTAGCCTCAATTGCAAGGGTCCTACACCTTGAGGCTATTTCCATTGTATCACTAGAAAGTTGAAATCTTTATTCAATAGGGTGCATTTTCAAGTGACAATAATTTTTGGCATGCCCAGTGGGACTCTAAGAGATCTAATTTTACCATTGTTGAGGGAGTGGTATTGCTCTAAATGATCCATCTTTGAAGAGGCACACAACCAAATTACCTAGGGACTCTGCTTTCAAAGGAAGTTTAAATATCAAAGTTGGTGAATCTGCTGGGGAGAACTCCTGGTTGTAAAGAAAACATGTGCATTCATGCTAAGAATTCAAATAATATCTTCTTCAAGAGGTATTTTTCAATATACACAAATTTCTTTTACTACTCCTAAAAGAAGAATTTGACTTTATTTTTCACCTGTTAGAGGAAGTAGAAGAAATAGAAGTTCAAGTCCTTCTCCTAGTACCCAATCTACACCATTGTTGGGTAGATTGTTTCAATTTTGAACACTTTCTACCCAAGCATAGAGAGGCTTATTCCCAATGGCTATAAATTATCCTTTTGTACTTTTTAATGGAAGTAACCCAATAAATTTGTAGCAACATGATGATATCCCTATGGTTGCATTAAAAGGTTTACTATTTTTTAATGGAGAAGACAAACACCACTTTGAAACACAACATGAAATAGATTTTAATCTGGTTACTTCTACTATTGATGAAATAGATAAGCAACATTTACAAAGTTGGCACAATCACCAGTGTACAAATAATCTATGATTTCAGAGTGTTTTCATTTACACTAAGAAAACTTAGAAAATACATTACAGTCTGTACTGAAATCTAACTGCTAAACAAAAAGACAAGAGAAGCTCTCATTACTCAGAATCAAGATGCAACTCTATCTCCTTCTGTTAACTGACTAGCTCCTAACAATTCTAACTCTAAATAGTTCTCAGTCTAAAAGTTCTCTAACCTTAGACGTTCTAATCTAGAAGTTCTTTACAAGTTCTAACCTCAAAAACTCTAACCTTTTCAAAGAGGCCAGAATGCCTTATATACAGAATGCATCAAAAATAATGCGCTATCCCCTGCACTAGGGTTTACAAAATATCTACATCTAGGAGAGTCGGCTCTCAGATCTTTCTAAGGAAAGTCAAAACTGCATTCAATGTGAAGCCTTGTTGTCCATGCTGAAAAGTTATTCTGGGGACGACCTTAGATCTTTTGTAGCTGTCGCCTTTACTCTCCTGTCTCCGTCTCCACCTTTGAACTCTGTTGGGGGCGCCTTGAATGCTCAGAATATCTTCATTAATATTGATCTACCTCCTTGCCAGTAGTTGCCACAGCTGTCCCTCTGAGTCACAATTTCTTCTTTCCCTCAGCTCCCTTTCTATTTTGGACTTCTCTGTTTGTTGACCGTCTTCTGGAAGCACCATCGAGCCTCCTTGTAGATTTGATCACCATCGCCTGAGTCGATCCATCGTTATCTATTCTCAGAAGGAATCTATCTTTCTTGCATTATGTTGATCTTCCCTTCCAAGAACAGTCAATCAGTCAAAGGGACCGTGTTAGAACTGTAAAAATCTGATGATTTTACATATAATTTCACTCATGAATTTCCTGATTTGGTCCTACCGTATGCATATTTTATCTTTAGTTTTCCATATTGCCCCATTGATCAATTGAATTATGCATTATGTACATTTTGGTGCCTATCGGCATAGGTCCATGACTGTCTTCCCAACCCATGTTGCCTTTGTGTTGACATATGTTTGTTGTAGGTGTTTCGCCAAGACTTCATCATTGTTTTAGCGATAGGTATCCGCCTATTGGTTTCTGTCCGCATAATATTCACGTGATTCTGGGGACTATGGAAGGGTCTATCGACAAAGGGATGGGGTATCAGCATCATGTCCTAGCGATTTCATTTTTTCATGCAGACCGAAAGATAAAGGAACAGCTTGGCGGGAGTCAGGTGGTCGGGCTAATGTCTTACCAAAACTAAGATGTCTCAGCAGCAGGTGCACTGTGGGTTCCCTTCGGCGTAGGTTGAAAGTTTCGGCGAGTGGTCATAGCGAAGAGGTCGGGTCTTGCCGACAGTGTTTAACATACGGTTTTCTTTTGGCATGAGTTCACCTTGGTCTCATCGATCGGTGGCAGAAGAATATGAGCATATCGGTGTAGGTTGGGGCAATCGCCGTAAGGTCTCGGTGATTGACCTTTTCTCTCGCCGATGGAAGACAAGTGGGCTCGTCGGCAGGAGAAGTCATAAGTCACGATGACATTTAAGATGGATAAGGATTTTCGGTGAAGCAATGTATAGTCTACAGGAGGTCCCCCCGACATTGTTTTGTTTTGCCGATAGCTCAATGAGGTTTCTTTTCGGTGAGAGAATCTAGTAGTCTTGGTGATGATGAATGTAACAAAGGGTATTGCTCGGTGTGACCTATTTGTTTCGGTATGTGGTCATGGTGAGGTGCCTGGGGTCTTGCCAAAAGGGATGCAGTGGTGGCTTTGTCGGTAGGATAATTCGATGGTCACACCGACATGAGGTTAGGTGGGAGGCTCTCGGTGAAACTTAAAACAGTCTGTGTGAGGTCTCCGCAATATCTGTGTGTTATAGCAAAGCACAGTGGGAACAACAGAATACTATGTGGCTTTGGTATGACTTGTGGGTCGCTACAACGAATGCGAGAGTGAAATACAAGCACAGGGGATGTAACGAGTGAATTGCCTTCAGAAGGACGATGATCTATGTCTCGCCGACTGTCTCATTGGTGATAACAAAATTTTAAATATCAGGGCCGACATGTTTCTGCTTGGATGACCATTGCTTGCCAGCTCGATTAGAGCCCAAATTCAATGGAGGGCCGACATGATTTTTTCAAATGTTTTATTTTCTTAGTGTTGGGTATAAATATGCCCTTGGATTGTAATAGAGAAGAATATAGATAGATACAGTAGTTAGGAATGGCTACAGTAGAATAATTTTCTCTTATCAGAGACTATGTGCATGTTTTAAAATGGTGAATTCAATGAAAATCAGCTGGTGTGGTAGGTTATTTCTGGTATCAATTGTATGTTGAACTTATTGAAAAGTATTGTTGAAGCTGTCTCCAAGTTGATTCTTTCTGGTTGTTTAAATTGATGTAACAAGTTTACTTTCGGTTTATCAATTCACATTTGTTGTATTTGTGTGATTAATTGACTGGTTCTCTCAAGTAGAGATTAAATCTTTTTCGTTAATCACAGTAATCAAGAAGATTCATCTAGATTATTAAAGAAGAGTTCAATGGTCATAGTCTTGCATTGTTTATACAAGTTATGAACAGATCATATGCCTGCAATTTGATTTTCTACCAGAATAAGTTGCCCACTTCTATTTCATTTGACTCCACATACCCAACAAGGCACTGGTCTCTGCAATTTCATTATTTGAATTCATTCAGCTTCCTTACATCTGTTTATTGATCATTTTAGGAGTTAAATTAGAAAAGTTCTTTTGCTATTGCCATCGAGTTTGGTTTCATTTGTTCACTATCATCTGCCATTGTGGGCAAAGCATTTCAGAAGGCTAATCATAAGATAAGTCTGCTCAATTCAAAAGGTACACCTGCCTAGGTTTAGCAGCACCTAAAGAGTAGAAGGTTGAGTTCTCTTGGCCTTGTCTGTTACCCTAAAGCGTATCAAGAGATTGGCAGCCTCTTGAGGCATTAAGCCTACATTTTTGAGAGCTAACAAATTGGCGACTCTGCTAGGGATTACATCAAAAAATTTGGTTGAAGACCATCATATAGAGTTAGTGAAGAAAAGATTTGAGAAGTTTCAAAAAAGGTGATTCCGCTGGGAATAGATCAGAAATAATGATTTTCCTACTTTTGGAAAAGTAGGTGGCAACTCTGAAAAAATTATTGTAGCTGTTCAAACATGAATGGAGGAGGATCTCAGTTTTGGGGAGGTGATGTTGGAGCTCCTCATAGTTAGCAGTATATGCCATATCAGCACTATGGTCTGATGTACCAGCATCAGTACCCACCTAGTGCTCCCCCTCATCAGCATACAACAATGATCAGGCAGTTTGATTTGTCAGGGATTCAATTATCCCCTTATCCAATGGATGGTAGTTGGGGAGGTATTGTTCCAAAATTTATAGGGAGTGATGCAATCACTACTGAAGATCATTTAACAAGTTTCAATGCTTTCATCCAAGATTTGGATATTCCATATGAAGATTTACGCATGAGGCTATTCATGATATCACTTGTTGAAGACGCCAGGGATTGGTTCAATAACCTACCAGCAGTCTCTATTGATTCTCTCCAAGGATTGCAAGATCAATTCCTCGATCAGTTTGGGAATCTAAGTGTACTAGATTATGCTCTTCATGAATTATTACACATTCAGAAAGATCAAAGTGATACAATTTATGATTTTAATCGGAGGTTCAATAAGTTGTAGAATAGGATACCTCTTGGATCAAAGCTACCAGATTTTGTAGCACTGAGTATTTATTTGAATGCTTTTGATCTGAAGACAGGGTATGAGCTGAGAAATAAATTCCCAAGAAGTTTGGCTGAGGCACAAAAGATGGTGCAAACAATTGAAAACAATAGGAGGGCTGCAGGGATAATGGATAAGAGAGACAATCCTAAGGTTCGTTAGCAAAGTAGCAGTTATCAATACCGATAGGATAATACTTACAGGAATGAAAGGTCAAGGTTACATGACATGCCTTATAATACAGACTGGAAGGACATCAAACCTATAATAGCTAGGCCTGGAAACAAGGAAGCTCCTGATCCATTGACAAAGGGAATCTATATAGTAAGTAACAATTACTTCTGTGATTTTTGTGATATGCCACATTCCCCAGATTATTGTGTTGTAGCCCAAAGGATGCAAGAAGAGGGAATACAGATGGAAAACAATGAAGAAGATCACATAGTATATCTGGCTTCAGATACTTTTCATCAGGTTGAGGAGGATGAAGGTGCATGGCATCTCTCTTGCACAACAGATTATCACACAGAGAGTAGTGTTTGTTGTGAATATTCTGATGTTGATGATGAACCTGAGGATTTTGATCTGCAGTCAAGGGATTCTTCTTCTTCTTATGAGGATTTGGATGAAGAGGAAATGGGAGATGATGATTCATCAGATAGTAAGTATACAATACCTCTGGCTACAGTTGAAAATTATGAAGATACATTTGATCGTGATGAGGTTTGTACATTTGAAAGTGATTTCCAATTTTTTTCAAACTCGTCGTATGATGAAGAGTTAAATGAAGATCAGATGATTTTTTGCCAAGGTGTGTCAATGAGTAAGTTCTAGATATTTTCAAATCCATTCTATGAAAAGGAGGAAATAATTTTAGACAAGCAGAATGATGGAATAAATAACTGCATTGATGATGTTTCTGATTTCCCATTCTCTTATGGTATTGGATTTCTGTTTGATAATGACAAAAGCAAGGAGTATAATTGTAGTGATGAAAATATAGAGACTTGTTCACTTGTCAGTGAACAGATTGTAGATTGGTTTACTTCTGAATACCAGGGATGTGCACATCAAGATGATCTTGAAGTTTTGTCTCTAGCTTACTTTTGTTTTGACAGTGAAAAATCTTTGTGTAAAGATTCTTATGACTCCCTGTGTATTTCTTGGAGTGATGGTGATACTTTTGGTATTAATCAGAAGTTTGCTTCCATTCAGGATGAGGTATGTGATTCTAGAATTTCTAACTCATGTGGAAAAGATGTTTATTTTGCATGCCAAGGTTGGCAAAATTCCAGATTTGAATGATTCGTATATGCTAGATACTGGAGATGTGAGTTATAACCTAATGTTGAATCCAAATAATGATACTAAAGAGGTGCAAAAGGTTCTAGATTTGTGTGTTTCAGATAGTGTTAATATAACAAAAAAATTTGTTTCTCAAGTAAAGCACTTTGATGATAAATTTTCAATACAGTTGGGAGAGTGTTTCATAATATATGACAGTGAGAGAGATAATACAGAATTTTGCACTAAATATGTGTGCATTTTTTATGTTGGAGATAATAGAGATTTTTCTAGTAATGAAGAGCATAAATTATAGAATGATGTAAGGAATTTGGTCCAGGCTAAGCTTGGTGGTTTTCTCAAAACTTGCACTAATAGTGATAGGAAGGATTGCATCTATGTCTTCAAAAGAAATCTGATGAACTCAAAACAAAACCAGGTATTCGACAAGGGGAAGTATGAGATTGTAACAGCTCAAAACAGGTCAAGCTGAAACACAAAGGTTTAAGGGTTGTGTTGATGGTGTTTTCTGCACAGCAACAACTCAGACAGAATACAATATTCTCTCTCTTGAAAGGTTATTTTCAACAATAAAATCACTGAAAATCACCCCAAGGTCTCTCGGGTGTCAGGTCATGACAATGCATAAACAACTCAGATAATATGTGAAAATGTTGGTAATCACAAGGGGCCTTACAAATGAACAATGCTGGAAGTGAATTTTCATAAGATGCAACAATATGGCGATGCTTTCAATCCTAAAACTAACCCAGATTCAAAATAAACAGCAAAAGAGATAAGGGTTTAGAGAAATTCTATTCTATTCTAACTCTTAAGATTAACAATGCAAATGATAAACACTTGAAATGGACCAATGCCAACAAAACCAATCTCTTCTTGATCAAGATAAATCTACAATCTTACAGAAATAGTGCAATCTTCTAAGGTTTTAAATATTTTCAGATCATGAACATTCACCCAAGACAACCCAATTGCAGTTGAAATGAATAAATCTCCATAATTGAACCAAGCACAATGAACATAAAGGTCCAGGCTAACTTTACAAAACAACTAACCATCAGCTAGCTGTAAAAAGTATGGACCAGGGATTGTTGCAAACACTTCAAACATTAAACCATAAACATCATTGAATCAGATTTAAATCTAAATCTAACAACCTTGAGCAATCTGAAAGATAGAATCATAAGAACCATGCAAGATAAGTCAACACAAAAGAGATCACCAGAAAATCACAATGCTTTCAATTGTATTGAATCACCAAACTCCAGCAACAATTCCAATGTTCTATTACATCACTTGCTCAGAAATTGGCTAGCTTCTACCTCTACTCTACTGCTAAATTCGCTCTCTATCAAATATTCTCCTAATCTCTCACCATCTATACCCCTTACAAATGAGGCACAAATTCCATTTATAGAGAACCTCCAAACATGTCGGCCTAATTAGATTTTACAATAATAACTGGCTTCAAAACAGGTCGGCCTGGAGAATTTCAAAATAAGGCAAGATTTGCATTAAATGCATGAATATTATCCATGTCGGCCCACAATCTCCAGCAAGATCAGATTCACGTGTTTTCCAGAAAGTCCTCCAGCTGTAGACAGTTTTGGCATTGATTCTTAGGCAGGTCCCACTTTGAAAATTTAAATTGAATATTTCCAAATTTCCCTCTTTTGGCATGAATCCATATGCAAGTCCCCCTTTTTAATATTTGCTTAGTCCTGAAAAATAGATATCATCATTAATAGCCCACATGTTCAAATTAAATTTGAATAAAATTTTGACTTTTAAGAAAAACTTACATTTTTAAAAGGAAATTTTCCATTTTCAGAATTTTTTCCATTTTTGGAAATTTTTATTTTCAATTTTTTATCTCAAGAAATTTTCATTTTAGGGATCATTTTCTTAAAAAATTTCCATTTTTGGAAAAATAATCATTTTCGGAAAAATTTCCATTTCGGGAAACCAGACCAAGGGGAAAATCCAAGAAAATCTAGATCAGGCGAACTCCAAACCAGAATCCGAAAAAAACCAGCTGGACAGGATTCTACCGAATAAGGAAAAAATTTCAACAATAGATCATCAAAACGAACCAAGAATGCGCGAAACATCATGTAATATATCAAATTAAGCATGGGATGTTGAGCATTTATCACCAAATTCATCAAAATAATCCAGTATTTCAATTTGCACAAAGCCTGGCAAAAAATTTAGAAAAATATGGGTGGACTGGATTTCCGCGGATGGCATAAAATTTTGGACTTTGGCACATACCCGGAAAACTGAAAAAATCCAGGAAAATCCGAGTTGGGCGGAAAATCCCGGACGCAGGCAAAAATCCAGAAAACTGAAGAAATCCGAGAAAATCTGGGTCAGGTGGAAAATCCCGGACTGGACCAAAAACCCGAATTTTTGCACAGAGCCGGACTTTGAGCAAACTCTGGGAAAATCCGGACAGATCAAAAAATCCCGGATTGGGGTAAAAACCCAGATTTTGCACAGAACTTAGTTTTTTCAAAGTGCAACCTGGGGAAATCACTTGGGCAAGCAGGATGAACATCAAAGGATCTCCAAAGGCAATAAAATTAGTAAAATTAAGGGGCCAAAAGACACCAAAATCCAGAGCAAAAAGAGGGTCCCTACTTTCAGTGGGGCGTGTGTGCAAAAATGCACAACAGGTTGCCAGTGCATGGACAACTCTTGCTTATCCTCTTTCAAAATTCCTTTCCATGCACAGTAGTTTAGGGTTCTGGTTCACCCCCATTTTGCATTCATTTTGCATCCTTTCACCTTCATTTTGCATTCATTCCATCATGCTTCTGGTCCGTTTCCATTCTACTCATTTTGTGTTTGGTCTGGTCTACTCACCCAAAGATTATGGATCCTTGCAATGATCTCACTATCATTCATCCCCAGACGGAGCCACTATTAGAACTGTAAAAATCTAATGATTTTACATATAATTTCACTCATGAATTTCCAAATTTGGTCCTACCGTATGCATATTTTATCTTTAGTTTTCCATATTGCCCCATTGATCAATCGAATTATGCATTCTATACATTCTGGTGCCTATCGGCATAGGTCCATGACTGTCTTCCCGACCCATGTTGCCTTTGTGTTGACATATGTTTGCTGCAGGTGTTTTGACAAGACTTCATCATTGTTTCAGTGACAGGCATCCACCTATTGGTTTATGTCAGCATAATATTCATGTGATTCTGGTGACTATGGAAGGGTCTATCGGCAAAGGGCTGGGGTATCAGCATCATGTCCTGGCGATTTTGTTTTGTCACGCTGACCGGCAGATAAAGGAAAAGCTCGGTGGGAGTCAGGTGGTCAGGCTAACATCTTACCGAAACTAAGATGTCTCTGGGGCAGGTGCACTATGGGTTCCCTTCGGCGTAGGTTGAAAGTTTCGGTGAGTGGTCATAGCGAAGAGGTCGGGTCTTGCCGACAGTGTTTAACATATGGTTTTCTTTCGGCGTGAGTTCACCCTGGTCTCATCGATCGATGGTGGAAGAATATGAGCATATCGGTGTAGGTTGGGGCGATCGACATAAGGTCTCAGTCACTGACCTTCGGTCTCACCGATGGAAGACAAGTGGGCTCGTCAGCAGGAGAAGTCATAAGTCATGGCGACATTCAAGATGGATAAGGACTTTTAGTGAAGCAATGTATAGTCTACAGGAGGTCCCCCCAACATTGTTTTGTTTTTCCGATAGCTCGATGAGGTTTCTTTTCAGTGAGAGAATCTAATAGTCTTGGTGATGATGAATGTAACAAAGGGTGTTGCTCAGTGTGACCTATTTGTTTCGGTATGTGGTCATGGCGAGGTTCTTGGGGTCTTGTCGAATGGGATGCAGTGGTGGCTTTGTCAGCAGGATAATTGGATGGTCACACCGACATGAGGTTAGGTGGGAGGCTCTCGGTGAAACTTAAAACAGTCTATCTGAGGTCTCCGTGATATCTGTGTGTTATATCGAAGCACAGTGGGAACAATAGAATACTTTGTGGGTTCAGTATGACTTGTGGGTCACTACAGCGAATGCGAGAGCGAAATACAAGCGCAGGGGATGTAACGAGTGAATTGCCTTCGGCAGGACAATGATCTATGTCTCGCCGATTGTCTCACTGGTGATAACAAAATTTTAAATATCAAGGCCGACATGTTTCTGCTTGGATGACCATTGCTTGCCAGCTCGATTGGGGCCTGAATTCGATGGAGGGCCGACATCATTTTTTTAAATGTTTTATTTTCTTAGTGTTGGGTATAAATATGCCCCTGGATTGTAATAGAGAAGAATATAGATAGATATAGTAGTTAGGAATGGCTACAGTAGAATAATTTTCTCTTATCAGAGACTATGTGCATGTTTTCAAATGGCGAATTCAATGAAAATCAGCTGGTGTGGTAGGTTATTTCTGGTATCAATTGTATGTTGAACTTATTGAAAAGTATTGTTGAAGCTGTCTCCAAGTTGATTCTTTCTGGTTGTTTAAATTGATGTAACAAGTTTACTTTTGGTTTATCAATTCACATTTGTTGTATTTGTGTGATTAATTGACTGGTTCTCTCAAGTAGAGATTAAATCTTTTTCGTTAATCACAGTAATCAAGAAGATTCATCTAGATTATTAAAGAAGAGTTCAATGGTCATAGTCTTGCATTGTTTATACAAGTTATGAACAGATCATATGCCTGCAATTTGATTTTCTACCAGAATAAGTTGCCCACTTCTATTTCATTTGACTCCACATACCCAACAAGGCACTGGTCTCTGCAATTTCATTATTTGAATTCATTCAGCTTCCTTACATCTGATGGCGAGACCTTTCGGCAAGCTGCAGAAATCACACCGAACTCACAAAAACCACCGATACAACAACCGCTAGTTGGTAGGACATCATAGTGAGGCCAAATCTTTTGCCCCGAGCTCATTTTTCATTTCGGGGAGACTATCACTTGTCACTGTGACCTCATGGCAAAGTCTTCTTCTCTTCCTGAGCTCTTTCTTCTTCTTCAAGTTCAAGCTCCCTTTTCCTTTCGGTGTGACTTTCATAGTCGCCGAGACTTCCCAGCGAGAGTCTAAATATTCCCCGAAAACCATTGGGGAACCTTTGTCGGCAAGACTTATGGTGACTCCCTTGCATGTCACTGAGACTCTTTGTTTCGCTGACACCTATTAATTCTCTCACCGAAGATTAGTGATAAAATCCCTTTGTGGCATGTCGGTGTGACTTTGTGAGTTCATCGAGACCATACATTGAAGAAGATGACTCCCGCCAATGCCGCTTTTGTCGTTATGACCTCACTTCTTCGGCCAGACATTATGCTGAAGGTCTTATCCTTCACTGGAATGCATTCCTTTATCGGTAGTCGGCAAGACTACAAGAGTTCGACAAGACCTCCCGCCGAAGGAATAACTCTCGTCGAAAAGGGGGGGTCGTTTGCTCCACACTAGTCAGTAAGACTCGAAGATTTTTCTGAGACTTCTTAGCGAAGAATATGACTCCCGCTAAAGTGATAACTCATTGTCCTGTAGTCGGTGAGACTTGGGGCCTTCACCGAAACCACATGCCGAATACTGTTTGTTTGGCCGAAGTGTTTACTCATGGGGTGATCAGTAAGACATGAAAAGCCTGCCATGACCTCACTCTGACGATGGTTTTTCTCGCCGATGGGAACTCCTTAGTCGCCAGGACAATGGTTGAAGTATTGCTGATAGGCAACTGCATGTAAATCCTGATCGTTGTAACATCTTTGGGGTCTTGTCGATAGGCAACACAGACACAGATTGACAGAATACATTGGTAGTCGACAAGACTTCTGCAAGGTCTTTCCGACTTTTGCCTTATCTAATTTTTAGGACCAACTGGATTGAGGGATACCTTCCAACTGAGCTCCCTTGAAAAATATCATCATGTGTGCGATTTAATCCTACATTCAACAAAGAAAACCACAGTAAGGATCATACAGATAGAAGTTAATTAATCAAAATCGTCATTGAAACGAATCCTATGTTAGTAAGGTGTCGTTAAATCTTCAAACAAAATGATCATACAAGCAATTCGGGTTTCAGGTCGACCCGCGGAATCCAAGCCAGGGAGGAATTTCGTAGAATTCTGAGTTAGGTGAATTCCAGTAGAATGAACATGAAAACACCCACTTAGAAGCTTAATCCGATCATTATCAGTCAACAAACAACATGTGAGACCTCAAAATAGCATCAATTAATCGTAAAATGCATCATCATTTATTAACTAGCCTTACTACTTCATGCTTCTTCACATTTCACATATTTCGAGGAAATCCACGTGGGACGGATTTCCCCGAAGGAGAAGACATTTCAGCGAACCCGAAAAAAATAGGGAACAACGGATTTCGAGAAAATCTAAAGGAGAAAGAAATCCACGAAGAAGGAGACATTCGTTGGAGGCCTCAGGTATTTCAGGAAAATCCGGTCCATGTGGAATTTTGCGAAGACCAAAAATCCCCGAACAACAACACTCAGCCGGAGTTCGAACGAGATCCGGGAAAATCTAGAGGAGAAAGAAATCTACGAAAATCCGGTCCACGCGGATTTTCACGAAGAAGGAAAATCCCTAAACAACCACGCCCAGCCAGAGTTTGAGTGAGATCTGGGAAAATCTGGATGGGGTGGGAAATTCCAAACTCAGGAGAAAACCTGAATTCCAACTGAGGTAGAACCAAAATTTAAAATAGACAAAACAAAAGAAGAAGAATGGAGAAACAGAAGCACCCCAAAAACAAAGCAAAAAATAAAGCCAAAGAAATCAAAAGAGAAGGGGGACCCATTTTGATCCAGATCAAAGTGGGGTGGTTATGTAAGGCATAACAAATGGCGACTTGGCTGGGGAAATGGTTTAACCATTTTTATGAATTTGAAAGATTCAGCTACCCAGAACTCCCTGGTTCATGAACATCACAACTTCAGGTGGGTCGGTTATAACAAACAAGTAGAGCTAGAATCTCAAATGTAAGTCAATCAATGGCTACCCCCTGAATCAATGTGTGTGCTTGATTGTGCACCACTCTCTCATGAATTTTTCCTCATCTTTTGGACAACAATGTGTAAGATTTGAGCTACATGAGTTGATCTCCTTTGGTTGTTTTGCAATAATATCCTAGGCATTGCTCCGCTGCCAATCAGGCGTCCATAGCCCCGATGAAGATACCTCTAGTTTTCTCACAGCATTGCTCTACTTCCAGTTAGGCGTCCATAGCCCCGATAGAGATACTGGAATCACCCATTCATATTGAATCCTCTTTTCTTTTGATAATTGCTTCTTTTTTATCTTTTGAAGTTTCAGATATTTCATTTAATTCTCTTTTTCTTTTCAATATGTCAAATGTTTAATATCTGATCTGGGTTGAAAACTACAATGGACCTCATAACAACACTTGGAAGTTAGATTTTTCACTCAAATCTTACAACACTGTCATCCTAGGATAAATACACTACTAGAAGAGGAGATGATTTTAATGATTTGTGACAGATTTAGGGGGGCTAAAGAAGGGTTTCTTACTTGGCACCTTGTTTTCAAAACTTTCCACAACTTTTATTGACCACAAGCATGAAACAATGAATTGAGGACAAAATCATCCGACCAGAAAACCTGAAAATATCTAAACCACTTCTCTCCTAATGACCAAAGTATGCTTCAGATAACAGCCCACAGTTTCAGGTGGAAAGGACAGATCAACCCCAAAGAAACAAGACAAAACAAAGACCAAACAGCAAAGGAAACACAAAGAACAGAAGGAAAGAACAAACCAATAAGTAGCAAACTATTTACAAGCAAAGAGTAAATTATTTACACAAAGAGCAGTAGATTATTGACAAGCAGAAAACACAGAAAGTATTTACAAAAATACAAATTATTTACAAAGAGGAGACAACATAAATTATTTACATAAAGAACAATGAATTACTTATATACAAAACATAAATTAACAAGCCTCAAGATTCAAAATAGTGCTTAAGGAACTGCCCATTAACAGGAAAAGGAACAGGTTCCCCAATTAGGCTACTCAGTCTGAAAGCATTTTCCCCTAGGATCTCAGCAATTTGATAAGGGCCTAACCATAGCTTGTCAAACTTTTGGTGATTGCCTTTCTTTTCACAGCCTTATCCCATAGCAACACTAGGTCTGATATCCTAAAAGCCTTTATCTTGGCTCTTTTGTCAAACCATCATTTGACAACAGCCTGATGCCTAAAGAATTGTTGTAAGGCCACATCTCTCTGCTCTTCTAATTTCAACAAAGCAGCTAACCTGACCTCTATCCTACTGTCATTGGAGTAGAATTTCTGCATGAACTCAAGGATAGGTATTTGCAGATGGATAGGAAAGACACGCTCTTGGCCATATACTAGATTGAATGGTGAGGTGTTTAAGGCAGCCTTAATCCTAGTCCTATTTTCCCATAATGTGAATCTAAGCTGGGTATGCCAGTCTCTAGGGTTATGCTCTAACAGTTTCTTAATGACCCCCAAGAGATTCTTATTGGTTGACTCTACAACTCCATTGCCTTGTGGATAATAATTTAAAGAATATTTCAAGACAATCTTGTGATCATATGCCCAGGAAATAAATTCAGCAGAAGAGAAGGCAGAGCCATTGTCACATACTACAGCAAAAGGTACCCCAAACCTTGTAGTGATGCATTCGGTGAGGAACTTGATCACTACCTCTGTGGTGTTGTTGTTGTAGGGTATAGCCTCTATCCACCTTGTGCAGTAGTTAGTGGCAGTCAAGATGAATTTATGTCCTGCAGAAGAGTTCAGGTTAATCACTCCAATAAAATCTAGTGCCCACTAGGCAAATGGCCTCACCTCGTAGACGGGCTGCAATGGCATGGCTGCATGGCATTCCCTTGGTGTAGAAATCTGATAGACATGACATGTCCTCACATGCTAATGGGCATCTTTGAATAAACAGGGCTAGTAATAACCAGATCAAAGGATCTGGTGTGCCAAAGAATCTACAGACCCATGACCTGTGCCATGCTTCCCATGAAACTCAGAGATCACATGTTGAGCCTCTTGATGATCAAGGCATCTCAGGTATACTCCTTTGAAATTCCCCCTATATAGCAACCCTCATTTGAGCATGTAATGAGAACTCTTCAGTCTTAGGGCTCTCCTTTGAGTAGCATTCATTCCTTCTGGACATTGATTGTTGAACATAAAGCATATGGTATCAGCATACCAGGGGTCGTTAGAGAAAGACTGGGTCGTGTATTGCTGACAGATGATGTTATCGCCAGCATTCACCATAGACTAAGATAAGCCCGTGCCCCTGACTAGCTTCATAGGGTGTATCTCCAGGTTGAATTCTTGCAGGATGGCCATCCATTTTCCTCTCCTTTCTCCCAGCTTGCTTTGCATGAGTAGGGACTTCACTGCCGCGTCAGAAACTACTGCGACAACTTGGCTTCGGAGGATGTAATGCCAGAACTTCTTGACAGCCTGCACCAGCGCGAAATATTTCTTCTCAAGAGGCAAGTATTTAATTTCCACATTTTTGAATGGAGAGCTCATGAACGCAATCGGTCTCTCCTCTGCCTCAACTCCTCGTTGAGTTAACACTATTGCGCACGAGTGTTCTGAAGCAAAAGAGTAGATGTAAAACGGTCTGAGATAGTCGGGGTTGGTGATGAAGGGTGCTTTTGAAATGGACTGCTTGACTTATGAAAATGTGGCCTTTGCTTCATCCATCCACTCTATCTTGGCATCATTTTTCATCATTTCATTCAGAGGCTTTACAATCTCTGCAAAGCCCGTGATGAACTTCCTCATGAAGTTGATTTTCCCAAAGAACTCATTTCTTTCTTGCTTCCTAGCTTGGTGATTTTAAGAATGGACTCGACTCGATCTGGATCGATTGATATTCCCCTTTTTGAAATTATATGTCCCAAAAGCTTGCCCTCTGAGACTCCAAAAATGCATTTTTTTGGATTCAATGAGACTCCATACTGGATGCATCATTCCATAACCTTGGCCAAGTCAGCAGCGTGGTTCAATTGATCTTTGGAGAACACTGTTAGGTCATCTATGTAAACAATAATTCACTTACCAATTAGATCCTTGAAAGCTATGTCCATGGCGCGCTGGAAAGTGGCTCCAGCATTTATCAGACTAAAAGGAATCCTTCTGTATACAAACATTCCCCACTTTGTAGTGAAAGTTGTCTTCATCCTGTCTTCAAAGTCAACCATTACCTGATTGTATCCAAAATAACCATCCAAGAATGACATCATCTGAGCTCCATTGATAGTCTGCAAGACTTCATCCAGAGAAGGAAGCAGGTAGTTATCCTTATCTGAAGCCCTATTCAAGTTTCTGAAGTCAACACATAGCCTAATCTCCCCGCTTTTCTTGCAGACTGGGAATAAGTTAGCCACCCACGTTGAATGGCACACAGGGAAGATTATCCTCACAGACAGTAACTTCTAAACTTCTTTATAGATCAATGGCTCAATCAGGGCATTGACAAGGCACTGATTCTGTCGGAAGGGCTTAACCTCAGGCTTCAAGGGGATAGTGTAAGTCATAACAGAAGCATCAAATGTCTAGAGGTCTTCATACCCCCATGCAATTGCAGCAATATCATTTTTAAGCACCCTCAGTATGTCTTCTCTAATTGCTTCAGGGCATGCCTTCCCTATATAGACATTTCTTTCAGGGCTAGCATCGACCAAGTTAACTGTTTCATATTCACCTCCCTTTTCTTCAGCTAATATTTTCTCTCGAGCCCTTAGATCTGAGTCAAAAATTCTCTCCAAGGCCACTATTCCTTTCGGAATGTTATTATTCTTTAAGTTAAGAACTCCTTATGTATCACATTCCTCAGGGCTCCAATCCCCTTGATGTCTGTTGGACTCATCAATAATTTTCCCCTCGAAAACATTTGAGCTTGCTAAGAAGGCCAAAATATGTCGATCATCATCAAAGACCTGGAAATTATTGATATTGTCAGGAACAGCTGGAGTGGACATCAATTCCACTAAGAATCTTTTGAATTTGGAGCCTTGCATAGGTTCCAAGGTGCTTGCAGCAACAGCCAGTGAATCAACTACCTAATTTTCTTCTCTAGGGATTAAGTTGATCCCAAAAGCATCAAAGTCCTTAATCAGGTTCCATACCCAATTTTTGTAAGTTGCCATCCTTCTGTTGTGACATGTGTATTGGCTGCACACCTGCTTGATAACAATTTCTAAATCTCCCTTGACCATCAAGGTAGTGACCTTCTTCTTATGTGCAAACATTAGTCCCCGTGCCAGAGCTTCATATTCTTCCACATTATTTGTGCATCCAAATTGCAACCTGTAAGAAGCAAAGAAGGTTTTCCCTTGAGGGCTGGTTAGTACAATTCCAACACCACTGCATGTCTTAGATTTGGATCCATCAAAGGTAAGGGTCCACAACTGATCAGGGGTTGGAGTTGATTCTTTTGAAGTTTTTATGGGGGTTTGATCTAGATGAGTCAGGGGTGGGACTCCTTGATCTTTTACATCATGTATAAGGGACGGGTATTCAACCAGCTCCTTTGGTATGATTTCCAATTCCTGCATAGATGTATTATGTGACCCATAGCTATCCTCTAGACATTCACTTGCATCTTGGGGTTACTCCTCAAAAACATACTGATTTGGAAGTGTATTTGGGGTGGGTTCAATTTGAGAAGGCACCTCAGCTGAAGGAATCATAACCCTAGTTAGCATGGTTGCTTCTTTAGCCTCAAATGAGAAGCAGTCTGCAAGGATCTCAGGGTGACTTGAGCTAGCTTTCTCAGCTTGGGCAACATGATTTAAAATGTCAATGTAGGGTTGACAAGCCAATTCAGAGTGGTTTTGGGAATGTACCTTGCACCAGTTAGGGAGAAGAAGACTTTTCAAATCAATGTCTTCTCCCAAGACCAGCTGATCTTGCTACAGTTTTCTGACTAATGCTTGCTAATTACCATCAATCATAAGATCAGAGGGCTTTTGTATGGGAAGCTCTTTATGATCAAGAACAAAAAAATTCAAAACTTCTTCTCCTTTATAAACACCTATGCCAGTCTCAAAGTAAGCTACCTCATTAGGGAAATCATATTCTGTGATGATATGCCTGAGGCAAGGCTCACTTTCAATCCTAATTTGATTAGGAATCCCTTTCCATGACAACCACATATGTGAAAAGTCAAGGGAAAGATATCCCCCTAGATTTTCCATCAAATCCCGGCTCAGCAGCATACCATAGGTATCAGGAATGTCTGCCACTTGAATGTCTATGTTGGTTAGGATCCTAGGGTCTGATCCTACTTGCACATGTACATTCCTTAATTCTCCTACCACATTGACCTCTATCTTGTCAAGTTGAATGACCTTCTTATTAGTTTGAATGGGGTTTAATCCTAACTTCTTACATATGGAAAATGGCATAACATTGCCCAAAGCTCCTGAATCCAATAGACAGTTGTGTAGGTTCTTCCCAGAAATTCTTAAACTTAAAAGGAAAGGTGGAGTACCCACCTTGTTTCTGTATAAGGCTGCATTCATATCAGCAGGTGCAACCTTGCTTTTTCCTTTTGATTTTTTAGCTTGTTCTAAAGCCTTCAACATTATCTCCCTTTGAGCAGGGCACCACTTTAAGATTTCAAAGAATGATAAAGAAGTTTTATGTTTCTGCATCTCAGAAACAACATCAAATTCTATATTACAACTTGAATTACTTTTGAAAATGACAGAGGAGTTACCCCTATTATGGAAGTCCGGCGGGCCTTTTGGTGGAGGAGGATTATTATCAGCACCTTGATTTGGAGGGACCATGTGATTAGGGGGTGCTGATGTAGTGAATGGCCCCTTACTTTGATTCCTCAAGAAGTGTCCTCCTTTTGATTGAAAGGCTTGGGCATCATATGAATCTTCCTCCGGTTCATTCTCCTCCTTCCTTGGGAATGAGGACTCTTGTTCAAAGATATCATAAGTCATTGCAGTATCCAGTGAGTCACCTCCTTTGTTTGAATTCCCTTGGAATGTGTGGGCATCTTCGTGTGCCATCTTGACAACTTTCTCCATTTGAGGGTAGTTTACCTAAGAATGGGTCGTAGTATCATGTAACCTGCACCAATTGGTCATGAAGTTGAGGTTGGCCACATTTGCAGTGTGTGTTCTTTCCTCATTTGCTTGATAGTTATGAGAGACTCCCCCATTATTGGGCCCTGTATTCCATTGCCTATTGTTGTTTGGCCTTTGGTTATACCCTTTGTTTTGGTTTTGGTACCCTTGATTAGAGGAGTTTTGGCCCTGCTAACCCCTTTGGTTGTAATTATTATGATTCTGATAGCTACCTTGATTGTTTTGGGAGGGGTTCAATCGAAGCTGAGCCATGTCATTAGTGACTTGGGATAATGTTTTCTTCAAGGTTTCTACCTCATTTGTAAGTTGGACTGTCTTCTCACTTTCCACATTCTTAGTAGCAGGTTGCTAACCACCATGATTTGGTGTTCCCATTTGGTTTTGATGATCATGGGAACTTTGAGGAAGTTGTGATTGTTGAAAGAGATTAGGAGTTCCAGTAGCAAAGAATGGGACAGGAGGCTTAGTTTGCAATTCAGATATAGGCCCATAGTGGGAGGGAGACATTCATGGGATAGTATTGAATAGAGGAGCTAGGCTATGCATCTGATATCCTATTGGAGGGAAACCTCCTCCCAGGCCTCCTTGTTGAGAACTGATTTTTTGCTACAGCTTGATAGCTAGATGATAGACTTTGGATAGAGAATCAATATCAGCTAGTTGATAAGTCCTTTGCAAGAATAAGCCAAGCAGGGGGTCTATAACTCTAAAGTAAGCTTGAATGGCACTATCCTTGGTGACTAGATAGGGATCTTTCAATCTCCTATAGATTTGTTGGAATTTGGTATTGAATAAAGGCAAGGATTCACCTGGTTCCTTCTTGATGGTGGAAAATTGATGATATAGAAGAGTTGGGTCCACATAAACCCTGAACTGGTTGATAAAGGCATTTTCCAAATGTGTCCAGGCCAAAATGGAACCTTGAGGAAGATTAAGGTACCAATTGTATGCCATGTCCCCTAAGGAATAAGGAAACAACCTGCAAACAACATCATGGTGAGCTACCTGAGCTCTGGTACAAGCATCCTTGAAAGCTTGTATGTGCTCTTCAGCACTCCTTCATTCACCATGAATATACTTGGGGTAGAATTTCTCAGGGTTCTTGGGCATATCGTGAAAACCTCCAAGGATAGTCCCCAATGGAGAGGGATTATTCTGAAAGAATTCCATTGGTAGCGGTGGTGGTGGTTGAGCCAGCTGTTGTATGGGTTGAATCAGCTATGATGGAAGTCTAGATGGACATGATGGTGGATTGATAGGTATCCACTAGGGTATTGGTGAAAAGTCTGGTGGAGTGAGAGGAGTTGATAAAGGTGGTATGATGGTCGCCCCAGCCTTTTGATTTTTGTGTCTTGTTGGGGTCTTGAGCTCTACGAAGGGTGATGGATTTTTAGCTGATAGAAGAACTCTGTGGGGCTTCTCTAATGAGAAAGACTAAATGTTCTCCAGTTTTCTCTTCTAGTCCCTTCCTTCTAGCGCCAGTTCCTGTTGATGGTGATTTTGGCACCACAACAATGCTAGCAGAATATCACTATTCTGCTTCTCCTGAAAGAGAAAGGAAACACATGGATGCCTTAGCTCCCAAGGTCTTTGTAGTTGGGTCTCAACTGTACTAATGTTACTCAGTGGTCAATGCAACAGTAATATTCAAGGGGCCTCCTGGTGTTGAGCTTATGAATTGTTCTAAGATCAAGCCTGAAATAAAACCTACTCTAACAGGGGTTTTTAAAGAAATATAAAAAGATAAATTAGAGTTCTGAAATAAAAAAGAACAATAGTTCATCCAACCTTAACTAGCCTTGTTAGCTTCAAGGAATTTGTAAACCAAAACAACAGAACAAAGTAAACTTGTGATTGACACACAACCTCTTACATTCACAGTGCTAATTTGCATAACAGATTTTAATTACCATTTAAATAAAGCACAAAATAATATTTCATTCCTTGAAGACTTCACAAATAAAATGATTAATTCAAGACAAACACCACTCTGAAACACAACATGAAATAGATTTTAATTTGGTTGCTTCTACTGTTGATGAAACATATAAGCAACATTTACAAAGCTGGCACAATCACCAGTGTATAGATAATCTGTGATTTCAGATTGTTTTCATTTACACTAAGAAAACTTAGAAAATACATTACAGTCTGTACTGAAATCTAACTACTAAACAAAAAGACAAGAGAAGCTCTCATTACTCAGAATCAAGATGCAACTCTATCTCCTTCTGTTAACTGACTAGCTCCTAACAATTCTAACTCTAAACGATTCTCAATCTAAAAGTTCTCTAACCTTAGACGTTCTAATCTAGAAGTGCTCTACAAGTTCTAACCTCAAAAACTCTAACATTTTCAAAGAGGCTAGAATGCATTATATACAGAATGCGTCAAAAAGAATGCATTGTCCCCTACACTAGGGTTTACAAAATATTTGCATCTAGGAGAGTCGGCTCTCAGATCTTTCTGAGGAAAGTCAAAACTGCATTCAATGTGAAGCCCTGTTGTCCATGCTGAAAAGTTATTCTGGGGATGACCTTAGATCTTTTGCAGCTGCCGCCTTTACTCTCCTGTCTCCGTGTCCACCTTCGAACTCTGTTGGGGGTGCCTTGAATGCTTAGAATATCTTCATTAACATTGATCTACCTCCTTGCTAGTAGTTGCCACAATTGTCCCTTTGAGTCACAATTTCTTCTTTCCCTCGGCTCCCTTTCTATTTTGGACTTCTTTGTTCATTGACTGTCTTCTAGAAGCACTGTCGAGCCTCCTTGCAGATCTAATCACCATTGCCCAAGTCGATCCATCGTCAACTATTCTTAGAAGGAATCTATCTTGCTTGCATTCTGTTGATCTTCCCTTACAGGAACAATCAATCGGTCAAAGGGACTGATGAATCACTCTTTGGCTTCCTCTGATTGGTTAGACATTCGCCATGCCAGATTCCTGGGCAGTCAAAAGTGGTCCACCTTAAATCGCATGTCGGTGAGACACTCATCGTGTCTCCCTGATGGGATTATATCACTTTTAGCAACTATCGGCATAGCATAAGACAGTCGGTGAGACCTTTCGACGAGCTATAGAAATCACACTGAACTCACAACAACCACTAGTCGGTAGGACATCATAGCAAGGCCAAATCTTTTTCCCCAAGCTCATTTTTCATGTCAGGGAGACTATCACTTGTCGCTATGACCTCATGGTGAAGTCTTCTTCTCTTCCCGAGCTCTTTCTTCTTCTTCAAGTTCGAGCTCCCTTTTCCTTTTGGTGTGACTTTCATAGTCGCCGAGACTTCCCGGCGAGAGTCTAAATCTTCCCCGAAAACCCTTGGGGAACCTTTGTCGGAAAGACTTATGGTGACTCCCTTGCATGTCACTGAGACTCTTTATTTCGCTGAGACCTATTAATTCTCTCACCGAAGATTATTGATAAAATCCCTTTGTGGCATGTCAGTGTGACTTTGTGAGTTCGTCGAGACCATACGCCGAAGAAGATGACTCCTGCCGATGCTGCCTTTTTTGTTGTGACCTCACCTCTTTGGCCAGACATTATGCCAAAGGTTTTATCCTTCACCGAAAGGCATGCCTTTATCGGTAGTCAGCAAGACTGCAAGCGTTCGGCAAGACCTCTTGCCGAAGGCATAACTCTCACCGAAAAGGGGGGGGTCATTTGCTCCGCACTAGTCGGTAAGACTCAAAGATTTCACCAAGACTTCTTAGCAAAGAAGATGACTCCCGCTGAAGTGATAACTCGTTGTGTGGTAGTCGGTGAGACTTGGGGCCTTCGCTGAAACCACATGTCAAATACTGTTTGTTTGGCCAAAGTGTTTACTCATGAGGCGATCGGTAAGACATGAAAAGCCCGCCATGACCTCACTCCGATGATGGTTATCTCACCGATGGGAACTCCTTAGTCGCTAGGATGATGGTTGAAGTGATGCTAATAGGCAACTGCATGTAAATCCTGATCATTGTAACATCTCTGGGGTCTTGCCGATAGGCAACACAGATGGAGATTAACAGAATACACTAGTAGTCGGCAAGACTTCTACAAGGTCTTGCCGACTTTCTCCTTATCTAATTTTTAGGACCAACTGGATTGAGGGATGCCTTCCAACTGAGCTCCCTTGACAAATATCATCATGTGTGTGATTTAATCCTACATTCAACAAAGAAAACCACAGTAAAGATCATATAGATAGAAGTTAAGTAATCAAAATCATCATTGAAATGAATCCTATGTTAGTAAGGTGTCGTTAAATCTTCAAACAAAATGATCATACAAGCAGTTCAGGTTTCAGGCCAACCCGTAGAATCCAAGCAAGGGAGGAATTTCAAAGAATTCTAAGTCAGGCAGATTCCAATGGAATGAACATGAAAACACCCACTTAGAAGCTTAATCTGATCATTATCAGTCAAGAAACAACATGTGAGACCTCAAAATAGCATCAATTAATCTTAAAATGCATCATCATTTATTAACTAGCCTTACTACTTCATGCTTCTTCACATTTCACATATTCCAGGGAAATCCATGCGGGACGGATTTCCGCAAAGGAGAAGACATTCCAGCGAACCCGAAAAAAATAGGGAACAACGGATTTCAAGAAAATCCAGGGGAGAAAGAAATCTGTGAAGAAGGAGACATTCCTTGGAGGCCTTAGGTATTTCAAGAAAATTTGGTCCACGCAAAATTCTGCAAAGACCAAAAATCCCTGAACAACAACGCTTAGTCAAAGTTCGAACGAGATCAAGGAAAATCCAGAGGAGAAAGAAATTCGTGAAAATCCGGTCCACGCGGATTTCCATGAAGAAGGAAATTCCCCGAACAACCACGCCCAGCCGGAGTTCGAGCGAGATCCGGGAAAATCCGGATGGGGTGGAAAATCCTAAACTCAAGAGAAAACCCAAATTCCAACTGAGGTAGAACCAAAATTTAAAACAGACAGAACAAAAGAAGAAGAATGGAGAAACAGAAGCACCCCAAAAACAAAGCAAAAAACAAAGGCAAAGAAATCAAAAGAGAAGGGGGACCCATTTTGATCCAGATCAAAGTGGGGTGGTTATGTAAGGCATAACAATACTTATACCACCTTCAACCTTGAAACCCTTCCAAGGTCAGCCATACACAAATTGTATTTACAAATTTAAATTAGGTCAGTGCCAAAGCATTCCTATGGTGGAAGAGAAAGAGGGTGACCCAAACGCATTCTTAAGAACACACATCCTTAAGTCATTCCACTCTTTCTAGACAACAAACTTCACTTAAACATAGTTTGGAGTAAGTAATAAATACTTGAAAATTCACCTGGAAGCTTCACAACAAACTTCACTTGAAAAGTATGAGCATTTTGTACATTTGAATGATCTTGACAACCACTAAAATACATTGTAACTTAAAAACACATCAACAACAACACCAAATATCAAATCCTTTTGAACCATTCAAGAGAGAAATCTTATCAACATTTTCTTAGAACCACAAGTCCTAAAACCAAAATGTAGAGAAATTTTGAGCAAATACATTTCTCTCATACCACAACCAGACATAGTGAAATGCACAATTCACACACTGGTGAAATATCTCGCACTATACAATGATCCAGAAGCTCAAATTCTAGATATAAAAACTACCAACAATCATGAACAACATCTCAAATTCACACAAGCATATAAGCAGCCTAGAAGAAATGTGGAGCACATCTCAGAGAATACACTGAATACTTGCATGACATTGTTTTCTCTATTTTTAAAATTTTCTCAAAAGCACTTGGAAACCAAGTACCAAGGCCATCATTGTAGCACATACTTCACTCTAACACACCTTCAAACATAGAAAAATAAGAATAACTCGATGTACTCATAGCACTTATTCAACATCTCAACTATGCATGCACAACCTGCAAGCCTTCTTTATTACAATTTTCTTAATATCCTCGACATATACATCCAATAACCAACTTCCTTGACATCAATGACAACAACAACTAGTTGACATCAATGACAATACCTTCATACTTGCAACAATCTGCCCCTTTGTCATTGACGGCAACACATAATGTGAAAAACCATCAAAGACAACACAATAGCTTTAAACACACTTTCTCATGATTTCATTTGCTTTCTCTCCTCTTGTGTAGATAGAATTTTTCACATGATGCTTTATCTCCCCCTTTGACATCAATGGGAAAGAAAAAAGATATTTTTCATTGTTCTTTTCTTTTGACATTGAACCAAGATCTATACTAGCTCTAAATACTTCCCCTTAGGAGTGCATTCAATCAACTCCACAATGACAACGCATGACACTACCTACTCCCCCTGAGAGGTAGCCACCAAACATCAATCCAAAAGGAATATAGATCCATAGATCGACTAAACTGATGCATCTCCATATGCATCTATTTCAAGAAAGGAGGGGAAATAACTCCTAACTTCTCCCAAAAATAGGGTATGTACAGAATCATCATAGAAAAAACAGGCCCTTAAGTGGCAAAAAATTCAGAAAAATCAGAGTTATGAAACTTGATGTAAAAATTTGAATAAGTTATTTATATTATTTCAAAAATATGTAAGAATAGAATCTATAGAAAATTTAATGTATTTTCTAAACTACTAGGTTTATTTTAAAAAAAGAAAAATCTATTTGGTGAAAATTTTAAATTTCAATGTAGTAGTACTTAAATTTCAAGGAAAAAATAAGAAGTAGGTATCTATCTGACCACCATAACCACAATAAAATGATAATATTTTTTTATAATATTTTAGATATAAGTAGAGGACTCATTTCCAGATGTGATGCATATTTTTTTGTAATTTTTTTCCAAGTAAATAATTAATTATGATTTTTTTATTACAACTTTTAAAAAATATAAAAACTCGTATGTCTAACCACCTTAACTTGGTCAAAACTTCATGAAATTCATTTTTTCTTTTTTTAATCCTATAGTATGCAAAGCATAGAATGTGATGCATGTTTTGGATTCCAAATATGTGAAACCGTTTGAAAGCTATAGATATTTTTCAATCAACCTATCAATAAGGACTTTAGTCATAATTCAAATAGAAAATGAACGATAATTATTTGTTAAATTCAAAGTAAAGCATAATTTATATTGGTGGAAAGCTAAGAATATCCTTTAAAAACCCTTTTCATTTCATCAATTCTGGGTAAAAAATAAGTTGTCAACCACATACCATATAATTACCCATCATATTGCCACTTTTTGGCCCATCATGATCCTGCACATACCCAATACTCAAAAGTATCTTTAGGAAGAGCCTTAGGAAATATATCGACAATTTTATCCTTTGTAGGTACATACTCAATCTTTACTTCATTCTCCATAACCTTCTCTCTCAAAAAGTGATACCTAATAAATATATGTTTTTTCCTTGAGTGCATCACTAGATTCTTTTAAATGTTAATTGCACTTGTATTATCACAAAAAATAGAGATGGGATCATCATGCATTACTATGATATCCTTCAATGTCTATCTCATCCACAAAACTTGTGTGCAACAAGATGTTGCAACAATACACTTAGCCTCTATAGTGGATAAGGAAACTAAATCTTGTTTTTTTCTTCATCATGACACCAATCTACATCCAGGAAAGAATACACAACCACTTGTACTTTTTCTGCCATCAGTGCAACCTACCCAATTTGCATCTATATAAGCACATAGTGTAAATTCAGTATCCCTAAGATACCATAAGCCATGATCTAGGGTACCTGTTAGATATCTAAATATCCTCTTGATAGCTACAATATGTTTTTCTTTAGGATCCTCTTGAAATATAGCCACAATACAAATTGTGTGCACGATATCTGGTCTAGTAGCAATTAAATACAATAGTCATCTAATCATTGATCTATATTTTCTTTGATCAAACTTAGGAGAATCATCATCCTTACTCAATTTACAACTAGTTACCAGAGGAGTGCATACCAGTTTGGAACCATCCATCTCAAATTTCTTCAACATTTCTTTTGCATACTTTTATTGTGAAATAAAACCCCTTTGTTTGTTTCATTGGTTTGTAGTCCAAGGAAGAAATTCATCTCACCAAACATAGACATCTCAAACTCTTTTTGCATTTCTTCAACAAACATCTTACGCATAGTTTCATTTCCTCCAAAAATAATCTCATCCACATACATGACTACTATCAATATCTTGTCATCTTCAATTTTGAAATATAAATTGTTATTTGCAGTACCTTTGTTGAAACCTTGTTGAATCAAATATTTTTCCAATCTTGCATACCAAGTTCTGGGAGCTTGCTTCAAGCCATTTAAAGCATTTTTCAATCTATAGACCATATATGGTTGATCTGACAATTGGAATCCCTTTGGTTGTTTCATGTAGACTTCTTCTAACTCACCAACTATTTCTTCTACTTCTCTGCAATCAAGTTCATCTGAAACATATCCATCAACTTCAATTGAATTCTTCAATGCTTCATCAACCTTGATATTTGTGATTTCTACAACCTTTCTCAACCTTTTGTTGTAACATATGTAAACTTTTCTTCTAGTAGAGTATCCATGAAAAATACCCTCATCATATCTAGCATCAAAATTTCCTAGATTTTCTTCATCTCTTCTGATATAACATTTGCAACCAAATACCTTGAAATACTTGAAAGTAGGAATCCTTCCACACCATAGCTCATAGGGAGTCTTTTTTTTTTTTTTTCTTGAACTCAATTGAACACATAACTAGCAGTGTGAATTTATTCTCTCCAGTAAACTTCAGGTATACCTACCTCTGTTATCATTGATCTAACAGCTTCTTGAATTATCTTGTTCTTTCTTTCAGAAACTCCATTCTACTGAGGAGTTCTAGGGGCAGACAATTGTCTTCTTATTCCATGGGCTTCACAAAACATGTTAAAGTCATTGGAGGTGAATTTACCACTTTTTTCAGACCTCACACATTTTATATTTAGGCCTATTTCATTCTCAACCATTTCCTTAAATTCCTTGAATTTGTCTAATGCATCATATTTCTCTCTAAGAAAAGTAACCCATGTCATTCTAGAGTAATCATAAATCAAAATAATAAAATATATGTCACCTTGTAGACTTCTCACCCTTATAGGACCACAAAGATCTATATGAATCAATTCCAGTAGTCTGGTAGTAGATTGTTCCTTTGACCTAAAGATATTTCTGGCTTGCTTTCCAAATTGATAGTCCTTGCAGACTACATTAACAAGCTTTTTAATTCTTGGTAAATCTCTCAAAACTTTTATTGCATTTATTCTCACCATATTATCAAAATTCATATGACACATCCTCTGGTGCCATAGACAACTTTCATTAATTTGTGACATAAAGCAATGTCCATCAGGACCTTTAAGTTGATAGGCATTTACTTTCGTCTTCTTGCCAACAACAATCATAGTTTCAAACCCTTTTCTATTTCACATTTTTCATCTTTGAACATAAAATTACATCTCTTTTTACACATTTTTCCAACACTCAAGAGATTATATCTCAAACCCTTAACATAGTAGATACCATCAGTATTATGCTTGCCATCAAAACTGAATGAACCTATCCCATCTATCTTAGCACTAGAATCATCTCCAAAATTAACTAAGCCTCCATCATATTTTTCAAGTTTAACAAACTTACTTTTTTCATTGGTCATGTGATTTGAGAAGCCACTATCAACAACCTAGTCTTTCTTTTCTTCTTAAGCATGAAGAGCAGAGACCATAGTACCATCAACTTTCTTCGAAGCACTTTCCTTCACACATATTCTAGTGTTAGTAGTAGTAGATTCATCTTTTAAGGCTAGGAACAAGCATTCATTATCATCAAAATCTCCATAATCAAGCTCATCATCAGAAATACCAGCATCTTCATTGACATAATATGCTCTTTTGATCATCTTTCCTTTATTTTCTTTACTTTCTCTATGTTTATTTCTTTCATCTCTTTTTGGGAATCTTGAAGCATAATGATCTATTCCTCCATAGCTAAAACATTTGAATGGTAATTTACCTTGATACTTACCAAAGCCCTTTTTCATTCTTCTTGCAAAATTTGCTTCTACTTCATCAAGCTTTTCTTCCTCTAGACCTTCCACCTTTGTATCCTTGAATGTAGTTTTTGTCATTGTTCCATTTTTTAATCCAAGCTTTCTCATTTCAAATGAGGTTAGAATACCAATCAACTGATCTTTAGTATAAGTATTATAATCTACAATTTTATCTAATACAGATACCTTTTCACTATATATATCAGGGAGAGTTCTGAGTACCTTCTTCATTATCCTGGATTCATCTATTTGTGCACCAAGTCCTCTCATTCCACCTACTATCTCATCTACTCTTTGCATGTAGGATTCGATGTTCTCATCTTCACCCATTTGCGGGATCTCAAATTGTGCCTCCAAGTTCTGCAACTTTTCTTTTTTGACCTTTTCATCTCCTTTATACATATTTTCCAACTTATCCCAAACATCTTTAGCAGTCTTCAAATTCATAACTTTAACTACTTTAGACTATGAAAGAGTATTTATAATAATAAAATTTTCCTTATTTTTTATTTCATGTACTTTGATCTCATTAGTAGTACTTGGACCATTAGCCAAAGAAACATATTGGTTCTGAATAGACTTTTCAATCTCATATCCACAATATGCTAGATATCCTTCCATCTTTGTCTTCCAAAATGCATAGTCAATGCCATTGAACCTCGAACACTTAATAGTTATTATCTTTTTTTCCATCCTGAACCTTCCTTAAGCAGTTAATCTCTTCTCCAAGGAACCTTGCTCTGATACCAATTGTTGAACAAGACAACTAAGATTGGGGGTGAATCAGTTGTAGCAATATTAAAATTCAAAACCCTCAATATAAGTTAGATTTACATGCATTCACAAAACCTTTACTCTACTAATATGTTTGATTGTTAAATATAGAAACAAAAACTAAATGTAGTAAAACCATGCACACAATAACACCAAATTTACATAGAAAACCCAATGAGGGAAAAACCACGGTGAGGATTAGCTCAGAATATAAAGAATTTTAAAATTGAATATAGAGTCTCACTACTAGAAAGGCTCACTACCAAGATAGGACACACTTTCCAATGAGGGCTCATTTCCATAGAATTACAAAGAAGACAGAAGAGAGTTGTTACAAAGATAAAACTATCTTAATGCAATAGAGATTCCACCACAATTTTCTCACACTTTTGCAAACATGCTTAAAGGATAGAGAACACCTTTAGCTCACAACCTTTAGGAACTCAACACTTTGAAATTTGCACTAATCCACTCGAATTCACATCGCATACACATATCTCACATCTCTCTATGTCTCTCACACACATCTCAAATCATACTTATACCGTCTTCAACCTTGAAACCCTTCCAAGGTCGCCCATACACAAATTATATTTACAAATTCAAATTAGGTCAGTGCCAAAGCATTCCCACGGTGGAAGAGAATGAGGGTGACCCAAACACATTCTTAATGAGGACTTGAATGAGTCCCAACACCCCTCTATAACACACTTCCATGAACTTTGCAAGAAGTATTTAACACAAGGTCGGCCAACACCCATGCAAAAACATAAAAACATTTAGCACACACATCCTTAACTCAATCCACTTTTTCTAGACAACAAACTTCACTTGAAAAGTATGATCATTTTGTACATTTGAATAATCTTGACAGCCACTAAAATACAATGTAACTCAGAAACACATCAACAATAACACCAAATTCCAAATCCTTTTGAACCAATCAAGAGAGAAACTTTATCAAAATGTTCTCATAACTGCAAGTCTTGAAAACAAAATGCAAAGAAATTTGGAGCAAATACATTTCTCCCAGACCATAGCTAGACATCAAAATGCATAGTTCACACACTGGTGAAAATATCTTGCACTATACGACGATATGAAAGCTTAATTTTTAGATATAACAACTACCAACAATCATGAACAACATCTCAAATCCACACAAGCATAGAAGAAACACAAAGCACATCCCAAAGCATACATTGAATACCTGCATGACATGTTTTTCTCTATTTATCATTTTTTTTCAAAAGTACTTGGAAACCAAGTACTAGAGACATCATTGTAGCACATACTTCACTCTAACACACCTTCATACATAGCAACATAAGAATAAATCCATGTACTCATAACACTTCTTTAACATCTGAACTATACATGCACAACCTGCAAACCTTCTTTATTACAATTTTCTCAATATCCTCGACATATATATCCAATAACCAACTTCCTTGACATTAATGGAAACAACAACCAGTTGACATCAATTATAACACCTCCATACTTGCAACATACTTGCCACCTTACTTTTCCCTTTTCCTTTCAAGGGAGTTCACTACTAAAATAGGTGGTTATTTATCTTTAGATTGGTCACATATGTTGTTTAGGAAAAGGTATGGAACCAAAGTGACAATTAAATTTGAATCTAGAGGAATGGATCATATAGAGCTATATGTACCTTTTGTGGTTAGTATTAAATATGTTATCTTTAATCATGATGATCACAATGTTGCTCAAGAAACAAGTACCCAAACAGAAGATATCCCAAATATTCTTTTGGATGTGTGGTTTACAGTTGGAGATGTTGAGGCTGATCCAAATAATAATTTGGAAGAAGTAGGTTGGGTGTTTTCTTGGTCCATGAGCTTGAATCTTTCATTCCTAATCTCCAAAAGGATGTGTAGCTACATGAGCAAGAGCAAATTGGGATTTGAAAAAAAAAAATTGATGGTTCAAGAAGTAGACATGGAGCTAGTGGGGTGCCATGCATGTATCTCCACAAGGTGAAAAGTATTACTCAACTTTTTCGGTTCTCTTTTATCTACACTAATAACATAGTTGAGTATGAAATCCTTATTAATGATCTAGAGTGGGCAAGAAAAAAGAAGATAGGTTTCCTACAAGTATTTGGAGACAGTGAATTGATTGTGAACCAAGTAAGGTGATTGAATTTGACCAAAAATGACTTACTCAAGTCATATAAACATAGGGTATGGGACATGATAGAAGAGTTTGATGCTTTCAATCTACTATTCATACCTAGAAATCAAAATAAGCATGTTGATAGGCTAGTTGTCATTGGTGCTCAATTTAATATTCCAAATGATGTCAAGAGTGATAAAGCACAACATGTCAAGGAAGATGTAAGGCCATAAATTCCTAATAATTATGTGCATTGGCAAGTGTTTGATAGAGACAAAAAAATTGTTAACTTCCTGATTGAAGAAGCTAAGTTTTTAGTTGGTAATCAACAAAAGTTACAGTAGGAATATGGTGAAAAAATTATTCAGTTAAGGTCAAATAAGTTGCCAAAGGGATTGGTAACCTTAGAGTCCATTTTCAACATCGAGGACTAAGTAAGGAAGGAGAGGCCTAATATGTTGGTTAAAAAGAGGAACACTATGAACCTATTGATATTTTCAAAGCGAAACTCCTCCATCTTGTCAAGATTTTTACTAAAGAAGAAAGAGATGCGTTTATTTCACTTTGTCAAGAATATGATATATTTTCTTGGTAATACAATGATTTGAAAGGATTTAACCCTGAGTTGGCACAACATACCAAAGAATTGGAAACCAATGTAAAAATAGTAAGGTAGAAGTAAATACCTTTGAATACGAAGCTTGAACATCTCATGAAGGAGGAATTAAGCAAGCTAATTGAAGGCAGTATCATTTTCCCTATTAAGCACACATCATGGGTGTCTAACTTAGCACCTGTGATAAAAAATAATGGGGAAATTAGATTGTGTGTGGACTTTATGGATTTAAATAGAGATTCCCTTAAAGATCATTATACACTACCCTCTATGGAGAAAATATTGTAAGTTGTATCAGGTTTAGAGAGATTCTCATTTCTGGGTGGATTTTATGGTTATAATGAAATCCTTGTTAAAGAGGAGGACCAATACAAGACAACATTCACTACCAAATGGGGACCATGGCATACAAGAAGGACCACACTCCACCTTTTTTTTCATAGAAGGAGATGAACTCCCCACAGACAAGGCTAGAGGTGTGGAGGAAGAGGAGGAAAGAACCGTGGTGGATACAACTAAGGTATTAATCATATCCATGGGTTTTAGGAAAGGATGGATATTCAGAACAAACATCAACAAAGGTGGCTCAACTGAAGGAGCGATAAACACCTGTACCCACTTGGGGTTAGGTGCATTTGCACTGGCAGTAGAAGCTGGAAGAAGTGTGGAACTAGACTAGAGAGAAGTACAAGGGAAGAGGGCGACACTATAGGAGGCCTTGAAGTAGGGGCAGTCATCTCCTCCTCCTTCCTTTGTGAGGTGGCCTGCTCAGCTAAGAGAGCCTTTTTTCGACGCTTGCGCTCATGCATGAGGTGGATTATTGGACTCTTCAAGCTATAGGCCAGAGGCTGCGAAGGAACAGAGGGTTCCTACTCAACCATGGGGATGTCCACTATAGCTATTTTTGGTGGAGGAATGGATTCCTGAATGGGAGCAAGAGGGATAGGTTGAGGAGCAGCATGGGGATTTGGCTCAAGGGCCTTGGCAGCAGGCCTCTTCCTATTTAGTACCCTGGGAGTAGTAGCGGTAGGAGGTCACGAAGGTTGAGATAAAGAGGACTCTCCTCGAGAGACCTTCTTCCTATCTATTATGTGGTCTCACAACACTCCCCAAGACTAAAAAACCTGGGGACCCAAGCAAAAAATATAACTCTTATGGCAGGAGCTAACACATTGGAAGATCATTGGAAGTGAAGAATTAAAGAGAAATCTTTGATAAAAGAAAGTGTTTTGTATTGTAAGTGTTTTGTGTACCAGATATTGGGTACCGAAAACACAGTAAAGGCGAAAGATAATGTGAAGTTTAAGTGAAACACTCCAGTCCAATATGAGTGAGTCTAGTAAGAGGGAGTCCAGTGTAATGGAGTTCCAATATAAATGAGCTCCAGGAAAGTAAGTGGGTAAAGTTGAATACCGAGTACCAGGTACCAAGTTGCAATGTGAAATGAAATGTTAAAATTTTAAATTTTTCTAATGATCCCGGTGATCTGGTATATGTACAAGGATTTATGATATGCTTTTTGAAAGGTGTGTTAATTATGGAATTTTTGTACTAACATTTGAATAATGGTTTTATTTACATGAGATGTTATTATGTTTTTTTTTTAAAAGGGATTTAATGTAAGGAATTTGTGATTCTAGGAGATATCAATTGTGATGCAAATATCGAGTATGGATGGTCAAGAAAATTATGTTTGTGAACAAATATGATGTTATTACCAGGTTTGATGATGCACTTAAGGGGCTCGTGTTGGAACAGAGTTCGTTGCAAAGATATGCCAGTTACCGGAATACCAGGATGCTCGAGTTCAAGCATGCAGTAATAAAGTGTATCTATTCCAGGAGTGATTCATTCCTAGAATGTTCAAATCAAGGAACCTGAGATATAGGAGTTCGACTTCCACTTGATCACTCCATTATAATTGGAAGCTCCTATATATCTTTTTTTGGATAGATTTGTTCGATTTCATAAGGAATCCTAACAAAGATGAAAAAGTAGAACCCGAATAGCTTCAACGAGCAATTGGAGTTGACTTCTATTGACTTCAATTGAAATTCTCCTATTGGTCACAATATTCCATGTGCCTTGATGAGATTGGTCCCTTATATTTCCTCTCATGTAGTGGTTTTATCCTATCTGAGCCTTGTGTTCTATAAAAGGCCAGAGGATGCTTCATTTTTATTTTAAGTTTGGAATTTGTGGATGTCGGAGGAGCATAAAATTATTTTAAGTTTCGTTCTTTTTTCCTATTTTATGAACCATTCCAATGTAAAACTTTGTATGCACATAGATATTAATTGATATAAGAGCTTTATGGATAGCTAGCTATCTTAGTATCTTTTGTAGCTGGTTTTGTAAGTTTAACCAAACAAGACTGTATGTTGCATCGTTTAAGGGTGCATACAAAACATACTCAATGTCCATAAACGAAACCGTCTTTTTAAAAGCTTGCACCATTTTATATGTAGTTGTGAAGCAATCTGGTGAAGTATAAAGTGGTTTGCTCTGTTTTAATTAATTCTTTGGGGCATCCATGGAGAATAACCGGAAGAAACTTTTTTTTTTCAGTATTTTTTTTATATACTTTGTTTTAGAATAGATGTTTAATATTTTGAAAATGTTCCAAAAAATATAAATGAATCATGGAAAGAATTTTTTTGAAAATATTTTATTTTCCATGAAATTGTTAAATGCTTAATACTAAATCTACTTAAGTGATAGCAAGGAATTTGTGATGTTCATGAAATATTATGGCAAATATTTTGGTTTCATGATGTTCAAGCTTATCATTTCAATTCATAATTTGTATCTAAAATTTTCAAAGAATAACCATAGTCCCCCTTGAGATTAATAGAAAATATCACATCATTACCCAAGAGCCACCCTAGTGCAACCATGACCTGGTTATCAGAGACTTGGGATTGAATGAAATCCAATCTTTGTCCTATGAATGCAAAATTTTCCCTTAGGTTGTCTTTGTTCCATATCTTTCAAGAAGGATAGGCCCTTTCCGGTCTTGTCTGTGGAGATTTTATTTGACTTGTTTACTGTGAGTGAAACCGTCGTCAACAGAAACTGGAGCTAGAAGGAGGGCCTTATCTCTCTCTCTTTTTTCTTTGATATTTTAGGTTTCATCCTTTGGAATTGGAGAATTGTGCTTTGAAATGTTATTTCTAAGTTTGGTAAGAAGCTTGTAAATGAGAAATTGAATGCAAGCTAGTTTTCATTATGGAAATTGGAAAAATTTGTAAAATCTTTAATCAGAAATTGCATCCTTTAAGTTTGTTTACTTTTGGGAGAGTCACCGAGTGTAGAATTCATGATATAACTGATCACAATGAACTTGAGTGTGATACTTTTTTAACTAGGGTAAGTTTTGCTATAAGTGGATCAATTCCATTAACAGAAGAATTTTTAACTGTTAAAAGAAAGGGATTGTTAACAAGAAAAACATTTTTCCCTTGTGGATTCGGATATTTAAAAAATTAACCGATAAACCAAAATAGTTAGAAAACTGCAATTATTATAATGAAAATTCTAACACTTTGCAGGGGAACAGGTGAGAATGTTGAGATTCAGAGATATTTCATCACGAACGAGGAAAAGACATGGATGAATCATCATTCCCTATATACGTGGAAAACACAGATAACAAGATGGAGCAGGAAAATTGAGCAGGAAACGTGTGTATTGGGCTTCAAGCTAGGAATTCATCAGCTATAAAAGGACATTTTCTTGATTTTATACAAGATACAGAATATCAAGTTTTTACTTTTTCTCTTTCTGATAGCAATATAAATAGTGATATATCTTGGTCTAACAAAATGAAAAGTGAAGACAGGGTTGAAGATATGAAGATTTTCAGAACAGAAGGAAATAGAGAAATGAATGCAGTCATTCATGGAAATGGACCAGGGCTGGGAGAAGGTACAATATTGCCACATTAGATGAAATGTGTGCAATCGGTCTCTAATGAGATCATTTTCATACATTGAAGCTAGATTTTGGGTAAGTACACTTTTGAATTCATGATGTTTAAACGTAGAAAATTTAAGGTATTCCATTATATTATAGTAGAATATTGAAAATTTTGATAAGAGAATTTAAAGACAAATCTATTGTAATTCACACTAAAACTATAGAGGAAGCAACCATAGAAATTGAAATAAATTGCTTTATTAGAGTTAATCTTTTGTGATGTTAGAGTTAGGGTAGTTAGGGTTAGTTTAGTTTTTAGTTTTTTAATTATTTTTTTTAGGATTTTTCTTTGTGCTTGTTTTGCTTTCTTGCTTTGTTTTTTTCTTTTATTCTTATTACCCAGCCTCTACATTAGAAAATTCTACTTAAATTTATCTTGTGCATCAGAGTGAAATTCAAACATTTTGAAAAACTGAACTAAAAATGGAGACAATAAAGCCATGCATAGTAAAACACACTTTTGAAAAAGATATCAAAAAGGGATATGTGTGTGTGTGTGTGTGTATATCACATATATACATCAGATATCAAAATCCTCGTTCAAAAAATCAAAAAAGATTGAAAAAGAGAAGGTGAGAAAAGCTTCAAACGATAGTAGCATTCAGTCAATGTGGGATGCCTCTTCTATCAGGGCCAAATACCCTATGTAGGCGATTTCCTGATGAATTTCAAAGTCTTGGATATGGATATCAGTAAGAAAGGGCCAAAGTGGAACTACTTCCCCATGTTCCAAGAACCGAGGAATATCATCCATGGAGGGAATCCCAATGGTCGGATGTGCAACAGCTAAGATGGTATCCAGATTCTCCAAGAATTTTGGCTTCACTATTAAGTTGGCAATAGCGTGAACATCTTCAACAGGTAGGCCAATGTCCAAAAGTGACACTACAAAGTGAGAAGCTATGTTAGAATAAAAATAGAAGTAGCGGCTAGACACAACATATCTTTCCCCAAGGACTAAGCATTAGTTTGGCACAGTGAAACTAGAAGTCCTAATGATAAATACCTTTTCAAGCCTTTGTGGTGTGATACTTCCTAAGAAAAAATTCTTTCTACAAGAACAACCTGAGCAAATTGGAGTATCCATGGCTAAGAAGGAAATGCAAAGACACAAAATAGAGCGTAATTACAGAAAATATAAAAAAAGAGAAAATAAAAGAGAAGTGTGGAGAATTTGAGAAGAAATGCATGAATTTATAGAGAGTCGTAAGAAAAGTTTCAGTATATAGTTTCCTTGAGTAATTTTTTTTTTTGGAAATCATATGCGAGGTGGTAGCTGAACAATAATCTTTAGAATTAAAGGTTAAATAAAATTAATTCTTTACACATATCTAGTGAAATTTCTTCAAATTTGAGTAGTACAAAGATTGTGAATCAAGCAAGTTGGAGATTTTGAAATTAATAGTAGTTGTTTATAAAAAAATTTAAAAAGTCGTATTAATTATGGAGGTGTTAAGTGTGAGGACAACACAGGAGAATGAAGTCGGCAAGGTAGTACATGTCATCACCCAAGTTAGTTGAAGAGATAATACGTACTAAGTAAGGTGTGCAAATTTAATCCAAAATAATGTGATTATGTTTCAAGGTAATCATGACATTTTGATCCATTAATGAAGCGTAGCACCGTCGAGTCGAGATAGTTAGAAGAAATTTTAGTAGTTTCCACAAAATTTAATTGGAAGGGTGGTAACTAATGTTTCTAAATTTAGATTTAAATTTGGTGATTAAGTTGTTTATTGATAAATTTTAATTTATGCATATTTTTTAACATATAGCGAGCTACAGTTAGCTAGGATTTGGCATAATTAGTGAAATTTACCTAGAAACACACACTTATAGGGAATCATTAAATAAGTTTTTGGGAAGTAGTGAATTGATGAAGGGATTTACATTGAATGAAAAATCAAAAAGTAACCTTCACTACCACTGTAATTCCCAACCTAATAGCAGTGCTTCAATGCTTGCAAGTTGATAAAAGAGTTATTATTGCAATATCAAAAGTGAAAATGAGCTATCATTGTTATATATTAAAAAAAATTGATATCAACTCTTTAGGCTATCCAAATAACTCTACCAGGGCTATGGATGTCTAACCAGTAGTAGAGCTATGTTTGGGGGAATTACGGAGATAACCTTGTCGGGGCTATGGATGCTTCACTAGCAACAAGGCTCTATCCCTAGTTGGCTTTGGAGGATTACTATATTATGTAGTTCAATGTTAATGAATTGATTCTTTTACTAAATTCTGAAAACTGGAATTAATCAGAGCACACATGGATGTTTTTGGTGGAGTTTTACTTTTTATGCTTGAATCTAGGTAAAGGTAGAAAGTTATTGTTTTAAAATACTTATAAGTTTTAATTTACAACTGGTGATTTAATTTCAAGTTTGATTTAAATTTGGTTTTATTGGTTGCAAGTTGTTGTGTGGTCTCACAACACGCCCCAAGACTAAAAAGACTTGGAGACCCAAGTAAAAAATATAACTCTTATGGCAGGAGCTAACAAATTAGAAGATCACCAGAAGTGAAGAAAGAAAGAGAAATCTTTGATAAAAGAAAGTACTTCGTATTGTAAGTGTTTCGTGCACCAAATACCGGTATCGGAAACATAGAAAATGCAAAAGATAATGTGAAGTTTAAGTGAAAGACTCTGGTCCAGTATGAGTGAGTTTGGTAGGAGGGAGTCTGGTATAATGGAGTTCTAGTATAACCGAGGTCTGGGAAAGTAAGTGGGTAAAGCTGAACACTAGGTACCGGGTACCAGGTTGCAATGTGAAATGAAATGTTAAAATTTTAAATTTTTCTAATGATCCCAGTGATCCAGTATATGTACATGGATTTATGATATGCTTTTTGAAAGGCGTGTTAATTATGGAATTTTGTACTAACATTTGAATAATCATTTTAATTACATGAGATGTTATTATGTTTTTTTTTTAAAAAGGGATTTAATGTATGGAATTTGTGATTGCAGGAGATATTGATTGTGATGCAAAGCTCAAGTATGGACAGTCAAGTAAATTATGTTTGCAAACAAATTTTATGTTATTACCAGGTTTGATGATGCACTTAAGGGGCTCATGCTGGAACAAAGTTCGTTACAAAGATGTGCTAGTTACCGAAATACCAGGATGCTTGAGTTCAAGAATGCAGTAATAAAGTATATCTATTTCGGGATTGATTCATTCCTAGAATGTTCAAATTGAGGAACCTAAGATATAGGAGTTTGACTTCCACCTGATCACTCTATTATAATTGGAAGCTCAAATATATCTTTGTTTGGATAGATTTGTTCGATTTCATAAGGAATCCTGAAAAAGATGAAAAAGTAGAACCCAAAGAGCTTCAACGAGTAATTGGAGTTGAATTCTATTGACTTCAATTGCAATTCTCTTATTGGTCACAATATTCCATGTGCCTTGATGAGATTGGTCCCTTATATTTCCTCTCATGTAGTTGTCTTATCCTATTTGAGCCTTGTGTTCTATAAAAGGCTAGAGGATGCTTCATTTTTATTTAAGTTTGGAATTTGTGGATTTCGGAGGAGCATAAACTTCTTTTAAGTTTTGTTCCTTTTTCCTATTTTCTAAACCATTCCAGTGTAAGACTTTGTATGCATGTAGACATTAATTGATATCAGAGCTTTATGGATAGCTAGCTATCTTAGTATCTTTTGTAGCTAGTTTTGTAAGTTCAGTCCAACAAGACTGTATGCTACATCATTTAAGGGTGCATACAAAACCTACTCAGTGTCCATAAACGAAACCCTCTCTTTAAAAGCTTGCACCATTTTATATGTAGCTGTGAAGCAATTTGGTGAAGTATAAAGCGATTTTCTATGTTTTAATTAATTCTTTGGGGCATCCATGGAGAATAACCGAGAAAAACTTTTATTTTTCAGTAATTTTTTTATATACTTTGTTTTAGAATAGATGTTTAATATTTTGAAAATGTTCCAAAAAACATAAATGAATGGAAAGAATTTTGTTGAAAATATTTTATTTTCCATGAAATTGTTGAATGCTTAATGCTAAATCTACTTAAGTGATAGCAAGGAATTTGTGATGTTCATGAAATATTATGGCAAATCTTTTGGTTTCATGATGTTCAAGCTTATCATTTCAATTTATAATTTTCTCTAAAATTTTCAAAGAATAACCATAGTCCCCCTTGATATTAACAGCAAATATCACATCATTACCCAAGAGTGACCCTAGTGCAACCATGACCTAGTTATTGGAGACTTGGGATTGAACGAAAGCCAATCTTTGTCCTGTGAATGCAGAATTTTCCCTTAGGTTGTATTTGTTCCATATCTTTCAAGAAGGATAGGCTCTTTGTGGTCTTGTCTATGGAGATTTTATTTGACCTCTTTACTACGAGTGAGACTGTCATCAAGACTATTATACCGAACGGGTCTAGGCTCCATTGGCATAACAGGAAGTTCAAATGTAGGACACTTAGGCTTTTTCCAAGTGAGCACCATAGGATTCTCCTCCAGACGAGGTGTAGAACCTAATGGTACCATAGTAGAGTGAGAAGAAGCATCAAACTGAATAGGAGAAGAGGAAGAAGGAGGATTTCGGGACCGCTTCTCTTCTTCCTTCTTTTGCGCCTTAGCATCATCATTGTCAGCTTTCAAGAAAGCCCTATGTGAAACAGCATAAGGTGAGGGAGGGTATCTCACTTTTGGCCTTAGGTGCCATTTCTTATAATTCTAATATGTTCAATGTAGAAGGTCCATTCTAGATGGAAGAGGACCAATGGGTGTAGGACAAGAGTAGTCCAAGGAGTAGCTACTATGAGCAACCGGTGCTCTATAACCAATGTCATGGATTACATGTACGAAACCACCGTTGATAAATTTTAAGCATTTATGCACAACCGAGGGTACTACATTCATCACTGCCAACCAAGGGATACCCAATTTCACCCTAAAGAGCTCAAACCCAAGGATAATGTCAAACAAGAGCTTCACAGATTTAGGTCCCACCAAGACTGACAGGACAATACTACCTAAAGGGGGCATGAAAAGTCCATCATGTGTGTGTATAGTACTCATAGGTGCATCGTACCCATCTTTATGTAAGAAGTTGATTAGCATAATCTCCTTGATTATTATGTTTACTTCTGACATCAGATCAACGAGAAAACCCACTACGATGTTTCCATTGATTTGCACAGGGATATAGAGAGGAGACAGTTCCTTGTTAAAACCCATCGACAGGTCTTGTGAAGTGAAGGTTATATGAGTACCACTATCCACATGTTGAATAGAGGGGATGGGTTGATGTAGGAAGGAATCCATTACGCACACTAGACGATACTTTCATAGAGTCCCTAAAGGTAAAAGGATAAAACAATGACCCAATTAAGGTTTCGTTATGCAACACCTTTGGAACCTTCCAACTATGCCAACTAGGGGTTGTAGGTTGGGTTGTAAGGCAACAACCTCACAACACTCACACCTACAACACTCCTAGAGTATGAGGAAAGGAGTTGTCAGTATTGCAAAATGGAACCAAAATGGTTCACGTCAGGTTCACTAAAAATGTAAGAGAGGGGGACCACCATGTAAAAGGCCTCAGGTCATAGAGGCCAAGATGCGGAAGGCTACCCTAACTTACCTTAGCTTAGTGGGATGTTAGGATATATGGGATGAGAATGATGAGGACTATAAATTCCTTCAATCACTCTATAGACCCAAAGTGTGGAACAGGGCTAGGCGAGCTGATAATTTAGTTCAACATTGCGTCTCAGGAAGCTCTTTTCTTGAGGATGAAAGTGCGGCCCTTGGATGACAGTGCGGCGCACTGGTGTCCCTAAAGTATGATGGCATCCATATGACTAGAAAACTACATAGACAAGGTCAAACCTAAGAAAACAAGCTAACGGCCTAGCTAACTACTACTAAAGGGCCAAAATAATGTTATCAAGTAAATGAAATAGTCTCTAATGTGGTAAAGCAAAAATATGAGAGTCAAGGTGGCAAGAAGGATCTCACAAAGAAACTCGTTCACCAGCTAGCTCCTTGAAAGCACATCCACCTACACACAAGAGAGAGAGAGAGAGGAAAATGTTGAGTGGCTATATAGGGGCATGCCTCAGTTAGACCCCCATGTAGGTGTTTCCACCTCCATGGACAACCAAGAAAGTGAGATAAATAAAACAATGAAATAAAGAGCACTAAAGCACTACAAAATAGTAAGTTTGTTTACTCAACCAACTAATAGAGGAGAGGAAAGGAAAGCTTATCACCTCCACCAAGAGCACTCAAGGTTGCTTGGGGGAGAAAATGAGAGTACTCAATTCTCTATTGCAATGGTGTTTGTCCCCAAATTTCTCTTTCGAAGTGATGGAGTAATGTTTTTGTTGCAATGGAGTGCAAGGATGTTGCTTGAAAGTTTGAAGTGGATGCAAAAGAGTGTGTTGAAGCTTGTGAAGTGATTGTAGAAGATGAAATGCTTGTTCAAGGAGTTAATTTGAAGGAGAGAGTAAAGAAAATGGCCATATTCATGTCGGTCGGCCGAAGAGGGCGTTACAACTTAACTCCCAATGATAAGTGTAACGCCTCTACAGGTTCAACTGCAGGAATCTACCAAGGACATAAGCACACCAAGTGAACATTTGTGCATCATGTGGGTGTCCCCGATAGAAATTCCTCTGTTGACACTCAAAATAGGTGCCAATTGTGATGAAAGCAATGGGATTAGGTGGAAATAATCCTTTAAACTTGGTTTTCTAAAGTGGAGAAAAGTAATAGGGGAATTTGCATAAGGGGTGAAAATTCACTCCTATACAAAAGGCAAGTTGAATTGTGAAGAGTTGTATGATAGTTTGATGTAAAGTGATGAAAGTGAGCCACAAATCATAAGAGAAGAAGTGTGTGTGTGAGTGAGTTGTAACAACAATTCTTCATTTTGTTGAAGATGGTGAGCTAAAGGTTTCTTCAATCCTACAGATGTGTGTTAATTGTTGTGGTGGATCTTTTGTTCTCTCTTGTATCTATAGGAAGTGAGCCTCCCTATTGGATAGTGAGTCCTTTCTATAGGAAATGAGCCTTTGTACTTACATAGTGAGTCATCTTTTGGGAAGTGAGCCTCTATATTTAGTTTTATAATCTTTTATATTGTGAGTTAACCCTCATCGTGGTTTTTTCCCTTATTGGGTTTTCCATGCAAAAATCTGGTGTTCATTGTGTTGATTTACTTTCGGTTATTTGTGTTTCAAGCTCTTAATAACATAATAGTGTGGTTGTAGAATTAATAAGTGTTGAAGTTTTAAGTTTGAATTTTTTGACAATTTATTCATCCCCCCTCTTAGTTGTCCTACGCTTGTTTAAAAATTGGTATCAAAGCCTTGGTTCCTTGGTGTAGAGCTTAACCACTTAAGGAAGATCCGATGGTGCATAAGCTGGAAATCCCTATGTTTGACGGAACTGACTACAATCATTTAAAGGGACAAATAAAAGGATATATTAGCTCTCTTGGTTTGAATACATGGAATGTTCTTGAGACAAAGTATACACCCCCATCTAGTGGTCTTACTACTACAGTTGATATTTTTTCTTATGAAGAAAATGAGAAGGAAAAGTATGTTATTTGAAGTGGATTATCTAAAAATGAGCAAGCTAAAGTTCTTTCTTTGGATACTGCACATGAAGTCTGGAAGAAGTTGGAAGACATGTATGAAGGAAATGAAAGAGTGAAATTGACAAAGAAGTTGGCGATAAAGCGTAGATTTGTAAATCTGAAAATGGAAGAAGGTGAGTAATTTACAAGTTTCTTTCAAAGAGTTGAATTGACTAGAAATGAAGTTAGAAATCAAGGAGGAAAACTATCAAATGAAGATATAATTGAGAAGATTGTGATCACCCTACTGGACTTCTACAACAATAAGATCTCGAGAAATGTATGATCCTAAGTACACCTTAGAATAGTTTTTCGACACCTTGCAATAATTTGAGATGAGAAAGTTCCAAAAAGAAGACAAGATGGAAGAAAATATAGAAACGGAATTTAAGGCAATGAAGACTAAAGACAAACTGGATAGTGATGGTGTTGATGAGTAAAGAAGAAAACTTCACCAAGAAGTTGAAGAAAGGAACCAAAAAATATAAAGGCATGTTTCCCTTTAAATGTTTTAGTTATGGTAATATTGGTCATTATTCTTCAAGATGTCCAAATAGAGATGCACATAAGAAAAACAAGGATTATAAGGATAAGGATAGGAAGGATAAGAAACATAATAAGTTGTACTATGTTAAATAAAAAGCAAGAATTTCTGATGATGAATCTGAGAATAAGGTTGATGATAGTGAATGCTTATTCTTAGCTTTGGAAAGTAAATCTGTATCCACTAACCCTAGAAAATTTGTAAGCAAGAAGGCTCTGGAGAATAAAAGAAGTAGGATGGAAGGTACTTTGGTTACCACTTTTCATGCAAGATAGGGTGAAGACTACTAGGTAATTGATAGTGGATGTTCTAATCACATGACCAGAGATAAGAGTAAGTTCACTAAACTTGAGAAATATGATGGTGGTTTAGTTATGTTTGGTGATGATTCAGGAGCTAAGATATGTGGGAAAGGTTCAATTAGTTTTGAAGGAGTGCACAATACTGATGATATATATTATGTGAAGGGTTTGAGGCATAACCTTCTGAGTGTTGGTCAGATGTGTATCAATGGTTTTAAACTTGTCTTTCAGAATAATACCTATGAAATCAGAAAAGCATCCAGAAATGGAGATATGATTGTTTTTGGAAGAAGAACTCATGGAAACATTTATCAGTTGAAAGGAGTTGATGGTCATTTCCTTATATCTCAAGTCAGTGAAAGTTGGTTATGGCATCAGAGAATGGGACATGTAAATTTTGATAACATGGTTAAAATTAGTGCAAAGGAGATTATTCGAGGGCTGCCTAGAATCACAAGACCTACTAATGCTATTTGTAGAAATTTTCAATTGGGGAAACAAAAAAGATACAACTTTAAGGGAAAAGAGAATTCTACTACAAGAATGCTAGAGTTAGTTCATACTGATCTTTGCGGTTTGACTAGAACTAGAAGCCTAAATGGTGATAGATATTTCATGTTTCTTATTGATGATTATGCTTGAATGACATGGGTTTCTTTTCTTAGAGAAAAGACCCTGGCTCTAGATAGGTTTAAGGCATTCAAAGCAAGAGTGGAAAATGAAGTAAACTTGAAAATCAAGTGTTTGAGATCTAATAGAGGTGGAGAATTCACTTCTGGTGAATTTAATGCATTATGTGAATAGTATGGCACAAGAAGACAGTTTTCTACTCTGAGAACCCCTCAGCAGAATGGAGTAGTTGAAAGGAAAAACAAGACAGTACAAGAAGCTTCTAGAAGCATGATGAAAGAATCAAATGTACTGGATGTGTACTGGAGAGAGGTGATACACACTGATGTTTATGTTCTTAATAGAGTTCAGATCATATACAACAACACAAAGAATCCTTTTGAGTTATGGACTAGTAAGACTCCTACTGTGAAATATTTCAAGGTATTTGGAAGCAGATCATATATTAAAAGAGATGGTGAAAACATTGGAAAGTTTGATGCTAGATGTGATGAAGGAATCTTTCTTGGATACTCTACTATGAGCAAAGCATACAAATGCTTTAATAAAATATTGAGAAATATTATTGAAAGTTCTAATGTGAAAGTTGATGAAGACATATGCAGACCTATTGAGATAAGTGAAGTTGAACCTAATGATCCTATCTATGGACATGTACATGAAGAAAATAAGGAGAAGGAAGGAGAAGAGAAAGAAGAACAAGTGGAAGAATAAGAAGAAGAAAATGAGTCGAAAACTGTTATTAAGACCCTTAAGTATGCACAGAAGAATCATCAGAAGGATTAGATAATTGGAGATAAAAGTGAAGGTGTGAAAACAAGAAGTAAAGTTGCAGCTGGGGTAAATTTGTGTCTACTTTCTAAAATTGAACCTAAATCTATAAGTGAAGCATGTGAAAATGAGAGTTGGATGAGAGCTATGAAAGACGAGTTGCAATAGAGAGAAAATAATCAGACATGGGAACTAGTCCCTAGGCCTATGAATAAAAATGTGATTGGCTCAAAATGGGTGTTCCGGAATAAGCTAAATGAAAGTGGAGAAGTGGTAAGGAATAAGGAAAGACTTGTATGCAAAGGATATTCACAAGTTGAAGGCATAGATTTTGAAGAGACATTTTCCCCTATAGCTAGAATGGAAGCTATTAGGATGTTTTTGGCATTTTCTACCCACAAGGACTTCAAAGTGTATTAGATGGATGTTAAGTCAGCATTTCTGGATTGTGAATTGGAGGAAGAAGTGTACATGGAGCAACCTGAATGGTTTCATTTATCTGACAAATCAAACATGGTTTGTAAGTTGAAGAAGGAATTGTATGGACTGAAGCAAGCTCCTAGAGCTTGGTATGCAAGATTGGATAGATACTTGACAAAGGAAGGATTCAACAAAGGCTCCATTGATAGCAATCTTTACTTCAAAGTTCAAGGTAACAAAATCTTGATAGTAGTTGCATATGTTGATGATATTATTTTTGGTGGAAATGAAGGCATGTGTAAAAAAAATTTTGAAGAGATGCAGAAAGAATTTGAGATGTCTATGATTGGTGAATTGAATTTCTTCCATGGTCTACAAGTGAATCAAACCCATAAAGGATATTCATTTCACAATCTAAGTATGTAAGAGATTTGTTGAAGAAGTTTGGGATGGATGATTCAAGACCAGTTTGTACTCCTATGGTAACCGGACGTAAACTGAGGAAAGATGATGAATCTACTAAGTCTGGTCAAAGAAAATACAGATCTATGATTGGCGAACTGTTGTATCTTACTACTACTACATCAGTTATTATGCATGTAGTATGTTTAATTTCTAGATTCCAAGCATATCCTAAAGAAGCACATGTTACAACTGTAAAGAGGATATTTAGATATCTTAAAGGTACACTGGATTATGGATTATGGTACCCTAAGAGTGATGATTTCACCTTTAGTGCATATATAGATGTTGATTGGACCGGATGTGTAGATGACCAAAAGAGTACCAGTGGTGGTGCTTTCTTTGTTGGTGGAATATTAGTTTCATGGTTGAGTAAAAAGCAAGACTTGATTTCTTTATCCACTATAGAGGTAGAATATATTATTGTAGCATCCTGCTGCACACAAGTTTTATGGATGAAGCAAACTCTAAAAGACATTGGAGTGATATGTGATGAGCCTATTTCTATTTTCTATGACAACACAAGTGCAATAAACATTTCAAAGAGCCTGGTTATGCATTCAAGAACAAAACACATATCTATCAAGTATCATTTCCTGAGAGAAAAAGTGTTGGAGAATGAAGTCAAATTGGAGTATGTGACAACAAAGGAACAAATTGCAGACATATTTACTAAGGCTCTTTCAAAGGATACTTTTGAGCATCTTAGGGAGAGGTTGGGGGTCATTGGCCCTCTGAACTAAGTGCACATGAAGGTGCTTCAGTCCAATGAATTCACATATTCTTCATTTATTTGGACTGATAAATGGGTCTACTCTGCAGGGGGAGTAGAAAAGGTTTCCATTGTTGTAGTATGAATGTACTCCTAAGGGAAAGTAATCAGAGTTGTTTATCTATGCCATTGATTTCAAAGGGGGATAGAAAGTCACGTGAAAAATAGTTTTAGAAGAAGAGAATGTTTTCTCCTGAGATATTGTGTCTTTGATGGTTTTTCACATCATGTGTTTCCATCAATGACAAAGGGGGAAATTGTTGCAAGTATGAGCAAGCTTTGGTGGTGTTTTTATTAATGTTGTCATTGATTTCAACATAGTTCAGTATGTTGTAGATTGTACACATATAGTTGAGATACTGCTGAGATGTTGTGAGTACATGGAGTTATCTTTATGGTGTTGCAGATGTGTTGGTTTGATGACTTTCCAAGTACTTTTGAGAAAATTAATAAAGAAGAGAAGTCAAAGTGATGGAAGTGTTTAGAATGTGCTCCAATATGTGTTATGCATTTCTCCTGTGTTGATCCTATGCTTGTGTGGATATGGAATTTTGATAATGATGATCTAGTGATGATATCTCCTAAATTTTAGCTTCTATTTTGATGGTACGTGAAACTTACGTTCACCGGTATGTGAACTATTCTAGCAAAGTTGGTCTTCTATAGACTGGGAGATATATTTTTTCTCTGTAGTCCTCCATTGTTTCATTTTAGATCTTGTGGACCTAGGATATGTCTTGTGAAGGTCTTTTCTATGCTCTAGCAAAGAGGTTTGAATTTTGGTGATCTGGAAGTCATGTTTTAGTGTTTCAGTGTGAGTTTGTATAGTCTGGATGGACTAGTGAAAGGTGTTCAGTGTTTGAAGTTGTTTTGTTGTGGATGTATTTGGAAGAATCTGAGATGTATTCTCATGGATAAGGAATCATGTTGTTGTGTTCGCATGTCATCTTCTTGTTGGGAAGCATGTACATCAATGTTTTTTTTGTTTTCATTAGGTTTGGCTGACCTAGTGTTTACACTTCATTCAAAGAATAAAATTTAATTAAGGAAGTGTGTGGTTGATTCAAGATATTATTTGATCTTGAAAATTGTTTTTATTGGTCCACTCTCATTCCTTTCCACCACAGGAATGTTGAGTTGCCGACCTAATTTGAATTTATGAAATGGGGTATTTGTGGCCGACCTTGGAGAAAGTTTCTAAGGTTGAGGATGGTATAAATTCAAGTCGAATTGTGAAGAGTTGTATGACAATGTGATGCAAAGTGATGAAAGTTTTCCACAAATCATAAGAGAAGAAGTGTGTGTGTGAGTGAGTTGTGATAGCAGTTCTTCATTGTGTTGAAGGCAATGAGCTAAAGGTTTCTACAATCCTGCGGATGTGTGTTAATTGTTGTGGTGGATCTTTTGTTATCTCTTGTATTTGTAGGTAGTGAGCCTCCCTGTTGGATAGTGAGTCCTTTCTATAGGTAGTGAGCCTTTGTACTTGGACAATGAGTCCTGTTTTGGGCAGTGAGCCCTTGGCAGTGAACCTCTGTATTCAATTTTATAATCTTTTATATTGTGAGTTAACCCTCACCATGGTTTTTCCCCTATTGGTTTTTCCACATAACAATCTGGTGTTCATTGTGTTGATTTACTTTTAGTTATTTGTGTTTCATGCTCTTAATAATAGAATAGTGTGGTTGTGGAATTAATGTGTTGAAGTTTTAAGTTTGAATTTTGTGACAATTGATTCACCCCCCCCTCTCAGTTGTCCTGTGCCTATTTAACAATCTTCACCCCTTTCAAAAGATTTCAAACCATAGTGTTTATGTTTCCCTCCTAAAATTGGTAAAATGGATCTACTTGTGTGAGCTTTTTTGGTGATGTTATTGATGCTCTGTGCAATCACAAGCAGGAAGAAACACTCTAAATTTGGTGCATTTGTAGGGTCATAGTTAATTTTGTTTATTGGGATATTTATTTGACAATATAATATGATTAAAAGATGAACATTAAAAATTTAATATTATTTTTTCTTTTAGATTATGGAATTTTAATAAATATGAAGTATTGATTATGTGGAAAAGTATTGTAATAAGGTTGTTTTAATTATAAAATAGTTTAGAAATTAGAGTAATAAGTTAAATAACTCAAATAATTGTACTTAGTGGTTATTATAGGGAAATTTTACAGTCCCTATTATTTTGGTTTTATTTTCAAGAAATATGAAGAGTTCAAGAGAAAGCTCTAAAAAAAAAAGAAGAAGAAGAGGGAGTTATGGGTTATATTGGAGAAAAGAGGGCAGTGTTGTAAATAATTGAAATAAATTCTTGGAAAGATGAAAGGGAGCTAGAGGGAAGAGGTAGCAAGAAAAAAAAAGGATTTGAATCTAGAGAAAAGAGGTAAGAAATCTATTGTTTATGTTAATGTTTTTTTAGATTAATAGTGTGTGGACACAGAAAAAGTAACACTTCTACTTTTTCTTGTTTTGTCCCTCCTTGTGCTTGTTTAACAATCTTCACCCCTTTCAAGAGATTTCTTACCTCTTTTTATAACTTACCAATCTTATTTTAAAGTGTTGTAAAGTCTTGTAACAAACTTTCTTGCTTTTCTAGACTTGTCATCAATAAATATGCCTTTCTTATGCTTTATTTGGCCCGTTTATGCACATACATGCCTTGATTAAGTGTATTTTTAAATATAAACCCAAAAAACATCATTTAAGATAACTTAATTCCCAACACCCATTCACATGCCTTGAGTGGGACCCATTCACCATTAGGGGCAAATGAGTCCCTCTTGGCACAAAAATCAAAATAAATTTAAATTACTGGTGGGTTTTTATTTCTTAAGACCTAAGGTTGGCCTATGATGTATTTTCCAGAAAATAGGGCATAATTTTGTATAAATATATGATTTTCTATTCATTTTAACCCCCATTAACCCATTCATTTAATTATTCATTCATGCATCATAGCATTCAAGCATTCTTGCATTCCTCATCATTCAATCAAGCATTCAAGCATCTTGGAGCAGCATATCTTCAGACTTCAAACATCAAGGTTTTGGCGAGTTTATGACATTACATGTTATTTTTTCATCATTCTCTCTTTATTTCATTTCATTATCAAGGGTTTGATTACAAAGTCGAGGTTTGACCAAGGAAAACCCCTATACTCTAACCCTTAACACTTTTTCCCTTTTTGTATGTGTTTTTTGCAGGTCTTGTATGCATATTTTTCAAAGAGATAGGTCTTAAAAGCGTCATCAAATTGTCGAACATCATTCAAAGTCAACAAAACCCTATTTGAAGCTTGGAGAACACTTTCCCGTCAGATTTTCCAAATTCAGACCCAGCAACCTATCAGGCAGAAAAGTGAAGATCAAGACCCACAAATTTGACCCTTGACTTTTTAGAAATCTTTAGGTGGACTAATTTTCCATCTATGGTGAATGAGTCCCACTACCAGGTTGGAAAAAGTGTTTTATGAAGTTTTCTATTCCCGGCATCCTGAAACCTGTTCTAACAGTTTTCACCAGAAATAGGACTAATTCGCCATCTATGGAAAATGAGTCCTAGTGGGTTTCAACAGTAAAATTTGTAGTATTCCAAAACCTCTCCACATCATCTTTCAACCTCCAGGTGAATCTCATTTAGTTTCATTAAGTTCTGCTATTGTTTGTTCATGTTTTTAGTTCTTTTTGCATATCACAACATGTTTTCAAACACTTTACATTTCTTATTTTTCCATACCAAATCAATCTATTCTATCAGTTCTTTTCATTTAGATCTTCTCATCTAGGCATATTTTATCCATATTACATTAATATTGAGTGTGAACATATCCATTTTTTACCCTCTTCCTTTCCTTTTAGGCGAAAGACCCTAGAAGTGAAAGAGACCATTAGGGTACCAAAACTTGTGTTTACATTTTGGTGAACCCATATGTAGAAAATTTTTACTTCTGATTTCAAGTGCATTTACATCCTAGGACTAGCTTGCATCAACATTGCATTAGGTTTTGCATTGTTTTGCATCCTAGGGTTTTCAAAATTGCATTAGTGAAAAGATCATATAGATTTCATTTTTGCATTTCCAATCATTTAAAAACACTAAAATTTTGCATCTGCATCATAGTTTTGCATCAAACAATCTGAACAACATAAAATTCATCTTAAATTTTTTGAAAAATTTCAAAAAAAATCATCCCTAGACTCATTCACCACACTGGGCGAATTAGTCTAGTTGCACATTTTGCACTATAATTTATGTCACTTTTAGAACATTTTTTCAATTTCATTTTTTTGTTATCTCATCTATGTTATAGTTTCCAAAATTTCTGTTATTAGCATTTTATTGCTCCTAGTTTTCATTACATTTGCATCCACCCCGCCTTTAGTAGCCTTTGTATGAGTGTTTGGTGCATGCCCTATTGATAATACTTTAGTGAGAAGAATTTCATGACTCATTGCATCCCACGATAGCACATTTATTGTGGACCTTGGGTTATCCTAAGCTACTACTCATGGTATTGATAATAGTGCATTAGGCATGGACAATACCTTTAGTAACTCCTTGTATTCAAGAAGCATACATGTTGACACACAAACTGATTCTATACCGTATGATAAAATAGTTAACATTCATGAGGACTTAACACATCTCCAACATCAAGTAAGTCTTGAAAACATTTCAGCCACTACCATTCCCACTATAGAAAACATCCATCACATGCTTGAAAGTGATGAAGGCCTAAACATTGTGAAAAAAATTGTTGAGATATATCAAAAACATGTTACTTCCACCTCTAGTGCATCTCAACCAGTAAACACTGTGGTTAGCCACAGAGGACCTCACATTCCTCCCCCTTCAACTGTTGCATCCATACCTACCTACACAACTCCCCAAGTTGCAACAGTCATGCAATCTATTAGTAATGTGACTTCTTCCTTTGGTATTCCTACTAGCCCTCCTAGTTCCTTTGTGGCATCAAATATTCTATCCTATACCACCTTCCCACCAATCAGTGTTCCCTTCACTTGTCCTACTACTACACTCCATCACCACTCTCTCTTCCACCTCCTACCACCTATTCTAATCCTCTCATTAGACAACTCTTCCACACTATTTCTTCTATGCAACAACAAATATCCACCATAAACAAAAATAAAAATGCACCACCCACCTATTATGTCCATAGCAGCCCATTATCTTTGGAAATATTAAGAACACTGATGCCAAAAGGAATTGAGATACCTAGATTTGAGAAGTACGGAGGGAAGGGCGATCCTACTAATCGTGTCAATGCGTATACTACCTTATGTAGTGATTTTGTCCTTGACAATAAATTGTTAGCTAAACTGTTTCCTAGGACTTTAAAGGACACTACCTTGGAATAGTTTTCCTCTTTACCGAACAATTCAATTTATTCATTTAATGAAATTTTTAATGCATTCAAAAATCATTTCCAAGTTTGCATGACTCCCAAAAATACATTGGTTGATTTAATGAGATGTAAACAAAATGTTGATGAAAAGGTAATTGATTTCATCTCATGCTATCAGTCACTTTATGCCCAAATCGATGTCAAGGTTCCTGATCCACATCTCCAAAATATGTTCATTGAAAATTTACAAAGTCAAATTCAAGATAAATTGACCATGATGAAAGTTTCCTCTTTCATGCATCTATGTACAACCCTTTGTGAGTATCACAATTTGGTTAGTAGTCATGATGCCAAGTCCACTTCTAGTTGAGCTAAGAAATTTGAACATGTCAATCCAAAAAATTCACAACCCTTTAGAAAACAAAACAAAGGATTCTTACAATTCAACCTCCCTCCTCAGCAACCAACTCCACCCATTAATAACCAAGTTGCTATTGTTAAAACAGTGGTACACTTTAATTATGGGGATCCGAAGAGGCAATTTACATCTTTGCCTAATACCCTTCATAACATGATGACTCAACTTTTACAACAAAAAATGATCACATTACCTACTATTAAACCACTTGATCCTACTAAACCCTTACCCCCGATATTTAAACCAAATTCTTATTGCCATTTTCATCACCAAAATGGACATGAAACAGAACATTGTGAGCATCTTAAACACTTACTGCAAGACCTCATTGATTTTGGTCATCTATCCATTGCGGGTGTCAATGATCAAGGCAATAAGTTTGTTGTCCCTCCCAACAAAATTTTTCAAATTTTTACCAACCCAATGCCTAAATACAATAATTCATTTGTCAAAGCTAGTGAACCTACAAAAAATGATGTGATGAATGTCGATACAAATGATGAACATCATAATATTACTCCTCATGCTAATCCTATGGATGAAATGGTGGGTACGATAAATGTTATCCTTTGTAAGGGCCAAACTAAGAAATCTCTCGATATTAATTTTTCTTCACAAGACATACTCAAAAATCTTCTCGATGGTCCTCTTTACATAGCCAGCCCCATCTATGATAAGCCCACTAATGGGGTATTAATAGATCCCACCTATGGTGAGAACATGATCATGGAAGAGTTTTTAGTATTACATGATCTTTATCAAGATGATTATGGCAAACCAACAGCATGGATCAAGACACATAATTGGTTTTCATGCCCTATGATAGGATCGATCATCCTTCCATTACAAATAGAACCTAAAACATTGGATGTAACATTCTCTATCATTCCACAGTTAGATCAGTTTCATCTGCATCTAGGCCATCCATGGCTTTGCTCAATGAAAGTTGTCCCTTCAGTCATCCATAAATGTTTGAAGTTTCCACTCAATAATTACATATTTACTGTCTACCATAGTGGCTTTAACCCATTGTCTTCTAAAGGAAAATTTTCCTTGGAAACCTTTTGGCTTGAGCTCATGGAACCCATAACACCTCGCAAAGACTTCTTTTTCATTTCCTATCAAAAATTCAAAGCCAAATGAATAGTGGAATTGTCTCTTCACAACATGTCCATGTCCACTTCCAAAACTCCCATCCTAGATGATACCATGCTTCAACCTGAACTTGAACCAACAAATCAAGATCAACCAATAATAAACACTTCACCTTCATCATCCAAATGCCCAAGAGATAATGAAACCAACCCTGTCATGCCCCCTTGCATAAAAAAAGTTTATATAGTAAAGGAGAAAGTGATTGACCCACCTCCTATGGTTCCTTATGTTCCTCCCCTTAGGGAATAAAAGGAGCCTATGGTGGATCGACCCTCTCTTACACCCACACAACTTCAAAATAGAATCAAAAGAAACTGAGGTGCTATGGAGCATAGGTGTCAACGTCTTCTCCTTGCTCGTCAATTACATGAAGAAGAAAACAAAGAAAATAATAATCCCCACTTGACAGAAGAGATGCATCACAACCCTCCTCCTGACCCACCACAAAGTAATCCAATACAACAATCACAACAAGAGATACACTCTCCTTCAGGTATAATCATTCATCCTCCTATTGTTATTAACTTGGATGACGATGAGGAAACAACAAAAATTGATGAAGAAATACATAATGAATTAAACACATTGTTTTCCTCATCTATGAGCTTAACCAAGATATCTCCTATATAGAGTGATGAACCTAGCACTTCACCTAGTTTGGCCCTTTCTCTTGTCCCTCTCGCTAGTTTTCCACCTTCTGAAAATGATTGAGAGGTGGATGACTTGTTAGCTGGTTGACTTGCATTCACCTTACTAACCTTTTACATTTTCTTTTCTTTTCTTTGGTGTGATTGCATGTGCGTAATGTGATCCCTTGTGACATGTTTTCTCTCTCTTTGTGCAATTCCTCTATTTGTCCCCTCATTCTTCTATATGTTGTACATTGCTTTTTCTTTTCTCTTTTTTCCTTTTGTTTTGTGTTTTCCTTTTGGGGATGACACAAAGCATTGAGACACCCTATGTCTCTTCCATGTTGACCCAAAAGGTCTTTCTATTTTTCTTTTTTTCTTTTGTTTTGTGTTTTCCTTTTGGAGATGACACAAAGTGTTGAGACACCCTATGTCTCTTCCATGTTGACCCAAAAAATTATTCTATTTTCTTTTTTTCCTTCTATTCTTTGTTTTCCTTTTGGGGATGACACAAGGCATTGAGACCGAAATGTCTCCTTCATGTTGACCCACAAGGCTTTCTTTTCATTTCACCTTTTTCTTTTCTCTTTTCGCCTTGTGTTTTTTGTTTTCCTTTTGGGGACGATGCAAAGCATTGAGACATCCTATGTCTCTTCCATGTTGACCCAAAACCGATTATTTTTCTTTTGTTTTTGCTCTCTTTGTGTCATTCTTCAAGTTCTATGTGTATTTCGAGAATGATGATAGTTCTGAGCTCTTTAATCAAAACATTGTAGTAATGAACATACTGACCCCAAATCCATGGATCCCTTATTTGTTTGGTGTGTTCCTTTCTGGGGGCAACCCCTCTTTCTTTTGTTCCTTTTTCATTTGCATGATGCAGGCTTACTTGAAAACATATGACTTGGCATAGGGCTTTCCAAGTTGGCTCTCATGTCTTATTTATTTTTTGCATTTTTCATTTGCTAGTTTAAAGTAATTGCTCACAAAACGGTGTGTAGCAATTCCTTTAAGGTGGGGGCATACATTGGAATTATTCATTTTGCACTTGTTTTCCTTTTTCTTGGTTCTTAATGCAGCCTTGTTACTTCATACAATGTGTTTCATCACTTTGTGGATGACATTGGGTATAGTGTCCTTCATAAGCATGATCTATCTTAGCATATTACATTCCTTTTGGTGGCTTGATGCAATGCACTACATCCCCTAATTTGTGAATATTCCTCTCTTGGAGACATTAGACACAATGTTCCCTAAGTTATAGACCTCGCATGAACTAAGCAAGACTCCTTTGAAAATTCTTTGCATGTTACGTTTTGCATTTATATGGCCACCTTTCATAACACAGCTTGCATGCATGTGATACCATCACATTTGTTCATGATTTCTAAGCATACAAATATTTTCTTGTCTCATAAAGCATGAAATGACATTGTCCTCTGTGGTCCCTTATTAAATTTATTAGGAGGTATATCTTTGATATGGTTGAGCAGGAAGCCCATTCCGAGGCACGACTTTTCCCATAGCCCCTTATGTGTTTGTGAGTGCATACTAGTCATGAGTGTATATTTCTCATCTTTTAGGATTTCTCACCCAGTAGAAATCCATGAGTTCCATCACCCCAGAGTGAGTATGCATTTTCTTTCTAGACAAACAGCCTAGATCTGATCCACAATAGGCTGGACAAACGATCGAAACTTGATCTGATTCCTTTCTTTCGTCTTTCTCTTTCCTTTTCCTCTCTTTCACTTTCATGTGTGTTCTTTTTGCCTATGTTTAGTTTTCCATGGGATATTCATCCTAGGGGATTGATCATCCCTCTTGATCGTTGTTGTCTCATCTTTCTAAGAATTAGTTTAATGGAACCCCTCTTGAGATGCATTGTTCTACTTTAGTGTGAGTTTGAAGCAAGTTCATCCTCTCACTAAAGTGGAGGCTAAATTTGAACATGGAAAAATTAACCCTTCTACTTTTTCTTGTTTTTTCCCTCCTTGTGCTTAATTGGATTGATTTTACCTTGATTTAATGTTGCAATGTGGCCCACACATTCACATTAGGTCTTGAATCTTTATGAGTCATTAAGAATTTATGATGTCTTGTAAAAGTGTTGTGAAGTGTTGTAACACATTTTTACACTTTTCTAGACTCTTCTTATTATAATTCACCTACATAACCTCTTTTTATCACTTACCAAGTCTTATTTTAAAGTGTTGTAAAGTCTTGTAACAAACTTTCATACTTTTCTAGACTTTTCGTCAATAAATACACCTTTCTTATGCTTTATTTGGCCCCTTTATGCACTTACAAGCCTTAATTAGGTGTATTTTTAAATATAAACTTGACAAACGTCATTTAAGACAACTTAAATCCCAACACCCATTCACATGCCTTGAGTGGGACCCATTCGTCATTAGGGGCGAATGAGTCCCTCTTGGCACAAAAAACAAAATAAATTCAAATTACTAGCAGGTTTTTATTTCTTAAGACCTAAGGTCGGCCTATGATGTTGTATTTTTGGGAAATTAAGGCATAACTGTGTATAAATATATGATTTTCTATTCATTTTAACTCCCATTCACCCATTCATTCAATTATTAAATCATGCATCATAGCATTCTAGCATTCCTCATCATTCAATCAAGCATTCAAGCATCTTGGAGCAGCATATCTTCAGACTTCAAACATCAAGGGTTTGGTGAGTTTATGACATTGCATGTTATTTTTTCATCATTCTCTCTTTATTTTATTTCATTATCAAGGGTTTTATTACCAAACCAAGGTTTGACCAAGGAAAACCCCTATACTCTAACCCTTAGCACTTTTTCCCTATTTGCATGTGTGTTTTGCAGGTCTTGTATGCAGATTTGTCAAAGAGATAGGTCTTAAAAGTGTCATCAAATTGTCAAAGATCATTTAAAGTCAACAAAACCCTATTTGAAGCTTGGAGAACACTTTCCCGTCAAATTTTTCAGATTCGGATCCAACAACCTATCAGGCAGAAAAGTACAGATCAGGATCCATAGAGTTGACGCTTGAATTTTCAAAAATCTATAGGTGGACTAATTCATCATTTGTGGAAAATGAGTCCCACTGCCAGGCTGGAAAAAGTGTTTTATGAAGTTTTTTGTTCCCAGCATCCAGAAACCTGTTTCGATAGTTTTCACCAGAAACAGGACAAATTCACCAGCTGTGGCGAATGAGTCCCAGTGGGCTTCAATAGTAGACTTTGCAGTATTCCAAAACCTTTCCATATCAACTTTTAGCCTCGAGGTGCACCTCATTCAGTTTCATTATTTTTTGCTATTGTTTGTTCATGTTTTTAGTTCTTTTTGCATATCACAGCATGTTTTCAAACACTTTACATTTCTTAGTTTTGCATACCAAATCAATCTATTCTATCAGTTCTTTGCATTTAGATCATCTCATCTAGGCATATTTCATCCATATTACATTAATCTTGAGTGTGAACATAGTCAGTTTTTACCCTATTCCTTTCCTTTTAGGTGAAAGACCCTAGAAGTGAAAGAGACCATTAGGGTACCAAAACACGTGTTTACATAGTGGATTTAATATGATTTAATATGATACTAGCATTCTAATTTGTGTGAGCCATTTATTTTCTCTATGTGAGATTATGGATAAAATTGCAGCTCTGTGTGAGCTAGAGTTATGCTCAGGGGTGGCTGGGCGGAGAGTAGTAAGAAAGATTTAAATTTTTACAGTAATAATATATATATATATATATAATTGCATATTGCTAATCTTTACTATTGGTTTACTGATGATCTGAGTTGCATGCAGAAATGAAGTCCTCAGTCATGGATGGTTAAAATTGGTGGTGTAATAGAGTATTAAGGTTGACAAAATTTCATTTATAGATCATAAAAAAAAATATGAGTAGTTATCTTAATATTTGTATATACATTGAGGCATTGACAAGTTCGGTTTTGTAGGAATTTATACAATAGAACTTGGGGAACATAATTAACAAGAAGGGAATCACAGATATTTCAAACAAGTAATTACTTTGTATTCTCTCCTAGACTAACACGGGGAAATTTTTTGTGGCATTTCTAATCTAGTTACTTTTATTCCAAAATAGATGGTACTGAAGAGTTGTGGAAAATATGTTTCCAAAGCGGTCTTAATTAGTAACTTGCATACTGAATCTTTCACTCGATTTTGTATGGATTTGATCTATTTATGAGTCCTTGAATTCATACTATCATTCATCATATTTGGTGATTAAATTTGTTATCACTTGCATCCCATTTAAATGCATGTTTCAGACCTCTCTTTGTAAAACTGGCCCTATAGGTGTAACATTCTTTGTGATGCCATTAGAATGGGTGGTTAAGAGAGGAATGGCATCATATTTAGCCAACATGGCCTTGCTTCTGTCCCATTTCATTTATGAAAGGCTAAGAGTCATCTCTCTCTATGCATGCATAACTGTCTTTGGAGCGTATCAATTAATAAATGCTTGTGTCCTATGCTCCATAAACAGTCATTGGCATGGGTGAATTCCACTTTTTCTTATTGGTAATACCTGCTATATTCTATCGCACCTCTACAATGCAGGAAATTATTTTAGTGTGTCTTTAGGTTCTACTTCTTCATCTGCAACCTTTACAGGGCTCTCACACAATAAAGCTCATAATTGCTTACCCTTGTCTTATGCTTGTAATTTTTTTCCTTTGCACAGTCATCTTGGCATTCTCAATGAGATCATAGATTTTGTATCATATACACAAGTTCCACCTTTTATGCATGGCATTTACCTTTATCTTGTTTTGTATAGAATTTCATGGTGGTCGAATAACGGTTACAAATCATCTTGTACCAAAATTGTATTCCTTAATGATCATATACAATTGTATGCCACTTTGAAATGATTTATAATCTATTTAATCTTTGTTTTCATATGCATTCTATACTGTTGCAATTATTAAAAGAAGGTGGCACATGTAGTTAGTGTGAATTTTCTTCAAAACGTTTGTTTTTCTAAATGCTATTTGTTATGTATTTAACTTGTAGACCCCGCATTCATTTCATTATTGCTATGTTTTGTCAAAGTTTGTCTATAGAGAAATCACAGCCTGTATAAGATATTCTTGACCCATGATTTTTGTATGAGGGGATTGGTTGAGATTATGTCTAGACTCCTCTCCATGTATCACAATCTGCTCATAATTTCCTTTTGGCTTTATACTTTCATATGGATGTTCTCAAATGTTGCTTGAAACAGTTTATTATAGATGTTAATTTGTTTGGTATTTATTTTAATCATTAGTGTTTTAGATTAAATCTTTTGTGTGGAATTCATTAGCATACCATTACTCAGAATATGGAAGTCTAGTATTATTAGTATTCCACAACACCATGAGTTTGATTCTCATTAAAATTAATTCTTCTTTAGTTATCTTTTAAATTTAATTATTGTACTCATAGCACTAGCGACTAATTGTTAAATAATCCATTGTCTAGTGGTTGTTAGTGATGACTTATAGATTTATTTCTATATCTATATCATTTAAAGTATTCTAGAGTGAGCGGTTTATCTTTGGTTGCTTGGTTTTATTAAATATCACTCTTTTCAAATTATTCGGTTAATTCTATTGACCAAATTTTATAAGGGCATTAAAAATGTATCAGAGCACTAGTTTTTAGCACTAGGAGCTTTGGAGAAAAGTAATATTTTTTTAAAACTCATTTTGTTTTGTAGAAAAACATGTCTGCAAATCAACCTGGAGAACGAATGGATCAAGGGCCAAAAATACTTCAAGCTTTGCAAAATTGGGTAAATGTGATTCAAGAAAGGTTACCGGTGCCAAATCAGTATCATAATGGAGAACAATAGTGTGTTCCTCAAGAAATAAGTAGAAGTCCCTACCAAAATGGAATAGAACATGTTGAGGAAGGAGAATTAGGACATTACTCACCACCTCCTCATAACACCTATGCAATTAAGGAGGCTACTATGGATATTGAAAAGCTTATACAAAATTTTCTTCAATTATAGCCACAACATTTTTTTGGGTATACTGATGGATTAGAGGTTGAATCATGGTTAATAAGTCTTGAGAAGAAATTTGCATTGAAAACCTATGAAAGAAATCTTAAGGCCAGATTGTCTATTCATCTACTTAATGGTAGTGCAGATACCTGGTGGCAATAGGAGGAGAGAAAAAGATATTTAACCCCTGAAAAATATCACTTGGGAAATCTTCTTAGAGATCTTCAGAAAGAGGTACATTTTAGAGAATTTCCAGAAATTAAAAAAAATGATGAATTTCATGATCTCCAACAAAGAGGAATGACTATAGCACAATATGAGAATAAATTCTTTGAGTTTTCTCAGTATGTAGACTACATTCAAGATGAGAAGCTAATAGTAAATTGTTTCATTAGAGGACTAAATCATAATATTCCAAGTCTGATTCGGTTGTCTGAGCCCACCATTGTGAAACAGGTAGTAGAGAAAGCACTTATTGTAGAAGAGATCTAGTTGAGACATCATGATCAACAATGGAACTTTCATTTCAACATCATAACCACAACTAGTCCTGTTCTTTTAGGAATGGAAATAGATCTACTTCTTATTCTTCTAAACTAGTTCAATCACAACAAAATTAGAAAGTTAAGTCCTCACCAGAAGGTTCAGTCAAGTCATGGAAAAACCCTACTCAAAGAGAGGATCAAAGAAATCAGTCACAATACAATCAAGCAGCCCATTCTGAATAGAATACTTAGGGAAATCAAGCTAGTACTGGTATATTAGTCTTTCAGTCTAATCTAAGCTGCTCTTATTACAATTTTGGTGGTAAGGGGCACTTTGCATAGGAATGTACATAGAACAAAAATAGTTTCAGGAGTTCAATAGTCAACAACTTCATAACCTATAGTGGGTGATGTTGGAAAATCTCATCGAGTTTTTACGGCAATTGAAAACAAGTAAGTTGATCATCAAGAATCTGTCATAGAGGTTCCTAGAAAAATTGGTGGTGCCAAATGGGCAGTTAACACTGGAACCATTTTGCATCTTGAAACAATGAACATTGAACCTACGGGGATGGCAGCTAGATTAGGTCAAGGTCCAATGGGACCCCTATGATAAATCATCTGCTACTTGGGAGGATACTATCAAAATGAAATCTTTATTTCCTTATCTTTGTGGTTAGCTTCCAAGAGGAAGCCGAGTTCTTAGAAGGGGAGAAATGTAGGGTCATAGTTAATTTTGTTTATTGGGATATTTATTTGACAATATAATATGATTAAAAGATGAACATTAAACATTTAATATTATTTTTTCTTTTAGATAATGGAATGTTAATGAACATGAAGTATTTATTATGTGGAAAAGTATTGTAATAAGGGTTGTTTTAATTATAAATTAGTTTAGCAATTAGAGTAATAAGTTAAGTAACTCAAATAATTGTACTTAGTGGTTATTATGGGGAAATTGTATAGTCCCTATTATTTTAGTTTTATTTTCAAGAAATATGAAGAGTTCGAGAGAAAGCTCTAAAAAAAAAAAGAGGGAGTTATGGGTTATGCTAGAGAAAAGAGGGTGGTTTTGTAAATAATTGAAACAGATTCTTGGAAAGATGAAAGGCAGCTAGAGGGAAGAGGCAGCAAGAAAAAAAAGGATTTGAATCTGGAGAAAAGAGGTAAGAAATTTGTTGTTTATGTTAATGATTTTTTTAGATTAATAGTGGATTTAATATGATTTAATATGATACTAGCATGTTGCTTTGTGTGAGCCATTTATTTTTTGTGTGAGCCAAATACAAATTTTCTTTGTGTGAGCTTATGGATAAAATTGTAGCTCTGTGTGATCTAGAGTTATGCTCGGGGGTGGATGGGTGGAGAGCAGTAAGAAAGATTTAAATTTTTACAATAATAAAAAATATATATAATTACATACTGTTAATCTTTACTATTGATTTATTGATGATCTGAGTTGTATGCAGAAATGAATCCTCATCCATGGATGGTTAAAATTGGTGGTGTAATAGAGCATTACGGTTGACAAAATTTCATTTACAGATCATAAAAAAAAAAATTAGTTATCTTAATATTTGTATATATATTGAGTCATTGACAAGTTTGGTTTTGCAGGAATTTATACAATAGAATTTGGGAACATAATTAAACAAGAAGGGAATCATCAAAATTTTAAATAAGTAATTACCTCTCCTAGACTAACGGGAAATTTTTTGTGACATTTCTAATCTGGTTGCTTTTATTCCAAAATAGATGGTATTGAAGAGTTGTGGAAAATATGTTTTCAAAGCGGTCTTAATCAGTAACTTGCATAACTAATCTTTCACTCAATTTTGTATGGATTTGATCTATTTATGAGTCCTTGAATTCATACTATCATTTATCATATTTGGTGATTAAAGTTGTTATCACTTACATCCCATTTAAATGCATGTTCCAAACCTCTCTTTGTAATACTGGCCCTATAGGTGTAACATTCTTTGTGACACCATCAGAACGAGTGGTTAAGATAGGAATGGCATTGTATTCAGCCAACATGGCCTTGCTTCTATGTCATTTCATTTATGAAAGGATAAGAGTCATCTTTCTCTATGCATGCATAACTGTCTTTGTAGCATATCAATTAATAAATGCTTATGTCCTTCTATGCTCCATAAAGAGTCATTGGCATGGGTGAATTCCACTTTTGCTTATTGGTAATGCCTGTTATATTCTATCGTGCCTCTACAATGCAAGCAATTCTTTTAGTAGGTCTTCAGGTTTTTCTTTGTCATCTACAACCTTTACAAGGTTCTCATGCAATAAAGCTCATAATTGCTCACCCTTTTTGTTGTTGTCTGATGCTTGTAAATTTTTTCCTTTTCACAGTCATCTTGGCATTCTCAATGAGATCATAGATTTTGTAGCATATACACGGGTTCCACCTTTTATGCATGACATTTACCTTTATCTTGTTTTGTATAGAATTTCACAGTGGTCAGATAACAGTTACAAATCATCTTGTACTGACATTGTATTCCTTAATGATCTTTTATTATTTTATGCCACTTTGAAATGTGTTATATTCTATTTCATCTTTGTTTTTATATGCATTTTGTATTGTTGTAATTATTAAAAGGTGGCACGTATATTTAGTGCAAATTATCTTCAAAATGTTTCTTTTGCTAAATGTTATTTGTTGTGTATTTCTTGCTTCCAGCAAATCAATATGTTAACTTGTAGACCCTGCATTCATTTCATTGTTGCTATGTTTTGTCAAAGTTAAGCTTGTCTGTAAAGAAATCACAGCCTATATAAGATATTCTTGACCCGTGATTTTTGGATGAGGGGATTAGATGAGATTATGCCTAGACTACTCTCCATGCATCATAAGCTACTCATAATTGTCTTTTGGCATTATACTTTCATATGGATGTTCTCAAATGTTGCTTGAAACAGTTTATTATATATGTTAATTTGTTTGTTATTTATTTTAATTGTTAGTGTTTTAGATTAAATCTTTTGTGTGGAATTCATTAGCATACCGTTACTCAAAATATGGAAGTCTATTATTATTAGTATTCCACAACACCATGAGTTTGATTCTCATTAAAATTATTTTTTATGTAGTAATCTTTTAAATTTAATTATTGTACTCATAGCACTAATGACTAATTGTTAAATAATCCATTGTCTAGTGGTTGTAGCAGTGACTAGTAGATTTATTTCTATATCTATATCATTTAAAGTATTCTAGAGTGATCAGTTTATTTTTGATTGCTTGGTTTTATTAAATATCACTCTTTTCAAATTATTTAGTTAATTCTATTGTCCAAATTTTCTAAGGGCATTACAACATCACCTTTCCCTTATTTTTATGCAGTTTATCCTTCTCCATTTTCCTCTACAAGTCATTAGTTTAGACTATATTGAGGTTGGTTTAGACCAACCTCTTCTGCACCTAGTTTAGAAAGGAATCCAGCCTTATTCGTAGATCTAGCCTCAATTGCAAGGGTCCCACACTTTGAGGCTATTTTCATTGTATCACTAGAATGTTGAATTCTTTGTTCAGCAAGGTGCATTTCCAAGTGACAACACATACTTCATGTTCTATTTTCAGATCTTATTGACTACTCTAGGAAATTATTGTTACAAGCATATGAATATGAAATTATTTCCCCTGTTTTCTTATTTTTCATTCATCCCTCTCTCACTATATATCCTATGTGCGAGTTTAGTTAGGTAAAATAAAAAAAACTTGGACAATCATAAAAATCACATTTGTTCTTCTCCCAATACCTCTCCTATTTGTGATGAAGATATTTTTGTGTTAGAAGATTCAATACTTGAGAGTCATAAAAATCCTAATTTTTTCTCCTCCCCTACCTCTCCTACTTGGTAAGAAATTATTGGACAAGAGGATGCAATCATTGATAAGAAATAAAATCATAGCTTTTCCTCTCCCGATACCTCCCCTACCTATGATGAAGTTATCTTAGAAGATCCAACCATTCAATATCATGAAAAACTTGTTTACTCCTCTCCTAAAATCTCTCCTACTATGGATATATCATGGTGCAAGAGGATGATATCATTGATACATGTCTTTCAAACAATATTAATACCAATTCCTTAGATAAAGATGATAAGGTGACATTAGACTCCCCCTCACTAAAGATCATCAACATGAGGATAAATATGTTGAGGTTATGAACATTAGATCTCCCTTGATTATATGACCTCTAAAAACTCCTTTTGGACCTCCCAAGAGTCCTCATCTAATCCTTGGACCTCCTAAGCCTCAACTTATCCTTTATCCACCCTCACAACAACCATAAGTCCAAAACAAACCTATCATTATCCTGGGACCACCTAAAAGCAAACCACTTCTCCCAGGTGATATCTTAAATTTTGCAAGCCATTATTGTAGTAACAATTGTAGACACCAAAATCTGGTCTAAGCCTGCGACTTCAATATTCTTCATAATTCGTATTTCCATGGTCATGATTAAATAATTTCAATTATTTAATTATTTTCTAAAGTCTTCATTTATTTATTAATTAAATAAATCTAATTGTTTAATTAATTCACTTTAACCTTAATTCATCTATTAATTAAATAATCTTAATTATTTAATTAATTCTCATTTTCTTAATTTATCTATTAATTAAATAATCCTAATTGTTTAATTATTTTACATTTTCTTTATTTTATTTGATTAATTAAATAAACGATTTTTATTTAATTATGTTACTAATTAATCTTATCCTTCTTGTCAAATTAAATAAATTCTTATTTAATTTACCTTTTATCATATGTCAACTATAATTAAATAACTTTTTTATTTACTTAATTATTCATTTAATCCCTTCATCACTTAATTAAATAAATCTTAATTATTTAATTATTCTTCAAATATCAAATCTTGAATTAAATAAATCATCTAATTCATAAAGATCTATTTTAACGCATTCTTCTATATTTAGATAATTGTGTAAGTTATCTAAGTATTCACTCTAACTTGACTCGAGATCTATTTAAATCGGTCAGTTAACTCTTGATTTAATCTCTGAGTTGCTTTCGTGAGTAATCTCTTTGTCATATCATTTAGTCATCTAGTTCTAACTCATTCACGTGTACATGCATATTAATTAAATATCTTTGTTTAATTAATTAAATCTTGTGTGTGTGTGTTCGAACAGAGCGTTGCTTTAATCCTATCTTTATCTTTGTCATGCAAAGATAATTCTTCTTTTTTCGAATACCAAACTCGAAGATGAAATCATATATTTAATCTTTATTTCTATTTCTAATTTGTATCACTCATGTCACTACTAATAGTTATCATAATGCATGTCTAATCTTTTGATCTCAACCGTCCGTCGATCTTTCAATCTTGGCCTGTCATTCGAATGATCAATTTTCTATAAATTGATATGTCTTTCATCATCAGGTCAATCTCTCCCCAAAATCTTATGACTTTTGGAAGCATATCTATTATTTGAATCTTCGATGTTTTGCTAAATCACCATCACAAGCTATACTTGCACAAGAGAAATCTGAGGGCAATTATACTACAACAAAAAAATGGAGAAGGGCAATCGAGGTTATACATGGAATTACGTAGATATTGGGTGAGATTGTTCAGTTTATTTATGTTTTAGCTTTCCTTTGTTCTTTTTTGTTTAACTTAGATTGCATTAGAGATTGATCGCATTTGAGTGTGTGCTTTTAACCTTTCACTGCATTTTCTAGATGTTACAACAATGTTTCGTAGCAACCAAGTTATAATACTATTGCTCACACACATAATACATGGAATAATAGGAAACCACAAACCATACCTACTTAATTACCACTATCTCAACCTATTTTTCTGAGTGCTCCTCATTTCCCTTTGCACAATGGAAAGGATTATGATCTTGTGGAAAAGCATAGAAACACTCATGCTAAGATTTTTTTTATGGGACCTTATTCAAGCTTCACCTAATTATCATAGCATGCTTCAAAATTATTTACAAGTTGTTAGCTATCCTAATGTGCAACCAAATGGTGTAGTAGCCCTAATTCAAGGTATGAACTCAATCAACTGAGACATTACCTTTTATCAAGATGAATTACCTCCATTAAAAGTGTAAAAATAAAATGAGGCTTTGATGATAGTGGCTATTATTAATCATTGTGGCATAAGGCATACCCTCATTAATAACAGTTCAACACTCAATGTTTGTAGTGTAATCCTTTTAGAAAATATTGGAGTGGACAAGAGTCAAATTTAACTTGATTTTTTATCTATCCATGGATTTGATAATGTGGGAAAACAACCGTTTGGTGTGATAACATTACTTGTTAAAGCTAGAAAGGTTACATTGAAAACTCCTATTCATGTCATGCCTTAATAACTCTCATATAAGATTATCCTAGGTAGACCTTGGATTCATGCAATGAATGTGGTGCCTTCTATGTTACATTGTCTAGTGAAGTACACTTACAACAACAAGGTGTATACAATAAAAGTTGACTTCTATTTTGAGAATTGTTTACAAACTAAAATTGGAATGAAAAATCCTCTTACAACATTTACACCAACTACAAAATTTGAACCCATGCAAGAAGGAGAAAAAGATAAATCAATCACAAAAATATTAGATGATTATTAGGGTTCATTGGATTTTACACCTACATTCATGGGAGAATACAAGATTACACACAAATCAGGAAAAGAGAAAGAAGCTACCATAATATCAACACAAGTTGAGTCATCAAAAGCATGTAAGTCCACAACTTTTAGCAAAGAAGAGGAAAACAAAAATTATACATCCACATATGATAAGTGTGATCATTAGAAACCACCAAATCCAAAAGAAATGGAAAAAATTTATGGAAGAGGTTATGGGATTTTGAAACAACTTGGCTATCATGGAAAAGGATGTGGTGTTTGAGAACAAGGTATTCATGTCCCTATAGATCCTACCCCAAAAGAACAACACAAGGTCTTGGTTATCATCCTTTGAAAGAAATGAAAGCATCAAAGAAACCTTCACTTAATATCAAAGTCATCACACAAAATTCTCCTAGGACAAATATTGCTTCATTTTCAAACACATCTTATCAATGATTGGGGTTCATTATATTTTACACCCTCCTTTAAGGGTACCAAATCTCACAATATAAAGAGTATTGTGTATGTGTGACATCTTTCACTAAGCAATAAATATCTTTTTTCACAAAAGAAAGACACATCTTCTGCTATTGATCAACAGGGTACCTTGTCAAGACTTCTCCAAGCCCACTTGATATCTCTCCCTCCAAGAACATGAAATAAATTTTACAACTCATTTTTTGCATATCATTGAGTGCATGGTCATTATACCAATGAATGTAAGGCTTTGAATAAAAAAATTCAACATCTTAAGGATTGTTGTGCACTTCCTTGTGTCGATGCACCTATTTCCTCTAATTAATAATGATCTTCATCCTATCATGTTGATCATTACTATGTGGCATTAGTAGCTTTATGTGTCTTTCTCATGACATTCATGGTGGTACAATCTTAAGTGCAACCATATTTACCTTGGTAGAAACATGATAGTCATTGGTGGTTGTCTTTGTCTCTATGCTTGGGGGGAAAGCATAACTAGGTTTTGGGAGGTGTGCATTATTTTCAAGGATCCCCCTTCCTCTCTTTCTACTTAAAATACCAACATAGAAGGTATGTTGACATTTTAGGTGGGGGGAATATTGTCACCCACTCATTGTTTGCATGTTCCCTTCTTAGTTATAATAGCATACATCTCCTAGGAAGTGTGAAATTTTATTTCAAAGTGTGGTCTTCTTATTTCATGTGATGTGTCTTCTTGGTGGTGATATTAGGTTGATGTCCTTCAAGAGCATGACCTTTCTAGGAATATGACATTCCTCTTAGTGGTAATTCTATGGCTGGCATTCCCTAAAGTGTGAATATTTTTTTCCTTGACTAATCCTCTCATGGTGACATTGAGTGTGATGTTCCCTAAGTTGAGACATTTCATGAACTATGCAAAAACCCTTTGATTATCCTAATGCAAAACTAATTTATGACCACTACGCATAACACAACTTACTTTGTGGTGCCTTCATGTCATGAGTGTCTAGAATAACACAACTTGATATCCTTGTTAAACCTTTGGCCATTTAGTGTGGAACCTTATCAAAGTTATCAGGGAGTATAAATTTTGGTATGGTTGACGTATGGGAGCCTGTAGACCTAGCATGACTTGCCCATCACCTCTTGTTTTGTAGGTTCACACTTTGTAGACCTACTATGTGTTTCTCACTTCTTTAGGCTCACCTAGTGTATGTTGGAGTAATCAAGCTAATCACTTGATAATTAATTATTAAATCCCTTATTACTTTAGTTCAATTAAGATAAACTTAGGAGTGCTTTTTTATTATTAGTTTGAACTAAATATAGGACAAGTTATCTCATTGCATGAGATTAGAACACTTGTCACTATCTATTCAAATCCTCATCGAGGGTTTTCTTTTGCATGATTTTATAAAGCTTTCTCATTCATTGTAATTATTAATTTAGAATCACTTAAAACTATTCAGGTTAATACTGTGTGAACCCCAATCCAAATACCTGCAAAACAATGAGAACAAACACATTCAGTTAGAAATTGCAAGCAAGAACAAGGATTCCCCATGAAATCCATTTATAAAATTCAAATTAGGAAAGAAAACAATGAAGAACACAATGAAACAATAAAATATAGATTCAATCCTAATTAGAATAGCAAACATATGATCCCATGGGGGAATTGGTGCCAATTTGATGTGAAAATTGGCCCTTTCCCAATTCCTAAGATGCAAGATTGATGTGTTGAAAAGATTTGATCCACTTTGTTGATGAAGAATGAGAGCTCCAAGCCAAAAATCTGCAAAACCTAGCTAAGAACTCAATGGTGATGGATGAAATTTGATAGATATTTGAGCATGGTAACTTTGCATAATTTGTGGATGATAAAATGAGGATATGAGCTCTTTATTTATAGAATGCCAAGATGGATGAATGTCCAAATTTGAGCAATGTGGGAATATTTATCCAATGAAAGATTAACTTGTCAATCCACGAGTGGATGGAGGATGTGCAAGTTTTGAGGATTGTGCAAATAAATGCATATTTTGAATTTCAAATTTGTTGAAATGACTTGCAAGAGGGAAGAAAATGCAATAAATGCCACTTGGCTCAAGGCAAAGGACATGTAAGATGGATTTATTGCCTTGTTGGATGTACATGTTGACTTGGAATTTTTGAATTCAAATTGAGAGAATATTCCAAAAGATGCCTTGTGAGGAAAATAGAGATTTAATAAATGAATTAAATCTATTTTCATGTGCAACTTGCAAAATCTAGAGGATGGGACATGATAAGAGATTAAATTAATCAAGGGTTAATTAATTTAATGAGAGATTAGATGATGTAACCTATTTGACTCAAATTTATGGAATTATTTAAATCAAATAAGAGAGGAATATGATAAGAGAATAATTAAATAAGGATTTTGATTTATTTAATTACAAGAGATGGTGTTAGATTAAATCAAATAATTTTTTAATTTATTTAATTTAGTAGATAGACTTTAGAGATTTAATCAAATAAAATTGATTATTTAATTAAATAGGGATAATTAGATTAGATGGATTGATTTAATTAACAAAAGAGAGAGAATTAATTAAATAACTAGTTTATTTAATTAAGGGAGAAATATTGATGAATTTAATCAGATAAGGAGATTTGATTAAATGGTTAGACTAAAGGATGATTCAGGATGAAACGATATTAGTAGTCAGGATCAGATGCACAATGTCAATCGGTATATTTTACGTGTCTACATTTTTCCCCTCTTTGAAGCAATGCACTTGTTGCGTTGGTTCAAAGAAAAAAAATGATCTTGATCAAAGCCAAAAAAAATTGTTATTTAAAATCTTGCCCCACTGCTGCCTAGCGAGAGAAAACATGCCATTATAATGCCCCCTCGAGAGATTGAACGAAAATTTTAATTTTTGGGTGATCTTGCGAAAAAAAGAGGACAAAGTGCCTGACAAGTCCAAAAAGGCTCCAAGAGGCCAAAAACATGTCTAAATGCAATAAAATGATGTAAAATAGGCCTCAACTGGACAAAAACAAGTTTGAGGGTCCAAAACCCTAGCAGGATAGCCAATCAGGGTGAAAAAACCCTAATTTTCAAGCTTAAAAGGGCCCCGAGGGGTCACTTTCAAGTCATTTTCACACACTTCCATTAGCAACCTCGAGATTTGAGCTCTGACCTCCTGACGACATGGCGCAATGACAACTTCCCCTGCATATTTCTGATTGAGTTTAGCCGTACCAGTGGCCACCTGGCATCGAGGCACTGGTAAGTGATCCTTTCCTAAGCTTCGTTTTTCATTTTTTAGCTTTATTTAATACTTTCAAAGTCATTCTTTCTGCAACGACACTATATAGCGCCGCTCAGAAATTAAACTGTGTCGCTCGATGTCAAATAGCATCATGGCGGTGTAGTTTGGAGTTTGAAAATAGACTCCAAACTGCGACGCTGAGCTCGGGGATGGTGGGGTGGTTTGGAAACTACGACGCGATGGTCTTGCATTTGCTCAAAGTGCACCACTGGAAGGAAAAGTGCACCGCGACGATTCAGTTTGGGTCTTTTATGCCCTAGCGTCGGAGTTTGATTAGAAATCAAACTATGACACCTTCATGGATTGCACTGCTATAAAGGTTTTTTGAACACCCGTTGAAGAATTTTTCAAAAAATTTAACATGGTGACTTTCCTTGATGCAGGACACGGTGAGGGAGCTCTACTCTCGAGAGCACAGGTCATGGGACATGTTTGGCTATTTGTGGGATCTGAGCAATAGGGATTAGGATCGACTCTGGATTGTGAGGTTATGGTATATTGCTTATGCAATGCCCATTCGTACTCACTTAGGGATGCTGTCAGCGCTGGCTGAGAGATGGCATAGCGTGACCTCTTCATTTCATTTTCACACTGGTGATGCCACTGTCACCTTAGAGGATGTTTGGTGTATTTTGAGATTGTCGATTCATGGTCAGTGAGTGATTTTTGACATGGACAAGGGGTGTGATGCTTTCCACAGAGTCCTCGCCACAGAGGACATCATTTTTTATGAGGGGTAGATAGAGCTTGAGCGGCACAGGATCTTGGCACCTCCCTTCCGCCTAGTTGTTGCATCTATTATTTCGGGTCTCGTTGCCCCTGACAGATGAGGCCAATACTTCAGTCTCAACTAGGGATATTGCTAGGAGTGGATGGTTCAAGACAGGCTGGTCCGTTTTACATGGGGGCCTGTGCTTCTAGCTTCTTGATACATAGATCTACATGAGTACGTGCACATGGATGGCAGAGCGCTCGGAGCAGGCATTACACTTATTCATGTCTGGGCATGGGAGCACATTGTTGTGCTACATCCACGTGTTGTTTTAGTTCTGATGTTGCCAGATGATCCCCTTGTGTGGCATTATAGAGGCAGTGTGTCCTTCACACACACTGATGAGCACGGGATCCCCTACTGGAGAAGGGTCTTGGACGAGATGCAGGTTTTTACGTGGCGACCATACCTTGGTCAGCCCAGATGGGCCGACGATGCTAATCAGTTGTTCTATGCCTGTTAGGACCATTTTATGTAGGGACAAGAGCACACCATGATTGAGAGGTACCTACCCGAGCGCGTACAGTGTCAGTTTGATGAGCCCCAAGATCACCCTGATGATGACTATGTAGCCATCTTTGCCCGCACCATGACACAAGTTTCATGGGGACAGTATATTCCTGCTTCAGAGGTGGTCGACAGTTTTGGTGGCTCAGTCGTGGGCTTATGATTAGGGGCCTGCAGACCCAGGCACGACACAGGCCTACAGGGATTGGTTCCAGCCTCCACTTCGATTGACTATTCTAGGAGCAGTCCCAGATCAGCGAAGAGTGAGAGGCAGAGGGGGAGGACGAGGACGGAGGGTTGATGCTTGACAGGAGTAGCTAGTTGTGCCACCAGTTCAGCCAGATCAGGTAGATGTGCACATGTAAGACTAGCAGTACGTGCCAGCAGGTCTGCCACGAGTTGGGGGTCAGGATCAGCCTTAGGTACAACCACGAGCACAGCTGGCAGGACAAGTGGATCCTTGGGATGCGTTGATTGCACAGTTACAAGCTTAGGTCCAGACCGTGACAGCTGAGAGAGAGCAGCTCAGGGCCAAGAGGGATCAGGTCGTACAGCAGAGACAGGCTACAGAGTTACAAGCAGCCACAAAGCTAGGTAGGAGACAACAACTAGGGAGCATGGCAGCCTCCTCTTCCTAGGGTACAGTTTTTGTTCGATCCTACAAGGATGCCATCCGAAAGGCTGAGTACTATCGGAGGCACTATCATGAGGCTATACCCAGAGTAGGATGGGTCCTAGAGTACTCAGAGAGGACCAGCCACAGACCAACAGAGGGTCATGGTGATAGGGGCGAGGGAAGCATACATGGGGATAGAGCTTGATCGAGATGATACGATACTTTTTGTGCCTTATGGGCTCCTTTTTGATAGCCCGATGGGCCTTTTGTACTGATTGACATACATGTAAAGTGATCCGATTTATTCTTGTACTATGACAGTTATTTGATGATATATATGAGCCGATGATGATTTTGATTTGATGCGATGTGTAATCTTTATTTATGCATGGATGGATGATTTATTTCTATATGTTGTGCAATGATGTTATCTGATGCATTTATTTCCGATGATGTATGCATTATGATTATGACTAACAGATCTGTATTATGTTAACCTATGATATGCAAATGTATTTATGTGATGTGCAATGATGTTGTCTATATGATGATCAAATGGTGATGTGATATGTGATATGAATTGTAATATGCAAAATGATATGGTATATACATGAAATGTTATGTGAATTATGCTTATATATGAACAGATTATGGATGGATGTACGCTTTGCATGTGGTGAATTTGGATGTTTCTATTTATGCTTATAATGTGTGCAATGGTTTATGTAATGAATGATTTACGATTCTATTTATCAGATGACATGGATGATTAGTGGATGATATAATGCACTCTAAATGTGATGGCTGTGATATGATGCAAATGAGATGGTTTTTTTAAGATGCTTAGAATAATAAATATCATTATCCTAAACATGTTAAATGATAATGTCATGTATGTGATGCATTTAATATGATGCAATGATATGTTAATGCAAAGTGGTATGATGATGTGTAATGTAATATGAATGAATGTGTGCAATGGATTATCTGATAATGCTTATGTACCTATTATGTATGATTATGTAGTAGGTGGTAATGTGAAATGGTTATAAATTGAAAATGAATGTTATGTGATGATTTATGTGATAAATGCAATAAAATGGATGTGCTTATCTATAAAGAATGCTTATGATAACATGTTTATATGATGATGGAAATGTAATGCATGTGTTTCCTATATGATATGTTGATGCAATATGCTAATGATTTGTGGATGCAGGATCGATGATGATGGTGATGATGATGGTGATAATCAATTGTCATAGTACCTTGTTAGTGTGATGAGCAAGAAGAGGAGAATTCATTTCAACAGGACACAAGATGATAAAAATGCAAATGATGATGATGATGATGATTTCTTGCCGAGGAATTAGGATTTTCAAAGGGCCAATTTCCTTATGTTTGATAACACACGTGGTACGATGCATCAAGGTATAAAAAACCAGGATGGCGTAGTACCTAGTGTGATGGACTTTGACTTGACAAGCAGATAGGAGTATCCTTGTTCACACCTGACATACAAAAACCTTGCTAGGATGCACTTTAGAAGTTTAAAACACCTCAGACCAAAACACAGAAAGGTAAACCTATCAATGCAATAGTCAACAAGTTGTCCAAAACCTCCTCCATACATACCTAACAAAGCGAGTATTCGCCAAGGTTATATTACAAGAACGTCCAACAAGTATAGCAGACAAAAGATAATGATTGTTGCCCCATTCCTATTTCTCTAAATCCTCTTATTCGGATATCATCGAGAAGTCCTTGGAAGGAGCACAATAAGATAAGTCAAAAAGGATAAAGACAAAGTAAAAAAACAAGCTGATGTTCTTCAATACCGCTAACCAAAAGGGGATGTGTTTTCTAAGGATAAGAACCAAAACTATTGCCAAAAGATAATGCCCATTGTAGGAAGGATTCATCCTAGGACATGTTAGTGGATAACAGCACGTCATTTCATTTATCCAAAGTGTTCTTTCAAATGATTGATATGGGACCAATTGGATGATGAGCTATCGACACCAAGAGAGGACCAACTTGTTTACGTACTGACTTAAACCTGAGACTTGACGATTTTGAGCTTTCACTTTCATCCTGCTAGACTTGTTTCTGATTGTCCTACCAAAGATTGAGGATGACGATCATTTATTATGAGTGATGTTATTGCGGGTGCAAGAGAGATGAGATGGATGGATTTTTTATTTATTTTTTTCAAATATTTGGACTTTTTTAATCTTTTTGAGCTGTTTTGAGGCTGTTTTTGGTATTTTTGAGATTTTCAAACGTTTTGATTTTTTATTTTCTGAATGTTTTGGAGTTTTCCGAGATTTTTACCGAGAGACTAAGCTAAAGACCTATCCTAGGGGCCTTGGGGGCTCATCAACAGATTAGCCTTTCCTACATTATACACGCAGAGACCACGTAGTTCGACTGACAAGTTCATCAATTTACAGATGATGATATACATGATGAGATGTCAGTTTATTATGATGGACTCCTATAGGACTGACCTAAATGTCTTAGGGGATGATCAAAGATCAACCTTGCCTACGTTCAAGCTCAGAGATGACGTAGTTCAATAAGATGACTCTTTTTTTGGCTTTTGATGATTTCTAAATGTTTTTGGATTTTTTGATGTTTTGATGTTTTTGGATTTTCTGATTTGAGGATTTTAAGGATATACATGAATCTAATCCAATGAGAACATGGCCTCAACGTGATGCAATAGACTATTCTGATAAAGGCAGGATAGACTGAACTTGAGGATGGGCCGAGTAGTACTAGGAGGCATCATGATACAAAAACAGGACCAACCTAAGGTGCAGATGCGGGTGGATGAGTGATGGATGCAGATCCGAATGCGATGGATAATGAAAGCACAATGGATGCAGAACAAGCCATAAAGATCCTAGTGGATGGAAAGTGCTTATTTACACAAGGCACCTGTTTGCTAGGTTTTCACCAAGGTACTTGCCCAAAATGCCACCGAAGTGGTTTTCATTAGAGGACGATTTTTTTCTCTTTACTATTTTCAATCATTTTTCTAATTTTTTGGATTTTTTGCTTTTTTGATTTTTTTGTTTTCACCAAGACGCCTGTTTTCCAGGTTTTCGCCAAGGTAACCATTTTTTCAGGACATTTTCTAATTTTTTGGATTTTTGGTTTTATACCTTGAAAGATTTAGGCATAAAAGTTTTTGAGGTGAGAGCTATTCATGGGCTCTTGCAGAGGTTCTCCTTTGGGTGTTGATAACTAATATGCCCCTAACTTGTAACTTGCTATGATAACGAATGGTCTCAACCAATTAGGTTCAAATTTTACTTTGTTGCTTGGGTTTGGGACATTCTTCTGATTCTCTTTTAAAACCAGTTCTCCGACTTGGAATGTCCTTCTTTTGATTTTCTTATTGTAGCTCCTTTTGAGTCTATTATGATAGACTTGCAAATTATTCAAAGAATCTATTCATTGCTCATCCCGTAGCTCTAGCTCATTCAATCTTGACACTCGGTAGTCTTCATCAGTGATGAGGTTTTGCAATGATGGGATCTCGATCTCAATGGGGAGTACTGCTTCTGATCCATAGACCAGGGAGAAAGGGGTGGCACCGGTGGGTGTGCAGATGCTAGTTCGATAGGCCCAGAGGGTGGGATTAAGTTGTAGATGCCAGTCACGACCTGCGTTATTGACTGTTTTCTTGAGGATTTTTAGAATGGTTTTGTTTGTAGCTTCTACTTGCCCATTTCCTTGGGGATAGTATGGGGTGGAGAAGCGATGTTGGTTTTTGAATTTTTCGCATAAGTCATGAACCTCCTGATTCTTAAATGGTGTTCCATTATCTAAGATAATGGCTTGTGGAACACCATATCGACAAATGAGATAGTTCAAGATGAACTTAGAAATCTGCTTCCCAGTTATATACGTCATGGGTATGGCTTCCACCCACTTAGTAAAGTACTCTGTTGTGGTTATGATGAATTTATGGCTGTTAGATGAAGTGGGTGTGATTTTTCCAATGAGATCAAGTCCCCACTGCGAAAAGGGCCATGGTGTGATGATAGGATGAAGCTCTTGAGTTGGAGCATGGATGAGGTCCCCATCCTGCTGACATTGTAGACACTTTCTGACATGATCATGTGCTTCTCTTTCCATTGTGGGCCAATAATATCCCATCCTCAGCAGTTTCTTGGCTATCATCATTCCACTCGAGTGTGAACCACAGATACCGTTATGTACTTTAGTTAGAGCGATTAATGCCTCCTCGGAATTTAAGCAGCGCAGTAGGGTTCCTTCTATGCTCCTACGATATAGGGTATCTCCTAGGATGACAAATCTGGATGCCTTTTTAACAAAGGTTCATTTTAGGTTTGAGGGTAGGTCGATGGGTATGACTCATATTCGAAGGTATGTGTAAATTTCGTGATACCAAGGATCACCAGGACCAATGATTTCGCACACATATTCTGATTTTGGTATCTCAAATGTGAGTATGAGAAGCTACTCAATCAGGAATTCATATTTTGGAACATTGTGGGGGATGTCGATCAAGGATCCAATTGTTACCATGGCATTTGCTGCTCTGTTGTTGGTTCTAGGAATCTTCTCAAATGTTATCTCAATAAAGGATTCTTTAAGAGTCTCCACCAATTTCTTGTATGGCGTGAGCTTGTCATCCTTGGTCTGGTATTCATCATTCACTTGATTTATTATCAATTGAGAGTCTCTGTATACTTTGAGAGCTATAATGTTCCACTGCACTGCTATTCTGAGACCTATGGTTAAAGCCTCATATTCTACAATATTATTGGTGCAGGGAAATGCCAGTTTGTAGGACCTTGGTATGCAATCCCCTTGTGGGGTGATGAAGAAGACACCAGCTCCTAATCCATGTTGCGTGTATGAGCCATCGAAGTATAGTTTCCAGTGGTCAACTATGTTGAGATTGAAAATAGATTCATCTGGAAACTCTGAGACAAGAGGGTTTTCGGAATAGATTGGTGCTTCTGCAAGTTGATCTGCGATGACTTGGCCTTTGATTGCTTTCCGCTCCACATATTCAATGTCGTATTCTGACAATATCATCACCCATTTTTCCATTCTTCCTATGAGCATTTCCTTTGATAATAGGTACTTGAGGGGATCAATTTTGGCGATGAGTTTTATTTTGTGTGCCAACATGTAATGTCTAAATTTTTGTGATGCAAACACTACTACAAGGCATGCTTTCTTGATAAATGAATAGTTTAGCTCATGCCCAACCATTGTTCTATTGATGTAATAGATAGCTCTTTCTGTTCCATTTTCGTCATGCTGAGCTAGGAGAGCTCCAAGGGTTGTTGTTGTTGCTAACACGTATAGAATCAATGGTTTTCTTGGGATTGGTGGCATTAAGACCAATGGTGTTAGTAGATATTCTTTGATTTTGTTGAATGCCTCTTCACACTTGGTATCCCATTTGTACGCTACTCCCTTGTTGAGTAGGTGAGAATATGGGTTCTGTTTGTCTTCCAATTGTGTTATGAATCTTCGAATGGATTGGAGCCTGCCTTGGAGACCTCTCAGTTGCTTTAATGTTTTTGGTGCCTCCATCTTGAGGATTTCTTTTACCTTTGTTGGATCCACCTCGATGCCTCTCATTGACACTATATATCCTAGAAATTTTCCTGATTGTATGCTGAAAACGCACTTCTTTGGGTTTAATCTGACCTTGTACTCTTCCAGTCTGTCAAAGATGGCACTTAGGGTTTCTATGTGATCTTTTCTCTTTCTCGACTTGGCTAAAATTTCATCAACATAGTCTTTGACCATCTTATGGATCATGTCGTGGAATATCAATGTCATGCCCCTTTGATATGTTCCTCCTACATTCTTTAAGCCGAATGGAAACATGTTCCAACAGTATGTCCCCCATGGACAAGTGAAAGTTGTTTTATGTTGGTCCTATTTAGCTATCATGATCTAATTGTACCCTGAGAATCTGTCCATTAGTGACAACATCTCATGCCCAGCTATCATGTCTACTATCATATCAATGTTTGGAAGTGGGAAGTCATCTTTTGGACATGCCTTATTCAAGTCTTTGAAGTCTGTCCAAATTCTAATGTTCCCATCGGGTTTTGAAACAAGTACTAAGTTTGACACCCATTCTAGATAATCTATCAGTCAGATGAATCTAGCATCTAATAGCTTTTTTAGCTCCATTTTGACTAATAAGGTGATTTGAGGGTGCATTTTTTGAAGCTTTTGTTTAACAGGCTTTGCTTTTGGATATACTGCTAAGTGGTGAACCACAGTCTTTGGATCAAGCCCTAGCATGTTAGCATAACTCCATGCAAAGTTTATCTATCTTTCTCTTAGGAAGGCTGCTAGGAGCTCTTGCTCTTCTGATAGTAGTGATTCCACATAGAATGTGATGTGCGGGGTTGCCTATGTTCCTAGGTTGACCGGATTGCATTTTCTGCTAAGACTGCTGATTTTTCTTGATGAAGAGCTCTTAAAGGAAGATTGAATCCCCCATCCTCGGGCACCTCGGAGAGGTTTTCACCGTTGGATACGTCCTTTCTTTTTACTTTTTTCTAGTTGGAGAGTGCCACAGTGTGGTTTTCACTCAAGGACTTGGATATTATTCTTAATTTTTCACTTTTGCGACTGAGGGATTCAATCGTTTCCCCATAATAGGCATGTGTATCTAGCTTGATTATGAACCCTACTTTGTGATCCCCCTCTAGAATGTTATCCCGTAATCCCATGAATTTCGAGAGCACTTCATCATTTTTGAATGTATCAAGAATTGGTGGTCCTTGTTGGTCATAGTCAATGAGTTGGGGATATACTAGGCGGATCTCATGATTTTGATGGTCTAATTCAAAAGATAGGGTGATAATCATGCAAAGAGTTGTATCCTCAAATAGCCTAGGTAAGTTGGTCGTGGTATCCTCATCATCACTACTACTATAGATGTCGGTTATATCAAATGTAAAGTTATCTATGACTCTACTTGTAGATACTAGTAAGTGTAGTTCTACTGGGGTTGGCTGAGGAGGATTATTAACCGTTCTAACTGGCAGACTTCGGCCTCGTATGGTTATACTTGGAGGGGTACATCCAAGGCCAAAATCTATTATTGGTCGTGTCTCTAGCATGATAGGTATTATAAGCCTATTGTCATTTTTTCCAAGTCTTTGATTTCTGTCATAGCCCATTGTGAGCATCATTTGCAGACCATTACTTCTGTCATCCATTGGTAAATCAGCCATTGGTCTTTCATCTTGATATAGCATATGAGATGGATATTCCTCAATAACTTCTCATCAAAGATCCCCCCATCTTGTAAAGGTGGGATAGTCCACAGGAGACGTTTGGGATGAGGAAGCTTCATTTATTTGTGGACATCCCTGTGATCTAGGATATTGTGGTAACTCTCCTACCACAAAAGCATTATTAGGGAGCTTGTAGTTTCCACAACCGTTATCTTGGATGATGACCTTGATGTCAGAGATGGTGGGGATGGCGGTAGTGGCAGGTGTCTTTGTCGCAGAAGTGGATGCGAGGTTGGCGGGATCGATATATGGTGTAGATGGGCCCTCATCATTTTTTTGGTACTTGGGGGATTTTATAGTATTTTGCTTCAAGGCTTTTGCAATAGGAGAAGGGTTTGAAATCTCCATGGATAGTAACTTCCTGTCCCTCATGTGTAAATTTCACACATTGGTGGAAAGTTGATGCTACTGCTTTCATTGCATGAATCCATGGGCATCCTAGGAGAATGTTATACGGCAAGTCAAGGTCCAAGACTTGACAAGTGGTTTCCATGATGGAAAGCCCTACTTGAATAGGGAGTTTGATCATGCCCTGAGACACTCTTTCTTGATCATCATATGCTCTTATTGTGATACCCTTTCCTTTGTCGATAGAATCCTCTGATATTTTCAATTGCTTGATGAGACTGAGGGAACATATATTCAAGCCTGCACCTCCATCTACCAAGACCCTTTTGACTTTGCTCTTATGTACTATGGCTTCCAAGTGGAGTGCATGGTTCTGAGATGGTTGAGTGGGGAAATCCTGGTCAGAGAATGTGAGGAGATTTGGTGTAATGATATTTTTGACCATAGCTTGGAATTGCTCTACATCAAGGTCTGCGGGGACAGTGGATGAAGCCAGTGCTTCTTCTAGGATTTTCTTATGAGCTAATGATATATTTAGCAACTCCATGATGGATATTTGCACTGGAGTTCTCTTGAGTTGATCTATGGCATTGTAGCCATTGGGGACAAATCTAGATGCAGGGGCTCTATTTGGCTAGGATGATCCTACAATGGTAACTTTTTCACCTCTTGTGGTGACTCCACAATCTTCGGCATAGGCGCCCTTGATGGTGATGACCATGTAGTTTTCATCTAGGGAGGCGATGACTATTTCATACACATGATTTATGATTGAGTGGGTGCCTTTCCCCTTATCTTTGTTATTGTTATTCCCTTTATTTCCATTATTAGGCATCGGATTCATGTATATCTTAAGATCTTGGTTTCTTGTTGGTTGTTCCATGTTTATAATTCTTTTATCGATGAGATCTTGAATTATGTTCTTTAATCTCATGCAACTGTTTGTGGTATGGCCTTTGATTTTATGGAACTCATAGAGTTCATTCTCATTATACCAAGGAGGTTTCACATCCAGTTCTTGGTAATTCTCAAAGGTAGGAGCTTTGATGAGTTTTTCATCTATTAGCTTCTTCATTATGTCTTCAAGTGGTTCCCCCAAAGTGGTGTATTTTTTCTTGGGATAACTCTTGTTGCATTGGGGTGGTCCCCTTTGATCATTGAGATTATTGATTGTCAGATTATTGTGCGGTTGTTGTATTGTGTGATGATTGTTTTGGTGTTGGATTTGGATTTGAGGTGCAGGTGTATTTTGGCGAGGGGCACTAATGACCACCTTGGCATTGATGACACCATCATTAGTAACGTTTTTGTTCCTTGCCCACGTGTGAGGTTTATCGTTATAATTGGAGGGTGGGTGGTTGTTTTGTTGTTCAGGGTATGAAGTTGATCTCGCGGGTTGAGTCATAAAGGCTCGTTCGATGCTAAGTGCCTTGGAGATCAACTGATCATATGTGGTGATGCCTTGAACCTCGAGATGAAATGCCAAGAGGCCTTCAAGGTTGGCTATGATGGTGCAAACTTGTTGTTCTTCAGGCATGGTCCACTTGCTTTGATTGGCCTTGGATCACCATTGGTGTAAGAATGAAGTGAATGATTCACCCTTACCCTGTTTCAAAGCTGAGAGTTCTTCTAGACTAACATCCATTACAATGTTGCATGCATAGTTTTTTATGAATGTGTCTATAATTTCTTAGAATTTCCTAATGCCTGAAGGTAGGCAAGAGAACCATTGCATAGCTTGGCCTGCCAAACTCCTAGGAAATAGCCACATCAGATAAGTATCGTCATATACAACTTCCATGCAATGAACCTGGAATTCCCTGATGTGATCTTCAGGGTTTCCCATCCCACGATATTTGTCAAATTTGGGGATCTAAAATCCCTTGGGGAATGGTTTCATCACTAGGCTCCTATCAAAAGGATAGGGGCACAAGTTTCTTGGTGTTTTTGTTGTTAGCCCTGATTGAAGATCGAGCACTTGTTGCGAGAGCAACCTGATTTGTGTCCTTATGTCATTTTTTGGATCAGGGGGTGGGATGAAGGTGTTTTGGGGTGTTTCGATTGTGGGTTGTGTTAGCTCTCAAAAATGTAGGCTAAATGCCTCAAGAGGCTGCCACTCTCTTGATACGCTTTAGGGTAACAAACAAGGTCAAGAGAACTCAACCTTCTACTCTTTAGGTGCTGCTAGACCTAGGTGGGTGTACCTTTTGAATTAAGCAGACTTATCTTATGATTATCCTTCTGAAATGCTTTGTCCACAATGGCAGATGACAGTGAACAAATGAAATCCAACTTGATAGCAATCTTCTAATCTAAAATCCTAAAATTCTTAATAAACAAATGTAAAGAAACTGAATGAATCAAATGAAAAAATGTAGAGACCAGTGCCTTGTTGGGTATGCGGGGTCAAATGAAACAGAAGTGGACAACTTATTCTAGCAGAAAATCAAATTGTTGGCATATATTTCTTTTGTAACTTGTACAAACATGCAAGATTATGACTACTAAGCTCTACTTCAATAATCCAGATGAATCTTCCTGATTACTATGATCAACGAAAGGATTTAATCTCTACTTGAGAGAACCAATAGATTAATCACACAGATACAGCAAATGTGCACTGATAAACTAAAAGCAAACTTGTTACATCAATTTAAACAAGCAGAAAGAATCAATCATGGAGACAGCTTAGCAATACTTTTCAATAAGTTCAACATACAATTGACACCAGAAACAACCTGCCATACCAGCTAATTTTCATTGAATTTTCCATTTTAAAACATGCACATAGTCTTTGATAAGATAAAACTATTCTACTGTAGCCATTCCTAACTACTGTATGTGATCTAAAATCTGATGATGCTTCATTTACAATTGGGGTGCATATTTATACACCAGCATTCAGGAAAATAAATCAAATTGGAAATCCATGTCGGCCACCGTAGAATTTGGGCAAAACCAAGTCGGCCTACAATGGTCTTCAAGCATTTTACATGTTGGCCACAAGATTTGAAAATATTTAATCGCCAATGGAACAGTCGCCAGGATAGTCAGCAAGTATGTCGAAGGCAACTATATTGTCAATCGTTAATCATCCCGCATTCCTCTATTCCTCGTGCTATTTGCTTTCGCCGTAACAAACTGTTTGCTACGCCGAAGTCAATAAGTATCCATTTGTCTTCATTATGTTTCGGTATAGCCTAGTGATATCAGGGAGATGTCATACAGATAACAAAATTTTATATCAAAATGTAATTCTTCACATGCTTTCATTCACTAAGACGCCAGAGATCTCTCACTGGTGAGTTCCTTTGGTTTTGATCATAGTCGCCGTAACATTCTGACATCGGCAAGACCTCTTGTAGATTACTATGTTTCACCGAAAGTCTTCAACCATCCCAAGTCGCTGAGACAAAATATTTTTCCTGCCGATAAGGATCCTCCATCGCTATAACCTTCAACCCTCGGTGAGACGTCTTGTAGAGTAAATTGCTATACCAAAACAACCGAGCTCACACCTGTTCACGAAGACATAGCCAATATCTCACCAAAAGAAAACCATTTGAACATTGTCAGCAAGACCCAACCTTTTCACTATGACCATATCCCAAAAATTATGACTCTAGCTAAAGTGAACACCCGTGCAAAGTTGATAAGAAATATGGAGATCGCCATGACATCTCGCTGAAAGCCATGTCTCACACCAAAAGTCTTTCGAATAAAAACCATGTGTAAGGTCGGTGAGACTGAAGGTCACTCACCAAGACCTTACAATGATAGCTATGACTCCCCCCGATATGCATCTCCCACATGTCGGTCACCAAGACAATGGAGCCTCGCCAAGACCTAACACCGAAAGCAACCCGCTTGGCCGAAGTGAATCCATAATGCATGTCACCGAGACCCCAAGAATTTTCTAGGACATCATACCGACACCACAACTCATGCCGATATGCTCATCCTCGGTCGCTGAAACAGCACGAATGTCATGCCGATAGCCACCCACAGGAAAAAGCCAGTCGCTATAAAACAGAAAAGGTCTTATCGAAACACCTGCAACAAACGAATGTTAACTTACAAGCAACATGGGTCGGGGAGACAGTAAAGGACCTATGCCGATAGATTCAGCAAGATGGGAAATGCACAACCCGATGGGTTCCATAGGTAAAGCATCATATTTTTACAGTCCCAACAGGTTGGATGGGTGGGTTGTTTGATGTGTTGTTCGATGCTATCTGTATGTTCTATCGAGCTAGGTAGGCTTCCACCTACTGTTGTATGAACAAAGCTTTTGTTTGATCTTCCTGTTGTTACGCTAAGATTTGTGCTTGTTGTTGTGCTTGTTGTTGTGCTGCCAATTGTGTTGCTTTTTGCTGCTCTTGATATTGATTTATTGCTTGCTGATATGATTGCATTTGTGCTGCTTATTTTTGTGCAAGAAGTTGTTCCTGTGCTTGTGCATGTTGTGCTTGATATTGGGTGTTTTCCTAAGCTTGAGCCTCTGCTTGTGCCACTTGTTGTAATAGAATTTGTGCTTGAGCAGCCTTTTGTGCTTGCAATGCGGCTTGGGTTGCTTGAGTGGCTTGGGTAGCTTGAGCGGCTTGTTGTTGTTGTTGTTGCAATAAAGCTTGGGCTTGTGCAACTTGTTGCACTTGTAATGCGGCTTGGGCTGCTTGGATAGCTTGCGCAGCTTGAGTAGCTAGTTGTAGTGCTTTTTTTTTTCACTTGTTGGAATCCCCTTTGAAAAGCAGCTTGCAATGCTGCATTGTATTGGCTTGATGTGGTGGAAGTTGGTGGTGGTGGATTTGGAATGGTGTTTGTGGTGAGCGATAATGTCGTGTTGGTGTTTTGAGTGATGGATGGTGTGGTTGATCCTTGAGAGACCATGATTTGCGATGTTAGGGGGGTGTTTGATGATATTGTGATCACTTGTGCCTTTGTTGTCTATTGTTGCGATGTCGACGACAAGTTTTAAGCATTTGGAATAATGCTTTGATTGATATTTGGGATGTTGGCTTGATTGATACTTGGTAGAGGGGGAAGCCCTAAGCCAATGAGTGATGTGGATGATGATGGCAAGGGTGGAAGAGGTGGAAATGTGAGGGGTGAGAGTTCTTGTGAAAATGTTGTGGTGTCGAAAATGCCCCCTGATCCGAACATATCTCCCTCCTCTTGCGAATTTGTGAGGAGAGAAGTTTGAGGTGTTACGTGAGAAAATGATGATGATGGATCATGATGGAAAGTGAGAGGAACATTCTTATGTAATGGGTTTTCAAGTATGTTTTGTTCCAAGATGGTATTTGTATCCAAGTTTTGATTATTAACAAGGGGGTGTGTTTGAATAGCATTGAGAAATGCATTTCCCTTATTAACATTGGGTTGGGTTGGAGAAAAAGATGTGATCTATGGAATGTTTTGAGTGATATTTTGGGATGGGGGTGTAGATGAGATTGGTGGATGAGATTGGAGGAAAATATGTCTCCACTATGGTACTCACGTCGAAATCCGAAGGTAATTTGGCCACTTGTTTTGCTAGTTCAAGCATGTATAATGAAGGGTTAAGCCTCATCATGATGTTGATGATTTTATGGTTTTCTAGATTTTGGAGCATTCCAGTTATTTCTTCATGAGACATCCCAAAGGTAAGATCCTCTCCTTGTTTTTCCTCTTGTGGATTTTATGATGATGAGATGTTCAAAGGATTGCTTGATTCGGCAAGATTCATTTCTACATTTGTTTGGCTTAGATCGCTTGAAGCGGGTGTTTCTTTGTTGGCTTCCATGCTCTTCTTGTATTGAGATCTAGTTTGAACCATAAAACAAGGATCAATTTTAAAGAATAGGAGAGATGAATCTCTTGATTCTTTGGATTGATCTTTGCTTTATGCCCAAAGTAGAAAATTTTGGAAATCTTGAGGATTGAAAGGTGATATGATGATGATGCAAGGGATGGATGATGTGGATGTTTGGGTCTTTTGATAAAATCTTGAGGGGGATGCTAGGCTTTTGGGACTTTCGGATATGTTTCGGATTTTGATTTTTTGATTTGATTTTCACCTTGGATTGTCCTTGATTGGTTGATTTTGGTTTGATTTTGAACAAATAGACCTTAATATGTTGGATGATTATCTAAAGGGTAAATTTTCTCAAGGGATGATAATTTGAATACGTGTAGGGAGAAGGATGCATCTACCCACACCTATTCAAACAAGATGATAGTTTAACCAAGCATATGCAGAAGGACTCATCTACATATACCTAGCTAAACAAGATGGTTTGATAACTTTGACTAAGCATATGCAAAAGGATGCATCTACATATACCTAGCCAAAGATGATTTTGATAAAGTTTTCAAGGATTTAGTCTCAAGGATTTGATGATTTTTTTATTTTTGCCAAAAAATCCTAGCATTAAGGATGATTTTCAAGATTTCTCAAAAGGTGATGGTGAGATGATTTTTGTTTTGATGTTTGAAGGATGGGTGAAAAAGACTTTGATTTCCTTTGATCCTAAGATGAACCTAAAAAAGACACTTTGTTTGCCAAGACCTAGGTATTGAAGAACATGCAACACTTCTATAGTGATTCCATTTGTACATACATTTCGGATTTTGAACCAATGAGTTTTGCTTTGGGATTTGGACTTCTTGAGGTTTCAATCACATATGAGAGTTCATTTTTTTTAGCTTTTCTTAATGGCTTTATTTTACCAAAAACACTTTCTTTGATTAGGTTTTATAAGCTAAGTTGTCCAATGTCTTAATTTCTTCAAATCCCACAAAATGTGTTATGTGAAAATTTAATGAACTCAAGGCAAGGGTTACCTATCGTTTACCTTTAGTAGACAAATTGAGATGTAATCCAAATGTTTAGAAACCTCTAAGGATGTGAATCTAAAGGGCAAGCAATAACATATGGATCAAGTCAATTGTATTTGTCTCCTAAAAGGGTTTGAAATTTTGATGAAGATGTTAAGTGTTTGTTTTTAAGATGTTTTCATACCAGCAAAGCATTTTGAAACCATGAATAAGTACAACCCTATGGATGTGTAAGACAATATTTGTTGGATTCCCACTTGGACAAGTCCAGCTATGCTTATCTTTAGCAAATGGTTAGATGCTTGACCCCACTGGCTCCCCTCCACGGCTCATTAACGTCAATCGGGGCAGCCAAGCATCAACACCCATGAAACTCCCATGGCATGCTTTCCATTTCCACTAAAAGACTATAAAATTGTGGGTTGGCTTCAGAACAACCGTTCTTGCACCAACAAATAGATTAAGGATTTTGGAAAATTCTAGAACATGGGTTTTAATAAGGACTTTCCATTTGTGGAGATTGACCCATACGGTAAGAGTCCCCTTTCGGATCCATCTTGTCAGAATCAACCGCATGATATTGGTGTTTACTCCAATACCCACATTTATATCCCGGTTGGAAATACTCTTGGCTTTAGAGTGTTACTAGTTGATTTGTTCCCTTGGGTGAGTACTTTTTCCCCAAGGCAGGCCCTCTAGGATAAACAAAAGCAAGCAAAGACAATATCCATAACTCGATCAATCTTTGTTGGAAACAAAGAGAGAGAATGTACGCAATAATTCCCCACTCACACTCGAACAAGATTTTGTTCAATTTTAAACCCAAAATGAAGTGTGGAGGTGATTTCTTTATCTCAACCTAAAATCACGAAAAAGGCCTTTTGATTCTCAAGATCGCTATAAAGTGCGAGAGAAGCACATACGTCCTTTTTCAATGAGGTTAGTTCAAGTAAGCCCTCACAAAACAAGATAGAACATGTTCATTTTAGATCCCACAAAGCAATTATTAATTATTTTTAAAGCACCAAAAGACAAATGATAGACATTTTGTTCAATTGTTAACCAAAGAAACAAACTCTTGTATGTTGTGATCCTAATGTTCATTTTAAACCCTTTGCAAAAAATTGAAAAGGTTCTTTTTAAAGCCCAAACGAAGCTAATGTCCTAAGAAATAAGTGATAACAATTTCTAAAAAGTGTTAAGCAAACACTAAAGTGTTTAAAAATACTTTGATCTTGCAAAATATCCTCCTCATGCTTCTCCTTCTTTTGTTTCTTAATTCCAACCTACAAGAGAGAAAACCAGTCAGATTCTACAAAATACAGAGATTAAAAAGCAGAAAACAAAAGGTAAATTGATCATTAATCAAAAGGCACTTGCTAAAATATAATTTCCACTTTTTACTCCCTGCCAACGGCGCAACCCATGACTGCGTCAGAGTTTGATTTCTCAGCGGTGCTCTACAGCGCCGCTTACCAGTCAACGTCGCTCTGTGTCAAGGACAGTGAGCTCAACTGCGTCGCACTTTTGCACAATGTCGCAGTTTGATTCTTTTGAAAAATCTGCGGGTCAGAACGGTCAAGTGACACAGTTAGAAATTCAAATTTTTGGGCGGGAAGATTCCAGCGTCACAGTTTGAGTTTTCAGCGGCACTATATGGCGACGCTGAAGAGTCAGCGGTGCTAAAACAGCTACGCTAAGCTCTCAGCATGGGAATTTTTTTGTGTATAAGCAAAAATGTGTAATTTTGTGAGAAAAGTGATGAAGAATGAGATGTTGCCCTCCTAGCACCAAATGTGTGAACCCCAATCCAAATACCTGCAAGACAATGAGAACAAACACATTCAGTTAGAAATTGCAAGCAAGAACAAGGATTCCCCATGAAATCCATTTACAAAACTCAAATTAGGAAAGAAAACAATAAAGAACACAATGAAACAAGAAAATATAGATTCAATCCTAATTAGAATAGAAAACATATGATCCCATGGGGGAATTGGTGCCAATTTGATGGGAAAATTGGCCTTTTCCCAATTCCTAAGATGCAAGATTGATGTGTTGAAAAGATTTGATCCACTTTGTTGATGAAGAATGAGAGCTCCAAGCCAAAAATCTGCAAAACCTAGCTAAGAACTCAATGGTGATGGATGAAATTTGATAGATATTTGAGCATGGTAACTTTGCATAATTTGTGGATGATAAAATGAGGATATGGGCTCTTTATTTATAGAATGCCAAGATGGATGAATGTCCAAATTTGAGCAATGTGGGACTAACATTCATCCAATGGCAAGATTCCACTTGTCAATCCATGAGTGGATGGAGGATGTGCAAGTTTTGAGGATTGTGCAAATAAATGCATATTTTTGAATTTCAAATTTGTTGAAATGACTTGCAAGAGGGAAAGGAAAATGCAATAAATGCCACTTGTCTCAAGGCAAAGGACATGTAAGATGGATTTATTGCCTTGTTGGATGTACATGTTGACTTAGAATTTTTGAATTCAAACTTGGAGAATATTCCAAAAGATGCCTTGTGAGGAAAATAGAGATTTAATAAATGAATTAAATCTATTTTCATGTGCAACTTGCAAAATATAGAGGATGGGACATGATAAGAGATTAAATTAATCAAGGGTTAATTAATTTAATGAGAGATTAGATGATGTAACCTATTTGACTCAAATTTATGGATTTATTTAAATCAAATAAGAGAGGAATATGATAAGAGAATAATTAAATAAGGATTTTGATTTATTTAATTACAAGAGATGGTGTTAGATTAAATCAAATAATTTTTTAAATTATTTAATTTAATAGATAGACTTTAGAGATTTAATCAAATAAAATTGATTATTTAATTAAATAGGGATAATTAGATTAGATGGATTGATTTAATTAACAAAATAGAGAGACTTAATTAAATAACTAGTTTATTTAATTAAGGGAGGAATATTGATGAATTTAATTAGATAAGGAGAATTGATTAAATGGTTAGACCGAGGGATGATTCAAGATGAAACGATGTTAGTATTCAGGATCAGATGCACAATGTCAATCGGTATATTTTACGTGTCTACAAATACATAGCAAATCAATTTCTCTTTTGGATTCAATCTTTTCTCTCTTGGTTGCATAAAAAATTAGTTACTTTGATCTTTCTTTTGTGATAGGATAATTGCTTGTAGGTGATTTCTAGGTGTTGTGGATTTCAATCATCAACTTCAACATGATATCAGAGCTCTAGACCTAAAGCTTCCTATCTGAATTCTAATATATCCAGCCTTGAGGAAAAAATTGGTTCATCCTAGGGCAAAACAGGCATCATCGTTATGTCTGGAACGACCAAAAACCCTACGATTGCCTATCGTTTCATGAATTTTGGTGAAGTTGCAAAAAAAGACAATTTTTTTTGCAGTAAGGACCTCTATATGGCCATACAAATCCATACATCCCTATTATATTGAATTTGCACAAGTACACAAGTTTTTTTCAAAATTCTCTAGTTATTTTAAAAAACATTTCCAAATATTTTTAAAAATAAAAATAAAAACATTGCAAAAAGCAGACATAGAAAATGATGGTTTCAAAAATATGAGGTCACAAATTTTTAGGTCTATGCCAAAGGTACTCATATTACATTGGTGGCAGGAATTTGGAAGCCCACATACCCCACAATCAGGCTAGTGAAAACTCAACCTAGTCTCAATTTAAAGTGTTGGCTTTATTTTCAACTCGCCCATTCAAATTTCGGCAGCATTAAAACAAACCACCAGCAAAAATCAGATGGCAATCACATTTCCTAATGTAAGAACAAAAAATATTACAGTGACTTCCTTGAGGAATCTTAAAATATTCCTTCAAAAGATACATCTGCTTTTCCTAACAAGGGTATAATGGAATATTCCATCAAAATCTCATTTTTTCAAGTGAATTGGTTTTTTTCACAGCCAAGGAAATATTTGGTGAATATTCGTTGACATCATGCTAACATTAGTGTGACATCATCATACAGCAAGTCCATCTTTGTCTCCCTCTTAGGTCTTATTTTCCTTAAATTAGCTATATTTTGTATTTGGCATAACTTGGGCATACAGTGTTGAAATCAAGAAAACAAGATATCATTAGAAAGTTGGTTCCAAGAAATTTCTAGTGGTACAAATTCCATCATTAGATTTTGTTGTTGGTTCTTATTATTCTTAGTCAAAGTTAGATCTTCATTTTGCACTTTCGAGTTCACAATTTTTTTCTTGTATCTTTGATTTTCATGATTTAAATGACATTGAAAAGGTATTTGGGATCTCTTTAGATCCACTCGTGCACATTTTCTAGAATTTACCCTAGGAACATTTTAATCAGTATTTTTTTTCACATTCTTCTTAATTACTTAGATTTCTTCAAACTTGGAAAGGATTTGTTTGTGTAGGATGACATTATTTGATCTAATTTATCAGTACTGGGGTTTTTAGTCTCTATTTTTTTCATTTGAGTAAGTATCATGGGTTTTTTTGTTCATACTTTTGTGATCAACTTGGATAAGGATAACTATGAGTCTTAGTGACATGGCATCCTAACACATATTAGGTGGCTTGATATTTTTCCTTATCTTTATGGCCTCATACCTACACTAGACACACCAGGAATTTTATCAGCATGGGGCATCATCATAGATCATATTGTAGTGGTTATATGTTCTAGAGTTGATCTTGACACTATGTATGTTGTATTAGATATTAAATGTACCCACACACTTTGGACAAAACTTTGGGAGACCTGTGGAGACCCTCATATCTCTCCATACCCAAAGGATCCTATTGTAGATTATCTCATCCCTCTTGTAGATCTAGACTCTATACCCTTTGATGATGATACTTTAGAGGATCTTCAGTATATCATCAGTCTTGCACATTCTGATGGTTTAGAGACTTGTCTTCATGTTCCCACTCTATAGATTGAGACTACATCATCATCTCCTATTGTTCTTGATTAGTTTAATATTTCCACATCTTTGGCCCTTATTGGTTTAGTACAATATAACATCATACATATTCTAGACATAGCTACTTGGGATTCATATCTTGCAGATATATCATCCTTGTTTGTAGAGTCCTATATTGCAGATCTAGAGGATTACTTTGAGGACATTCATCTCCTCTTTGTTGACAACCACATCAACATTGTTATCCCACCATCTTCATCGCCTTTGCATCTCGTTCTATATCAGTCTTCACAAGATCTTAGATTCACATCATCACCTTCCAACATGTGGAAAAATGAGTACTTTTCAGAGGAACACATCATTTGGATTTGGATTGGCTTCTCTAATCACCAATGGATCTATTTATAAGGGGAGAAATTTTGTTTGCAAGCAGTGGATCATATTTTGTCTTCACATGTTCATCATTGGCAAAAGATATCTTTCTTTATTGGGGGATTCATATCCTCATTTTCTATCTCCTATCGGGGTCATCTATTTTACTTATATGATCGAAGTAGTCCTTGGGGGGTCACATTGAGTCCTCCTATCCTTTTTTCACTAGTGCAGTCATTTGTTTTTCTCTCTTTTGGAGAGGATTTTTCCCATGAGGTTTTCTCCTTTCCTCTAGTTATGAGAGATTCATTTATTTGTACATGAGTACCTCATCATGACTTGTATCTAGGACCCATCATGCATCCATGCATCCATCATTGCATTCTTTATCAGGCTTTTATAACTTCTCCCTAAGTTGACCTTAAGGGGCATGTTAGAGTAATTAGGATAATCACTTTATAATTTATTATTCATTAATTAATTATTAAGTCCCTTATTACTTTAGTACACTTAAGCTAAAATTAGGAGTTTTTTATTATTATTAGTTTGAACTAAGTATAGGAAAATTTCTCTCATTGCATGAGATTAGAACACTTGTCACTATCTAGTCAAATCCTCATCTAGGGTTTACTTTATTATGCTTTTATAAAGCTTGCACATTCATTGTAATCATTAATTTAGAATAATTCAGAACCATTCAGGTTAATACATAGAAAATAAATTTCTCTTATGGATTCAATCTTTTCTCTCTTGGTTTCATAGCAAATCAGTTGCTTTGATCTTTCTGTTTTCATAGGATAATTACTTGTAGATGATTTTTGGCTGTTGTGGAATTCAATCATCAACTTCAACAGTGTAAATCAGACTGCACTTTGTGAGCATATTTTTCATAGCCACCTAGTATAACACAGCTTGCTTTCATGTAGAGCCATATGTTTCATAAGTGATTTTACATCATTATGAGCATAATTAATGAATGTGGCATAATGCGACTTGCTAGTCCTTCCATCTTTTCCTTTTCACATCAGTTTTGGCATTGTATGATTATGTATTTTGTCTTGTTGCTTCATATCATGCATATGTGTGTCCCTTCATGCTTATGTTTTTTTTCCATGGGATCTTGATGTTGGGGGCTTGTGCAACCCCCTTGATCCTTGTCATCCTATCTATGGACATGGAAAAAGTATCCCTTTGTCTTTGCTTGATTTGGGATTAATTGGTGACAAATTGGAATTAATGAGGCCTTGATTTAGTGTTGTGAGGTGTTTTACACATCCACATTAGGTCTTGGACCCTTGCAAACTAAATAAAATGCATTTATCAATATCTTGTAAAGGTGCTATAAAGTGTTGTAAAAGATTTTCACACTTTTCTAGACTTAATGGAACTATTCTTCCCCTGATTCAATTTTATAAAATGTATTTAATTGCATTCTCACATTAATCTAGAAGGCTTCTAAATTAAACCTAATTCTAATCTAGTGTTGTAATATGTCTTACACATTCACATTGGATGTTGTTCCTTTCTAGGCTATTTGGACCTCATTTTAATGTTGTAAAGTGTATTTAATCACACTTTCACTTTGAAATTTGTGTCCCTAGCCCTAATTACCCTTTACATCATCATTAATAAACCCCTATGGCCCCATATTGTGCATCCCAATGCTTAATTTGATCAAAGAGCTGATAAAATCATCATATAAACTTGTTTTCTTCATTCCCTGATAATCCAGCTAGAAAAAGAGCCTATGTCAAACCAAGTTGCCCATGTGGGTGAATTAGTCCCATCCAGGTGGTACAAAGTCACCCAGCCTGGGGACTCAGTCCTATTTGGGCTATTTTCAAGGTTTGAGCAGGAAAATTGGATTTTAAGTTTATTTTTCCTTCATGTTAGCCTTGGGGATCAAATTAGGTGGATTTCCTATAAATAAAAGCTTCTAAACACTAATTCATGTAACTAATTCATGTAACTAATTCATTATGCATCCATCACTCATCATATTCTCAAGTCAAGCAAGCTAGGGTTTTAGCATTCTAGGTCATCAAGATGGCATTCTAAGACATTCAAGCACAAATTCTTCATCTATTGCTATAGAAATTCAAGATCTATCATCATGGAAATTTTATAACTCCATTATCTCATGCTTCATTACATCATTTCTTCATTTTTCTTTAATTACCTAAAAAGGGGTTTGACCAAGGCAAACCCCCATGCCCTAATATTTAATATTTCTCTCTCTTTCATTATGTGTTTGTAGATTTAGGTATCTTGAAGACTTGGAGATCATTAAATATTAAGTTGAAAAGTTTTCAAATACATCTCCTTGTTGAATAAGTCTAAATATCTACAAAAATCCACTCACAAGCCCAAATTTGATAGTTTCAAAACTAGACACCTAGAAGAGCAAGAAGTGCAAACTGAGGGCTTCTGTTTCCACTTTCAGATTTTTTAGAAATTTAGAAGTGGTCTAAGTCACCAACAGTGGTGACTTAGTCCCAATACATATGTTTTTTAGATTTTTTTGTAGATTTGGATACACATTTGGCTAAAATGGGCTTTGGTGCAATTTTCCAAATTTGTGACTAAGTCACCCAGAATGGTGTAAGTGTCCCAGTAGGAAAAAATTTCAAGATTAGTAGCATTTTCAATCCTCATTCTTTTCCTCAACACATTTCCAGGTGCATTCTTTTTTTTTTGCTTTCTTATTCCGTTTTATTTGCATTTCTATTCATCTTTCTACGTGTTTTTGCATACATCACTATGTTTTCAAACATCTTGCATTTTAATAGTTTTGCATTAACAATCAAATATCTTTTATTATTTTATTGCATTTAGGAATATTTCATCCATATTTTCATTAGTCTTGAGTGAGGACATTTCCCATTTTGTCCCATCTCTCTCCTTTTAGGTGATAACCCCTAAAAGTGTAAGAGAACCTTGGGTGCCAAAATATTTGTCCACATTTTGGTGAACCAAAATTTTGAATATATTCTTTTCTGATTTGGAGTCCATCCTCATCCTAGAATTAGCTCACATTAACTTTGCATTAGGGTTTGCATTAGTTAATTGGCATCTAGGGTTTCTAAAATTTTGCATTAGTGAAAGTGCATATAGGTTGCATTTTTGCATCTCAAATCATTACAAATTTCTAAAATTATACATTTTTATCTTAGTTCTACATCATACAACACAAAAAACATCAAAATCAACCAAAAAAATCTAAAAATTCTAAGAAAAATCCCTACTGGGACTAATTCGCCACCTTGGGCGACTTAGTCCCTTTTCACCCCTGAAACTACCTTTTATAGAACTAAAAACCCTATTTTTAAGATTCTATTTTCTTCCCTTACCTATTTTTATCAATTGGTTGAGTTTCTGTAACATACATTTCATTTGAACTAGCTTAAATTAGCTCATTTCATGCATTGTTTAATTAGCATTTCCAACATTTCATCTTTCAAGTTGTTGCATAATGTAATCAGAAAATTACTTGTTTCACATCTAAAAATTGCATTTCCACATTTCACTTTAAGTCATTGCATTGCACTTTCTTTACTTTTCCATGATAGCATGATTGATTTCAAGAGATGTGGCTTTGATTTGGTTAAAAATGGACTACATAGATACAACATACCCTCTTATGAGTTCAATTTTGATTACAATAATGAGGTCATTAAGAAACATGTTAATCATCAAATCATTGACACAATCCTTAATATTACATTGCCCATTGGTGAGAATGGTAGTGTATACAATCATAACAATCATACATGTTCTTCTCCCAATACCTCTCCTATTAGTGATGAAGGTATCTTGGTGAAAGAAGATACAAGCATTGAGGATCTTGATTGTCCCTCTCCTCATTCCCCTTTGGAAGAAATTAGAAAACAAGAACATGAGATCATAGCCACTACTTTTTCTTCCCCTCGTAAGAATCCTTTAAAAAAGGATACAATCATGAACGATCATGAAAATCACCTTTGTCAAGAGGATATGTGGATTGAAAGTGATAATCTTATCTCTTTCCTTCCTAATGTCCCTAACATTTGGAAAGGCCCATTTGAACAAAAGAATCTTAGATGTCCTCTTCTTGCATCCCTTCCTTGTGATGAAGATTCTTTACAAAATATAACCATGGATGAACATACTACAAGCCCTCCTACTAGGGGAGATAACATGGAACAAGAGAATGAGACCTTAGACAATCAAATAGAACCTTTTCCTAATCATCCCACTATTTATAATCCCATCATTAATCATTCCCCTACTTGTGATGAAGTCCTTTTAGAAGAACCAACTCTTGAATTTCAAGAACATGTGGTTTGTAGTTCTCCTAAAAACTCTTCTAGGAAGGATATCATGATGCAAGACAAGGATAATCTTGGCAATAATGATCTTATTCCCTTTGAAGAACATGAAGATCCCATGTTGGACTCTCATTTTCCAATGGATGTTAATATTATTCAACCTCAACTCATCCTTTATCCCCCTTCACACAAACCTCAAACTCAAAACACACCTGAACTTATCCTTTACGCACCTAAGAACAATGTTTCATAACAACTGAATCATAATACCAGTGTTCATACATACAACACTCAAAACAATATGTCACCACAACAACCAACTCCAACACCATTACCTTTGTCTAATCCCAATTTTCCTAGAGATCCTTAACTAACCTCACATACTCAAGCATATGATCTTGTTGACCAACTTAAGCATACTCCTACAAATATATCCCTTAGGGACCTTCTTCATAATTCACCTACATATCACACTATGCTTCAAATGGCCTTACAACAAGTTCCTTACCCTTCAAATGCACAACCAAATGACATAGC